>OZ005738.1:78778559-79523559 GCA_963930755.1 Eudasyphora cyanicolor
CCTCAGCACCGTTGCGTCCGATGTTGACAACTCTGGAGAGAAAATAAAACATAAGTGGCACAGAATACAAGTCCTTGGACGAGTACCTGTGTTAGCGTAGAAAAGGTTATAGTTCACATGGTTTAATCCAGTAACCTTGTTGCTAGTTGTCCATGGTTCCTGGATCAAAGCAATATGAACCCTGCCTTTATTTATGATGTCCATCAAAGCATTGGATGCTGTCTCGCTCCGGTGGAGGTTTATCTGGATGACCTCAATCATTGTCCTTCCAGTAAAAGTTTCTTTTGGGAGTCTATCCTATCTGGTGGCACCCCCTCTTTATTTGGTAGTGGGTCATTCTCCTCCTTTCGTTCACTACCTATTACACCATCTTCCAGTCGACAATTTTGGGAGGCGGTGTTATTTTTTGTCGCTCCCTCATTGGTTTGAATCGTTTTGTGGCTCTTTTTATTTTGATCACCACCTTTGCTGGGAACTTCCTGCAAAAGTGGTGGTGAACTGGTGGTGTTATTGACTACTTCCACATCAGTTTTTGGCAGTGTCTCACTTGTCTCCATCCGTTCAATACCAGTGTTTGCCTCTTCAGACAGTATATTTGGACTCGATTCATTTGTCCTGCCAATCGGGACCTTTCCAATTTTGAAAAAGACTGTCCAGATCAAGAAGTACGCCATGCCCTTCGCCATGACAAGATTGTTCTTGGATTCTGGGTCTATTCCTAACACGAGGAGAGTACCCTCGGTATCATCCTTCCTATAGAAGACTTTCCACTTTCTCACGGAAAGTTTTGAATTCTGTTTGCCAATGATGTCGAGTATGTACTCTGATGAGAACTTACTGGGACATCCCTTAACATATAGGGTCGTTTTTATGAGTTCAGGAATGTCGCTTTTCCTTACCAATTTTAGCTTTGCGCCGTCCCAAGGTGAGGGAAAGCTATCCACAAGTTTTACGAGGACACCACCGCAGCGTTGTGATGCCAGCCTTAGCATCAAAACACCCCTCTCAAACTTGCAACTCATTACTTCAATTGGTGGTTCATCCTTAGATTCGAGGACGTATTCCGCTACCCTCGTATAGACCAAATCTTCGAAGTTACTCTTTTGATCTTCGGGGATTCTGCCAGATGCACTACTGCTATCAATTATGGCGTAGCATAGATCGTCTCGAAAATGTTGTTTAGCTATATTAGAATAAGACGGTGGCTTCTTACCCTTCTTTATGTCCAATTGATTTTTCCGTGTCTGTAGAGTCTTTTTGGTTAAAGCCTCATCCTTAACGGATGATTTGGTTGACTTGAACTGCGTTTTTGGGTCAACTCTACCGCCCACAATCGAAGGACCCAGACTAGAGACCTTCTTTTGTGTGGTTACGTTAGGCTTATCCGAATTACTGGAAGACGGCGAGCCCTTTTTCTTCTTAGTCACTTTCACAGCGCTATGTTCTTCGGGAGACCTGACTCTTTTAGCGGCCTCCATGTTTGTATTGGAGGTAGAATTGTCAGGTTCATCCCGTAATAGGTTCTGTCGGTTCAACTTATTCAGTTTCCTTCTTTGTGCCCCTGACAGTCTCTTTGAGATAGCAACAATAGTGATATTGTTTTCATTTGATGATTCAGAGTCAGAGTCCCCAATGGCTTTTAAAGGCTGGGGTTGCTTAAAGCCCCGGCTGGGTTCTGCTTCATCTGTCTTATCATTTGTTTTGCCTGCGGCTGGATGTGCTCTTGTTTCATTTTCGACTACGGGATCCAAGGCACCAAAGCTCGTAGAAGTTGCTTGCTCACGATTGTTCGATAACGACGACACATGACTCGTGAGTGAATCAACGCTTGTCGCCGGCACTGGGTTTTCCCTCCCCTGCGCCGTAATCTCCTTCGTCTTTTTTGGTTTAATCATAAATTGGTTGGAGGAGACACCCCCATAGCCAGTATTAGCCCGTAATAGGTACGTCGGTATAGGCCTTCCAGACTGAGCTCAGAAATATCTGTCCAGAGACCGATGCATCCAATTCAACCTACGCTTTATAAACAACAAACCTCCTGGTTGCGTAGTAGGTAGGTGAATAGGTATTGCGTAATAGGTTAAAAACTACCCGCTCTGCGATAACACGTCCGTTCGCTACGACAGGCGGCGACTTATGTTGACTTAGTTCGGCAAAATACGGGTTTGGTTAGCAGTTCTTGTTAAATTCAATTTACTGCTTCCATAAGTATTTCAGCTGATTTAAGTTAAAGACATACACTATTGCTACTGAATTCTGAAGATGATAGAGTGGTGTCTATCGAAACTGCAGTCAATTCTACCAAGCAATTAAAACTCTCTACCAATTTTTGCATTTGTTTCTATTACTTTCTTGGAATAGACAGAAAGTAAATGGAACATATGGTCTCAAACCAAAAATAAATTCTGACTGAATAAAATATTAAAATTTTATCAAAAAATCTCATTTTTTGACAATATTTTGTAGGCTACTTAATATTTAATTCTTTAAAACTTTCCTCAACCAAATCGGATAAATGGTTCTCGAGTTATGCCACTATATGTGGTTCAACCACTAATTTCTTTCCATATCACAGCTTATCGCGAGAATTTAAAGAGACAACCCATTAGGCTAAGAAAAAAGAGAGGTTGAACCACATATTATGGCATAACTAGAGAACCATTCGTCCGAATTGGTTCAGGTAAGCTTTACACACTTAAGAATTAAGTAGCCTTCAACATCACATAATACAATTTTCCATCCGTTCAGCGGTTTCGACGATATCTTACAAAGTATTGCAAAAAATCATATTTTTTGAGAAAATTTTAATAACATCTAGAAACTCATAGTTGTAATATTTTTGTGATTTTATCGTAAACTCTGAAAGGTTATGAATAAATTGAGACCATTCCGAAGAAAATCGATGCATAATATAAAAAGTTTTAGCGAGGAAACCATGCACTTTTCTTATTTTTAGTTGCTTTTACATTTACTGTTACCATGTTTTACGCTTTTGTATTGTTTTTTTAACGGCCTTCCAGGTCCCCCGCCTGGATACGTCCCTGGCTTGAATAAAGAAGTCGAAAGGAGTGAGCGGCAATATGAATAAGTTTTCAAAGAAATGCGCTAAAATGTATGACAAATTTAAAATCAAGTGTCAATAAATTATTGAAATAATAAAATGTCAACGAAATTGCCTGAAACGCAAGAATTTGGCGATAAAATGTACCAAAAAGTACTGAGAATGCAAAAAATACAGCAGAAAACTGTTGTAAATTTCCGAATAAAATGGAAAATTTTTAAAATACACCGGCACCGATTTTTTCTCTGTGTATTGAATTATTCTCAATATTCTTCTCACAGTGTATCGTAGAATACAATGGTTTTTCTCAGTGTAGCAAAAAATATGAAAAAACTCGAAAATTTTAAAAATTAACCAATTTTTTTCTCAGTGTAAGAATCAGCGCTTAATTTTTCCCAGAGTATCGTAGAACACACTAACTTTTTGGCAGTATATCAAGAATATGCCGTAAGCGGAAAATAAAATAAATACAAAAATGAAATATATATTTAAAAATATGTTTAATTAGCGGACTGTATGGTGCACGATAAACCGACACGACGACTAACACTATGCAACAAAATTCTTGTCCAAGGGATGCGAATAACAGTTTCTGGTGTAATTATGTCACAAACACAAAAAAAATATTAAAAATTTTTTAACGGTAATTTTTTTTTTAATTCCAACTTTGATGGAAAGTACATTCAGTATTTGGACCATAATTTTTCAAGTATAAGCCTGATTGAGCCGTGTTATGCCACAAATTAAAGGGAATTATGAGGGCTACATATTCTGCAAATATCGCTTTCACGTAGAATTTTTAGTTTAGTAACAGTCCTCAAAAATATGAGAAAAAAGTTATTTAAAAAAAAAACACTTTTTCCTGGTACAAAAAAACCATAAAAAATAGAAAAAATTGCGTTAGCATGCTGTAAAAGTTGTGAGCCATTTTGTAAATGTTAGGGAAATTCAAAAAAATCTTGTTTCATATTTTTTCGTTTTTAAATGATGTTTTTGCTTATATTGAATCCGCCATATGTGAGAGAGACATATAAGAGACATTGCACTTGTTGAAACTACAAAACTTATTTGAAACTTTGTAAAACTAGTACAACAAGATAATAAAAATCGTACACATTACAGTACTAGGTAATAGTTTGAGCAACAGAATACTTGACATTATTTTGTATTACAATTATAAAATAAGAAGTAAAAATAATAAAGAAGCAAATTAAAAATAATAAATTAATTAATACAGACTGTCATAATTAACGAATCAAAGAAAAAAAAAATAAATTAATATGAATCAAAATGTTGATAAAGCTTCTTTTTGAAGATATTTGCATTGTTTATCGTTTGCAAAGTTGTGGGAAGGTTATTCCAAAGACGTATGCTGAATACAAAAAATTGCCTCTCTGAAGTCATGCAGTTTATTCTTGGCTGAATGAGCTTTTTCCCTCTATTGGAGCGTGCAAATTTTAGGCGATCAAACAGATAGTTTGGTTCCCTGGTGTATATTATTTTATGGAGTAGTATTAAACTTTTCGCTTTGAGTATATTTGAGAAGGTGATATTGAAAATTTGGTAGGAAAACTCGGAAATTCGGTCTCGGCGTTTCTTGTGGAATATGTACCTGGCTATATTATTGTAGGAAACATTTAATTTTGAGAGGTCGTTTGAGTCATAATTGGCAAATACTTCACAGCCATATAGAAGTGTTGGGATAAGGTAGGCTTTGGTCAACAGTAGTCTCACAGAAAACGGAGTTGACGTTTGAACAGCCCAAAGGCTTCTAAGCATTCCATATACTTTTCCAACAGCAGCATTTATGTGGTTCGTCCAAGAAAGTTTGTTATTAAAGAAGAGTCCCAGATTTTTTGACGTTTTGATACAGTTTATGTCAGAGTTCTCGATTTTTATACAGCTCTGTATACTACTTGCCAATCTGCCATTTTTTGATATTATTATGTATTTGGTTTTTGATGGATTTAAGCAAAGTCTATTGTTCTTTGACCACGCGCTGATAAGGCTTAAATCATGGTTAATGTCATAAATGCATGATTGTATATCTGGTAGTTTTGAACTTTTAAACAATTGAACGTCGTCAGCGTACATCTGAATGGAGCATGAGACGGGTACATCAGGTAAATCAGAGGTCCAAGAATGGATCCTTGGGGAACACCCGCTGATATTTTAAGATAATTGGAAGACGTATTTCCAACGATAACCTTTTGCGTTCGATCTGCTAATTACACTGTACAACACAAAAAAAAATAACAGGGTTCTGTCAGTGGATTCTGGTAGAGGAGACCAAAAAAATATATACGTATATCGGCGTTTTGAAAGATCACATCGGAATTTTATTTTAGGGGGGGTTAAAGTTTCCCCCCCTTTGCTGGTTTGTGCAGAATATCGGTATATAAAACTATGTTGTTCTTTTCATCTGAGGTGTAGGGTATCTTCAGCAACTTTGTAGCAAATGTTAAGGCCTATATTTTTGTGGAATATATTAACCCTCTAGCTTCCCCCCATAACTTTGATTTTTGCCTATATTTTAACAAATCGTAAAAAACTCCCCTAAAAATGGGTGGGGCGGGGTTGAAATGTTCTACAAAAATGATGGCCATAAAATTTTACTATACATGTCAGAACATTTCTGATATGTTTGAATTCAAAGAAAATATACTTGGAACCAAAATTTTTAAATATTATATATTTTTGAACAAATATATTTTATTTGCAAATCAAGAAATTTTGTTTGGAACGCATATATTCATATATTACAACAAAATATATTTGCGAACTTACTGTCACAAATAAAATATGTGTTTACAAACAAACAATAATTTTGTTTAAGAATTTATCCAAATACATTATATTTAAAAAAATGTTAAAACTTTGTTGACTTTGGCAATTTTTAATTTTATTTTTTCCTAGATTTTGTGTTATACTTTATAGGTAAAAATTGTCGTAAGTAGCATTTTCTTTTGTTTTACAGCACATATTTTTAATTTATAAATAGTCCAATTGTCAATCCATCAATCATCTATTTGTCGTAACCCAAAATTATACGATTTAAATTTTTCAAACATATAAAATTTCTAAAAAATTAAACCTTAAATTTCTAAAATTTCCAAAATACTTAAATACAAGTTAAACATTGTTTTGGAAATATTATTTCCAAATAAAAAAATATTAGGATGAAAACATAATTTTGTTTAGAACAACATCCTCACAAACATATAATATTTGTCAGCGTCAAATATTATATATTTGGAATGTACCCGAAACATATGTATGTTTCCAGCAGAATATATTTGGAACAATATACTACAGAATCGATTTTTTTTCAGCGTGTATTTCTTTGCTCTTTAGAGGAACACAATCGTTGAAAATAGAAGAAATGTGGGACTGCAGAAAGTTCAGCTGATCATTAACGTCTTCAAACTCGTACATTAGATTCCAGTTAGTGTCCGCAAGTTGACAGCTAAGCAAGTTCCAGTTTGTATTTTTAAAATCCAGGAATTGTATATTTTGTACAGGCACGGTTAAATCTGTATCATATATTAAGAATAGGAGGTCGTGTTTGGAGAAACAACATCCCGAAATTTGGTCATAAAGCAGAATATTTGACTTGTGATTCACAAATATTAAATCCAACAAGCTGCTATTGCTTTGCGTGTAATGGGTCGCATTTGATATGTTACATGGTAGTAGTCCAACTGTTTGCATCAAATCTGATACATGACTGTCCATAAATAAGTTGCAATTAAAGTCACCTGTTATTATAACATCACTGTAGTCAAGTGATATGTTTTCAATTGTGGACATAGGTTGTGAACAATCAACGCTGCGATGAGGCCTGTATACGCATCCCAAAAGAACTTTTGTCTTGAGATTGGTTAAAAGCTCAACGAATAAATATTCTATGCGGCTATATGTTTCTGACTGAGACTTTTTAGCGCTTTTAAACCACATTTGACAAAGATAGCCACTCCGCCTCCATGAGTCAGTCGATCTGCACGAAAAACATTGTATCCAGATAATTGAACAATACCATCAGTAACATCAGGACGAAACCATGTTTCAGAAACACATATAACATCTACATCAGACTCAACAAATATTGTACGGAATTCATCCATTTTGTTGTTCAGACTTTGAGCATTTATATGTACCACTTTCAATCCACCCTTCTGATTTGAAAGAATTTTTACCGTATTCAGCACATTATCTTCAGAATTATAACTTGTATCGTCTATCAAAGTGTTCAATTAAACAAGCAATGCAATTTAACTTTAATAAAATTTGGTGTGAATACAGAAGCTGGGGCATTAAACATTTATATATAAACAAACTAGATTTGATATTGTTTACTTTTTTAAGGGAAAATATTTTAGGGTTTACAATTTTAATTAAGACATACTTAAATTTGATTATTTGTGGTAATATCAGTTGGTGTATGATAGCGAAAAAGTTTATCCAGGTCATCAATGGTTTCAACTCGTATTGCCTGCTCAGATTTCTGGCGTTTGACATGAACAATACCGCGGATAGAGTATGCAGAATCCAGTGCCTTTTGTTTTTTGAGATTTAAGGCTTTTTGTAGAATTTTGTAATTGTGTGCCGTCAAATTTTCGTTTAGGTAAAATGTACTTTTTGAATTTGTAAAACCAATTTGTTCAAGAAATAATTGAGTTTTGTTAGATTTTTTGAACAGTGATGCAGATACGTAATTTTTATCGTATGCGGATGCACAGTGGACTAAAATGAAAAAAATGGACATAATTCTGCCATTTCCAAACCCCTTATCGTATGGCGATGAAATTTTAGGTGTGTATACAAGAGGTGTTAGAGAGTTTAAGTTCGGAACCTGGGCCCCCTATCTCATACAGGGGCGGAGCTACAGGGCCCTAAAGTTGACCACCTCGGGTATACAAAATTTTCTTCAGCTTCTAACTTTTGAATGGAGTGTCCGGTTTTTCTGTGGATACTCCTAGACCAGACCTACAATAAACATTTTATAGGTTGAAGATATCGTGAATAGTTTCCGAGATATGTGGATTTTAAATTTGAATTTTTCATTTATTCGCCGACTTTGCCTTGGAGTTTAGCCAATATCTGAATCAAAAGCTTACCGATTTTGTTGGCGTGTTTTTATTGATTGCCAATAAAATTTACAATATCATGAAAAAATGAATCGATAAGATATGTGAAGAAATAAGAAAATTATGGCCCTATAAAGTCAATTTATTGAAAAAATTTCATTTGTGGGGATTTTTTGGCGAAAAAAGTCCAATTCGTAGTTAGGTCTTGTAGAAAAAGTTTGTTACACAAAGTATATCAAATTTATACTCATTTTAAAGGTTTCACAGAATCTGCTAGAGAAAATCCGAAGCCAAAATTTTAATTTGTGTGGTTGCCACCCTTCTCCGATTTTACCTTTCTTTTACATAAATTTCAAATTTTGATCGATTTTCTCCAATCGCAAAGCTAAATTGTTAAATTTTTCTTTTTATTTATTTGTATTAGGGTGTAACAACATAGACTGCAAAGGGAATCCCGAGCGCGGCTTTTCATATCGAAGATATAGGACTAAAAGTAAAAAATCCCATTTTTGGGAATTTTTTATGTATTTTTTGGGAATTGTGGGATTTTCCATTAGAAATGTCCACATGTTGCGTTTGATTATTATTTCTAATATCAAAATAAAGAACTTTAAAAAAAAAATATTCGAAATATATACATTTTTAAGAATTTTATGTCGTATTTGCGTTTCTGTCTATATGCAAAATATTTTTTTAATTATACCCTACACCACACTGTGGTACAGGGTATTATAACTTTGTGCATTTGTTTGTAACACCCAACAGGAGCCGAAATAGACCCATCGTTTATTATACCGATCGACTCAGAATCATTTTCTGAGTCGATTTAGCTATGTCCGTCTGTCCGTCTGTCTGCGACCACATAGTTTTTACACATATTTTTTTTTGGCCCAAGGACGATCCCTGTTGAATTTGGTTAAAATCGGTTCAGATTTAGATTTAGATATAGCCCCCATATATATGTTAGCCCCGATTTGACATGTAAGCGCTGTAAAAACTTTATTTTATATCCAATCAGTATGAAATTCGGCAGAAAGAAGTTTCTTATTATATGAATGCACACTGTTAAATTCGGAGAAAATCGGTTCAAATTTAGATATAGCCCTCATATACCCTCGTATATGTTACCCCCGATTTGATATGTAAGCGCTGTAAAAACTGTATTTTATATCCGATAAGTATGAAATTCGGCAGAAGATTTAAGGCTTTTTGTAGAATTTTGTAATTGTGTGCCGTCAAATTTTCGTTTAGGTAAAATGTACTTTTTGAATTTGTAAAACCAATTTGTTCAAGAAATAATTGAGTTTTGTTAGATTTTTTGAACAGTGATGCAGATTTAAGTACGTAATTTTTATCGTATGCGGATGCACAGTGGACTAAAATGAAAAAAAATGGACATAATTCTGCCATTTCCAAACCCCTTATCGTATGGCGATGAAATTTTAGGTGTGTATACAAGAGGTGTTAGAGAGTTTAAGTTCGGAACCTGGGCCCCCTATCTCATACAGGGGCGGAGCTACAGGGCCCTAAAGTTGACCACCTCGGGTATACAAAATTTTCTTCAGCTTCTAACTTTTGAATGGAGTGTCCGGTTTTTCTGTGGATACTCCTAGACCAGACCTACAATAAACATTTTATAGGTTGAAGATATCGTGAATAGTTTCCGAGATATGTGGATTTTAAATTTGAATTTTTCATTTATTCGCCGACTTTGCCTTGGAGTTTAGCCAATATCTGAATCAAAAGCTTACCGATTTTGTTCGCGTGTTTTTTATTGATTGCCAATAAAATTTACAATATCATGAAAAAATGAATCGATAAGATATGTGAAGAAATAAGAAAGTTATGGCCCTATAAAGTCAATTTATTGAAAAAATTTCATTTGTGGGGATTTTTTGGCGAAAAAAGTCCAATTCGTAGTTAGGTCTTGTAGAAAAAGTTTGTTACACAAAGTATATCAAATTTATACTCATTTTAAAGGAGACGTTTCACAGAATCTGCTAGAGAAAATCCGAAGCCAAAGAGTTGACGTTTGAACAGCCCAAAGGCTTCTCAGCATTCCATATACTTTTCCAACAGCAGCATTTATGTGGTTCGTCCAAGAAAGTTTGTTATTAAAGAAGAGTCCCAGATTTTTTGACGTTTTGATACAGTTTATGTCAGAGTTCTCGATTTTTATACAGCTCTGTATACTACTTGCCAATCTACCATTTTTTGATATTATTATGTATTTGGTTTTTGATGGATTTAAGCAAAGTCTATTGTTCTTTGACCACGCGCTGATAAGGCTTAAATCATGGTTAATGTCATAAATGCATGATTGTATATCTGGTAGTTTTGAACTTTTAAACAATTGAACGTCGTCAGCGTACATCTGAATGGAGCATGAGACGGGTACATCAGGTAAATCAGAGGTCCAAGAATGGATCCTTGGGGAACACCCGCTGATATTTTAAGATAACTGGAAGACGTATTTCCAACGATAACCTTTTGCGTTCGATCTGCTAATTACACTGTACAACACAAAAAAAAAATAACAGGGTTCTGTCAGTGGATTCTGGTAGAGGAGACCAAAAAAATATATACGTATATCGGCGTTTTGAAAGATCACATCGGAATTTTATTTTAGGGGGGGGTTAAAGTTTCCCCCCCTTTGCTAGTTTGTGCAGAATATCGGTATATAAAACTATGTTGTTCTTTTCATCTGAGGTGTAGGGTATCTTCAGCAACTTTGTAGCAAATGTTAAGGCCTATATTTTTGTGGAATATATTAACCCTCTAGCTTCCCCCCATAACGGTGATTTTTGCCTATATTTTAACAAATCGTAAAAAACTGGGGCGGGGTTGAAATGTTCTACAAAAATGATGGCCATAAAATTTTACTATACATGTCAGAACATTTCTGATATGTTTGAATTCAAAGAAAATATACTTGGAACCAAAATTTTTAAATATTATATATTTTTGAACAAATATATTTTATTTGCAAATCAAGAAATTTTGTTTGGAACGCATATATTAATATATTGCAACAAAATATATTTGCGAACTTACTGTCACAAATAAAATATGTGTTTACAAACAAACAATAATTTTGTTTAAGAATTTATCCAAATACATTATATTTAAAAAAATGTTAAAACTTTGTTGACTTTGGCAATTTTTAATTTTATTTTTTCCTAGATTTTGTGTTATACTTTATAGGTAAAAATTGTCGTAAGTAGCATTTTCTTTTGTTTTACAGCACATATTTTTAATTTATAAATAGTCCAATTGTCAATCCATCAATCATCTATTTGTCGTAACCCAAAATTATACGATTTAAATTTTTCAAACATATAAAATTTCTAAAAAATTAAACCTTAAATTTCTAAAATTTCCAAAATACTTAAATACAAGTTAAACATTGTTTTGGAAATATTATTTCCAAATAAAAAAATATTAGGATGAAAACATAATTTTGTTTAGAACAACATCCTCACAAACATATAATATTTGTCAGCGTCAAATATTATATATTTGGAATGTACCCGAAACATATGTATGTTTCCAGCAGAATATATTTGGAACAATATACTACAGAATCGATTTTTTTTCAGCGTGTATTTCTTTGCTCTTTAGAGGAACACAATCGTTGAAAATAGAAGAAATGTGGGACTGCAGAAAGTTCAGCTGATCATTAACGTCTTCAAACTCGTACATTAGATTCCAGTTAGTGTCCGCAAGTTGACAGCTAAGCAAGTTCCAGTTTGTATTTTTAAAATCCAGGAATTGTATATTTTGTACAGGCACGGTTAAATCTGTATCATATATTAAGAATAGGAGGTCGTGTTTGGAGAAACAACATCCCGAAATTTGGTCATAAAGCAGAATATTTGACTTGTGATTCACAAATATTAAATCCAACAAGCTGCTATTGCTTTGCGTGTAATGGGTCGCATTTGATATGTTACATGGTAGTAGTCCAACTGTTTGCATCAAATCTGATACATGACTGTCCATAAATAAGTTGCAATTAAAGTCACCTGTTATTATAACATCACTGTAGTCAAGTGATATGTTTTCAATTGTGGACATAGGTTGTGAACAATCAACGCTCCGATGAGGCCTGTATACGCATCCCAAAAGAACTTTTGTCTTGAGATTGGTTAAAAGCTCAACGAATAAATATTCTATGCGGCTATATGTTTCTGACTGAGACTTTTTAGCGCTTTTAAACCACATTTGACAAAGATAGCCACTCCGCCTCCATGAGTCAGTCGATCTGCACGAAAAACATTGTATCCAGATAATTGAACAATACCATCAGTAACATCAGGACGAAACCATGTTTCAGAAACACATATAACATCTACATCAGACTCAACAAATATTGTACGGAATTCATCCATTTTGTTGTTCAGACTTTGAGCATTTATATGTACCACTTTCAATCCACCCTTCTGATTTGAAAGAATTTTTACCGTATTCAGCACATTATCTTCAGAATTATAACTTGTATCGTCTATCAAAGTGTTCAATTAAACAAGCAATGCAATTTAACTTTAATAAAATTTGGTGTGAATACAGAAGCTGGGGCATTAAACATTTATATATAAACAAACTAGATTTGATATTGTTTACTTTTTTAAGGGAAAATATTTTAGGGTTTACAATTTTAATTAAGACATACTTAAATTTGATTATTTGTGGTAATATCAGTTGGTGTATGATAGCGAAAAAGTTTATCCAGGTCATCAATGGTTTCAACTCGTATTGCCTGCTCAGATTTCTGGCGTTTGACATGAACAATACCGCGGATAGAGTATGCAGAATCCAGTGCCTTTTGTTTTTTGAGATTTAAGGCTTTTTGTAGAATTTTGTAATTGTGTGCCGTCAAATTTTCGTTTAGGTAAAATGTACTTTTTGAATTTGTAAAACCAATTTGTTCAAGAAATAATTGAGTTTTGTTAGATTTTTTGAACAGTGATGCAGATTTAAGTACGTAATTTTTATCGTATGCGGATGCACAGTGGACTAAAATGAAAAAAATGGACATAATTCTGCCATTTCCAAACCCCTTATCGTATGGCGATGAAATTTTAGGTGTGTATACAAGAGGTGTTAGAGAGTTTAAGTTCGGAACCTGGGCCCCCTATCTCATACAGGGGCGGAGCTACAGGGCCCTAAAGTTGACCACCTCGGGTATACAAAATTTTCTTCAGCTTCTAACTTTTGAATGGAGTGTCCGGTTTTTCTGTGGATACTCCTAGACCAGACCTACAATAAACATTTTATAGGTTGAAGATATCGTGAATAGTTTCCGAGATATGTGGATTTTAAATTTGAATTTTTCATTTATTCGCCGACTTTGCCTTGGAGTTTAGCCAATATCTGAATCAAAAGCTTACCGATTTTGTTCGCGTGTTTTTTATTGATTGCCAATAAAATTTACAATATCATGAAAAAATGAATCGATAAGATATGTGAAGAAATAAGAAAGTTATGGCCCTATAAAGTCAATTTATTGAAAAAATTTCATTTGTGGGGATTTTTTGGCGAAAATTCCAATTCGTAGTTAGGTCTTGTAGAAAAAGTTTGTTACACAAAGTATATCAAATTTATACTCATTTTAAAGGAGACGTTTCACAGAATCTGCTAGAGAAAATCCGAAGCCAAAGAGTTGACGTTTGAACAGCCCAAAGGCTTCTCAGCATTCCATATACTTTTCCAACAGCAGCATTTATGTGGTTCGTCCAAGAAAGTTTGTTATTAAAGAAGAGTCCCAGATTTTTTGACGTTTTGATACAGTTTATGTCAGAGTTCTCGATTTTTATACAGCTCTGTATACTACTTGCCAATCTACCATTTTTTGATATTATTATGTATTTGGTTTTTGATGGATTTAAGCAAAGTCTATTGTTCTTTGACCACGCGCTGATAAGGCTTAAATCATGGTTAATGTCATAAATGCATGATTGTATATCTGGTAGTTTTGAACTTTTAAACAATTGAACGTCGTCAGCGTACATCTGAATGGAGCATGAGACGGGTACATCAGGTAAATCAGAGGTCCAAGAATGGATCCTTGGGGAACACCCGCTGATATTTTAAGATAACTGGAAGACGTATTTCCAACGATAACCTTTTGCGTTCGATCTGCTAATTACACTGTACAACACAAAAAAAAAATAACAGGGTTCTGTCAGTGGATTCTGGTAGAGGAGACCAAAAAAATATATACGTATATCGGCGTTTTGAAAGATCACATCGGAATTTTATTTTAGGGGGGGGTTAAAGTTTCCCCCCCTTTGCTAGTTTGTGCAGAATATCGGTATATAAAACTATGTTGTTCTTTTCATCTGAGGTGTAGGGTATCTTCAGCAACTTTGTAGCAAATGTTAAGGCCTATATTTTTGTGGAATATATTAACCCTCTAGCTTCCCCCCATAACGGTGATTTTTGCCTATATTTTAACAAATCGTAAAAAACTGGGGCGGGGTTGAAATGTTCTACAAAAATGATGGCCATAAAATTTTACTATACATGTCAGGACATTTCTGATATGTTTGAATTCAAAGAAAATATACTTGGAACCAAAATTTTTAAATATTATATATTTTTGAACAAATATATTTTATTTGCAAATCAAGAAATTTTGTTTGGAACGCATATATTAATATATTGCAACAAAATATATTTGCGAACTTACTGTCACAAATAAAATATGTGTTTACAAACAAACAATAATTTTGTTTAAGAATTTATCCAAATACATTATATTTAAAAAAATGTTAAAACTTTGTTGACTTTGGCAATTTTTAATTTTATTTTTTCCTAGATTTTGTGTTATACTTTATAGGTAAAAATTGTCGTAAGTAGCATTTTCTTTTGTTTTACAGCACATATTTTTAATTTATAAATAGTCCAATTGTCAATCCATCAATCATCTATTTGTCGTAACCCAAAATTATACGATTTAAATTTTTCAAACATATAAAATTTCTAAAAAATTAAACCTTAAATTTCTAAAATTTCCAAAATACTTAAATACAAGTTAAACATTGTTTTGGAAATATTATTTCCAAATAAAAAAAATTTAGGATGAAAACATAATTTTGTTTAGAACAACATCCTCACAAACATATAATATTTGTCAGCGTCAAATATTATATATTTGGAATGTACCCGAAACATATGTATGTTTCCAGCAGAATATATTTGGAACAATATACTACAGAATCGATTTTTTTCAGCGTGTATTTCTTTGCTCTTTAGAGGAACACAATCGTTGAAAATAGAAGAAATGTGGGACTGCAGAAAGTTCAGCTGATCATTAACGTCTTCAAACTCGTACATTAGATTCCAGTTAGTGTCCGCAAGTTGACAGCTAAGCAAGTTCCAGTTTGTATTTTTAAAATCCAGGAATTGTATATTTTGTACAGGCACGGTTAAATCTGTATCATATATTAAGAATAGGAGGTCGTGTTTGGAGAAACAACATCCCGAAATTTGGTCATAAAGCAGAATATTTGACTTGTGATTCACAAATATTAAATCCAACAAGCTGCTATTGCTTTGCGTGTAATGGGTCGCATTTGATATGTTACATGGTAGTAGTCCAACTGTTTGCATCAAATCTGATACATGACTGTCCATAAATAAGTTGCAATTAAAGTCACCTGTTATTATAACATCACTGTAGTCAAGTGATATGTTTTCAATTGTGGACATAGGTTGTGAACAATCAACGCTCCGATGAGGCCTGTATACGCATCCCAAAAGAACTTTTGTCTTGAGATTGGTTAAAAGCTCAACGAATAAATATTCTATGCGGCTATATGTTTCTGACTGAGACTTTTTAGCGCTTTTTAAACCACATTTGACAAAGATAGCCACTCCGCCTCCATGAGTCAGTCGATCTGCACGAAAAACATTGTATCCAGATAATTGAACAATACCATCAGTAACATCAGGACGAAACCATGTTTCAGAAACACATATAACATCTACATCAGACTCAACAAATATTGTACGGAATTCATCCATTTTGTTGTTCAGACTTTGAGCATTTATATGTACCACTTTCAATCCACCCTTCTGATTTGAAAGAATTTTTACCGTATTCAGCACATTATCTTCAGAATTATAACTTGTATCGTCTATCAAAGTGTTCAATTAAACAAGCAATGCAATTTAACTTTAATAAAATTTGGTGTGAATACAGAAGCTGGGGCATTAAACATTTATATATAAACAAACTAGATTTGATATTGTTTACTTTTTTAAGGGAAAATATTTTAGGGTTTACAATTTTAATTAAGACATACTTAAATTTGATTATTTGTGGTAATATCAGTTGGTGTATGATAGCGAAAAAGTTTATCCAGGTCATCAATGGTTTCAACTCGTATTGCCTGCTCAGATTTCTGGCGTTTGACATGAACAATACCGCGGATAGAGTATGCAGAATCCAGTGCCTTTTGTTTTTTGAGATTTAAGGCTTTTTGTAGAATTTTGTAATTGTGTGCCGTCAAATTTTCGTTTAGGTAAAATGTACTTTTTGAATTTGTAAAACCAATTTGTTCAAGAAATAATTGAGTTTTGTTAGATTTTTTGAACAGTGATGCAGATTTAAGTACGTAATTTTTATCGTATGCGGATGCACAATGGACTAAAATGAAAAAAATGGACATAATTCTGCCATTTAAATCTGTATCATATATTAAGAATAGGAGGTCGTGTTTGGAGAAACAACATCCCGAAATTTGGTCATAAAGCAGAATATTTGACTTGTGATTCACAAATATTAAATCCAACAAGCTGCTATTGCTTTGCGTGTAATGGGTCGCATTTGATATGTTACATGGTAGTAGTCCAACTGTTTGCATCAAATCTGATACATGACTGTCCATAAATAAGTTGCAATTAAAGTCACCTGTTATTATAACATCACTGTAGTCAAGTGATATGTTTTCAATTGTGGACATAGGTTGTGAACAATCAACGCTCCGATGAGGCCTGTATACGCATCCCAAAAGAACTTTTGTCTTGAGATTGGTTAAAAGCTCAACGAATAAATATTCTATGCGGCTATATGTTTCTGACTGAGACTTTTTAGCGCTTTTTAAACCACATTTGACAAAGATAGCCACTCCGCCTCCATGAGTCAGTCGATCTGCACGAAAAACATTGTATCCAGATAATTGAACAATACCATCAGTAACATCAGGACGAAACCATGTTTCAGAAACACATATAACATCTACATCAGACTCAACAAATATTGTACGGAATTCATCCATTTTGTTGTTCAGACTTTGAGCATTTATATGTACCACTTTCAATCCACCCTTCTGATTTGAAAGAATTTTTACCGTATTCAGCACATTATCTTCAGAATTATAACTTGTATCGTCTATCAAAGTGTTCAATTAAACAAGCAATGCAATTTAACTTTAATAAAATTTGGTGTGAATACAGAAGCTGGGGCATTAAACATTTATATATAAACAAACTAGATTTGATATTGTTTACTTTTTTAAGGGAAAATATTTTAGAGTTTACAATTTTAATTAAGACATACTTAAATTTGATTATTTGTGGTAATATCAGTTGGTGTATGATAGCGAAAAAGTTTATCCAGGTCATCAATGGTTTCAACTCGTATTGCCTGCTCAGATTTCTGGCGTTTGACATGAACAATACCGCGGATAGAGTATGCAGAATCCAGTGCCTTTTGTTTTTTGAGATTTAAGGCTTTTTGTAGAATTTTGTAATTGTGTGCCGTCAAATTTTCGTTTAGGTAAAATGTACTTTTTGAATTTGTAAAACCAATTTGTTCAAGAAATAATTGAGTTTTGTTAGATTTTTTGAACAGTGATGCAGATTTAAGTACGTAATTTTTATCGTATGCGGATGCACAGTGGACTAAAATGAAAAAAATGGACATAATTCTGCCATTTCCAAACCCCTTATCGTATGGCGATGAAATTTTAGGTGTGTATACAAGAGGTGTTAGAGAGTTTAAGTTCGGAACCTGGGCCCCCTATCTCATACAGGGGCGGAGCTACAGGGCCCTAAAGTTGACCACCTCGGGTATACAAAATTTTCTTCAGCTTCTAACTTTTGAATGGAGTGTCCGGTTTTTCTGTGGATACTCCTAGACCAGACCTACAATAAACATTTTATAGGTTGAAGATATCGTGAATAGTTTCCGAGATATGTGGATTTTAAATTTGAATTTTTCATTTATTCCCGACTTTGCCTTGGAGTTTAGCCAATATCTGAATCAAAAGCTTACCGATTTTGTTGGCGTGTTTTTATTGATTGCCAATAAAATTTACAATATCATGAAAAAATGAATCGATAAGATATGTGAAGAAATAAGAAAATTATGGCCCTATAAAGTCAATTTATTGAAAAAATTTCATTTGTGGGGATTTTTTGGCGAAAAAAGTCCAATTCGTAGTTAGGTCTTGTAGAAAAAGTTTGTTACACAAAGTATATCAAATTTATACTCATTTTAAAGGTTTCACAGAATCTGCTAGAGAAAATCCGAAGCCAAAATTTTAATTTGTGTGGTTGCCACCCTTCTCCGATTTTACCTTTCTTTTACATAAATTTCAAATTTTGATCGATTTTCTCCAATCGCAAAGCTAAATTGTTAAATTTTTCTTTTTATTTATTTGTATTAGGGTGTAACAACATAGACTGCAAAGGGAATCCCGAGCGCGGCTTTTCATATCGAAGATATAGGACTAAAAGTAAAAAATCCCATTTTTGGGAATTTTTTATGTATTTTTTGGGAATTGTGGGATTTTCCATTAGAAATGTCCACATGTTGCGTTTGATTATTATTTCTAATATCAAAATAAAGAACTTTAAAAAAAATATATTCGAAATATATACATTTTTAAGAATTTTATGTCGTATTTGCGTTTCTGTCTATATGCAAAATATTTTTTTAATTATACCCTACACCACACTGTGGTACAGGGTATTATAACTTTGTGCATTTGTTTGTAACACCCAACAGGAGCCGAAATAGACCCATCGTTTATTATACCGATCGACTCAGAATCATTTTCTGAGTCGATTTAGCTATGTCCGTCTGTCTGCGACCACATAGTTTTTACACATATTTTTTTTTGGCCCAAGGACGATCCCTGTTGAATTTGGTTAAAATCGGTTCAGATTTAGATTTAGATATAGCCCCCATATATATGTTAGCCCCGATTTGACATGTAAGCGCTGTAAAAACTTTATTTTATATCCAATCAGTATGAAATTCGGCAGAAAGAAGTTTCTTATTATATGAATGCACACTGTTAAATTCGGAGAAAATCGGTTCAAATTTAGATATAGCCCTCATATACCCTCGTATATGTTACCCCCGATTTGATATGTAAGCGCTGTAAAAACTGTATTTTATATCCGATAAGTATGAAATTCGGCAGAAGATTTAAGGCTTTTTGTAGAATTTTGTAATTGTGTGCCGTCAAATTTTCGTTTAGGTAAAATGTACTTTTTGAATTTGTAAAACCAATTTGTTCAAGAAATAATTGAGTTTTGTTAGATTTTTTGAACAGTGATGTACGTAATTTTTATCGTATGCGGATGCACAGTGGACTAAAATGACAAAAAATGGACATAATTCTGCCATTTCCAAACCCCTTATCGTATGGCGATGAAATTTTAGGTGTGTATACAAGAGGTGTTAGAGAGTTTAAGTTCGGAACCTGGGCCCCCTATCTCATACAGGGGCGGAGCTACAGGGCCCTAAAGTTGACCACCTCGGGTATACAAAATTTTCTTCAGCTTCTAACTTTTGAATGGAGTGTCCGGTTTTTCTGTGGATACTCCTAGACCAGACCTACAATAAACATTTTATAGGTTGAAGATATCGTGAATAGTTTCCGAGATATGTGGATTTTAAATTTGAATTTTTCATTTATTCGCCGACTTTGCCTTGGAGTTTAGCCAATATCTGAATCAAAAGCTTACCGATTTTGTTCGCGTGTTTTTTATTGATTGCCAATAAAATTTACAATATCATGAAAAAATGAATCGATTATGGCCCTATAAAGTCAATTTATTGAAAAAATTTCATTTGTGGGGATTTTTTGGCGAAAAAAGTCCAATTCGTAGTTAGGTCTTGTAGAAAAAGTTTGTTACACAAAGTATATCAAATTTATACTCATTTTAAAGGAGACGTTTCACAGAATCTGCTAGAGAAAATCCGAAGCCAAAGAGTTGACGTTTGAACAGCCCAAAGGCTTCTCAGCATTCCATATACTTTTCCAACAGCAGCATTTATGTGGTTCGTCCAAGAAAGTTTGTTATTAAAGAAGAGTCCCAGATTTTTTGACGTTTTGATACAGTTTATGTCAGAGTTCTCGATTTTTATACAGCTCTGTATACTACTTGCCAATCTACCATTTTTTGATATTATTATGTATTTGGTTTTTGATGGATTTAAGCAAAGTCTATTGTTCTTTGACCACGCGCTGATAAGGCTTAAATCATGGTTAATGTCATAAATGCATGATTGTATATCTGGTTGTTTTGAACTTTTAAACAATTGAACGTCGTCAGCGTACATCTGAATGGAGCATGAGACGGGTACATCAGGTAAATCAGAGGTCCAAGAATGGATCCTTGGGGAACACCCGCTGATATTTTAAGATAACTGGAAGACGTATTTCCAACGATAACCTTTTGCGTTCGATCTGCTAATTACACTGTACAACACAAAAAAAAAATAACAGGGTTCTGTCAGTGGATTCTGGTAGAGGAGACCAAAAAAATATATACGTACATCGGCGTTTTGAAAGATCACATCGGAATTTTATTTTAGGGGGGGGTTAAAGTTTCCCCCCCTTTGCTAGTTTGTGCAGAATATCGGTATATAAAACTATGTTGTTCTTTTCATCTGAGGTGTAGGGTATCTTCAGCAACTTTGTAGCAAATGTTAAGGCCTATATTTTTGTGGAATATATTAACCCTCTAGCTTCCCCCCATAACGGTGATTTTTGCCTATATTTTAACAAATCGTAAAAAACTGGGGCGGGGTTGAAATGTTCTACAAAAATGATGGCCATAAAATTTTACTATACATGTCAGAACATTTCTGATATGTTTGAATTCAAAGAAAATATACTTGGAACCAAAATTTTTAAATATTATATATTTTTGAACAAATATATTTTATTTGCAAATCAAGAAATTTTGTTTGGAACGCATATATTAATATATTGCAACAAAATATATTTGCGAACTTACTGTCACAAATAAAATATGTGTTTACAAACAAACAATAATTTTGTTTAAGAATTTATCCAAATACATTATATTTAAAAAAATGTTAAAACTTTGTTGACTTTGGCAATTTTTAATTTTATTTTTTCCTAGATTTTGTGTTATACTTTATAGGTAAAAATTGTCGTAAGTAGCATTTTCTTTTGTTTTACAGCACATATTTTTAATTTATAAATAGTCCAATTGTCAATCCATCAATCATCTATTTGTCGTAACCCAAAATTATACGATTTAAATTTTTCAAACATATAAAATTTCTAAAAAATTAAACCTTAAATTTCTAAAATTTCCAAAATACTTAAATACAAGTTAAACATTGTTTTGGAAATATTATTTCCAAATAAAAAAAATTTAGGATGAAAACATAATTTTGTTTAGAACAACATCCTCACAAACATATAATATTTGTCAGCGTCAAATATTATATATTTGGAATGTACCCGAAACATATGTATGTTTCCAGCAGAATATATTTGGAACAATATACTACAGAATCGATTTTTTTCAGCGTGTATTTCTTTGCTCTTTAGAGGAACACAATCGTTGAAAATAGAAGAAATGTGGGACTGCAGAAAGTTCAGCTGATCATTAACGTCTTCAAACTCGTACATTAGATTCCAGTTAGTGTCCGCAAGTTGACAGCTAAGCAAGTTCCAGTTTGTATTTTTAAAATCCAGGAATTGTATATTTTGTACAGGCACGGTTAAATCTGTATCATATATTAAGAATAGGAGGTCGTGTTTGGAGAAACAACATCCCGAAATTTGGTCATAAAGCAGAATATTTGACTTGTGATTCACAAATATTAAATCCAACAAGCTGCTATTGCTTTGCGTGTAATGGGTCGCATTTGATATGTTACATGGTAGTAGTCCAACTGTTTGCATCAAATCTGATACATGACTGTCCATAAATAAGTTGCAATTAAAGTCACCTGTTATTATAACATCACTGTAGTCAAGTGATATGTTTTCAATTGTGGACATAGGTTGTGAACAATCAACGCTCCGATGAGGCCTGTATACGCATCCCAAAAGAACTTTTGTCTTGAGATTGGTTAAAAGCTCAACGAATAAATATTCTATGCGGCTATATGTTTCTGACTGAGACTTTTTAGCGCTTTTTAAACCACATTTGACAAAGATAGCCACTCCGCCTCCATGAGTCAGTCGATCTGCACGAAAAACATTGTATCCAGATAATTGAACAATACCATCAGTAACATCAGGACGAAACCATGTTTCAGAAACACATATAACATCTACATCAGACTCAACAAATATTGTACGGAATTCATCCATTTTGTTGTTCAGACTTTGAGCATTTATATGTACCACTTTCAATCCACCCTTCTGATTTGAAAGAATTTTTACCGTATTCAGCACATTATCTTCAGAATTATAACTTGTATCGTCTATCAAAGTGTTCAATTAAACAAGCAATGCAATTTAACTTTAATAAAATTTGGTGTGAATACAGAAGCTGGGGCATTAAACATTTATATATAAACAAACTAGATTTGATATTGTTTACTTTTTTAAGGGAAAATATTTTAGGGTTTACAATTTTAATTAAGACATACTTAAATTTAATTATTTGTGGTAATATCAGTTGGTGTATGATAGCGAAAAAGTTTATCCAGGTCATCAATGGTTTCAACTCGTATTGCCTGCTCAGATTTCTGGCGTTTGACATGAACAATACCGCGGATAGAGTATGCAGAATCCAGTGCCTTTTGTTTTTTGAGATTTAAGGCTTTTTGTAGAATTTTGTAATTGTGTGCCGTCAAATTTTCGTTTAGGTAAAATGTACTTTTTGAATTTGTAAAACCAATTTGTTCAAGAAATAATTGAGTTTTGTTAGATTTTTTGAACAGTGATGCAGATTTAAGTACGTAATTTTTATCGTATGCGGATGCACAGTGGACTAAAATGAAAAAAATGGACATAATTCTGCCATTTAAATCTGTATCATATATTAAGAATAGGAGGTCGTGTTTGGAGAAACAACATCCCGAAATTTGGTCATAAAGCAGAATATTTGACTTGTGATTCACAAATATTAAATCCAACAAGCTGCTATTGCTTTGCGTGTAATGGGTCGCATTTGATATGTTACATGGTAGTAGTCCAACTGTTTGCATCAAATCTGATACATGACTGTCCATAAATAAGTTGCAATTAAAGTCACCTGTTATTATAACATCACTGTAGTCAAGTGATATGTTTTCAATTGTGGACATAGGTTGTGAACAATCAACGCTCCGATGAGGCCTGTATACGCATCCCAAAAGAACTTTTGTCTTGAGATTGGTTAAAAGCTCAACGAATAAATATTCTATGCGGCTATATGTTTCTGACTGAGACTTTTTAGCGCTTTTTAAACCACATTTGACAAAGATAGCCACTCCGCCTCCATGAGTCAGTCGATCTGCACGAAAAACATTGTATCCAGATAATTGAACAATACCATCAGTAACATCAGGACGAAACCATGTTTCAGAAACACATATAACATCTACATCAGACTCAACAAATATTGTACGGAATTCATCCATTTTGTTGTTCAGACTTTGAGCATTTATATGTACCACTTTCAATCCACCCTTCTGATTTGAAAGAATTTTTACCGTATTCAGCACATTATCTTCAGAATTATAACTTGTATCGTCTATCAAAGTGTTCAATTAAACAAGCAATGCAATTTAACTTTAATAAAATTTGGTGTGAATACAGAAGCTGGGGCATTAAACATTTATATATAAACAAACTAGATTTGATATTGTTTACTTTTTTAAGGGAAAATATTTTAGGGTTTACAATTTTAATTAAGACATATGTTTAAGTTAGAATGTTCCTTTGAATTTCGTTTATGTCACTGATTTGTTTCGGTGCATATATTGGCCAATTTATCGGGCATACATACTCGTTAAAATCTGCCTACTCCTCATTACTACATCCTTGTAGTATTAGCTTTGCAGATTTTAACGAGTAACGATTCGTTTTCTTGTTCTTGACACTTGCTCCGCCACCTCTCTCCATCTTGGACCGTCGCTCGTTTAAGTACATCTTGCTGTACAATTGTTATATTTAAGGTAAATCTTCGTTACCAAACTTAGCAGCAAAAACAACAATAAACCTCAGGCACCTTGCCTACTTATTATTAGAAAAAACTAATCATCGTGTTTTATTTTCTCCTACTCTCTTTTTATTAATACTCTCGGAGTAAACGTAAACTCGTCTTTTGCTCCCCTACGCCCCCGCCGGCGTAAACATTGGTCGTATCGAGCCGGATTTGAGCTACCGCTGCCCTACATCGTCGTGGAATTGGTTTTTGCTGTCTTTTCGTCAAGGAAAACATCCCTCAGTCATCAACAAACCATTTACAACAAAAACATCGGTACGTACATTCAGTAGAGTAGTGAGTGTCGCGATTATTTTTATTTATTTAAAATAAAACAAAAGATTTTGGTCGGCTTTCGAAACCCCTATCGCGTTTTTTCGTTAAAATATACAGTCCACACCGTCGCCATTTCGTTGCTAAATCGCGTTAAAAATCATTCGGGAATAATTCTATTCCATATACAAAGCATTAATATTTTTAATATTTCGTTTCGGTTTGATTTGTTCGGTTTAAATTGTTAAAATAATTCCAAATCATTTCGGTCGTGCAGAGTGTAGTGCATAGTGTCGCTCGTTTATACATTCGATTGTTTGTTTTGGTTTTCTACTGTCATTGCCTTCGGCTGCAAGAGCGCCCATTTAGTGTAACAATAACAACATATTCGAACGAGAACCTCTCCTCTTGCTACTCCCTTCACTCGTTGTTTGGGTCATACATAGTACATTGTTAATGTCGCCTTTGCTTGCCTCCGTTTAACCAAAATACTCGTACATACATTCAATCAACATTGCTCGAATGTGGTGCTTCGAACCTTATCGAACATAACTACTACATACGAGGTTGCATCGAACTTATTTCGATCTCATACCTACAGTGGGTTCTAGAAAAACGTGCTTTTAGTGGAAAATACAGTAAATATTTGTATCGTGATATTTTTTTAAATAGTGATAGAGGTACACTACACATAAATTATTTTCGGTCTTATTTGACACCGTGTACCCTACATTCGGCCAATTCGACTTTTTTGAAATAAAAGTGTGATTTGTGATATTTTTGGTTTCGATTCGGTTGATTGTCTTTTTCGCTGGGTTTTCGGCACATGATCAACGTGCACCCTACATTCGGTCAACTCGACATATCATCGATTTTTCGAATAATTTGTTAATTATTGAAATTTTCGTTTTTGGTCATTTCATTTGTGTATATTTGGACACAAATGTACTACATTCGGTAGTTTTTGTAACACAATTGACTGATAAATTTCGTTATTGCTGAAAGAAAGTATTTTATCGAAATATTTTGAGTTTTTTTATACACTGAGACAAATTTATAGAATATTTTTGGATATTTTCTCAACAATTTTGTGGATTATCCGTCTACATCAAGTTTAGGTCCGCCTCTTAGCGACAACGTACACAATCTTTCGTTACCGCCATGTGACATAGACGATTTTGAGGGCGATATCTTATCGTGGCCCACATTTCGAGACTTGTTTACCGCAGTCTATATTAACAACACTCGTTTAAGTGACATCGAGCGCTTGTGTCATTTGGTTGGTAAGACTAGTGGAGAAGCTCGCGAGATTATCTCGAAATTTCCACTAGTAAATCGTAGTTTTGTTCTCGCGTGGAAAGCATTAGGTGATTCGTACGACAATCCTCGGCTTCTCACCCACAATCAATTGAAAATTCTGTTTTCGCTTCCGGTACTCGAAATCGAAACAAGTTCAGGATTGAAGTCAATCCAGCGCGGCATAAATGGATGTCTATCGGCGATGTCCATTTACGAGATTTTGACTGATAATTGGGATCCGATTTTAGTATTCATTTGCCTCCAACGGCTACCTAAACTTACGCAAACGTTATGGGAGCAAAGTGTGAAGGATAAATCGTCTCTTTCATCGTGGAAAGAGTTGGATGCCTTCTTGACTGAGAGAATTCGCACACTTATGTGCCTTCATGGTATGAGGGGAGATGAATCTCCAAAGCACTCAAATGCGAAGAAGATCCATGCTCGTACTAATGCAGCGTCTTCGGGATCTTGTCGTTCTTCTCCATCGGGTTGTATTCTTTGCCCTGATCAAAATCATAAAATTTACTCGTGCCCACGTTTTTTAAGTTCTACGCCTTCGGATCGATTCGCTATAGCCAAACGCCACCGTTTATGTGTAAATTGCCTGCGTAAAGGCCACGAAGTTAAAAATTGCGATAGCAGACGTCGTTGTCTGAAATGTAATCGGAATCATCATTCTTTGTTGCATCGTGACGAGCCCACTCCGAGTAATTCGACTCGAGTGGCACGCACAGCAAACGCGAATGTGCCTTCTGCTCCTCCACTTGAGCATTTTGAACCATCCACATCGGCTGGATGTGCATCTCGTCAATCTTTTCATGTCGCGCAGAATAAATCTGTCATATTGGGAACAGCCATGGTGAATATCGTTCATCACGGTGTTTCGTATTCTGCTAGGGCGTTGATTGACCCAGCTTCAGAGAGCTCTTTTATATCGGACAGTCTTCAAAATCGGTTGAAGCTTCCGTCAAATCGTACCATCGCTAATAATATTTCTGGAATAAACGGTGTAGTTTCGGCCACTTCTGGAAAAAGTTGTCAATTGAATATAAGCTCTTGCGTTGATTCCAAAATTGTATTGAAGACAAACGCCATAGTCCTTCCTTCCATTTCGGGAAACCTACCTTCCTTTGCGGTCACTTCGGACCTCAAAGCTCAGTTACCCAATATTCGTTTGGCTGACTCGAATTTGTTTGATTCTCGCCCGGTAGAAATTTTGATAGGAGCTGACATATATCCTAAAATTCTTCTAGAAGGTTTTCTTCGAAATTCGTCAGGATCGTTGCTCGCTCAAAATACTGTATTTGGCTGGGTTATTACTGGTGGTCTTCCTACCTAACGAGCACGTACACTTTCATAAAAAATTAGCATAGCTTATGCCTTTCGTTCGTATTTAGCGTCGCACCTCCTTTAAATTTACATCGTATATTTATAACTTATTTGAATTCGAAATATTACTAGAACTTGTCGTGATCTAAATCTTTTGAAAAACGTTAATTTCATATCTCGATGTTTCGCGGAGTCTATATAAAAAGCAACTAACTAGATTAACACCATCTCGCCTACATTTGAATACTCACTAGGAAACTGAATTTGCGTTCCTTACTAATTTACTTATAAACATATTATATCTTTAATTTAATTGCTAGTTCTAGTTGTAGATTTGTTCGTGCGTGGGAGTCCGTAATGGCCCTCACTCGTGGTCTCTAATGACCCGTCACAGGCTCCTTAATAGTCCTGTCCTTTGTGGGAGTCCTTGTGGCCCTCAATCGTGGTCTCTAATGACCCGTCACAGGCTCCCTAATGGTCCTGTCCTTTTGTGGGAGTCCTTGTGGCCCTCGCTCGTGGTCTCTAATGACCCGTCACAGGCTCCCTAATGGTCCTGTCCTTTTGTGGGAGTTCTTGTGGCTCTCGCTCGGAGTCTCTAATGGCTCCGTCACAGGGTCCCTAATGGCCCTGTCCTATCGCGGGGTCCATAATGGCCCATTCGTTTGCGGTCCCTAATGACCATTAATTTCGCGGCGTCCACAATAGCCTGTTCGTTTGAGGTCCCTCATGACCATTAATTTCGCGTGGTATATATATTTGTTGGTCCATCCGCTTGCGGTCCCTAATGACCTTTCCTTTTCGCGGGGTCCCTAATGACCCATCCGGTTGCGGTCCCTAATGACCATTCCATTCGCGGGGCCCATATATATATACTATATATACATACACACACATATATGTATACATATCAAAAAAAATTATGTAAAAAAAAAAAAAAATATATATATTAATTATACTTAGTTGCAGCATCCCCTCGATGTTGCAAGGTGGCCGGAATGTTTAAGTTAGAATGTTCCTTTGAATTTCGTTTATGTCACTGATTTGTTTCGGTGCATATATTGGCCAATTTATCGGGCATACATACTCGTTAAAATCTGCCTACTCCTCATTACTACATCCTTGTAGTATTAGCTTTGCAGATTTTAACGAGTAACGATTCGTTTTCTTGTTCTTGACACTTGCTCCGCCACCTCTCTCCATCTTGGACCGTCGCTCGTTTAAGTACATCTTGCTGTACAATTGTTATATTTAAGGTAAATCTTCGTTACCAAACTTAGCAGCAAAAACAACAATAAACCTCAGGCACCTTGCCTACTTATTATTAGAAAAAACTAATCATCGTGTTTTATTTTCTCCTACTCTCTTTTTATTAATACTCTCGGAGTAAACGTAAACTCGTCTTTTGCTCCCCTACGCCCCCGCCGGCGTAAACAACATACTTAAATTTGATTATTTGTGGTAATATCAGTTGGTGTATGATAGCGAAAAAGTTTATCCAGGTCATCAATGGTTTCAACTCGTATTGCCTGCTCAGATTTCTGGCGTTTGACATGAACAATACCGCGGATAGAGTATGCAGAATCCAGTGCCTTTTGTTTTTTGAGATTTAAGGCTTTTTGTAGAATTTTGTAATTGTGTGCCGTCAAATTTTCGTTTAGGTAAAATGTACTTTTTGAATTTGTAAAACCAATTTGTTCAAGAAATAATTGAGTTTTGTTAGATTTTTTGAACAGTGATGCAGATTTAAGTACGTAATTTTTATCGTATGCGGATGCACAGTGGACTAAAATGAAAAAAATGGACATAATTCTGCCATTTCCAAACCCCTTATCGTATGGCGATGAAATTTTAGGTGTGTATACAAGAGGTGTTAGAGAGTTTAAGTTCGGAACCTGGGCCCCCTATCTCATACAGGGGCGGAGCTACAGGGCCCTAAAGTTGACCACCTCGGGTATACAAAATTTTCTTCAGCTTCTAACTTTTGAATGGAGTGTCCGGTTTTTCTGTGGATACTCCTAGACCAGACCTACAATAAACATTTTATAGGTTGAAGATATCGTGAATAGTTTCCGAGATATGTGGATTTTAAATTTGAATTTTTCATTTATTCCCGACTTTGCCTTGGAGTTTAGCCAATATCTGAATCAAAAGCTTACCGATTTTGTTGGCGTGTTTTTATTGATTGCCAATAAAATTTACAATATCATGAAAAAATGAATCGATAAGATATGTGAAGAAATAAGAAAATTATGGCCCTATAAAGTCAATTTATTGAAAAAATTTCATTTGTGGGGATTTTTTGGCGAAAAAAGTCCAATTCGTAGTTAGGTCTTGTAGAAAAAGTTTGTTACACAAAGTATATCAAATTTATACTCATTTTAAAGGTTTCACAGAATCTGCTAGAGAAAATCCGAAGCCAAAATTTTAATTTGTGTGGTTGCCACCCTTCTCCGATTTTACCTTTCTTTTACATAAATTTCAAATTTTGATCGATTTTCTCCAATCGCAAAGCTAAATTGTTAAATTTTTCTTTTTATTTATTTGTATTAGGGTGTAACAACATAGACTGCAAAGGGAATCCCGAACGCGGCTTTTCATATTGAAGATATAGGACTAAAAGTAAAAAATCCCATTTTTGGGAATTTTTTATGTATTTTTTGGGAATTGTGGGATTTTCCATTAGAAATGTCCACATGTTGCGTTTGATTATTATTTCTAATATCAAAATAAAGAACTTTAAAAAAAAAATATTCGAAATATATACATTTTTAAGAATTTTATGTCGTATTTGCGTTTCTGTCTATATGCAAAATATTTTTTTAATTATACCCTACACCACACTGTGGTACAGGGTATTATAACTTTGTGCATTTGTTTGTAACACCCAACAGGAGCCGAAATAGACCCATCGTTTATTATACCGATCGACTCAGAATCATTTTCTGAGTCGATTTAGCTATGTCCGTCTGTCCGTCTGTCTGCGACCACATAGTTTTTACACATATTTTTTTTTGGCCCAAGGACGATCCCTGTTGAATTTGGTTAAAATCGGTTCAGATTTAGATTTAGATATAGCCCCCATATTAGATTTAGATATAGCCGATTTGACATGTAAGCGCTGTAAAAACTTTATTTTATATCCAATCAGTATGAAATTCGGCAGAAAGAAGTTTCTTATTATATGAATGCACACTGTTAAATTCGGAGAAAATCGGTTCAAATTTAGATATAGCCCTCATATACCCTCGTATATGTTACCCCCGATTTGATATGTAAGCGCTGTAAAAACTGTATTTTATATCCGATAAGTATGAAATTCGGCAGAAAGAGATTTCCTTTTATATGAATGAACACTTTTAAATTTGGAAGAAATCGATTCAGATTTAGATATATCCCCCTATATACGTTACCCCCGATTTGACATGTAAGCGCTGTGGAAACTGTATTTTATATCCGATCAGTACGAAATTCGACAGAAGGTATTTTTACATGAATGAGTATTCAGAGAAAATCGGTTCAGATTTATATATAACCTCCATATATATGTTCCTCCTGATTTTGTTTCAAAGCGCTATAGAGGTTGTACTTTACTTCTGATAATTAAATATGTCTCAATTTAGGCACAAATATTGCTTAATTTAGCGATTATCGTTTCAGAATTAGATAATATGTTCCTACCCATTTACCAATTATTACAAATTATTATCGCAATGACCCTTATCGCATTGTTAGGGAGGTGTGGGGTATTATATAGTCGGCCTCGCCCGACTTCCTGCCTTTCGTTACTGGTTATACCTGTCAATCATATACCTGTTTCCTAGAAATAGTGCCACAAAACAATGTTTTCTGAAAGGTAAATCTTACTAAATTTTATTATTGTTTGATAAAAACATGTGGTCGACATGAAATCAGTGCATATTGACTGATATAATAACCAATAAGTACAAGAAGGTAGGGAAAAATTTAAAAAAAAATATTTTGCATATAGACAGATGTATATATTTCGATGTATATATTTCGATGAATTTTTTTTAAAGTTCTTTATTTTGATATTAGAAATAATAATCAAACGCAACATGTGGACATTTCTAATGGAAAATCCCTCAATTCCCAAAAAATACATCAAAAATCCCCAAAAATGGGAGTTTTTACTTTTAGTCCTATATCTTCGATATGAAAAGCCGCGCTCGGGATTCCCTTTGCAGTCGATTTTGTTACACTCTAATACAAATAAATAAAAAGAAAAATTTAACAATTTAGCTTTGCGATTGGAGAAAATCGATCAAACTTTTGAAATTTATGTAAAAAAAGGTCCAAATCGGAGAAGGGTGGCAACCACACCAATTAAAATTTTGGTTTCGGATTTTCTCTAGCTGATTCTTTGAAACGTCTCCTTTAAAATGAGTATAAATTTGATATACTTTGGGTAACAAACTTTTTCTACAAGACCTAAATACGAATTGGACTTTTTTCCGCCAAAAATCACCACAAATGAAATTTTTTCAATAAATTGACTTTATAGGGCCATAACTTTCTTATTTCTTCACATATCTTATCGATTCTGTTTTTCATGATATTGTTTATTGGCAATCCTTAAAAAAACACGCGAACAAAATCGGTAAACTTTTGATTGAGATATTGGCTAAACTCCAAGGCAAAGTCGGCGAATAAATGAAAAATTCAAATTTAAAATCCACATATCTCGGAAACTATCCAAGATATCTTTAACCTATAAAATGTCTGGTCTAGGAGTATCCACTAAAACCGGACACTCCGTTCAAAAGTTAGAAGCTGATGAAAATTTTCTATACCCGAGGTGGTCAACTTTAGGGCCCTGTAGCTCCGCCCCAGTAAGAGATAGGGGGCCCAAGTTCCGAACTTAAACTCTCTAACACCTCTTGTATACACACCTAAAATTTTATCGCCATACGATAAGTGGTTTGGAAATGGCAGAATTATGTCCATTTTTTTTTTTCAATTTTTTTCAAGTGCGATGAGAGATTTACAATTATTGCACTGTCATTAGGGATTATATTTGTAGATTTCTTGTTGGGTAAACGGTAAATAGATCTAACCGGAGGAATTTTTATATTGATGAGCCTGCAAACACTTTCAAATATTGCAAATACATTTTCACCACTGGTAAATGGAACTCCGGTAATGCGCAAATCGCCAGCAACCATAATATTGTCCTGTTATAATTTCTCGCGTTTTTGAATTTCAATTTCGTTTTTAATATTTTCAATTTTGTCTGTCAGTGTTTCTAATTTATCAACGCGTTCTGATAGAGCAGTTACATCTCTCCTATAATCAATGAACCTCTTATCGATCTCATTTAAGAGATGTGTCTCACTCTCTTTAATTAATGTTTTCATTAATGATGTGATATACTCTTTAAACTCTTCGAATCGTTATTGATAGTTTGAGAGCAGGTAGGGCAGTTGTGGCGAGAGAGGCGCGGTGTCTTGTTAGCGCTCATAGAGAGATTATGTTGTAAGTGTTCATCTTATCTTTCTCTCTTTGACACTTCGTTTTGCATGTTTTCCATTTTTGGCGGTAGTTATATGTATCGAACACAATGTTGTTATTGTTGTTTTAGTTAAACAGATTAATGTTTTTGACACTTTGAAAGTTTGCAGTTCGTGTTGATATAATTTGTTTTGTTTTCTTTCTGATATATTTATTTGCTTTGAGACGGATTGAACAACACCAAACAATGCCAGATTGTTGGTACCAATGCACTGTGTAAAAATATGTGCGAAAATTACACTTGATTATTTTAAAAATATTTTTTTTGCGAGAGCAACAATAAAACACGTCTGCACTTGCGAGAGCAACTCCTTTATACGATTGATTGTCACGAAAATAAGGAAACTGATGAAATATGTGAATTTCGAATCATATTTGACGTCGGATGATATTGCAGCATGGAGGTCGTTTAAGCTTGTAATTTCAAATTTCCTTGGGTCCAATAAAAGTCCGCAATATGAAACAATGATTAATGATTTGTTAAAAAATTATGAAAAAATTGGTTGGAAATATATGTTTTTATATTTATGTATATAACACATATGTATGTATTCTTCCAACTTATTTATCGCTTTATGTATTCCAACAGGTGTAAATATGTCCCTCAAAATTCATTTCTTGCATTCTCATTTAAACTTTTTCCCCGAGAATCTTGGCGACGTAAGTGACGAACATGGCGAAAGGTTTCACCAAGAATTGAAGTCCATCGAGCGGCGTTACCAAGGGCCTTAGGATGAAAGAATGATGGGAGATTATATCTGTTCCCTCATTAGAGAAACCGATTCCGAAATGTACAAACGTCAACAAAGAACTAACAATTACTTCTAATGAAACTTGTTCATGTAAATAAACTCTAATGTACATAATAGAAATAAAAGTAATAAATAAAATAGCTATTTAAACAAAAATTAAAAAAAAAAATTGTGAAATTCTCTTACATCTACCAAAAGGGCTATAATTTCTACATTTATCCATAGATTTTTTCAAATAGGCATTATTTTCTTCTCTAGGATGCAAACTTTTAAAAAGTAAAATAAAGGATTTTTTTTAAATCTACCTATCTATATTTGTTTAATGACTGTTACTAAACCACTGTTTCTAAGTGAAAGAGATATTTCCAACATTGGTAGCCCACATTAATAGCTTCAATTTAACGTATAAGTCGACCTGATCGGGCATATACTCCAAATTATAGTGCAAACACTAAGAGTATCGTCGACGATAATAGTATTTTTATAAATAAAAATTAAAAAAAATGTATCCATAATAAAATTTTTGGTTTCGATTTTATATAACAGTATGCCACAATCTATACAAACAAATAATTTTTAGGTCTAGGACACAAAAAACATTTTTTTGTTGCATAGTGTAATTAATATTTGGTTGTTAGTCGTAGGACTGACCAAAAAAAATTGCGAAAAAATATTTGTTTATTCACAAAAAAAATTTAATTATATTTCGATCCGCGTTAGTAAATAATGTTACGACCCACTCTAATACACAGTCTGAATGTACACGTGTGAAGCGAACCGAACGCACACAGCAGTGTTTTGTTGAGTGTCGAACCAATGTGTTTGAATCGAGCTTGTATGTTTTGCTATTCTAATTTAAAGGAAAGTAAATGCGTAAATGCTCGTTGAAACAAACACAACAGACCTTTAATAAATAAATAAAAGAAAATAATAAAAACACAGTGTGGATGACGTTTGAATTATCACTATATTCACCAATAAAACACACACTTTTTTCAAAATTCTCTTTGAGTATTTAGTTGGAGTATAAATCTAAATGTTCTCGTGGGAGACAGACGGACAAACGAACGAGAGAGAAAAAACAAGTAAACGCGTTAAGTTCGGCCATGCCGAATCTTATATACCCTCCACCATGTGACCTCACAAAATAGCTCAAACCTAAAGAAAATAACACCGAAACACACACAAAAAAATATAGTAGATGAGAACTATATATATCTAAATTCGGACCGATATCGCCCATTTTCAATCCTAAGTTACCTGCAGCTGAAAGAAGTATCTATACCAAATTTCAGCCACCTAGCTCAAGTATTATAGATTGTAGCGTGATTACAACAGACGGACACGGCTAAACTGTCTTAGAATTTTACGATGATTAAGAATATATATATACTTTATGGGTTCTCAGATCAATATTTAGAGGTGTTACAAACGGAGTGACAAAATTAATATACCCCCCATCCTATGGTGAAGGGGATAAAAATATAGTATATGTAGAGTAGATGCGAACAGTAGGAATCACAAAAAATAAGATGCTATATTTGTTTTCCAATTCATTAAATTTTTTATTGAATCTTTCATTATTATACGATGAAAATAACAATAAGTGCTTAATTTAGCGATTATCGTTTCAGAATTAGATAATATGTTCCTACCCATTTACCAATTATTATCGCAATGACTCTTATCGCATTGTTAGGGAGGTGTAGGGTATTATATAGTCGGCCTCGCCCGACTTCCTGCCTTTCGTTACTGGTTATACCTGTCAATCATTAAGGGGTTCCTAGAAATAGTGCCACAAAACAATGTTTTCTGAAAGGTAAATCTTACTAAATTTTATTATTGTTTGATAAAAACATGTGATCGACATGAAATCAGTGCATATTGACTGATATAATAACCAATAAGTACAAGAAGGTAGGGAAAAATTTTAAAAAAAATATTTTGCATATAGACAGATGTATATATTTCGATGTATATATTTCGATGAATTTATTTTAAAGTTCTTTATTTTGATATTAGAAATAATAATCAAACGCAACATGTGGACATTTCTAATGGAAAATCCCTCAATTCCCAAAAAATACATCAAAAATCCCCAAAAATGGGAGTTTTTACTTTTAGTCCTATATCTTCGGTATGAAAAGCCGCGCTCGGGATTCCCTTTGCAGTCGATTTTGTTACACTCTAATACAAATAAATAAAAAGAAAAATTTAACAATTTAGCTTTGCGATTGGAGAAAATCGATCAAACTTTTGAAATTTATGTAAAAAAAGGTCCAAATCGGAGAAGGGTGGCAACCACACCAATTAAAATTTTGGTTTCGTATTTTCTCTAGCAGATTCTTTGAAACGTCTCCTTTAAAATGAGTATAAATTTGATATACTTTGGGTAACAAACTTTTTCTACAAGACCTAAATACGAATTGGACTTTTTTCGCCAAAAATGAAATTTTTTCAATAAATTGACTTTATAGGGCCATAACTTTCTTATTTCTTCACATATCTTATCGATTCTGTTTTTCATGATATTGTTTATTGGCAATCCTTAAAAAAACACGCGAACAAAATCGGTAAACTTTTGATTGAGATATTGGCTAAACTCCAAGGCAAAGTCGGCGAATAAATGAAAAATTCAAATTTAAAAACCCCCTAACTCTCGGAAACTATCCAAGATATCTTTAACCTATAAAATGTTTATTGTAGGTCTGGTCTAGGAGTATCCACTAAAACCGGACACTCCGTTCAAAAGTTAGAAGCTGATGAAAATTTTCTATACCCGAGGTGGTCAACTTTAGGGCCCTGTAGCTCCGCCCCAGTAAGAGATAGGGGGCCCAAGTTCCGAACTTAAACTCTCTAACACCTCTTGTATACACACCTAAAATTTTATCGCCATACGATAAGTGGTTTGGAAATGGCAGAATTATGTCCATTTTTTTTTTCAATTTAGCCCACTGTGCGATGAGAGATTTACAATTATTGCACTGTCATTAGGGATTATATTTGTAGATTTCTTGTTGGGTAAACGGTAAATAGATCTAACCGAAGAATGTTTATATTGATGAGCCTGCAAACACTTTCAAATATTGCAAATACATTTTCACCACTGGTAAATGGAACTCCGGTAATGCGCAAATCGCCAGCAACCATAATATTGTCCTGTTTTAATTTCTCGCGTTTTTGAATTTCAATTTCGTTTTTAATATTTTCAATTTTGTCTGTCAGTGTTTCTAATTTATCAACGCGTTCTGATAGAGCAGTTACATCTCTCCTATAATCAATGAACCTCTTATCGATCTCATTTAAGAGATGTGTCTCACTCTCTTTAATTATTGTTTTCATTAATGATGTGATATACTCTTTAAACTCTTCGAATCGTTATTGATAGTTTGAGAGCAGGTAGGGCAGTTGTGGCCACAGACCTAAATTATACAGATGTGCCGTCAGCCAGAAACGTCAAAATCTATCAGTTACGAACGAATAGGAATGAAATGTCACACGCGAAAAAACAGGTTTCCGCGAACATAGTTTGAACTTTTTTTGCACTAATCGATTGATATTAATTTTTTAATTGTGACAATTACAAAAAATTCGGGAAAATCGGTCCGAAATCCGCGGAAAAACTCACTCTTTGAACACCTACTCGTTGAAGTTTCTATTCGTTCGTAACTGACAACTTACTCGCTCCGGGATGACATATCTTATTATTCATTATTTTTGGTTGTGGCGAGAGAGGCGCGGTGTCTTGTTAGCGCTCATAGAGAGATTATGTTGTAAGTGTTCATCTTATCTTTCTCTCTTTGACACTTCGTTTTGCATGTTTTCCATTTTTGGCGGTAGTTATATGTATCGAACACAATGTTGTTATTGTAGTTTTAGTTAAACAGATTAATGTTTTTGACACTTTGAAAGTTTGCAGTTCGTGTTGATATAATTTGTTTTGTTTTCTTTCTGATATATTTATTTGCTTTGAGACGGATTGAACCACAGACCTAAATTATACAGATGTGCCGTCAGCCAGAAACGTCAAAATCTATCAGTTACGAACGAATAGGAATGAAATGTCACACGCGAAAAAACAGGTTTCCGCGAACATAGTTTGAACTTTTTTTGCACTAATCGATTGATATTATTTTTTTAATTGTGACAATTACAAAAAATTCGGGAAAATCGGTCCGAAATCCGCGGAAAAACTCACTCTTTGAACACCTACTCGTTGAAGTTTCTATTCGTTCGTAACTGACAACTTACTCGCTCCGGGATGACATATCTTATTATTCATTATTTTTGGATTGAACAACACCAAACAATGCCAGATTGTTGGTACCAATGCACTGTGTAAAAATATGTGCGAAAATTACACTTGATTATTTTAAAAATATTTTTTTTGCGAGAGCAACAATAAAACACGTTTGCACTTGCGAGAGCAACTCCTTTATACGATTGATTGTCACGAAAATAAGGAAACTGATGAAATATGTGAATTTCGAATCATATTTGACGTCGGATGATTTTGCAGCATGGAGGTCGTTTAAGCTTGTAATTTCAAATTTCCTTGGGTCCAATAAAAGTCCGCAATATGAAACAATGATTAATGATTTGTTAAAAAATTATGAAAAAATTGGTTGGAAATATATTTTTTTATATTTATGTATATAACACATATGTATGTATTCTTCCAACTTATTTTTCGCTTTATGTATTCCAACAGGTGTAAATATGTCCCTCAAAATTCATTTCTTGCATTCTCATTTAAACTTTTTCCCCGAGAATCTTGGGGACGTAAGTGACGAACATGGCGAAAGGTTTCACCCAGAATTGAAGTCCATCGAGCGGCGTTACCAAGGGCCCTAGGATGAAAGAATGATGGGAGATTATATCTGTTCCCTCATTAGAGAAACCGATTCCGAAATGTACAAACGTCAACAAAGAACTAACAATTACTTCTAATGAAACTTGTTCATGTAAATAAACTCTAATGTACATAATAGAAATAAAAGTAATAAATAAAATAGCTATTTAAACAAAAAATAAAAAAAAAATTTTTGTGAAATTCTCTTACATCTACCAAAAGGGCTATAATTTCTACATTTATCCATAGATTTTTTCAAATAGGCATTATTTTCTTCTCTAGGATGCAAACTTTTAAAAAGTAAAATAAAGGATTTTTTTTAAATCTACCTATCTATATTTGTTTAATGACTGTTACTAAACCACTGTTTCTAAGTGAAAGAGATATTTCCAACATTGGTAGCCCACATTAATAGCTTCAATTTAACGTATAAGTCGACCTGATCGGGCATATACTCCAAATTATAGTGCAAACACTAAGAGTATCGTCGACGATAATAGTATTTTTATAAATAAAAATTAAAAAAAAATGTATCCATAATAAAATTTTTGGTTTCGATTTTATATAACAGTATGCCACAATCTATACAAACAAATAATTTTTAGGTCTAGGACACAAAAAACATTTTTTTGTTGCATAGTGTAATTAATATTTGGTTGTTAGTCGTAGGACTGACCAAAAAAAATTGCGAAAAAATATTTGTTTATTCACAAAAAAAATTTAATTATATTTCGATCCGCGTTAGTAAATAATGTTACGACCCACTCTAATACACAGTCTGAATGTACACGTGTGAAGCGAACCGAACGCACACAGCAGTGTTTTGTTGAGTGTCGAACCAATGTGTTTGAATCGAGCTTGTATGTTTTGCTATTCTAATTTAAAGGAAAGTAAATGCGTAAATGCTCGTTGAAACAAACACAACAGACCTTTAATAAATAAATAAAAGAAAATAATAAAAACACAGTGTGGATGACGTTTGAATTATCACTATATTCACCAATAAAACACACACTTTTTTCAAAATTCTCTTTGAGTATTTAGTTGGAGTATAAATCTAAATGTTCTCGTGGGAGACAGACGGACAAACGAACGAGAGAGAAAAAACAAGTAAACGCGTTAAGTTCGGCCATGCCGAATCTTATATACCCTCCACCATGTGACCTCACAAAATAGCTCAAACCTAAAGAAAATAACACCGAAACACACACAAAAAAAATATAGTAGATGAGAACTATATATATCTAAATTCGGACCGATATCGCCCATTTTCAATCCTAAGTTACCTGCAGCTGAAAGAAGTATCTATACCAAATTTCAGCCACCTAGCTCAAGTATTATAGATTGTAGCGTGATTACTACAGACGGACACGGCTAAACTGTCTTAGAATTTTACGATGATTAAGAATATATATATACTTTATGGGTTCTCAGATCAATATTTAGAGGTGTTACAAACGGAGTGACAAAATTAATATACCCCCCATCCTATGGTGAAGGGGATAAAAATATAGTATATGTAGAGTAGATGCGAACAGTAGGAATCACAAAAAATAAGATGCTATATTTTTTTTCCAATTCATTAAATTTTTTATTGAATCTTTCATTATTATACGATGAAAATAACAATAAGTGGACAAATCTTAACCTAAAATACTATTCTCTGGGTTATTGCCATTGCGAATAAACCTTTGAGACTTTACACGATTTCTTACTTAAAAAAAAGGTTAACATTTCAAATTTAAGAATTCATAATTTCATTTCATTTTTTGTTTTGATTAGTTTTAATTTAAATCATGTCCAGCGTATCTCCCCTTCTAAGGCAGTTATGACCTTCAAAATTTAGTAGTTCTCGAGCCAGGATGTTTGGATGGTTGAATAGTTTACCCACGTAACACCGGCAATATTTTTCAATTTCCTCTTTTACTGTTGGCATGTTGAGATCCTTATGGATGTTAGCGTTTCTTATATACCATGGTGAACCTGTAATTAAACGAAGAATATGCGATTGTCTTCTTTGTAATTTGCATACATTTGAAGCGCACGCTGTACCCCAGATCTGGATACCATATGTCCAAATTGGTTTCAATACCGTTTTGTATAAAAGAACTTTATACTCTGGATCTAGGGCAGATCTTTGGCTGATAAGCCACTGAAGTTGATTAGTTTTGAGTTTTATTTGAGTTACTTTAGAGTCTATGTGGCGCGACCACGTCAAACGCCAATCTAAATGGATTCCAAGGTATTTTACATGATCCTTTTGGGGAATCTGTGAATTGAAAATAGAAATTGGAGGACTTGCATCCCTTCGCATGGTAAAAGTAACATGAGTACACATTGAGGCATTCACCATTATTCTCCATTTTTTAACCATTCTTCTAGGATTCGGACATGAGACTGCAGTTGATCGGACGCAACTGATGGGTTTTTGTGAGTACTGACGAAAGCAGTATCGTCCGCAAAAGTAGACGTGTGCGTAAAGTTGGTTATGGGCATATCTGCCGTAAAAATAACGTACAGTATAGGGCCAAGAATGCTCCCCTGTGGGACACCGGCATGTATTTTCTTAGGGCTAGAAAAAATGCCATTTGATTTATGCGTGTTGATTGTACAAAAGTCCTTCGTGCCAGGCTTTGTCAAATGCTAGGGAAATATCTGTGAATAACGCCGAACCGTATTCTTTATTCTCAAAAGCTCTTTTGATGCAGGTTACGATACGGTGTACCTGTTCTATAGTATTATGAATTTTTCTAAAACCAAATTGATGGTCAGGTATAATATTGTGAGAAATTATATGAGGTGTGATTTTCTTCATGAGAATGGACTCAAACATTTTTGAAAGTATCGATAGTAAGCTTAAAGGTAGAGTTGGGCACTATAGTTCTTTTAAGTGATCGCTCATTTTAGTTCAGTTCAATTGAGTGAACTAGTTCGTTCATTTAGTTCAACATCTCACTTTAGCTCTTCAGCTCACCGGCTCTTTAGCTCACCAGATTTTTAGCTCTCCAGCTCTTTAGCTCACCAGCTCACTTTACTTAAACAAATCATTTCGTTCAGTAGATCACCAGTTCAAATCAGCCGTTATTAAAGGAATCTGATTGGAATATGAATAGAATGAGTTGAAAAAACTTATACAAGGCGTTTGTAGAATCATAAGGCCTAACTATAATATGCATTAGCTGACTTAAGCCAACTTAAGCAACTGTGCGAGTACATATAAATCATATGCGGCAAACCATAATGTACTTACGTAAACTTTTCGTTAAGTTCTCTCAGTACCCATTTGCTTAAGCAAGGTGCGAAACTGAACGCACATTCCGTACGGAATTACTTAAGTTAGCTTATGCATATTATTGTTGGGCCTATACATTCATGATGATTCTACATACATACATAAAAATGGAAACAACACATAACAGCTGAGAAAAGAAAACGAAATGAGAAGAGAGAACGAAATTATATGATTGAAGAAAAAAACATTGTGAACTACTGAGCTGAAATGAACGAGTTGTGTGAACTAGTTCGTTCAGTTCAGTATAGAGACCCGTTCAATTAAACTAGTTCGTTCACGAACTACACAACTCTACTTATAGGGCGATAGGATTTGACTTGAGTTGGATCTTTGCGTGGTTTCGGTATCATCACGATTTCAGAACTCTTCCATGATAGGGGGAAGTAACCTACACGGAGAATTGCATTGAAAAAAATAACACAATTTTCAAGGCTGAAATGGGAAGTTCTTTAATCATTTTCGCTGCTTTCCATCTCCTCCGGGCGATTTCTTTACTTTTAGTTCTTTGACAGATTTTTCAACATCCTTTATTCTAAGCTTGATTGGGCCAGGAATTATATTATCTATCACGGGCTGATAGATTGGGCGAGGAATTAAATCATCTATCACGGGCGGATAGATTGGGCGTGGAGTTATATCGTCTATCACGGGCGAGAAGTTATGTAATTCGTTGCTGATCATTCGCAGTGAACGGACGTGTTTATCACATAGCGGATAGTTACCAGTACCTATTACGCAATAGCAAAAATCTGTACAAAGTCTGTAAGGCCTACATCGTAGTACCTATTACGGTCTAATACAGACAAAATAAAAATAAATTCTCTTGACGGGGATGCCTTCGTGTTCCGATGGAGCGCGGTTCCCCAATCGTCCGACTGTCCGTCCGTTGGTCTTGGTCAAAGCCGACCACAAAAAAAATGGCGAAAATCTCCCCCAAGTCCTCACAACAGGTGGTGCGGTGAGGGGGAAACGTCATGTCCGACCGTCAAAACGGAAGCACAATGAGCGCTCAGAGTTTTGACGAAGTTGGAGGCTGTCGAGGTTTCGGCTCTTACCGAAAAATAAAAAGAGTCACTTACCTGGGCTAAAGGCGTCATAGATGCTTCTAAGGCCAATGAGTCGGCTGAAAGAGCCACAAATTCAGCTGTGTTAACGGCTAATAAAGTAAAACGAATCAGATCACCTGATGAACCCCTGCCTTCGAAAAAGGCAAGAGGCCCTAATGTCACCATCAACAGGACACTCACCAAGCCCTTCAATGAAGTGGCGAAGGAGAGTCTAGTGATGGATGTTATAGACAGAAGTAGTGAGGATGGATCCATCCTCAAGGACAAATGGAGTCATGTACAATCAGCCATTATGGCTCATTACCTCGATGTCCGTAGAGAAATGCCGGGCAAACCACCAATCTGCAACGATGCAGGATGGCATCAGGGGAGAGTAAAGCTCTTATATTTCGGTGATGCCAGATCAGTAGACCTGTATAAGGCTGCTCTGAGTCGAGCGGGTGAGGTGTGGCCGGGTGCCCAGTTGGATGTTGTCGAAAAAAACAACATCCCTAGTCACCCTAGAGCCATCACCTGGGTTACAGAAGAACCCTCCAACCCGGCTGACATCTTAGAAATAATAAAAGATTCCAATCCTGGTCTGCCGGCCCATAATTGGAGAATCAGCAAGGTGGGTGAGGTGGATGGTAAAAAGCGGCAGGTCAATCTTATCCTAAACGCTGAATCCACCTCCCATATACAAAGTGCTAGTGCAACCCTACAATATGGCTTCGAGACTATAGTCTTGAAGATATACAAGCAGGATATAGCTCCCACTGCAGAAGGTGAGTCGTCCACCGTGGCACTTTCTGGAAGTGCGGAGGTACCCACGCCTATTATTTCTGGTGACTCCAACTCTAACAGAAGATCTGTAACGTCCTTCTCTGAGGACAAAAGCTCTACTTCGGACACAGAGAGGCTGAGGGGAGTCTCCGGACTCTTTGACGCATCTGGCGAGGGCATGCTTCTCGACGATACGGACGAAGAGTTCGATAACACTCTTGTCGGGGTGGATGTTAATCTGTCAATTACCAATGATGGTAAGAATTCTACAGATTAACCTCCATCACGCTAAAGCAGCCTCAGCGGCTCTATTGCTGCGCCTGTCCACAGGCGCAGTAGACATCGTCCTGATACAGGAGCCCTACGTAGTGGGAGGAAGGGTGTGCGGTATTAGGACACCCAACTTTAAACTGCTTGTGGCCAACTGTGAAGGCACTCCAAGAACCTGCATTTTGGCCAGGAAAGATCTAAGTATATTTCTCCTGACTAATTTAAGTGGTAAAGACCAAACAACTGCTAGCCTGGAGATCGGTAATCGCATATATTGGGTGGTCTCCAGCTACTTGCCTTATGAATCTGTAGTACCGACTGCTCTATTCAGGGAAGTAGTAGAAGAAGCAACGTCTGACGAGCTCGAGCTGATTATTGGCGCAGACACGAACGCTCATCATACTATCTGGGTTAGTACGGATATAAACAATAGGGGTGATTCGCTTCTTGACTTTATTCTAACTACCAACCTTAGTATTTGTAACATAGGTAATAAACCGACCTTCACAATTAAAGACAGACAAGAAGTACTCGACGTAACGTTTGCTACTGACCGGCAGTCAGACAAAATTATTGGGTGGAATGTACTGGACGACCACTCATTCTCAGATCACCATTATATTGAGTTCAAACTCGCGGAAAAGGCGCCTAAACCCGCCGTCCACAGAAATGTAAGGGAGACAAAGTGGCATCTGTATGAGAAGAATTTCAAGAAAGTCCTCAACTCTAAACTTCTGTACGAACCGAATGACAAAGCCGGTCTGGATAATCTGGTCGATCATATCACCATAGCATTCAATAGATCCCTTGAAGAAGCCTGTCCAAAAACAAGGTACAAGGGTAAAACTAAACCCCAATGGTGGACTTCTGAACTAACGGCTATGAAAAAGACCTGCAACAAGCTATTCAATAAGGCTAAATCTACTGGGGTCGCTAATGATTGGGATGCCTATAAAGAGCAACTCAAGATCTATAAGAAGGAGCTTAGAAAGGCGCAATGGCGCTCTTGGTATACCTTCTGTGGTGAAGTGGAAAAGGTCTCCGACGCCGCTAGGCTGAGGAAGATATTATCTGCTTCACCATGTACAGTGGGATATTTACAGGATGAGGCAAATAACTGGACCAAAAACAGCGAGCAGTCGCTCAATGTACTGCTCGACACACATTTCCCGGGCAACTCTGTAACAGAACCCGATGATCAGCAGGACCAACAAGAGTGCGAGTGGACTGGGAGCGTCGCTAGCTTCTTGACTGAGAGATCCAGAATAAACTGGGCTATTAACAGCTTTGAGCCCTTCAAGTCACCTGGACCAGATGGCATCACTCCAGCAGAAATGCAGAAAATGTTAAAGTACATTATCCCCTGGCTGGAGAAAATTTATGTAGGCTGTATCAGGCTTTCATACGTCCCGAATCGATGGAGGGATACCAAAGTGGTATTCATACCTAAAGCGGGAAAGATATCACACACTAGGCCAAAAGACTTCAGACCAATTAGCCTATCCTCCTTCCTATTGAAAGGTCTGGAAAGACTTTTAGATCATTTCATTAGGGAAAACCTGGATACAAAACTCCTGTCGGGGAACCAACATGCTTATAATAAGGGCAAGTCTACAGAATCAGCCCTGCACGAACTTGTGAGCACTATCGAATCGTCCCTGCATTTCAAGGAATTCACCATGGTGGCATTTCTTGACACAGAAGGGGCTTTTAACAACATTCACTCAGATGCGGTAATTGCGGCACTCTCACATCTAAAAGTTAACACTAGTTTGATTAGACTAATTCAAAGTCTGCTCACCAGAAGACGCATAACAGCATGTCTAGGGTCCACAACTCTAACAAGGTATGTAAACAGAGGGACCCCGCAAGGAGGATTATTGTCTCCACTAATTTGGAACCTAGCGGTGAATGAAATCCTGCTAGATCTAGAGCCAAGTGGCTGAGTCGCAACATAGTAACCAACACTGGCGTTGTAATTTACTCGGACAGCCAGGCTGCCATCAATTCTCTGGAGGCAGCATCCCTAAATTCACAAACAGCCCTCGACTGCGGCAGATCTCTTAACGAGATGGCTGAGCAGTTTAATATACACTTTATATGGGTGCCTGGGCATAGGGATATCCCGGGGAACTGCAAAGCCGATGAACTTGCTAGGAAAGGGACGACATTACAAATTCTCGAAGAATTTGCATATATTGGTGCGCCACTATCCACGTGCAAGCTTTAGCTTAGGCAAGAGGAAAACAGGCAGTCCAACGAAAGATGGACAGAAATCGGCACCTGCAAGGTAGCTAGACAAATCTGGCCAAGGTATGACCTGAGAAGGTCAAAATATCTCCTCGCACTAGAGAGGAAACGATTGTCTACGTTAGTACAGGTTCTGACTGGACACTGCTTGATCGGCGAACACGCCAAAAGATAAATTTATATATCAAACAGGTTGGTTTCGATGAGGGGCATTTCAGCCCGTGGTAACACTAGGGACCTAAACTGGTCTATGTGAGCTTGTAAAAAAAAATACGGCTGCCACCCTAACCTAAACCTAAACCTATGTCATCTATCACGGGCTGATAGATTGGGAGAGGAATTGAGTCATTTATCTCGGGCGGATAGATTGGGTGAGAAATTATATCATCTATCACGGGCGGATAGATTGGGCGAGGAATTATGTCGTTTATCACGGGCGGATAGTGTGGGCGAGGAATTATACCTATCACGGGCGGATAGATTTCAGATGTATCACTGTTGGGTGTAAAAACGGGCTCGAGGTAGTTTGCGAATGCATTTACTTTCTCTTCTGTGCCTTTTGCCCAGTTCCCATTTTCAAGGCGAATTGGGGATTCATGCGCAACAGGGCCTCGCATATTTTTTGTGGCCTTCCAGACACTATAATCTGTTTTCTTGGTTGGATCCAGAGATTGCAAATATATTTTTAGATCGCTTTCCTAGGCTGATTTTAGGGCTGATTTCAAACTCTTCTGGCAATTTTTAGTTTTTTCTCAGTGCTGGGGAGCGATATTGTTGCCACTCTCTTCTTACGCTTCTTTTTTCATTTATTAACGCTTGGATGCCTGTTGGGTTATTGGAGTTATCTCTTTTGAATGCGCTTTTTCGAGTAGCCACTTTAACAGCACTGTTTACAACGTCTGTGAATAGGTTTACCGCGGCTTCAATTTCATCCGTTGTACGTAACGATACACCATCGAATAGGTGTGAGCTAACGTATTTTTTATATTTTAGCCAGTTGGTATACTTATTGGGCAAACTGTCACACCCATTTTCATGATTGTTGTAAAGCAGTGTCAAAATGGTAGGCGAATGATCCGATGATAGATCAAGTGATGGACATAGAGATAATTGTTCACGCCTTATATTTTTTATTATAGCGAAATGAATAAGGTCGGGCGTTGTATTGAGATCTGAGGGCCAATATGTTGGGTGACCGCTCGAAGCTACATCTGGTTTAGCAGATGTTATGGCTTTAAGTAGTTGTCTACCTTTTGGAGTAGTGAGGCGAGAGCCCCAAAATGTGTGCTTGGCATTGTAGTCACCTGCTACCAAAAACTTTGTGCCAAGAGTGGAGAAGAACTCCATGAATTGATCTTTGTTAATATTGTGCCTAGGGGGACAATATATCGACGATATCACCAGATTTGTGCCTGTGATAGCGATAGAAGTTGCTTGTATATGCTCAGTCCTATATTCGGGCATAGGATAATGTTTGATTTTATTTTGGACAATAAGAGCTGTACCACCACAGGCTCTATCGCCAGGGTGTTTAGTATCGTATGTGGAATAACCACGTATCCTAAAACAATTTCTGGTTGAAAAATGTGTCTCAGAGACTAATAAAATATCTATACAGTGGTTTCGGAGATAATTTTCTACCTTATTTCTGTGTTGGCTCAGGCCGTTTGCATTCCAATAACAAATTCTCATTGGATTTATTTTTGAGTTAACACGAGTTGCATAAACATACTTTGATTTCTCATAATTTCTTGCATCATGCTTTGCATATTCAACATGAATGAATTCATAGTTTCTATTAATTTTTCTATTGAGTTTTCCAGGGGAAATTGAGGGGGAAACGAATTACCATTTCTTGTCATACGGGCGTATGACATATTTGGATGAATTGTATTCTTTGGGATTCGGCTTACGTTTGGGTCACTAGAACTAGCATTTTCCGTAGGAGATACGGTTCTTAAGCCTGGGAAAGGCAATGGAATATAGCTTGCATATATTGGAGTTTTATTAACATTGTTTGATTTTTTCATGTGCTTATAGACAGGTCAACCCCTGTAAATTGCTGTATGGTTCTCACCGCAGTTACTACATTTTTTACGCCGGCATCTGTTCTAGGGTGGGGACAGTCGACGGACTTGTGCACATCGCCACATCTGACGCAAACAGCCGGTAATTTACAGTATGCCTTGGTGTGTCCAAATTCTTGACAATTTGTACATTGGGGAGGATCGGCTCGTTTTAAAGGTTCCTCGACTCGAATTCTACGGTTGCACAAATATCTTTGGTCGTGAATAGGATGAGGTGCGCCTTTTTTCTTTATTCTTGAAGAATCAAATGTTAGTTCAACCTTAAACTTAGGCTGAGGAATTTTCTTTTTATTTATAATGTTTATTATGGATTTAACTTCGTAACCCTCTTCAAGTTCATCGATTATTTCAGCTGTTGAAACTGTACTATCAATAAGCTGGTAAGTGTAGTAATTTTTTTTCTCGAGATCGAGCAACCCAACCAACTTTCTATAAGACACTTCGGTGTATGTCTGAATTTTTGTTTCGTATACATTGCCTCTACGAAGTGAAGCAACATAGAAGTTTTCTTTGCCTAGTAGCTGGGACAGCTTATTTACCAACGCGTTAGTTGTTTGTTCCAGCAAGAAAAGCGGAGGTGGTTTGGGTTCTCTTATAGTTTCATTTGTTTCTTCATTATTATCCTCAGAGCTGAGGAGGTGAAATCGGTTCGAACTTACCGCATTCATTCCTTTGGAAACTTTGGGATCTGGTTCCTTATGAGGAGACCTTGCACTTGCCTTTCGTTTTGTCACTAAAATATATCTATCTATACCAGTTTGTATTTTATCATCTTTGCCCGTTGTACTGTTTGGATTTGTACCTTTGGGGATTGTTCCTGTTGCTGTGGCAACACTATTTCCATTCGGATTAGCTACTGAACTTGAAAGCATACTTTTAGGCACTACGTTATTGTGCATTGTATTTGTTAGCATTTCTGTTTGATTTGTTTCACTACTTGACAACTGCGGTGAGAATGAGCGCGTATTGTTTGGGGTTTTGGCGGTTAAAACGAGGCTGTCATCTCTTCTAGGCGTTGTTGTTGCGTTACTTTCTGTATTTGTCACAGAAATGTACGCATTTCTCCCATTAAAGGCCGGGTTAGGCATTGTATTTGTTAGCATTTCTGTTTGATTTGTTTCACTACTTGACAACTGCGGTGAGAATGAGCGCGTATTGTTTGGGGTTTTGGCGGTTAAAACGAGGCTGTCATCTCTTCTAGGCGTTGTTGTTGCGTTACTTTCTGTATTTGTCACAGAAATGTACGCATTTCTCCCATTAAAGGCCGGGTTAGGCATACGTAACCGTAATTTATCTTTACCGTTGCCGTAACGTTGCCCGTTTGAGCAATTAGCCAACGTTGAGAAAACGAGTCATATGTTCTGACAACAACAACACATAAGTAAACAAAAAAAGCCGCGATTTCTTTTTGTTAATGTTTATCAAAAATAAATTTAAAAATAATGTTTATAAATTTGTGTGTTTTAAATCTGTGCAGAATTTACAATAAAAGTAATCAAGAAAATATCGTCGGATAAGAAGATGGGGTGGACGTCCTATAAACAATGACTGGCCGGACACTATTGACATTAATAAAATATGAGTTAACTACGCCAAAGCATCGGATTAGAACGGCAGAGAGAATAGCAACAACACCACTGTATGTCAAATATTGCTTTATCCTATGATTCCAAGTTGGGAAATATTAACATTCTATTCTTTAAAATTGTAGATATTTGGGTCACGGCTGTTCCATACAATCGATTGCATAGAGTCACAAGGTGGGGAAAACAACAATTCGAAATATTATTTTAGAATGCAGTGAAGTTTTGTGGCGCTTGCTTTCGCCGATTTATTTAAGTGAACAAACAGCAGTACAAACACATTGCCAATGATTTTCGACGAATGTGGGATATGCCGAATTGTGTGGGAATCCGCGATGCTAACTATACATTCATATCAGTTAATTTATAATCTATTTTAATACAAACAATTTCCATTTCTTAATTTAAATTACATACAGCAATATTCCAGTACTCTCCTTTTGGCCAATCAGTTATTTTAGGTACAGTACCTGTACCTCCTAGTAAACCATTATCGTCAGCATCCTCTGAAGCCTTTCCTCATTTTTTATTGGCGATGCGGCGTTTCCCTGAGGAATATCCTTGGTCTAAGTCAACATCTTTAGACGAGCTCAGAAACAACATCCAACGCGAAATTGCCAACGTTCCGGTCGAAATGTGTCCAAGAGTGGTGTAAAATTGGGTCCAAAGAATAGGTCGCTGTTGACGGCTCATGGTGGTCATATGACCGAAATTGAATTTCATTCTTAAAATGTAACATTTGCACAACACCTGGAATAAATTTGAACTCTATATCTTAAATATTCTGTGTATTATTAATATATAAAATTCTTATGTCCTTAATGGAAAACCCTTTACTTATGTCTATTTCCATTGAAGAGGGACTCAGCCAAATCCAATCCAATCTCTATCTATAAATAAGTCCACATTTGTAGAGACGCTTATATTGCTGTCAAATTAACCCACAATGAAGGAGATTGGCGCAATGATTGTCTCGTACTGTCGTCAAAAGAATCCTGAAGCATATTATAAATTTAATTTTTAATGGAGTCAGCCGCGATCTTTATAAAACTCACCTGTAACGCCCAGCTCCTTGCCAATTTGCTTCCAAGCTTCTCGCTTTTTTTCAGATATCCTATATGCTGGATTATATTTATTGTGTAAATACTCGTGCGACTGCACCAATGAAATCAAATATTCGTCTTCCATGTTTATTTGCACTTTTAAACAACAAATAATTAATAAATATTTTCTTTACTTTAGCTCTCACAATAATTCTATTAAAAAATTATTTTCTTTGGGATTAACCCTGGCAAAGCATATAAATCGAGTTGGACGCTATTAACAAGTGATTTGGTTATAATTCTGTGTTAAAGTTTATTGCTAAAGTGTAAAATAGTCAAGTTAAAAATCATAGTGCTTACTATGTTGGTTGTTCATAAATAATCAAAGGAAATTTACAAAAACAAATATTCGTGCATGTCTCTCACTCCCTCTGTTGAGAGGCGGTTAAGTCTTAAGGCCCAGTTAGGCAAACTTAACCGTAACGCCCCCGTAGCGTAACGAATCAGCTGATTCAATCTGTCATATGGAAATCAGTGTAAACGATTAGCCAACGGAAACGAAACGTAAACGGACGGCTGAATCTGTTGGAATCAGAATTGGACGTTCCGTTTACGTACAATTTGACAACAGCTGATACTACATGTTGTTTACAATTACAATTGTATGTTCACCGAGAAAAGTAAAGAAAATAATTTATTAATTATTTGTTGTTTAAAAGTGCAAATAAACATGGAAGACGAATATTTGATTTCATTGGTGCAGTCGCACGAGTATTTATACAATAAATATAATCCAGCATATAGGATATCTGAAAAAAAGCGAGAAGCTTGGAAGCAAATTGGCAAGAAGCTGGGCGTTACAGGTGAGTTTTATAAAGATCGCGGCTGACTCCATTAAAAATTAAATTTATAATATGCATCAGGATTCTTTTGACGACAGTACGAGACAATCATTGCGCCAATCTCCTTCATTGTGGGTTAATTTGACAGCAATATAAGCGTCTCTACAAACGTGGACTTATTTATAGATAGAGATTGGATTGGATTTGGCTGAGTCCCTCTTCAATGGAAATAGACATAAGTAAAGGGTTTTCCATTAAGGACATAAGAATTTTATATATTAATAATACACAGAATATTTAAGATATAGAGTTCAAATTTATTCCAGGTGTTGTGCACATGTTACATTTTAAGAATGAAATTCAATTTCGGTCATATGACCACCATGAGCCGTCAACAGCGACCTATTCTTTGGACCCAATTTTACACCACTCTTGGACACATTTCGACCGGAACGTTGGCAATTTCGCGTTGGATGTTGTTTCTGAGCTCGTCTAAAGATGTTGACTTAGACCAAGGATATTCCTCAGGGAAACGCCGCATCGCCAATAAAAAATGAGGAAAGGCTTCAGAGGATGCTGACGATAATGGTTTACTAGGAGGTACAGGTACTGTACCTAAAATAACTGATTGGCCAAAAGGAGAGTACTGGAATATTGCTGTATGTAATATAAATTAAGAAATGGAAATTGTTTGTATTAAAATAGATTATAAATTAACTGATATGAATGTATAGTTAGCATCGCGGATTCCCACACAATTCGGCATATCCCACATTCGTTGAAAATCATTGGAAATGTGTTTGTACTGCTGTTTGTTCACTTAAATAAATCGGCGAAAGCAAGCGCCACAAAACTTCACTGCATTCTAAAATAATATTTCGAGTTGTTGTTTTCCCCACCTTGTGACTCTATGCAATCGATTGTATGGAACAGCCGTGACCCAAATATCTACAATTTTAAAGAATAGAATGTTAATATTTCCCAACTTGGAATCATAGGATAAAGCAATATTTGACATACAGTGGTGTTATTGCTATTCTCTCTGCCGTTCTAATCCGATGCTTTGGCGTAGTTAACTCATATTTTATTAATGTCAATAGTGTCCGGCCAGTCATTGTTTATAGGACGTCCACCCCATCTTCTTATCCGGCGATATTTTCTTGATTACTTTTATTGTAAATTCTGCACAGATTTAAAACACACAAATTTATAAACATTATTTTTAACTTTATTTTTGATAAACATTAACAAAAAGAAATCGCGGCTTTTTTTGTTTACTTATGTGTTGTTGTTGTCAGAACATATGACTCGTTTTCTCAACGTTGGCTAATCGCTCAAACGGGCAACGTTACGGCAACGGTAAAGATAAATTACGGTTACGTATGCCTAACCCGGCCTTTAATGGGAGAAATGCGTACATTTCTGTGACAAATACAGAAAGTAACGCAACAACAACGCCTAGAAGAGATGACAGCCTCGTTTTAACCGCCAAAACCCCAAACAATACGCGCTCTTTCTCACCGCAGTTGTCAAGTAGTGAAACAAATCAAACAGAAATGCTAACAAATACAATGCACAATAACGTAGTGCCTAAAAGTATGCTTTCAAGTTCAGTAGCTAATCCGAATGGAAATAGTGTTGCCACAGCAACAGGAACAATCCCCAAAGGTACAAATCCAAACAGTACAACGGGCAAAGATGATAAAATACAAACTGGTATAGATAGATATATTTTAGTGACAAAACGAAAGGCAAGTGCAAGGTCTCCTCATAAGGAACCAGATCCCAAAGTTTTCAAAGGAATGAATGCGGTAAGTTCGAACCGATTTCACCTCCTCAGCTCTGAGGATAATAATGAAGAAACAAATGAAACTATAAGAGAACCCAAACCACCTCCGCTTTTCTTGCTGGAACAAACAACTAACGCGTTGGTAAATAAGCTGTCCCAGCTACTAGGCAAAGAAAACTTCTATGTTGCTTCACTTCGTAGAGGCAATGTATACGAAACAAAAATTCAGACATACACCGAAGTGTCTTATAGAAAGGTGGTTGGGTTGCTCGATCTCGAGAAAAAAAATTACTACACTTACCAGCTTATTGATAGTACAGTTTCAACAGCTGAAATAATCGATGAACTTGAAGAGGGTTACGAAGTTAAATCCATAATAAACATTATAAATAAAAAGAAAATTCCTCAGCCTATGTTTAAGGTTGAACTAACATTTGATTCTTCAAGAATAAAGACAAAAGGCGCACCTCATCCTATTCACGACCAAAGATATTTGTGCAACCGTAGAATTCGAGTCGAGGAACCCTTAAAACGAGCCGATCCTCCCCAATGTACAAATTGTCAAGAATTTGGACACACCAAGGCATACTGTAAATTACCGGAATGCAAACGGCCTGAGCCAACACAGAAATGAGGTAGAAAATTTTCTCCGAAACCACTGTATAGATATTTTATTAGTCTCTGAGACACATTTTTCAACCAGAAATTGTTTTAGGATACGTGGTTATTCCACATACGATACTAAACACCCTGGCGATAGAGCCTGTGGTGGTACAGCTCTTATTGTCCAAAATAAAATCAAACATTATCCTATGCCCGAATATAGGACTGAGCATATACAAGCAACTTCTATCACTATCACAGGCACAAATCTGGTGATATCGTCGATATATTGTCCCCCTAGGCACAATATTAACAAAGATCAATTCATGGAGTTCTTCTCCACTCTTGGCACAAAGTTTTTGATAGCAGGTGACTACAATGCCAAGCACACATTTTGGGGCTCTCGCCTCACTACTCCAAAAGGTAGACAACTACTTAAAGCCATAACATCTGCTAAACCAGATGTAGCTTCGAGCGGTCACCCAACATATTGGCCCTCAGATCTGAATACAACGCCCGACCTTATTCATTTCGCTATAATAAAAAATATAAGGCGTGAACAATTATCTCTATGTCCATCACTTGATCTATCATCGGATCATTCGCCTACCATTTTGACACTGCTTTACAACAATCATGAAAATGGGTGTGACAGTTTGCCCAATAAGTATACCAACTGGCTAAAATATAAAAAATACGTTAGCTCACACCTATTCGATGGTGTATCGTTACGTACAATGGATGAAATTGAAGCCGCGGTAAACCTATTCACAGACGTTGTAAACAGTGCTGTTAAAGTGGCTACTCGAAAAAGCGCATTCAAAAGAGATAACTCCAATAACCCAACAGGCATCCAAGCGTTAATAAATGAAAAAAGAAGCGTAAGAAGAGAGTGGCAACAATATCGCTCCCCAGCACTGAGAAAAAACTAAAAAATTGCCAGAAGAGTTTGAAATCAGCTCTAAAATCAGCCTAGGAAAGCGATCTAAAAATATATTTGCAATCTCTGGATCCAAGCAAGAAAACAGATTATAGTGTCTGGAAGGCCACAAAAAATATGCGAGGCCCTGTTGCGCATGAATCCCCAATTCGCCTTGAAAATGGGAACTGGGCAAAAGGCACATAAGAGAAAGTGAATGCATTCGCAAACTACCTCGAGTCCGTTTTTACACCCAACAGTGATACATCTGAAATCTATCCGCCCGTGATAGGTATAATTCCTCGCCCACACTATCCGCCCGTGATAAACGACATAATTCCTCGCCCAATCTATCCGCCCGTGATAGATGATATAATTTCTCACCCAATCTATCCGCCCGAGATAAATGACTCAATTCCTCTTCCAATCTATCAGCCCGTAATAGATGACATAGGTTTAGGTTTAGGTTAGGGTGGCAGCCGTATTTTTTTTTACAAGCTCACATAGACCAGTTTAGGTCTACCACGGGCTGAAATGCCCCTCATCGAAACCAACCTGTTTGATATATAAATTTATCGATAGTACGAATATCAGTGCTGGAAAGATCTGTTAGGCTGCCTAAAAAGGCCGACCCCAGTATGTCCAGTCGTCGTTTACTCAAAGCGGGACAGTCGCAAAGCAAGTGCTCAGTGCTCTCCACTTCTTCCTCATCTCCACAGCTTCGGCAGAAGTCATTGGAGTCAATACCCAATCTTTTGGCGTGTTCGCCGATCAAGCAGTGTCCCGTCAGAACCTGTACTAACGTAGACAATCGTTTCCTCTCTAGTGCGAGGAGATATTTTGACCTTCTCAGGTCATACCTTGGCCAGATTTGTCTAGCTACCCTGCAGGTGCCGATTTCTGTCCATCTTTCGTTGGACTGCCTGATTTCCTCTTGCCTAAGCCAAAGCTTGCACGTGGATAGTGGCGCACCAATATATGCAAATTCTTCGAGAATTTGTAATGTCGTCCCTTTCCTAGCAAGTTCATCGGCTTTGCAGTTCCCCGGGATATCCCTATGCCCAGGCACCCATATGAGGTGTATATTAAACTGCTCAGCCATCTCGTTAAGAGATCTGCGGCAGTCTAGGGATGTTGCCTCCAGAGAATTGATGGCAGCCTGGCTGTCCGAGTAAATTACAACGCCAGTGTTGGTTGCAACATAGTAACCAACACTGACTCAGCCACTTGGCTCTAGATCTAGCAGGATTTCATTCACCGCTAGGTCCCAAATTAGTGGAGACAATACTCCTCCTTGCGGGGTCCCTCTGTTTACATACCTTGTTAGAGTTGTGGACCCTAGACATGCTGTTATGCGTCTTCTGGTGAGCAGACTTTGAATTAGTCTAATCAAACTAGTGTTAACTTTTAGATGTGAGAGTGCCGCAATTACAGCATCTGAGTGAATGTTGTTAAAAGCCCCTTCTATGTCAAGAAATGCCACCATGGTGAATTCCTTGAAATGCAGGGACGATTCGATAGTGCTCACAAGTTCGCGCAGGGCTGATTCTGTAGACTTGCCCTTATTGTAAGCATGTTGGTTCCCCGACAGGAGTTTTGTATCCAGGTTTTCCCTAATGAAATGATCTAAAAGTCTTTCCAGACCTTTCAATAGGAAGGAGGATAGGCTAATTGGTTTGAAGTCTTTTGGCCTAGTGTGTGATATCTTTCCCGCTTTAGGTATGAAAACAACTTTGGTATCCCTCCATCGATTCGGGACGTATGAAAGCCTGATACAGCCTACATAAATTTTCTCCAGCCAGGGGATAATGTACTTTAACATTTTCTGCATTTCTGCTGGAGTGATGCCATCTGGTCCAGTTGACTTGAAGGGCTCAAAGCTGTTAATAGCCCAGCTTATTCTGGATCTCTCAGTCAAGAAGCTAGCGACGCTCGCAGTCCACTCGCACTCGTGTTGGTCCTGCTGATCCTCGGGTTCTGTTACAGAGTTCCCCGGGAAATGTGTGTCGAGCAGTATATTGAGCGACTGCTCGCTGTTTTTGGTCCAGTTATTTGCCTCATCCTGTAAATATCCCACTGTACATGGTGAAGTACATAATATCTTCTTCAGCCTAGCGGCGTCGGAGACCTTTTCCACTTCACCACAGAAGGTATACCAAGAGCGCCTTTGCGCCTTTCTAAGCTCCTTCTTATAGATCTTGAGTTGCTCTTTATAGGCATCCCAATCATTAGCGACCCCAGTATATTTAGCCTTATTGAATAGCTTGTTGCAGGTCTTTTTCATAGCCGTTAGCTCAGAAGTCCACCATTGGGGTTTAGTTTTACCCTTGTACCTTGTTTTTGGACAGGCTTCTTCAAGGGATCTATTGAATGATATGGTGATATGATCGACCAGATTATCCAGACCGGCTTTGTCATTCGGTTCGTAAAGAAGTTTAGAGTTGAGGACTTTCTTGAAATTCTTCTCATACAGATGTCACTTTGTCTTCCTTACATTTCTGTGGACGGCGGGTTTAGGCACTTTTTCCGCGAGTTTGAACTCAAACATTCCACCCAATAATTTTGTCTGACAGCCGGTCAGTAGCAAACGTTACGTCGCGTACTTCTTGTCTGTCTTTAATTGTGAAGGTCGGTTTATTACCTATGTTACAAATACTAAGGTTGGTAGTTAGAATAAAGTCAAGAAGCGAATCACCCCTATTGTTTATATCCGTACTACCCCAGATAGTATGATGAGCGTTCGTGTCTGCGCCAATAATCAGCTCGAGCTCGTCAGACGTTGCTTCTTCTACTACTTCCCTGAATAGAGCAGTCGGTACTAAAGATTCATAAGGAAAGAAGCTGGAGACCACCCAATATATGCGATTACCGATCTCCAGGCTAGCAGTTGTTTGGTCTTTACCACTTAAATTAGTCAGGAGAAATATACTTAGATCTTTCCTGGCCAAAATGCAGGTTCTTGGAGTGCCTTCACAGTTGGCCACAAGCAGTTTAAAGTTGGGTGGCCTAATACCGCACACCCTTCCTCCCACTACGTAGGGCTCCTGTATCAGGACGATGTCTACTGCGCCTGTGGACAGGCGCAGCAATAGAGCCGCTGAGGCTGCTTTAGAGTGATGGAGGTAAATCTGTAGAATTCTTACCATCATTGGTAATTGACAGATTAACATCCACCCCGACAAGGGTGTTATCGAACTCTTCGTCCGTATCGTCGAGAAGCATGTCCTCGCCAGATGCGTCAAAGAGTCCGGAGACTCCCCTCAGCCTCTCTGTGTCCGAAGTAGAGCTTTTGTTCTCAGAGAAGGACGTTACAGATCTTCTGTAACGTCCTTTATAAAACTCACCTGTAACGCCCAGCTCCTTGCCAATTTGCTTCCAAGCTTCTCGCTTTTTTTCAGATATCCTATATGCTGGATTATATTTATTGTATAAATACTCGTGCGACTGCACCAATGAAATCAAATATTCGTCTTCCATGTTTATTTGCACTTTTAAACAACAAATAATTAATAAATTATTTTCTTTACTTTTCTCGGTGAACATAGAATTGTAATTGTAAACAACATGAACTGATTTCAACAGATTCAGCCGTCCGTTTACGTTTCGTTTCCGTTGGCTAATCGTTTACACTGATTTCCATATGACAGATTGAATCAGCTGATTCGTTACGCTACGGGGGCGTTACGGTTAAGTTTGCCTAACTGGGCCTTAAGACTTAACCGCCTCTCAACAGAGGGAGTGAGAGACATGCACGAATATTTGTTTTTGTAAATTTCCTTTGTTTATTTATGAACAACCAACATAGTAAGCACTATGATTTTTAACTTGACTATTTTACACTTTAGCAATAAACTTTAACACAGAATTATAACCAAATCACTTGTTAATAGCGTCCAACTCGCTTTATATGCTTTGCCAGGGTTAATCCCAAAGAAAATAATTTTTTAATAGAATTATTGTGAGAGCCACTATAAACGCCTCTGTACGCAACTATGTTGCCAGATTATCGATTATCGACCGATATGGCCGACTATAACAAATATTTCTACCAAATTTGATCACCCTAGCTCTATTATAACGGAGTATAGCGTGATTACAACAGACGGACGGAATGAAAACAAGTAAAAGCGTTAAGATGAGAACAGTAGGAATCACAACAAGTTAGATGCTATATATGGGAGCTATATCTAAATATGGACCGATATGGCCCATTTGCAATCCCAAACAACATGCAACTATATGAAGTATTTGTACCAAATTTGATCAACTTAGCTCTATTATTGCGGACTGTAGCGTGATTACCACAGACGGACATGGCTAAATCGTCTTAGAATTTTACGGTGGTGTTTTTATACCCTCCTATGGTGGAGGGTATAAAAACACCAGAAAGTTTGTAAGGAACGCAAATTCAGTTTCCTAGAGGGCGATTTCTAATAACAATTCGAGTGATGTCGATTTTTAATAATAAAATAAGTGATGTAAGATGTAGATTAAAAAAACGAAACGAATTTCAAAGAGGTGGGAAGAAAAATACGAACGAAAGGTAGGAAGAGCGCCAGCTCCTATCAAAATATCTACCGGACGAGAATCAAACAAATTCGAGTCAGCCAAACGAATATTGGGTAACTGAGCTTTGAGGTCCGAAGTGTCCGCATGGGAAGGTAGGTTTCCCGAAATGGAAGGAAGGACTATGACGTTTGTCTTCAATACAATTTTGGAATCAAAGCACGAGCTTATTTTCAATTGACAACTTTTTCCAGAAGTGGCCGAAACTGCACCGTTTATTCCAGAAATATTATTAGCGATTGTACGATTTGACGGAAGCTTCAACCGATTTTGAAGACTGTCCGATAAAAAAAGAGCCCTCAGAAGCTGGGTCAATCAACGCCATAGCAGAATACGAAGCACCTTGATGAACGATATTCACCATGGCTGTTCCCAATATGACAGATTTATTTTGCGCGACATAAAAAGGTTGACGAGCGTTTGCTGTGCTTGCGACTCGAGTCGAATTATTCGGAGTGGTTTCGTCGCGATGCAACAAAGTATGATGATTCCTATTGCATTTCCGACAACGACGTCTGCTATGGCAATTTTTGACTTCGTGGCCTTGACGCAGGCAATTTTCACATAAACGTTGTCGTTTGCCTGTGGCCAATCGATCCGAAGGCTTCGAACTTGAAAAACGTGGGCACGAGTAAATCTTATGATTTTGATCAGGGCAAAGAATACAACCCGATGGAGAAGAACGGCAAGGTGCCGAAGATGCCGCATTAGTATGAGCATGCACTTTCTTCCAATTTCACCGTTTTGGAGATTCATCTCCCCTCATACCATGGAGGCACATAAGCGTGCGAATTCTCTCAGTCAAGAAGGAATCCAACTCTTTCCACGACGAAAGATACGATTTATCCTTCACACTTTGTTCCCACAACGTTTGTGTAAATTCAGGAAGCCGCTGCATGCAAATAAATACTAAAATCGGATTCCAATTATCAGTCAAAATCTCGTAAATGGACATCGCCGACAGACATCCATTTATACCGCGCTGGATTGATTTCAATCCTGAACTTGTTTCGATTTCGAGGACCGGAAGCGAAAGCAGAATTTTTAATTAATTGTGGACGAGAAGCCGAGGATTGTCGTACGTATCACTTAAAGCTTTCCACGCGAGAACGAAAATACGATTTAGTAGTGGAAATTTCGAGACAATCTCGCGAGCTTCCCCACTAGTTTTGGCAACAAAATGACAAAAGCGCTCGATGTCACTTCAACGAGTGTTATTTATGTAGACTGCGGTGAACAAGACTCGAAAGGTGGTCCATGATAAGAAATCGCCCTCAAAAACGTCGATGTCACATGGCGGGAGCGAAAGATTATGTACGCTGTCGCTAGTTGTTTGTTCACTTCCCATGCGTGAGTTCCTATTATAATTTTCAAAACTTAATGCAGTCGGAGAATCGACTTGCGTACCGATTTCACCAGAAGTGTGTGTCGACGTACTCATATTATTCAACAAGTCTATATTATGTGAGTTCCCGAAAGTTTGTTGTACCAATGAATCAACCGAGCTACGATCAGTCAAATTGAGGGAAAATCTACGAGAAATATTTTTAAACTGTGCAAGTTTTCTATTGATAGCGAACAGACAATTCATATATTTTTGATGGGACACATCCCCGAGTTTTTGCAAGAGGACAAGTAATAAATACACAAAGATGTTGCAAAAAGTCTAAAAATATTCGATAAATTTCTCGCGATGTACAGAAATATCGATAATTTAAATGCCGATTATAGGTTGAGTTTACCGACTGTAGGATGCACGTTGATCATGTGCCGAAACCCCACCGAAAAAACAAACAACCGAATCGAAAAAGATCAAAAATCACACTTTTATTTCACCGATCCAAGCAAAGGCGACATTAACAATGTATGACCCAAACAACGAGTGAAGGGAGTAGCAAGAGGAGAGGTGCTCTATCGAATTAGTTGTTGTTACACTAAACAGACTCGCATGCAGCCAGCCGAAGCCAATGAAGTTGAAAAACAAACAATCAAATGTATAAACGAGTTACATTGAGCACTACAATCTGCCCGACCGAAATGATTTTCAATTATTTTAACAATTGAAGGCGAACAATTCAAACCGATAAGAAATGTTAATGTTTCGTTTATGGAATAGAATTATTCCCGACTGATTTTTAACGCGATTTAGCAACGAAATAGCGACGGCGTGGACTGTATATTTAAAAAAAAAACCCCAATAGGGTTTTCGAAAGCCGTTTTATTTTAATTAAATAAAAACACTCGCGACACTCACTAGTCTACTGAATGTACGTACCAATGTTTTTGTTGTAAAATGATGGTTTGTTGATGACTGAGGGATGTTTTCCTTGATGAAAAGCAGCAAAAACCAATTCCACGACGATGTAGAGCAGCTCAAATCCAGTTCGATTGGATCAATGGTTACGTCGACGGTGGCGTAGAGGAGCAAACGACGAGTTTTCGGAAGGAGAGAATAAATAAATAAAAACACAAGTGTTGGTTATGTTTTTCTAATAATAACACAGTGCGACAAAATAAACTCAAGTTGAGAAGCAAATGACGCGATACTATTTGTCCTGTAGGTCTTATCGAGTAAAACAAGAATATTTTTTTGGAATTCCCCGGACATCCCCAAAACCGGATTTACGGGTAAAAAACCGATTTTCTTGCCTTTTTTGACTTGAACGACCAAACATTTTTTATTTACTAACCGATGTTCAATCAATTAAGTAATTTGGAAAGAATAAACTTAGACCTTTCGAACGATATATATTTTGTTTATTTAAAACTGTAGAAATACATGTTTATCTATCCTACAAACACATTTTTTATTTTTTCTTCGTAATTTTCTAGTTTAGGCGATGTTCTTACATATTATTTTGTGAGATAACCGCACGATTAATTGATTTACATGTATAGTAAATTTTATAAGGAGAAAATGCTACCATTTTCTTAAAAATCTATTTGCAATTGACTGAGTTATTAAAGTTTCAATAAAACTAAATGTGCTCATTGTGCAGGGTTACCATACGTACTCCTTTCGGAGGAAGTGTCCTCCTTTTTTACCATAATCCTCCCGCCCTCCCTCCTTTTTCAAAAATGTGGTATTTGTCCCCTTTTGATACTGGCTCAAATGCATTTTTATAGTGTTGGAACAATCTTGGTTTTGATTACTCAATGCTTTGTTTGAATGGGTGACGCAACGGTGAAATTTTTTTAGTTAATCATACTTTCGAGAAAATTCACTCTTTATTTTTCTGTAATGGGACTTCATTACGACTTACGTCGATAGGTTTTTGTAGCAGTGTGGACAGACTATTCTCTCTGAATAACGAACAATGGACAGATGAAAGGAAATGTATAAATTGAATCGATCTTTAATTTGCAACAACAAAAATAATTACATATTTGTAATATATAGAATTTATTAATCGATCGAAATTATTGATCGAACGAATCTATTGGTTTGTTTTTTATCCAAAGAGTTCCTTTGTAACATTGAACAATTTTATCCTTATTCGCAATACATACTACATGTAGATCTATAATATAAGGCTTTGTCCTTAGTTTTTGATTGTAATAAAATGTATTTTTTTTTAAAAAAATGTCCTCCGAAGGTTCCAAGAGCCCTTTGTAATTGTCGCAAATGTCCTCCTTTTCTGACACGAATGTCCTCCTTTCCGAAAAATGTTTATGGTAACCCTGGGAGTAGGCAGATTTCAACGAGCATGAACGTGCGATAAATTTGCCAATATATGCACCGAGAGAAATTACTGACATAAACGAAATTCAAAGAAACATTTTAACTTAAACAAACAATCTTTGAGTATTTTAATGAAATGTACGCCTTTTTCAATTGACAGTGATGTCGTTTAGATTCAATTTTAGATCAGAGTAAGCGTATAATTATATTTAAGGCTCAACATTGGTTTGCATTTAAAAGAAGAGAATTACCACTGCACCGAAAGATGTTATTAAAAAGGAAAACATACACTAATCAAGAAAATACAACACCAAAAAAGCAAATATTACAGTGCGTTAGGAGTGGTGACAAATAAGTACTTCCGCGGCGCGACAAGCCCTTGTCAAATTCATTGGTGAAAATCCAAATTAGAACAACTTCCGGATCATAAGTTGGGGATTTTTTTGCTTCTTTGGATGCTCTTTTTTGCTGGGTATGTAGTTGATTATATATGTGATTAATTTAGCAAGATGAAAGTGCTGCTAACAAAATAATAATTTTTGCAAGACTGTATGCTATCCTACGTGCGTAAAAATCCAGTGGAGAAAGGCTGAGGTCGGGAGAAGCCAGCTATATGACATCCTAGACCACCTTGTTAGAGCAGAATAAGCACAGATATTTGTATTTGATATGAAATGATTTCCTTATAAATCTAAACCGAATTTCGATCTGTCTATCCAACCATTACAACCACCCCCAATACATGTCACTTACTTCTTCTTTAATTTTTAACAAAGTTGTTTTCATATACTGAAAACAACAATAACGATCTTGAGCCTGAGTGCAAAAACAAAATGAAAGCAGATCGAATAAAACAGAAAAACAACAAGTAAAAGCGTTAAGTTCGGCCATGCCGAATCTTATATACCCTCCACCATGGATAGCATGTGACCTCACAAAATAAAGAAAATAACACCGAAAAACAAACAAACATATAGTAGATGAGAACAGTAGGAATCACAACAAGTTAGATGCTATATATGGGAGCTATATATAAATATGGACCGATATGGCCCATTTGCAATCCCAAACAACCTGCAACTATAAGAAATATTTATACCAAATTTTATCAACTTAGCTCTATTATTACGGACTGTAGCGTGATTACAACAGACGGACATGGCTAAATCGTCTTAGAATTTTACGACGGTTAAGAATATATATACATACTTTATGGGGTCTCAGATCAATATTTAGAGGTGAATATACCCCCCATCCTATGGTGGAGGTTATAAAAACAAGAAGAAATGGTAGGGAACGACCAAATACGTTGTTGTTGCATAGTCAACTACAGCAAAACATTCGTGTGAATTCTTTACATTGTAAAGACTCACGAGAGTGGGAGTTTGGTGCATGTACGAGGGATGATAATTACAGAATTGTCTTTTTTTTTGGAGATATGCGCTATTAGCAAACAGTTCTCGTTTAATGATACTTGGCTGTGCGTATATATTCTAATAATTTCAACTGAAGTAATCGTTGTAATAAGGATATTGATTATGGGAGTTTGGTGGCTCCCGAAACTGACCTGTCTATCCAACAATTACAACCACCCACAATACATGTCACTTACTTCTTCTTTAATTTTTAACAAAGTTGTTTTCATATACTGAAAACAACAATAACGATCTTGAGCCTGAGTGCAAAAACAAAATATGTACTATGAAAGCAGATCGAATAAAACAAAAACAAGAAATCCACAGAGCTAAGTTTCAAAATCATTGGATGTGAAATACAGCTTCCATTGCGCTACGAGGTCGGAAGAAACATATATAAGTATATATTGGGGAAAATCCAAATTTGAACCGATTTTGATCAATTCCAATAAGTTTCGTCCCTGGTGTGAAAGAGTTCTTATCGCCAAATTTCAACAGGATCGAGTGAAATTTCAACCAGTACTCAACGAACAACTTATGATGGACAGAGAGACGGACGGATGGACATTCATGATTAAATTGGCTCAACTAGTGATTATTGGTCAATCGGTATACATTGAGGTGTGTCTACCCGTAGTATTTAGATACTAATATGCTGCAAAGCAAACTTATAACCCCCTGCACCATATTGTGGTGTAGTATCATATTTTCTAAAAAATTGCGGTATCTTACAACAGAGGTTGTGAATGTTGAAAATTTTATCATTCCGCGTTGAAAGAATTGACATATTAGTTGCAAGTGAATCTTTTTAAAAACCGACTCTGGCAGTGGGAGTCGGAGTCGAATAATTTTGCCTCGACTCCACAGCACTGGTAGTGGTACACCGACTTTGAAAACGTGGGTTGTGGGAAAAACGCTTTAAAATTTTTCTGATGTACTGAGTCACGTCTGACGCGCGGTTGTTTGGACCGCCGCTCAGTGGTTCAGAATCATTTTTTACTGGCCAAAACTCTGTAACTTTGGAACTGATAACAAACCACCTGTAAACAGTACAGTAATGCTTTTGGCAATTTCTCAATGAGTACTGTTTAGCATTGTCCCAATGTTTGAGCAGCACTGCATAAATTGAGTGTTTTTTAAAGTGAGGAGGGATGCACCAAATTGGGCCTATGTGCGAAAGCACATATGCACACACACACACAAACATCCAACGGCGGTTAGATGTTTGTGCCCTTCTCACTTTGTAATTGTTTTTTGTTTGAATGTTGCTGGCAGCCTTGCAGGCGCAGTTACCAGCGACAAACAAGACACATCTTATCCGATCGTTACTTCAACCAGCGAACACCTCGAATCCTCCCGTGACAAGTGTAAAAAGGTTAAGTGAAAATAACATTTTATTTTCTACATTAAAACTAAAATTGTGCTAAGTTAAAAAACCTACAGTTAAAAATGAAATTTTATTAAAACTATTTTAAACTTAAGTCTAATTAAACCCCAGAACTAAAATTACGCTTAAACTAAACATCGTGTAAATTACAAAGAAAATAAATATGAATTAACTAAAACCTAGAACAAATCAAAACACACATTTATACCAAAACTACATTGTACAAAAAAGAGAAACAACAAAAGTGAACATTACACCAATAAAAACCCTTGAACTCAACAAACAAAAACCCAAACTCTCTGCTCTCATTTACCCACAGGCAAACAAACGTGAGTAAACATATGGTCCTTCGAGCCGGATCAAGTGAAAAGGTGCTAACTACAAAAAAACAAAAAATCACAAAAAAGTAAAAGTGCTAAATACAGAAACATTGTGAGCTTTGAAAAAGCAAAATCAATTACAAAAAACGGTAATACGGTACGCGAAAAAAACCAACAAACACATAATTTACAAAAAAAGACTTACGAAAACTACCAGAAAATTCCAGAGAAACCAGGTACCGTTATAACGGTACAAGCAAGCGGCCAAATCCAGAGGACGGACACACCATCACACACACACAACAATCTACATCAAAGTTTGTATACAAACGAGGAACACTGGTTGCCGTCTGACCCTGCATCCCCCGTTCGATTTGGAAAAAGTTTGAATTTTAAATACATATACCCATAATCATTTGCCACGACCCAATTGAGTTCAAAAACTGTAAATTCGGACGGACAAACACCCGTCAACGTCTCTTTTATTCATCATTAAATTGTTTGCCTCAAAATCGCCATCAAATTTGAAGAGAAAGGAAAACGAAATTTTAATTTTTCAAAACGAAGGGAAAAGTAGTTTAAACTTTAACCGACCCCTCGCATTGCCCTTGGATACATGGAAAAACAAAAAATTTCAAAAAAATCCAACGCGAAATCTCCTCACTAGACCCCTCGTGCCTCTATACAACAACAACAATACGTGTCTGTGAGAGGAAAAATAGCGGATTTTTTCTCCTTCCTTTTTGGTTGCGATTTGGGACAGACAGAAGTTTAACGTTCTGCATTTTTGTGGAAGACAAAAACGAATTAGAACAAATAGAAAAGTTTTTCGCAATAACCGAAAGAACTGAAAAAAGAAAGGAAAATATATTTTGGGGGGGGGGGAACAACAAAAGGAAACCAAATCGGTATTTCAACACTTTTGGAATAATTATTTTTTTTCATTTTTTTGGAAACGTATACCTGTTGACAAAAATTAAATTTGTGGGAATTTACACCTGCATACAAAATTCAATTTGTGAGAATTTTTGGAATTTACACCTACTTACAAAAATTAAAATTTGCGATAATTTTTGGAATTTACATCTGCCTACACAAATTCAATTTATGAGAATTTTTGGAATTTACACCTACATAGAAAAAATTAAATTTGTGCAATTTTTTGGAAATTACACCTACATATAAAAAATTAAATTTGTGCAATTTTTTTTTTGGAATTACATCTGCCTACAAAAATTAAATTTGTGAGATTTTTTGGAATTTACACCTACATACAAAAAATTAAATTTGTGTAATTTTTTGGAAATTACATCTGCCTACAAAAATTCAATTTGTGAGAATTTTTGGAATTTACACCAGCATACAAACATTAAATTTGTGAGAATTTTTGGAATTTATACCTACTTACAAAAATTAAAATTTGCGATAATTTTTGGAATTTACACCAGCATACAAAAATTATTAGTTCAGTTTCTACACTTGTCCGAACAAGTTGTTTTGCAATGTCTTCTCCACTTAAATCGGTCTGTTCTAAATGCATTAAAGCATTAAGTGGTAATATCTTTGTGAAATGCAAAATTTGCTGTTCGAAGTATCACAAAATGTGTGCTGGATTTGAAAGTGACGTGGAATATAAACTATTAAAATCGTCCAAAAACATTGTTTTTAATTGTAACAATTGCGCAATTGCTTCTAATGACCTGGTGGTTGCTATTTCAACGTTGTCAAATGAGGTGAGAGATCTTAAATCTCAGTTCGTCTCATTTTTAAATGACTTTCATAAAAATGAGAGTGAAAGTGTTTCACAAAATAAACAAACACTCCCGATTTCTAAGCTGTGCTCTGACAATGGCCTTCAATTTGGTGTCGGTCATTCCCCTCCGTGCTCTACATCAGCATTGCCCTTTGGCGCTTCAATAACTATTGAGAATTCTGCTGATAATTCTCATGTTATTGTTCCTAATGCTGTTTCTACTGCTACAAGTCTTGCTGATCCTGCTGCTGCTACTGATGCTCTCAATGTTGTTACTATTATTAACGATGGTAACCGCTGTTTATCATCGCAATCTGTTTCTACTGTTGTTACGCCAGTGAATGACTATGCTGTTGATGTTGTTGTAAATGGTAATGGTATCCATGATCGTCGTGCTGATGATGTTGTGAATGATCTTGCTCTCTCTGGTCGACTTGCTGATGACGTTGATGATGCTACTGATGTGAATGCTCAGAGTTTGAATGCTGTTGCTCTCTCTGGTCGACGTGCTGATGTAATTGATGTTGTTTCTAATGCGAATATTCAGAGTTTGAATGCTTTAACTCTACGTGAAGTGTATTTGGACACAACTGCTAATGCTGCGTCTGTAAATTATGCTGCTACTGTTTCTTCTGACGCAGGTGGGGGTAACCCAATAAACCATTTGAATCAAGCTCGAAATAAAAATAATAGACGTAAACGTGTTGTGTATGGCGATAGTAATAATGATGAATTAGCTGTTGTTGCCAATAAGAAATGGGTCTATATTTCTGCTTTTAAGGTGACGCCGAATCAAATTATGGAATATGTTCATAAACACACTGAAGTTGGTCTAAATAATATAGAATGTTATCGCTTAATTAAAAAGGATACTAATTTAAGCACACTAAGTAAAATATCATTCAAGCTTGGAATTTCAGCGGGTTTCTATAATTATCTTTTTAAGCCTTCATTGTGGCCAACTGATGTACGTGTTAGATCTTTCAATTTTTTCAAAAACAAGCCCAAGTTGAGAACAACCCTTGAATATTATAGCTGATGGATTTCACAAGCTTAATATTTATTTTCAAAATATTGGTGGAATGAGGACGAAGTTGGAACACGTTTATACTGAATCAACTAACGCTGAATTTGATGTTATCGTGCTGGTGGGGACTTGGCTGAATGAGGATTTCGTTAATGAGGAGATTTTTGACTCTAATATTTATAGAGTTTTTCGTAAAGATAGAGACTATTGTAAAAGTAATTGCGTCAGAGGGGGTGGTGCTGTAAAAAAATCCATAATTTCGTCGCATTGTGAATTGCATAATTTTGACTCTATAATTGATCAATTGTGCATATACTTGTCGGGCTCAAATGGAGATTTGTATATTGTTGTATCTTATATTCCGCCTTATAGTTCTGATATATATGCACACTCAAAACATAGTTAATTTAGCTATTGATGATAGACGAATTATCGCATTGGGTGACTTTAATCTAAGTAAAGTTAATGGTCTTTTGGTCCAAGCCTAGAGGTTATGACTCCGTCTAATATTAATAACTTGTTTGAAATTAATGTTATTGAGACTCGTTGCTGATCATTCGCAGTGAACGGACGTGTTTATCACATAGCGGATAGTTACCAGTACCAATTACGCAATAGCAAAAATCTGTACAAAGTCTGTAAGGCCTACATCGTAGTACCTATTACGGTCTAATACAGACAAAATAAAAATAAATTCTCTTGACGGGGATGCCTTCGTGTTCCGATGGAGCGCGGTTTCCCAATCGTCCGACTGTCCGTCCGTTGGTCTTGGCCAGAGCCGACCACACCAAAAATGGTGAAAATCTCCCCCAAGTACTCACAACAGGTGGTGCGGTGAGGGGAAAACGTCATGTCCGACCGTCAAAACGGAAGCACAATGAGCATCGTGTAGCGCTCAGAGTTTTGACGAAGTTGGAGGCTGTTGAGATTTCGGCCCTTACCGAAAAACAAAAAGAGTCACTTACCTGGGCTAAAGGCGTCATAGATGCTTCTAAGGCCAATGAGTCGGCTGAAAGAGCCACAAATTCAGCTGTGTTAACGGCTAATAAAGTAAAACGAATCAGATCGCCTGATGAACCCATGCCTTCGAAAGAGGCAAGAGGCCCTAATGTCACCATCAACAGGACACTCACCAAGCCCTTCAATGAAGTGGCGAAGGAGAGTCTAGTGATGGCTGTTATAGACAGAAGTAGTGAGGATGGATCCATCCTCAAGGACAAATGGAGTCATGTACAATCAGCAATTATGGCTCACTACCTCGATGTCCGTAGAGAAATGCCGGGCAAACCACCAATCTGCAACGATGCAGGATGGCATCAGGGGAGAGTAAAGCTCTTATATTTCGGTGATGCCAGATCAGTAGACCTGTATAAGGCTGCTCTGAGTCGAGCGGGTGAGGTGTGGCCGGGTGCCAAGTTGGATGTTGTCGAAAAAACTCTATTGCTGCGCCTGTCCACAGGCGCAGTAGACATCGTCCTGATACAGGAGCCCTACGTAGTGGGAGGAAGGGTGTGCGGTATTAGGACACCCAACTTTAAACTGCTTGTGGCCAACTGTGAAGGCACTCCAAGAACCTGCATTTTGGCCAGGAAAGATCTAAGTATCTTTCTCCTAACTAATTTAAGTGGTAAAGACCAAACAGCTGCTAGCCTGGAGATCGGTAATCGCATATATTGGGTGGTCTCCAGCTACTTGCCTTATGAATCTGTAGTACCGACTGCTCTATTCAGGGAAGTAGTAGAAGAAGCAACGTCTGACGAGCTCGAGCTGATTATTGGCGCAGACACGAACGCTCATCATACTATCTGGGGTAGTACGGATATAAACAATAGGGGTGATTCGCTTCTTGACTTTATTCTAACTACCTACCTTAGTATTTGTAACATAGGTAATAAACCGACCTTTACAATTAAAGACAGACAGGAGGTACTCGACGTAACGTTTGCTACTGACCGGCTGTCAGACAAAATTATAGGGTGGAATGTACTGGACGACCACTCATTCTCAGATCACCATTATATTGAGTTCAAACTAGCGGAAAAAGCGCCTAAACCTGCCGTCCACAGAAATGTAAGGAAGACAAAGTGGCACCTGTATGAGAAGAATTTCAAGAAAGTCCTGAACTCTAAACTTCTGTACGAACCGAATGACAATGCCGGTCTGGATAATCTGGTCGATCATATCACCACATCATTCAATAGTTCCCTTGAAGAAGCCTGTCCGAAAACAAGGTACAAGGGTAAAACTAAACCCCAATGGTGGACTTCTGAGCTAACGGCTATGAAAAAGACCTGCAACAAGCTATTCAATAAAGCTAAATCTACTGGGGTCGCTAATGATTGGGATGCCTATAAAGAGCAACTCAATATCTATATGAATGAGCTTAGAAACGCGCAAAGGCGCTCTTGGTATACCTTCTGTGGTGAAGTGGAAAAGGTCTCCGACACCGCTAGGCTGAGTAAGATATTATCTGCTTCACCCTGTACAGTGGGATATTTACAGGATGAGGCAAATAACTGGACCAAAAACAGCGAGCAGTCGCTCAATGTACTGCTCGACACACATTTCCCGGGGAACTCTGTACCAGAACCCGAGGATCAGCAGGACCAACAAGAGTGCGAGTGGACTGCGAGCGTCGCTAGCTTCTTGACTGAGAGATCCAGAATAAGCTGGGCTATTAACAGCTTTGAGCCCTTCAAGTCACCTGGACCAGATGGCATCACTCCAGCAGAAATGCAGAAAATGTTAAAGTACATTATCCCCTGGCTGGAGAAAATTTATCAGGCTTTCATACGTCCCGAATCGATGGAGGGATACCAAAGTGGTATTCATACCTAAAGCGGGAAAGATATCACACACTAGGCCAAAAGACTTCAGACCAATTAGCCTATCCTCCTTCCTATTGAAAGGTCTGGAAAGACTTTTAGATAATTTCATTAGGGAAACCTGGATACAAAACTCCTGTCGGGGAACCAACATGCCTACAATACGGGCAAGTCTACAGAATCAGCCCTGCACGAACTTGTGAGCACTATCGAATCGTCCCTGCATTTCAAGGAATTCACCATGGTGGCATTTCTTGACATAGAAGGGGCTTTTAACAACATTCACTCAGATGCGGTAATTGCGGCACTCTCACATCTAAAACTTAACACTAGTTTGATTAGACTAATTCAAAGTCTGCTCACCAGAAGACGCATAACAGCATGTCTAGGGTCCACAACTCTAACAAGGTATGTAAACAGAGGGACCCCGCAAGGAGGAGTACTGTCTCCACTAATTTGGAACCTAGCGGTGAATGAAATCCTGCTAGATCTAGAACGTTGTGGCTGCAAGGTCGTGGCATATGCGGACGACGTGGCAATCGCAGTGAGTGGCAAATTCGTAAACGTCCTCAGAGACATCCTACAGGTGGATCTGAACAAGTTAGTTAGATGGGCCAGAAGCAGCGGTTTGGGCGTTAACCCCAACAAGACAGAATTGGTTCTCTTTACTAGAATGAATAATGTCCCACATGTGGACCCTCCACCTCGGATAAATGGAACAGATCTAGTCTTTTCTGAAAGTGCAAAATTTTTAGGAATAATTCTAGATAGGAAAATGTTATTTAGACTTAACGTATTGGAACGTGTAAGGAAGGCCAACGTCGCCTTATATTCCTGCAAAAAGGCTGTAGGGCCGCGGTGGGGACTCTCTCCTAAAATCGTCCACTGGATATATATAGCAGTAGTTCGTCCAATACTGGACGGCAACTGACAAACTAACCATACCCACCTACTAACAAAGGTTCAGAGAACTGCCTGCCTGAGCATAAACGGAGTGTAATGTATGCATAACATAGCGCAACCATGAAACATTGTCAAATGCAAACGGACACTTTTTCTACATGCATACACTTGGTGCGGTTTGCTGTGTGGTGTATATGAAGTAATATCACAACAAAGAACTCCGCTCCATATGATCATGTATGTGTGTGTGATTGTGGCACGAGTAATGTTCTAGTTGCATTGATACTCTGAATGTCGAGAATGGATCAATGAACCAGAAAATGTAGGGGAAATACATTTGTTCTACTTCGGGTATTGGTGCATTGACATTTGGGGTATATGTTATGAATCGATACACGAATGCGAGAGAAAAGTGGATTAAGGGGTAAAACAATAAATGAAGAACACCCAATGAGAAAGGCGGGTGTATGCGACATGGCATAGATTGTAAGTTAGAGTGAGAGACTTTAGAAAAGTCTTCACTACACTATAATGTAAGATTCTCATCTTAGATATATAAGAGCAACAATTTTAGAAATAAAGGCAGTCTTAGAGTGGACTGGAAAACGAAATAATCTTATTCATTACATGGCGATCCTGCCTATTGCTTAACTGCAGAATAAATTTAAGTGCTTGATTGCACAGCCTAAATTGCTTGCTTAACTGCAAAGGCGAAAAAAAGGGACTAAATGCTTAACTGCAAAATCCTGCCGAACTAAGCAGGACCTAATGTCGCAAAGACATACCATAGAGTTGGGGCCGAAACCTCTGACAATTGAAGAATACAAAAGAAGGACGAAGATCCAGGCTAAGGTCGTAGCAGCACCTGAAGTTCCCCCGGTACACCAGAAAACCAGACGAGGTGGCAAGTTGCAGAAATTGAAGAGGGAGAAAGCGCTGTTGCAGCGTTTGATAAAAGAGATCAACAAGAACACTCCCTGGAAACGCTCCTGTGAACTGTGGGACCAGCTGGCGGATGTAGAGTTCCAGTTGAAGCAGCACCAGGAAAAGAAAAATAAAAATTAATATAAAAAATTTATATATAGCTTGTACAAGAAGTGCGATTGAGATCAGCACTCTTAGGGCCAGTAAGCGATTTCGCTCGTGGCAAATTTTACTTAAGATATAATTGAACAATTAAATTAATTTGTATGGAACGTTTTTCTAGAATAACTTGGGAATGCATTATTAGGCACCCAAGTCTATGTATGGTTACAACAATCTTAGTACTAATATTAAGTATATTGTTCTTTGTTAAATATTTGTTCATAGATGTAGCTACCAGCAATTTAGAAAATTTGTTTAATAGAGTCAATGACGTATTAAGTAAGTTGTAATAAAAAAAAGAGGAAGAATGAAAAATAGACTAATAAAAGTATAATAAGAAAAATTATGGACATTCCAATTAGTGAACTTAGAACCCTTTTATCGAATGCAAAAAAATCAGTAGGGAAACCTTATACGGAGGAAACAATTACTGAGAAGACAGACGAACTAAACAAAATAGAAGAGAAAATTAAGGTACTTGGGGGACAAGAAGAGGAATTGAAGGAATTTGTTCAGTTGAAGGAGGAGTTTTTGGAAACGTTGGAAGAGCACAGACTAAGAAAACTTAATATAAGTAAAAGGAAGGGAATAATAATGGATAACCTAGACTTATCAGAATTGTCTACGATTAGTAAGTTAATCCCCATCTTTTCGGGAAGAAGAGAGGATTTAGCACCTTTTATTTCCAATTTGAGTTTAGTGGAATCAACGATACCTACATCAAAGAAGGATGCTTTTTTGAATTTGTGTTTAATTTAAGGCTGGAGGTAAAAGTCCAGAGCAGGATAAAACAATTAGGCAAACCAGAGAATATTGGCGGACTAGTGGAGAAGCTTAAACAGGCATACAGGTCACAAAGGGGTTGTAATACGATTTTGAATGAACTCAGCAAGATCGTTCAGCGGGACAATGATGTAGGACGCTTCGTGGGTAGAATAGAGGATTTGATTACCGAGGTAACTGAATTACAGGTATCCGAGGAAGGGGAAGCTGCTAGGTCGACTATAGCAAATACGAACAATAGGATAGCTTTTAATTCTTTTATTAATGGTTTGACGGATCAGCAGATAGTCTCGACTATCGATGCAAGTCAGGTTACTACATTCACTGAGGCGGTACAAATTGCAGAGAGGATAGATGCCAGGGCCAAGCAGAATCAGGTATTCGTCCAGAAGGCACAGCCAAACCAGGGCAACTATGGAAATAACCATAAATGTGGAAAGTGTGGCCTGAAGCATGGCGCCAGATGTCCAGCCTTTGGACAGACATGTAGGAAGTGTGGGAAATTTAATCATTACGCTAGGGTATGTCGTTCAGTCCATAATTCGAACACGACGGGCAGCAATAGATTTGCAAATAGACGTGAGAATCGTGATTCCCACGGAGGTAATAGAAACATACATCAGGTTCAGGACCAGGGAAACTTCCAGGATCCGGAGATCGTGCATCGGAGATCTCCGGAGGAGGGGATGTGATTATTAGGAATATATTTAGCGTAAAAACCAATCTCAGGAACTATGTACAGATTGAGGTAGTGAGTGTGGGAAATGCGTTGACATTTCTGATTGACACGGGAGCGGATATCTCTCTGTGTAAGGAGGGGCTCCTGGGTGGTTATGAGAGGGATCCGGTTGACCACTGCAACTTGACAGGAATCTCGGATGGCGTGATAAGATAAAACACAAGATACAGATGGTGAGTGACGATTTTCCGATAAGTACTGACGGCATTATCGGAAGGGATCTTTTCTCCAGATTCGGGTGCAACATAGATTATGAGAATTATGTGTTGACATTTGTATTGAATAATGGCATCATAACCCTTCCGATCAGTGACAATGCTTTCATGATTAATCGGATTATGATCCCACCAAGAAGTGAGGTGATTTTACCATTCGACATGGGACCAATCGAGGACAGTGTAGTACTCAATAGGGAAATCACGGAGGGTGTATATTTGGCGAATGTTATAGTTCCCGGGGATGGGAATCAGCATATACGGATGCTGAATGTGACAGACAAGGTTACGCACGTAGAGAACCTGCAGATTGAGACAATTCCGTTGGGGATGTATGATGTGATACAGGTTAGTGAAGATAGCGTTAGGGATGAACATAATGAGGAAAGATTTAAGGAACTGTTGAAGAAATTTACCTTGGATAACCTAAGTAACAGGCATAGGGAGGAGCTTATACATATTCTATATAAATATCAATCGGTATTCCACTTGGATGGAGAGGATTTAACAACTAACAACTTCTACAAGCAGTCGATACAGCTGCATGACAGTACTCCGGTATATATGAAGAATTGCAGATTGCCCCAGGCACAAACTCAGGAAATTAATTCTCAAGTACGGAATTTACTAAAAAGCAGAATTGTGGAACCATCAGTTAGCCCGTATAATGCGCCGTTACTTCTGGTCCCGAAGAAAGGACAGACGGATTTAAGTAAATGGAGACTAGTTGTTGACTACAGGAAATTGAATGATAAGATAGTTAATGACAAATTTCCTTTGACTCGGCTGGAGGACATTTTGGATAAATTGGGAAGGGCCAAATATTTTTCAACTCTGGATATGACTAGTTCATTCCATCAGATAGAGTTGGATGAGCAGTCCAGACCATACACGGCCTTTTCGACCCCGGATGGTCATTTCCAATACACGAGACTTCCTTTCGGGTTGAAGATATCGTCAAATAGTTTTCAACGCATGTTGACAATAGCATTATCGGGTTTAGAGTCTGAGGCCTTCTTATACGTGGACGATATTATAGTTTTTGGATGTAGTCTGAATCATCATAACGTAAATCTGGTGAAGGTCTTAGATCGTTTGAAAAAGTACAATCTGAAACTTAATGCAGGAAAATGTTGTTTCCTCAGCCCTGAGGTGGTTTAGTTAGGCCACTTAAATAACAGCGAATGGGATACGACCGGACCCGGGAAAGTATGAGGCGATAACGAAATACCCAGTTCCGAAAAACGCCGACGAAGTGAGACAATTCGTGGCATTTTGTAATTACTATAGAAGGTTTATAGAGAATTTTGCAAGAATTGCAGAGTGTTTGAACAAACTGGTAAAAAAGGGTCAGAAATTTGAATGGACCGCCGAATGCCAGACATCTTTTGAGACTCTAAAGGAGAAGTTGGTGAGTCCACCGATCCTGCAATATCCCGATTTTGATAAACCCTTTGTATTGACAACCGACGCATCAGACTTCGCTTTAGGAGCTGTGCTGTCACAAGGGGAGATTGGGGACGACAGACCTATTTCGTACGCGAGCCGATCTTTGGGCAAACATGAGCGCAACAAACCTGTTATTGAGAAGGAACTGTTGGGTATATACTGGGGTATACAATTCTTTCATCCGTATTTGTATGGCAGGAGATTTATTGTCGTAACTGACCATAGGCCACTCGTAGCACTATTTTCACATAAGAATCCAAGTTCAAAACTTACGAGAATTCGTTTGGAATTAGCTGACTATGACTTTGAAATCAGGTATAAGAAAGGCTCGAAAAATACTAACGCAGACGCACTTTCCAGGATACAAATTGATTCCGACTTGTTGAGGGACATAATTCCGACCGAGATAGACGAAATGACAGAAAGGACATTAGTGCTCACAAGAAGCATGAAAAACAAGACGACGGGCTGTAGAGATAAAAACGAAAAGGAGAATGGAAAAGAGGATAAAAAGACATGTTCCACTGCAGCTGAAAAGCTCATAATGTGGGAGTGCACATCAAAGAAAGACATAAAACGTGCAAGAAAATTAACGTTTGTCTTGGATAGGAAGTATTCGAAGAAGATACAGATAGAAAACAACAACGAGTTAAATGAAACAATAGTGTGTTGTAGTGACAATCCTTGTTATTTAGATAATATTTTGGAGAAGCTACTCGCGCAACTAGAGAAGTTGAATTATAGACGTTATGCATTCAGTAAGGGTGATGATATATTCAACATGATTACCCATGACGGTATGAAGACAAAGGTAAATAGAGGCAGCCTAGGTAACGTCGAGATACTCATCTATAATGAACCAGTTAAGGTAATAGATGAGGAGCAAATGAAGGAGTTGATAAAGGTGTACCATGATACACCATGTGGAGTCATTTCGGGGTCAGGAAGACAATGCTGAGATTGAAACAAAAGTACATCTGGAGGAATATGAATCGCATGGTGAGGGGATATATTGCAACCTGCGATCTGTGCCAGAGGAACAAGAGAATTAGACATACAAGGGAACCATTTTGTATTACGGATACACCGGCGGACAGTTTTAACACTGTTGTGATTGACACGGTAGGTTCATTACGACCTTCAGGGGACAAACGATATATACTGACGATGCAGTGCGAACTGACAAAGTACGTAATAGCGACGCCTATACGAACGAAGGAAGCGAAATCAATAGCTAAGGCCTTAGTAGAGGATTTGATTCTGAAGTATGGGGTTTTTAGGAAGTTAAAATCTGACAGGAGCACTGAATTTACAAATGAATTGATGAAGGAAATTTGCACTCTGTTGAGGATTGAACAATGTTTCTCGACCCCATATCATCATGAGACTCTATGCACGGTCGAGAGGAACCACCGGGTATTGAACGAATATTTCTTATCATTTGTCAGCGATGACAATTGGTCCGATTGGGTGCCGTATTATTCATTCGCGTATAACACAACTCCTCACGTTGACACTGAGTATTCCCCATTCGAATTAATTTTCGGGAGATTACCGAGTATGCCTGGTGAAGCTATGACAAATAGTGCGAAGGTTTATGACTTAGACAATTATGCAAACGAGATGAAAGTTAGATTAAAACATTCATTGGAGAATGCTAGGAGGTTAATACAGAGAACAAAAGAAAGAAGACAACTAGGGTCGCATAAAGGAACGAACATAATAGATTTGAAGATAGGAGATTTGGTGTTACTGAGATCAGAGAATAGGAAAAAACATGAATCTCCGTATCAGGGCCCCTATCAGGTCATCAGCGTTTACGGTGTGAATGTAACGGTTAGAATTGATTCGAAAGAAAAGATTGTTCACAAAAATACACTTAAGAAATACAAAGAAAATATGTAATGCAATTAACGTTAAGCATGTCGCTATGTCCAAAGAAATATAGAATTTAACAACAAATATGTAATTAGATATTTAAGCAAGTTATGAGCTATAAAAACCCAATTTTTTTTTATGATAAATAAGTATTGTAAGCAAACAAAAAATAATATAAGTGTCAATAGAATATAAGGTTACATATTGAAGTACTTGTAGAATGTAATAGGACACTTGAGAAAATCATACGAATGTGTAAAACCACTTGTACGATTTTCTTTTTTTGGGTGGAGGTGTAGTGTATGCATAACATAGCGCAACCATGAAACATTGTCAAATGCAAACGGACACTTTTTCTCCATGCATACACTTGGTGCGGTTTGCTGTGTGGTGTATATGAAGTAATATCACAACAAAGAACTCCGCTCCATATGATCATGTATGTGTGTGTGATTGTGGCACGAGTAATGTTCTAGTTGCATTGATACTCTGAATGTCGAGAATGGAATGAAAATGTAAGGGAATGAACCAGAAAATGTAGGGGAAATACATTTGTTCTACTTCGGGTATTGGTGCATTGACATTTGGGGTATATGTTATGAATCGATTCACGAATGCGAGAGAAGAATGGATTAAGGGGTAAAACAATAAATGAAGAACACCCAATGAGAAAGGCGGGTGTATGCGACATGGCATAGATTGTAAGTTAGAGTGAGAGACTTTAGAAAAGTCTTCACTACACTATAATGTAAGATTCTCATGTTAGATATATAAGAGCAACACTTTTAGAAAGGCAGTCTTAGAGTGGACTGGAAAACGAAATAATCTTATTCATTACAGGAGCCTTAAGGACTACAGCGACCGAGTCTCTACAAGCCCTACTCCATATACTGCCGATTAATATTGTGGCGAGAGAAGTTGCAACCAAAGCGGCAATAAGATTAAACTGCCTGTCAATGTGGAGGTACAAGAACTATGGCCACATGAGGATATCAAAGTGTAGTGCTATGGTAACCGACCGAGTGAACTATATACCAACTGTGTACACCTTCGAGAGAAATTACATCACTATGATTCCCGCCAGAGATGAATGGGTCGGCAGAATACCAGGTAATAGAAACCATCTCCACTTTTACACGGATGGTTCGAAGCTTGATGAAAAGGTTGGCTTCGGAGTACACTGTGAAGAACTTAGTCTGGATATAGCTCACAGACTACCAGATACCTGCAGTGTCTATCAAGCCGAAATAATGGCAATATGGGAAGTCGCCAAGTGGCTGAGTCGCAACATAGTAACCAACACTGGCGTTGTCATTTACTCGGACAGCCAGGCTGCCATCTATTCTCTGGAGGCAACATCCCTAAATTCACAAACAGCCCTCGGCTGCCGCAGATCTCTTAACGAGATGGCTGAGCAGTTTAATATACACCTCATATGGGTGCCTGGGCATAGGGATATCCCGGGGAACTGCAAAGCCGATGAACTTGCTAGGAAAGGGACGACATTACAAATTCTCGAAGAATTTGCATATATTTGTGCGCCACTATCCACGTGCAAGCTTTGGCTTAGGCAAGAGGCAATCAGGCAGTCCAACGAAAGATGAACAGAAATCGGCACCTGCAGGGTAGGTAGACAAATCTGGCCAAGGTATGACCTGAGAAGGTCAAAATATCTTCTCGCACTAGAGAGGAAACGATTGTCTACGTTAGTACAGGTTCTGACGGGACACTGCTTGATCGGCGAACACGCCAAAAGATTGGGTATTGACTCCAATGACTTCTGCCGAAGCTGTGGAGATGAGGAAGAAGTGGAGAGCATTGAGCACTTGCTTTGCGACTGTCCCGCTTTGAGTAAACGGACATACTGGGGTCGGCCTTTTTAGGCAGCCTAACAGATCTTTCCAGTACTGATATTCGTACTATCGATAAATTTATATATCAAACAGGTTGGTTTCGATGAGGGGCATTTCAGCCCGTGGTAACACTAGGGACCTAAACTGGTCTATGTGAGCTTGTAAAAAAATACGGCTGCCATCCTAACCTAAACCTAAAAATGTTATTGACAGCCTTTACTACTTAAATCTGGCACAAATTAATAGATTTCCTAATCTTCTTAATAAAATATTGGATTTGGTCTTCATTGATCAGGATTTGAAATATTGCATTAATGAATGTATGAGTCCCTTTTGTAAATTGGACATGCACCACAAAGCTTTGGAATTAACCGTTGAATTTTATAATTTTTCTAAAGTAGGTTCAACTAAAACTGGTATTGACTTTAAAAAATGTAATTAATAATTTAATTAATGATGTTAATTGGCTTAATATTGTTCATGGCCATAATGTTACTGATTGCTATGAATTGTTTATACGAGTTATTAATGAAATTTGTTTATGTAATATTCCTCTTTTAAAGACCAGAGTTTATGAGTTGCCTTGGTACACAAAGGGTTTGAAAAAACTTAAGAATCTTAGGAACAAGTTTTACAAACGTTTCAAATCATCTAATAATTTAAATGACAAGAATATGTATGAGCGCTATTTAAGGGAATTTAATTTCCTAAAAAAGTTTCTGTATAATCAATATATCTTAGAGTTTGAGGTTGATATTAAGAATTATCCAAAATCATTTTGGAGTTTTATTAATTCTAAACGAAAAAAAAAGGTTTCTGATTCACTTGATGAAACAGCTGACCTGTTCGCCGATTTTTTCAGTTCAACTTTGGTTTCTTCTGGCAATACTTCTTCGTATACAAATCTTTTTGCAGATTCTCCTTTGAATTTTGGCGCAGTAGATCTTTCTGAATCTGATATACTCCAAGGGTTTTCTAAATTAAAAAGTACGTATAGAGTTGATAATGACGGCATATGCTCATCATTCATTAAATGATGTGCTTCAACTTCAATTATCCCCTTACTATATGTACATATTTAATAAATCGATAAATGATGGTATTTTCATTGAAAAGTGGAAAGTAAGTTCTATTACTCCAGTTTTTAAATCAGGGTCTAAGGATAATATTTCTAATTTTAGACCAATCTCTAAATTAAGTAATATTTCACAACTATTCGAACATATGATGTTTGATAAAATGTACTTTGCTACAAAAAACATCATATCTCCATTTCAACATGGCTTTACTCGAGGACGTTCTACTGTTACAAATCTCGCAATTTTCTCGCATTATTGTATTTCTAACTTTGAATTAGGCTTTCAAGTTGATGCGGTTTACGCTGATCTTCCAAAAGCATTTGATAAAGTCTCTCATTCAAATCTACTTAACAAATTATATAAAAATGGGTTTCATTCTGTTTTCTTAAAATGGATTGAATCTTATTTATCTAATAGGAGTTGCTATGTAGTTATTGAATCTTCTAAATCGTATGCTTATAAAGCTACCTCTGGTGTGCCACAAGGTAGTATTCTTGGTCCTTACTTTTTGTGTTATTCATTAACGATATATCATCTTCTGTTAAATTTTGTAAGGTTTTACTGTATGCTGATGACTAAAAAATATTTCTGCGTCTTAATTCGGTTGCTGATGCGTTTCGTCTTCAAAGTGATTTGAATTCTATCTCCCAGTGGTGTTCTTAGACAATTCAGAAATAAATGTGTCTAAGTGCAGTAAAGTCTCATTTGGTAGGTGTTCAAATCGTATCTGCTTTGATTATGTTATCAATTCACTTAGAATTGGAAGTTCAAATGAAGTTTTGGATTTAGGTGTTATTTTTGACGAAAAATTTACTTTTGTCAGCCATTTGAATCGTATTATCCCTAAAGCTTATTTTAGGTTTAGGTTAGGGTGGCAGCAGTATTTTTTTACAAGCTCACATAGACTAGTTTAGGTCCCTAGTGTTACCACGGGCTGAAATGCCCCTCATCGAAACCAACTTGTTTGATATATAAATTTATCGATAGTACGAATATCAGTACTGGAAAGATCTGTTAGGCTGCCTAAAAAGGCCGACCCCAGTATGTCCAGTCGTCGTTTACTCAAAGCGGGACAGTCGGGAAGTGCTCAACGCTCTCCACTTCTTCCTCATCACCACAGCTTCGGCAGAAGTCATTGGAGTCAATACCCAATCTTTTGGCGTGCGCGCCGATCAAGCAGTGTCCCGCTCAGGCAGGCAGTTCTCTGAACCTTTGTTAGTAGGTTGGTGATGGTTAGTTTGTCAGTTGCCATCCACCATACCACAATACCGTATAACAGTATTGGACGAACTACTGCTATATATATCCAGTGGACGATTTTAGGAGAGAGTCCCCACTGCGACCCTACAGCCCTTTTGCAGGAATATAAGGCGACGTTGGCCTTCCTTATACGTTCCAATACGTTAAGTCCAAATAACATTTTCCTATCTAGAATTATTCCTAAAAATTTTGCACGTTCAGAAAAGACTATATCTGTTCCATTTATCCGAGGTGGAGGGTCTACATGTGGGACATTTTACATCCTAGTAAAGAGAACCAATTCTGTCTTGTTGGGGTTAACGCCCAAACCGCTGCTTCTGGCCCATCTAGCCAACTTGTTCAGAGCCACCTGTAGGATGTCTCTGAGGACAACGTTCTAGATCTAGCAGGATTTCATTCACTGCTAGGTTCCAAATTAGTGGAGACAGTACTCCTCCTTGCGGGGTCCCTCTGCTTACAAACCTTGTTAGAGTTGTGGACCCTAGACATGCTGTTATGCGTCTTCTGGTGAGCAGACTTTGAATTAGTCTAATCAAACTAGTGTTAACTTTTAGATGTGAGAGTGCCGCAATTACCGCATCTGAGTGAATGTTGTTAAAAGCCCCTTCTATGTCAAGAAATGCCACCATGGTGAATTCCTTGAAATGCAGGGACGATTCGATAGTGCTCACAAGTTCGTGCAGGGCTGATTCTGTAGACTTGCCCTTATTGTAAGCATGTTGGTTCCCCGACAGGAGTTTTGTATCCAGGTTTTCCCTAATGAAATGATCTAAAAGTCTTTCCAGACCTTTCAATAGGAAGGAGGATAGGCTAATTGGTCTGAAGTCTTTTGGCCTAGTGTGTGATATCTTTCCCGTTTTAGGTATGAATACCACTTTGGTATCCCTCCATCGATTCGGGACGTATGAAAGCCTGATACAGCCTACATAAATTTTCTCCAGCCAGGGGATAATGTACTTTAACATTTTCTGCATTTCTGCTGGAGTGATGCCATCTGGTCCAGGTGACTTGAAGGGCTCAAAGCTATTAATAGCCCAGCTTATTCTGGATCTCTCAGTCAAGAAACTAGCGACGCTCGCAGTCCACTCGCACTCTTGTTGGTCCTGCTGATCATCGGGTTCTGTTACAGAGTTCCCCGGGAAATCTGTGTCGAGCAGTACATTGAGCGACTGCTCGCTGTATTTGGTCCAGTTATTTGCCTCATCCTGTAAATATCCCACTGTACAGGGTGAAGTAGATAATATCTTCCACAGCCTAGCGGCGTCGGAGACCTTTTCCACTTCATCACAGAAGGTATACCAAGAGCGCCATTGCGCCTTTCTAAGCTCTTTCTTATAGATCTTGAGTTGCTCTTTTTAGGCATCCCAATCATTAGCGACTCCAGTAGATTTAGCTTTTTTGAATAGCTTGTTGCAGGTCCTTTTCATAGCCGTTAGCTCAGAAGTCCAACATTGGGGTTTAGTTTTACCCTTGTACCTTGTTTTTGGACAGGCTTCTTCAAGGAATCTATTGAATGATATGGTGATATGATCGACCAGATAATCCAGACCGGCTTTGTCATTCGGTTCGTACAGAATTTTAGAGTTGAGGACTTTCTCGAAATTCTTCTCATACAGGTGCCACTTTGTCTTCCTTACATTTCTGTGGACGGCAGGTTTAGGCGCTTTTTCCGCGAGTTTGAACTCAATATAATGGTGATCTGAGAATGAGTGGTCGTCCAGTACATTCCACCCAATAATTTTGTCTGACAGCCGGTCAGTAGCAAACGTTACGTCGAGTACTTCTTGTCTGTCTTTAATTGTAAAGGTCGGTTTATTACCTATGTTTCAAATACTAAGGTTGGTAGTTAGAATAAAGGCAAGAAGCGAATCACCCCTATTGTATAGTACTACCCCAGATAGTATGATGAGCGTTCGTGTCTGCGCCAATAATCAGCTCGAGCTCGTCAGACGTTGCTTCTTCTACTACTTCCCTGAATAGAGCAGTCGGTACTACAGATTCATAAGGCAAGTAGCTGGAGACCACCCAATATATGCGATTACCGATCTATTTGGTCTTTACCACTTAATTTAGTCAGGAGAAAGATACTTAGATCTTTCCTGGCCAAAATGCAGGTTCTTGGAGTGCCTTCACAGTTGGCCACAAGCAGTTTAACGTTGGGTGTCCTAATACCGCACACACTTCCTCCCACTACGTAGGGCTCCTGTATCAGGACGATGTCTACTGCGCCTGTGGACAAGCGCAGCAATAGAGCCGCTGAGGCTGCTTTAGCGTGATGGAGGTTAATCTGTAGAATTCTTACCATCATTGGTAATTGACAGATTAACATCCACCCCGACAAGGGTGTTATCGAACTCTTCGTCCGTATCGTCGAGAAGCATGTCCCCGCCAGATGCGTCAAAGAGTCCGGAGACTCCCCTCAGCCTCTCTGTGTCCGAAGTAGAGCTTTTGTCCTCAGAGAAGGACGTTATAGATCTTCTGTTAGAGTTGGAGTCACCAGAAATAATAGGCGTGGGTACCTCCGCACTTCCAGAAAGTGCCACGGTGGACGACTCACCTTCTGCAGTGGGAGCTATATCCTGCTTGTATATCTTCAAGACTATAGTCTCGAAGCCATATTGTAGGGTTGCGCTCACACTTTATGTATGGGAGGTGAATTCAGCGTTTAGGATAAGATTGACCTGCCGCTTTTTACCATCCGTCTCACCCACCTTGCTGATTCTCCAATTATGGGCCGGCAGACCAGGATTGGAGTCTTTTATTAGTTCTAAGATGTCAGCCGGGTTGGAGGGCTCTTCTGTAACCCAGGTGATGGCTCTAGGGTGACTAGGGATGTTTTTTTCGACAACATCCAACTGGGCACCCGGTCACACCTCACCCACTCGACTCAGAGCAGCCTTATACAGGTCTACTGATCTGGCATCACCGAAATATAAGAGCTTTACTCTCCCCTGATGCCATCCTGCATCGTTGCAGATTGGTGGTTTGCCCGGCATTTCTCTACGGACATCGAGGTAATGAGCCATAATGGCTGATTGTACATGACTCCATTTGTCCTTGAGGATGGATCCATCCTCACTTCTTCTGTCTATAATAGCCATCGCTAGACTCTCCTTCGCCACTTCATTGAAGGGCTTGGTGAGTGTCCTGTTGATGGTGACATTAGGGCCTCTTGCCTTTTTCGAAGGCAGGAGTTTATCAGGTGATCTGATTCGTTTACTTTATTAGCCGTTAACACAGCTGAATTTGTGGCTCTTTCAGCCGACTCATTGGCCTTAGAAGCATCTATTACGCCTTTAGCCCAGGTAAGTGACTCTTTTTGTTTTTCAGTAAGAGCCGAAACCTCAACAGCCTCCAACTTCGTCAAAACTCTGAGCGCTACACGATGCTCATTGTGCTTCCGTTTTGACGGTCGGACATGACGTTTTCCCCTCACCGCACCACCTGTTGTGAGTACTTGGGGGAGATTTTCACCATTTTTGGTGTGGTCGGCTCTGGCCAAGACCAACGGACGGACAGTCGGACGATTGGGAAACCGCGCTCCATCGGAACACGAAGGCATCTCGGTCAAGAGAATTTATTTTTATTTTGTCTGTATTAGACCGTAATAGGTACTACGATGTAGGCCTTATTGACTCTGTACAGATTTTTGCTATTGCGTAATAGGTACTGGTAACTATCCGCTATGTGATAAACACGTCCGTTCACTGCGAATGATCAGCAACCTAAAGCTTATTCATTGCTTGCGTTTTTAAAGAGAAATTGCAAGCAATTTCAGGATCCATATACTTTTAAGCTTATTTTCAAGTCTTTAGTACGCTCAAAGCTGGAATATGCTTCTTTTATCAGGAGTCCCTTCTGGCTAAGTACATTACTAGAATTGAGAATGTACCAAAAATGTTTATAAAGTTTGTTCTTCACGCTATACATTTTACACTGCCTGAGCCCAAATATATTGCAAAATGCAGATTAATATCGTTAAAAAACACTTGAAAGCAGAAGACAGGTTTTGTCTCTCCTTTTTATTTTCAAAATTGTTAATGGTGTAGTCGATTGTTCTGAATTACTCAAACTTTTGCCTTTTGATGTTACTTCTCGTACTTTGAGACGTAATAATTTGTTATATGTGCCGTTCCACAGAACGAGTTATTCTTACCATGAACCTATCTCGAGGGCATTAAATGAGTTTAACAGCATAGATTGTGTGGATTTGGATATAAATTCACGCTTAGCAATGTTTTCAAATGTATTAGATTTTATTTATTTTTAGATATAAGTCGTAGTCTGTAAGGAATACTGTAATTCCATTGACTGTAAATAAATGAAATGAAAAATTAATTTGTGAGAATTTTTGGAATTTATACCTAATTACAAAAATTAAAATTTGCGATAATTTTTGGAATTTACATCTGCCTACAAAAATTCAATTTATGAAAATTTTTGGAATTTACACCTACATACAAAAAATTAAATTTGTGCAATTTTTTGGAAATTACATCTGCCTACAAAAATTCAATTTGTGAGAATTTTTGGAATTTACACCAGCATACAAAATATTAAATATGTGAGATTTTTTGGAATTTACACCTACATACAAAAATTAAATTTGTGAAATTTTTTGGAAATTACATCTGCCTTTTTACACCTGCTACAAAAACTTAATTTGTGCTGATTTTTTGGATTGACCCTACAGAATTTAAATTCAGTATAAATTTTGGAAATTTACTACAAAGAATAAATTTACTCCAAAAATTTATTAAGTGATAATTTTGCAAATTATTATATTATTACACTCTGCTACGAAAATAAATTTAGTCCAAAAAATTTATTAAGTGGTAATTTTGCAAATTACACTTTACTACGAAAAATAAATTTAGTCCAAAAATTTATTAAGTGATAATTTTGCAAATTACACTTTGGTACTTTTCCAATTTACACTTTACTACGAAGAATAAATTTACTCCAAAAAATTTATTAAGTGGTAATTTTGCAAATTACACTTTATTACGAAAAATAAATTTAGTCAAAAAATTTATTAAGTGCTAATTTTGCAAATTACACTTTACTACGAAAATAAATTTAGCCCAAAAAATTTATTAAGTGGTAATTTTGCAAATTACACTTTACTACGAAAAATAAATTTAGTCCAAAAATTTATTAAGTGATAGTTTTGCAAATTACACTTTGATACGAAGAATAAATTTACTCCAAAAATTTATTAAGTGATAATTTTGCAAATTACACTTTGCCACGAAAATAAATTTAGTCAAAAAAATTTATTAAGTGGTAATTTTGCAATTTACACTTTACTACGAAAATTAAATTTAGTCCAAAAATTTATTAAGTGATAATTTTGCAAATTACACTTTGCTACGAAAATAAATTTAGTCCAAAAAAATTGTATTAAGTGATAATTTTGCAAATTACACTTTGCTACGGAAAATAAATTTTGCCCAAGAAAACTTTAAGACTTATTTTCGTTCGGAAACTTTTTGAATTTATTGCTGCTTTATACAAATTTGACCCACTTTCATCAAATATATTTAATTTCGTGTTTCTGGATCTTGTGTTTGGCAATTTCAGAGAAAAATTTTATATTTTTCATCTGCAAATTGTACTAAGACCCACCCTTGTCCCGAACTTTCTTGAAATTTGTTGCTGTTTGATACAAATTTGACGCACTTTCGTCAAATTTATTTTTGTACTTGTTCAAAATTTTTTTAAATTTGCTGCTATTTTTATACGAATTTGACGTGGTTCGTCAAATTTATTATTGAAAATAATTGTTTTCGTGTCCGGGCTCTTGGATAACAACAACAAAATATAAATTGGCAATTTCAGAAAAAAATTGTATATTTTTCATCTGCAAATTGGCCTAAGACCCACCCTCGTTTCGACATTCTAAAACGATTGAATTTGTAAAATGTTCGCTTACTCTAATTTGGAAAATTTGGTATAAGGCACATCAAAAAAGGTTGAGTTCTTTTTTGCATTTGGGGCCCAGCATCCAATTATAAAACTTGATCCTTCTTTCAAAACCGTCTCTCCTTTTTTGGCTGCAACAAAAATTTTAAAAAGACGTTACAAGTTGATATAACTATGGACAAGGTTAAATGCGATAAATTTGCCAATTGTGTAGACGATCTCACCGATTTCGAAAATGTCTACTCTGTTGAAAGCACCGAGGACAACATACATTCACTGGAGATATCGCGAGTGGAACTGAACTCGCTCTGGGATCAAGTAAAGAGACCCTATTTGTATTTTCGGGATCATGTGCCAACAGGCGAGGAGAATCCTATTGATAAAACAAAGCTGCGAACACACTATAAGGATGCCCTTACAAGCTACAAACGAGTTTTGAGTGCTTTGAATGCTGACATTTGGAGCCTTTCGGAGCAACAAACACCCAAACTGCCGCCCAGGGATTCAGAGAAGAAAGAATAGGTATCCGAGGCAAACTTCACTCTAATTTCGAGATTACCACCGTGCGACACTGACACTTTTTAAGGAGGATACAATGCGTGGCCACCGTTCCGCGATCTCTTTTCTGCGATATACATAACAAATTCAAAGCTAAGTAATGTGGATAAACTCTTTCATTTGACTCAGAAGACAGCAGGTGAGGCACGAGAAATAATCAGCAATGTTCCTTTAACAAATGATGGGTTTGAGTTGGCCTGGACGAATCTGATAGATCGATATGAGAATAAACGGATGCAAGTCAATGAGCTGCTGAAAATCCTTTTCAATTTGCCGAATGTGAGCTCTGATTCGAGTTCATCAATCCAAAAATTACAATGCACAGTCAACAGCTGCATCAAAATTCTGGAAACTTTGAAGATAGCTGTAAAGGATTGGGACCCGATCTTGATATACTTAAGTTCCGCAAAGCTGTCGCGATCCTTTCTGGAAGATTTCGCAAACTCGCTGGAGGATTTACTAAACTTCTCACTTGGACGGAGTTTGATAATTTTTTGACTCATAAATTTACGACATTAGAATCAGTTGGAAATAACCGACCATCCACTTCAAAAAATAATTATAATAACCACGATTTAAATAAAAAAGAAAGATACCTTAATTCATTTCAAACAAATATTGCACAAAAAGCACAATTTGCGGGAAATAAAAGTAGGTTTAACACTAAGTCGCAAACAGGAAATAAATTCCAAACTGAACAATGTTGTCCACTTTGCAAGTCGAATCATTTTATTCGTGATTGCAAACAATTCTTAGAAAAAAGCGTGAATGATAGAATTCACATCGTAAAAATATGGAACTTATGTTATAATTGTCTCTCATCTAATCACGGAGTGAGAGAGAGCAAAAGCAAATTTAGTTGCAGGGATTGTAATTTACGACATCATTCCCTGCTCCATTCCATGTTTGGGTAATGAGGCCCAAACATCTAGCCAAGACCCAGCGAGAGATGAGGACGCTCTAGTACTAGTGCCGCAGCTCTAACTACGTTACCACCTTGACCCTCCGGGAAATCATCCTAGTATACCTAACCCACGAGGAACTTTACTTTTCACTGCTATGATACAAATTGAAGCTCATGGGCAGCTTTATGATGCCAGGGCTATCATTGACCCTGGATCACAATCAACCTTTATATCGGAAAAACTCAAAAACCGTTTGAATCTTCCAACAAAACGAAACCTAGTTCATGTTACAGGCCTTAGTCAAATAGTGTCGGAAATATCTACCAAATCTTGTCTCTTCAACATACGTTCGCGATTAGACCCTAGTTCTGAATTAGAAGTTTGGGCGCCAGTCTTGAAGACTCTGCCTTCTAATTTACCACGACATACCTTAGATAGAACCCAACTTTGAGAAGCTGCTAACTTTGAATTAGCAGACCCAAGATTTTACGCAAGTCAACCGGTAGACTTATTGATTGGAATGGACATAGCGCCTTGCTTTTTTACCGCTGGAGTCCCAATGAAGTCAATTGGGACACTTCTAGAACAAAGAACAGTATTCGGATGGATTATTGGAGGACCAATAGAACAAGGGACTCAAAAGGATCACCGAATTTCGTTATATAATACAATTTCCATTGAAGAAATACTAACACGTTTTTGGGAGGTGGAGGAGACCCCAAAGAAAATTTTGCGGTCAGCAGAAGACTCATTTTGCGAACAAAATTTCAAGGAAACTACTCGACGAAATCGGTACGGTAGATATATTGTGACCCTACCCTTAAAAAATTGTGAGGAATTAGGAAATTCTAGAAATATTGCATTGGCTCAATTTCATAGAATGGAAAGAAAATCGTTAAAAACGCCAGAAATCAAAGAACAATACGACAAGTCAATTTTAGAATATCTAGAATTAGGGCACATGAGAAAAATTTCACAGCACGAGATTGTTAAAACCCCACATTATTATCTGCCACACCATGTAGTCATTAAGCCTGATAGATTAACCACCAAACTTCGAGTGGTTTTCAATGCGTCAAGCCCAACGTCCAATAAAAGAAGTCTTAATGACAATTTGTATGCAGGACCCATTCTACAACAAGATCTTGTTTTACAAATTCAAAAATGGAAATTTTTTGAATAGGTTTTTAGCGCCGATGTCACAAAAATCTATAGACAGATTTTATTGTATCCAAACCAAACGCAGTACCAGCGAATTCTCTTTAGAAAATCTCAGAATGAGCCCATAGAAGATTTCGAGTTGTTAACAGTCACATTTGGAGTAAATTGTGCTCCTTTTTTAGCTCTTCGTACACTTCTTCAACTTACGGAAGATGTGATAGATACTTACCCCCTAGCATCAAATATTATTCGACAAAATTTGTATGTTGATGATGTATTATCAGGGGGACACACAATAGAGGCAGCCATTACATCTCGAACAGAATTAATAACGGCGTTAGACTCTGCAGGATTTCAGCTCATGAAATGGACGTCAAACGAACCCCAAATTATTAAAGATTTATCCCCTGAGAGATTACTTCCAGTAAATTGGCTAGACCTTTCAGAAGACTCGTCCACAAAAACATTGGGATTGAGATGGAATTTTTCAGGGGATCATTTCACTTTTTACGCGAGGTTTTATCAACAATTGCAAAGTTATTCGACCCTTGCGGGTGGTTAGCCCCAGTAATAGTCGTTGCCAAGTTAATCATGCAACAAGTCTGGTTAGCCAAATAGATTGGGATGACCCACTCGAAACTATAACTTTGATGAATTGGCAAAACTTTGTCAAAAATTCCACTGCAATCGAAAATATAAAAATTCCACGGTGGACTCAATTTGAACCGACCTGTTATATAGAAATTCATGGCTTCTGTGACGCGTCAGAAAGCGCATATAATAAAACAGATACTTTTCTGTTAGCCGCAAAAGCACGCGATGCTCCGATTAAAAAGATTTCATTACCCAGACTCGAATTATGTGGGGCTGTTCTGCTTTCCAAGTTAGCCTCATCCACAATATCCAATCTTCAGCCTTACAATATACCCACTCAATACTGGACCGACTCAACCATAGTTTTAGCCTGGCTTAGGAAACCCCCATGTTCTTGGAATACATTTGTTGGAAATCGAGTATCCAAAATTTTGGAGAATGTAGGTAATGAAAACTGGCGCCACGTGGACTCTGAAGATAATCCAGCCGACATTGCAAGTCGAGGAGGCTCACCAGAGGATCTAAAGCCACATCAACTATGGTGGCATGGTTCACAGTGGTTAAAATTACCCAGGAGTAGATAGCCGGCAGCTGAAGTTGGAGAAGACACGAGTTTGGAGGCAAAAGCAGTCAAAGTTTTCGGAACAGCAATCTTTGAAGATCCCTTAGAACGTTTTTCCTCTTTGCCACGAGCTTATAAGGTCTTAGCTTACGTTTTGCGTTTTTGGAGAAACACTGGAACAAATCGTTCCCATTTAAGAATGCAATCTTTAGAAATTACCGCAGACGAAATTCACGACGTAAAGAAGCGACTTATCGTATCAACTCAAAAACATTTCTTTGCCGCCGAATATCACTATTTGCAACAAAAAACGAGAAGATCCCCTAGTAGTACACTTTTGTCACTCAATCCATTCTTAGACTCGAAGGGAGTAATCAGAGCCAACAGTCGACTTATTCAATCCCCAGTTTTAACTTACAATGAACGGCATCCTACTCTTCTTCCTTATAGCGCTAAACTGACTCAGTTACTAGTCGAATTCACCCATAAAATAACTATTCATGGAGGGAATCAACTTATGAACCGAGTCTTACGATCTGAATTCTGGATATTTAGATTAAAACCTTTAGTAAAAAAAGTCATTCATAACTGTAGAATTTGTATTTTATACAAACAACACTCAAAACCAAATTATGGCATCGCTGCCTCCAGAACGTACTTTACTTACCAGACCCTTCAACAATACCAGGGTCGACTTGGCAGGTCCTTTCAATTTGAAAAGCTTTACTGGAAGAGCGTGTCTTATAACCAAAGGATATGTATGCGTTTTTGTGTGTTTTGCGACAAATCGATACATTTGGAAGTCACAAGTGACCTATCGACACTATTTTTTCTCGCAGCCTTCTCACGGTTTATAGGTCGACGCGATTGTCCCTCTTGTATGTTCTCAGACAACGGTACAAACTTTGTAGGAGCCGCAGAACTTCTAAGGAAATATCGAATCGAGTTTCTAAAAACCCTTAAATCATCTCTAGTTCAACAAAATGCTCATCAAAATCTTAGTTGGAATTTTATACCCCCAGGCGCTCCTCACATGGGAGGTCTATGGGAGGCAAGAGTTAAATCCTTTAAGACACATTTGCGAAAGGTCATTCCAAAAATGAACTTTACGTTTGAGGAATTCTCGACAATATTAATTCGTATTGAGGCTTGTTTGAATTCTCGACCTTTAAATTCATCTAGTAATGACCCTAATGAATTTTTCCCACTAACCCCAGGTCATTTTTTGATTGGTAGTTCCATGCTGGCACCGGCAGAACCAGACATATCTGACCAGAATGTAACCCTAGTTAACAGATGGAAACGTCTCAAAATCATTTCACAATATTTTTGTCAAATTTGGAAGTTAGAGTGCCTTAAAGAGCTGCACAGACGAAATAAATGGAAGTATCAACAAGATAATATTAAAATTAACGGTTTAGTAGTCATCAAGGACGAAAGATTAGCCCCAAATGAGTGGAGACTAGGTCGGGTCGAAAAAACTTACCCGGAATTGATCAAAATGCTAGAGTCTTGGACATACGAACTGCAAGTGGCATTGTTAACTGACCCATAACCAAAATTGTCAAACTTTTTTGTGACTGACTAGTCGTGTATATCTTAATCAAAAAACATAGTACTCGCAAATTTGTATTTACAGAAATGGCAGCATTTCTGCCTTCACAAGATCGGCGTGATGAAGAGAGATCTCGGCAGTGTAACGAACCCCAACGCGCTCAGCGGGGTCCCCAGGCCGATGAGAGAGCAGATCAGCCTCTAGACCCGGGCGACAAGCGGAAGGCCGACGTTGTGACTACAAACACCATACGCTTCTCCATGGCGCACCCCAGCACGCTGCAACGTCCTCCGGTGATCACGGTGCCATACAGGTGGAATCTGATGTTCGTGCCCACAGCCATGGTGAAGATAGTTACAGAAGGGGATTCATACGCACTTCTGAGAGCACTCGTCAGTCAATCCGCAGCAATGTCAGGGATTGGCTATTCGACGATTGGGTCTCCGCTCCTTTCTACACCAGGGCCAACGTTTCACCAGCTTCAAAATTAGGCCCCGTCAGTCAAACAGCACGTGGGCCCTCAAGGTGAATGCCCTAATAACAGACGAGCTGCCTACAAGACCCTACTCAGACCCACTGATTGAAGACCCGACCCGCAATTTTGCCTAAAGCGCCCTAGCCGACCCAGACCCACGAAGCAACACCCCAATAGATGTAGAGCTTTCGCGGTGGGGACTCTCTCCTAAAATCGTCCACTGGATATATATAGCAGTAGTTCGTCCAATACTGTTATACGGTATTGTGGTATGGTGGACGGCAAATGACAAACTAACCATTACCAACCTACTAACAAATGTTCAGAGAACTGCCTGCCTGAGCATAAGCGGAGCCTTAAGGACTACAGCGACCGAGTCTCTACAAGTCCTACTCCATATACTGCCGATTAATATTGTGGCGAGAGAAGTTGCCACCAAAGCGGCAATAAGATTAAACTGCCTATCAATGTGGAGGTACAAGAACTATGGTCACATGAGATATAAAAGTGTAGTGCTATGGTAACCGACCGAGTGGACTATATACCAACTGTGTACACCGTCGAGAGAAATTACATCACTATGATTCCCGCCAGAGATGAATGGGTCGGCAGAATACCAGGTAATAGAATCCATCTCCACTTTTACACGGATGGTTCGAAGCTTGATGAAAAGGTTGGCTTCGGAGTACACTGTGAAGAACTTAGTCTGGATATAGCTCACAGACTACCAGATACCTGCAGTGTCTATCAAGCCGAAATAATGGCAATATGGGAAGTCGCCAAGTGGCTGAGTCGCAACATAGTAACCAACACTGGCGTTGTCATTTACTCGGACAGCCAGGCTGCCATCAATTCTCTGGAGGCAACATCCCTAAATTCACAAACAGCCCTCGACTGCCGCAGATCTCTTAACGAGATGGCTGAGCAGTTTAATATACACTTAATATGGGTGCCTGGGCATAGGGATATCCCGGGGAACTGCAAAGCCGATGAACTTGCTAGGAAAGGGACGACATTACAAATTCTCCAAGAATTTGCATATATTGGTGCGCCACTATCCACGTGCAAGCTTTGGCTTAGGCAAGAGGCAATCAGGCAGTCCAACGAGAGATGGACAGAAATCGGCACCTGCAGGGTAGCTAGACAAATCTGGCCAAGGTATGACCTGAGAAGGTCAAAATATCTCCTCGCACTAGAGGAAACGATTGTCTACGTTATTACAGGTTCTGACGGGACACTGCTTGATCGGCGAACACGCCAAAAGATTGGGTATTGACTCCAATACATTCTCGGCCATCAGACGTGAGGGATGCAGCTTCTCTGGAATCGGGGATGTCCAGGCCTACAAAACATGTCACGGGGGGCAGAATGTTTAGCATTGTGCTAAAGTTTGAGCAGCACTGCATAAATTGAGTGTTTTTAAAGTGAGCAGGGATGCAACGGCGGCTAGGTGCATGCCCTTCTCACTTTGTTATTGTTTTTTGTTTGAATGTTGCTGGCAGCCTTGCAGGCGAAGTTACCAGCGACATTCAACCAACAAGACACATCTTATCCGATCGTTACTTCAACCAGCGAACACCTCGAATCCTCCCGTTACAAGTGTAAAAAGGTTAAGTGAAAATAACATTTTATTTTCTACATTAAAACTAAAATTGTGCTAAGTTAAAAAATCTAAAGTTAATAGTGAAATTTTATTAAAACTATTTTAAACTTAAATCTAATTAAACCCTAGAACTAAAATTACGCTAAAACTAAACAACGTGTAAATTACAAAGAAAATAAATATGAATTAACTAAAACCTAGAACAAATCAAAACACACATTTATAACAAAACTACATTGTACAATAAAGCGAAATAACAAAAGTGAACATTACACCAATAAAAACCCTTGAACTCAACAAACAAAAACCCAAACTCTCTACTCTCATTTACCCACAGGCAATCAAACGTGACTAAAAAAATGCTATCCTACCTACATACGTAACAAAAAAAAATTAACCCTCTAACGATAATAGTTTGCGAGAAATGGTAATTTCCTTCTATAAAAATACACAAAAATTACGTTTATTTTTAAATTACATAAAATATTTGTTTTCAGCAGCACACCACGCCAGCAATAATAAATAGTTTGATCTAATTTGTTGGCTTCTCTAGTCTCAATATGTTTGCTATTGAATGGCATAAAAAATTTAGAAATCGGCGATGACAAAGAATTGTACTTTTGGCCAGTAAAATTCAATTCTGAACCACAGTGCGCCGTATCTGCGTTAGTTTTGCTCAGATTCATCTAAAATTTTAACACAATATGTTTAGGAGGTTCTCCATTAAAAGAATAATATAAAAGAAATTTCCAAACAAAAGTTTACAAACGATGCCCCCCATAAAAGACAAACTATTGGAAACAGGGTTGCCAAATCTGAAGGGATGTGAACCTAACATTTTTTGGTGTAATTTGGTAACCGAAAACAAACAAAAAATATTTTTAAAAAAATTAAAGCCATCGTTATTGTCAGTCGCCCGCTGGAGTTGTCAGTCTCCTAACGGGCGCGTCCCCAGGTGGCGGATAGGGGGAGGGGGATGGACACACTGTTTCATCTCAACTAGGGATGCCTCAGGGAGGGTGGATTTTTTCTATCCTTACTGAGGCGCCCCTGGGGGCATGGAACAGTGTGTACACCACCTTAGGGAATACTGCATTCCCCGCGGACCAAAACTGACTATGGGGGTGTTTCCCCTAAAACAAAAAACAATATGGAAAGTAGGAAATGTGTAAATAAAGTTACGGTGCAGGGAGTAATAACCCCAGTACCGGCGGCAATTGTTGATGTGCTCCCTAGTCACGTGCCGTCGTTATCCCAAGATAGCGAGCCAAAAAATTTTTCAATGTCTCCTACAGGTGTGGCTGCCTTGGCACCTGTAGTCGTAGTAAGTGAAACAAGCGCAACCAATCCTCCTACAGGTGTGGGTGCCTTGGCGCCTGTAGTCGCAGACAATGCAACAAGCGCACATACAGCCATTGGCAAAAATACGGAGAAGGAAGAGGAGGAACCACGGGAGAGTATTAACTGGACCCAGCCTTCTAGTACAGGTAGAGAATCCGATTCCGACTCCGACTCAAACGAACACGTTAACATTACTGTTTTAGCTAACTCCAAAGACGTCGAGGTCAGCAAGATGGTAGAAGAAGTCAACGCGTGCATGGCACAGCTCACGACAAAAAAGAAGAAGCTATCAGGGGCACAACGACGAAAGTTGAAGAAGATGAACCGAAGCAGCAAACAGGCCATAGTGCAGGATGCTCCAAAGGAGCTATCTGAAACTCCATCCACCTCTGCGGAGGCAGGAAAGAGGATCAGATCTCCAGAAGAGCAGCACACTGCGAAACCGCCGAAGAAGAAAAAGAGCTCCCCGCTTTCAAGTAAATTGGAGAGAACAAGTCAAGCCCCTCACGAAGGAGACTCCAGTCTGTATCCTGGTGGAGAGGGCGGCGACAAAGTCGATCCAACTACAAAGGAAGCGAGCGCAACCACGGAACCCTCCGGAAAGCATAGTACATCCAAAAAGATGTCACGATCTTTACGGAAGAGGAAGTTGGTTGATGAAAAAGGTAAGAAGCCACCATCTTATGCCAAAGTAGCCAGAAAGCAATATAGAGACGAGCTCTGCTACGCAGTGATCGACATCAACAGAGCATCCGGCAAAATCCCCACTGACCAACACAACAACGTTGAAGACTTGGTGAATAATAAAATTATGGAGCACGCTCTCAACTCCGACGACGGGCCCCCAATTCAAATAATGAGCAGCGAGTTCAAAGGGGACACACTGAGGATGAATGTATAGAGACCCTCAAAGAGCTTGTGGATAGCATCCCCTCTCCCTGGGAAGGCGCTAAGCTGAAACTGGTAAGGAGGAGGGACATCCCTCAGCTCATAAAAACAACAGTACACGTCAAAGGATGGGGCAGCAATTTCACATCAGAACGCATGCTCAAACTCTTTGGCCAGCAAAACAAGGGACTGGACGTGAAGAGGTGGGAAGTCTTCCACAGAGAGAATGACCGTGATGGCACTCTCCTTGTGGTGGGTTTGGATCGGCTCTCCATGGCCAGCCTGGTCAAGACGAAGGGTATGGCGTTCTATGTGAACAAAGCAGTCTTCTTCAAAATTGGTAAGGCTTTGGTTGGCGTTGAAAACCGGACAACTGAGCCAATAAATAATAAAGGCAGCGATGAAGATAAGCGCTCACTGTTTTATGCAAATACAGGAACTAGACCAAGGACTTGTATTATATGTCACAAAAATTTATGTTATCTTTTTTCTCCAGAGTTGTCAACATCGGATGCTACAGTACTGAAACAAGGGAATGGAAGTGTATACCTAGCATCAGTATATCTGCCTTTCGATTCACCGACATTACCACCTACGTCGGAACTACAACGCTTGGTGAGGAAAGTCAAACAAACAGGTAACGAAGTACTAGTAGGTTGCGATGCTAACTCTCACCACGTCGCGTGGGGTAGTACTAACATTAATAAACGGGGCCAGGCCCTAGTAGAATTCTTGAATACTAACGACCTAATAACACTTAACATAGGTAACACGGCTACCTTCGTTAATAGAATAAGGGAAGAAGTATTAGATATAACAATATGTTCAGAAAATCTAATAGACGTGATACAGGAATGGAGGGTCTCTGAAGAACATTCTTTTTCTGATCACCGTTACATAAGGTTTAAGATAGCACGGCCACCGCCGAACCCAATAAGTTTCAGAAATAAGGCCAAAACTAAATGGACAAAATTCGGGAAGCTAATTAGAGAAAGACTAGGGCATGGACTTTTCGAGTGCCTAAGTGTTGAGGATATTGACACTAATGTTGACTACATTACGGATATATTAGTAAGGTCTTTCGAAGACAGCTGTCCGCTTCGAGAAAGGAAATCAGCCCAAGAGAAGCCTTGGATGACCGGGGAGATTCGCAACATTGGGAAAGAGGTCCGTAGACTTTACAATAGGGCACGCCGTAAAAAATCTCCAGTATACTGGGACGACTACCATAGAAGACTCAGAGAATATAACAAAATCACAAGAACAGCAAAACGAAACTCCTGGAAGCTATTCTGCGAACAGGTCGATAGCGTTAACGATGTTTCTAAAATTAAAAAGTTCCTCTCAAAAACCCATACCCAAACCGAAACAATGGTAGACGATATGGGCAGAAGAGTGGACTCAACCGAAGAGATGGTAAGACTTTTGATGAACACCCATTTTCCGCAAGGTACGACGGGCCAGACTGAGATACCGAACTACAGTGAAAATGAGGAACAACTAAGTCATATCATTACAGACCATATGGTCAAAGAAGCCGTAAGAAGCTTTTCACCATTTAAGGCACCAGGACCTGATGGAATATTTCCGGCACTACTACAGATGGAGGTGGACTACATATCAACTCATCTAGCCGCCATTTTCACAGCATGTCGAAAATTCGCATACACACCGAAAGCCTGGCAGGAGGCAAGGGTAGTTTTCATACCTAAACCCGGCAAGGCAAGTTATGCAACACCTAAGGCTTATAGACCAATAAGCCTAACATCGTTCTTACTCAAAACCATGGAGCGTATAGTGGATACCATGATTAAAAGTAAGATACCAGGCGAAATGCTAAAATTTAGACAACATGCCTATGTTAAAGGGCGATCGGTGGATACCGCCCTACACGATGTAGTACACAACATAGAAGAATCCTTCAATGGAAAGATGTATACACTTGCGGTATGTATAGACATTGAAGGGGCGTTCAATAATGTACGGACCGACACACTCATCCAATCCTTAGACCAGTTTCAGGTGGACCGGGCTCTCCGAGACTGGATAAGCCACATGCTAAGGAATAGATGGATAAATTGTGGGTCCCACGACATAAAAATAAGAGACAGAGTAGCACAGGGAACACCACAGGGCGGTATTTTATCACCACTCCTGTGGGTCACTACTATAAATAGTCTCCTAAGGATACTAACGGATGAAGGACTTAAACCAGTCTGTTACGCAGATGACGTTATAATACTTCTGAGGGGGAAGAATCCTAATCAACTTTGTAGAAGGGCCGAAACGGCTCTAAAAATTGCATATGACTGGGCTCGACCGAGAGGCCTAAATGTAAACCCAGAAAAGACAGAGATATGTCTGTTCACAAGGAAAACGAAGATTGGTCAGTATGATGTCCCGCATTTCCTAAACAAAACAATTCCAGTTTCCAACAGGGTTAAATACTTAGGTGTTATCCTGGACAGGAAACTAAATTGGAAGTGCCACATAGAAGAACGAGCAAACAAGGCTCACATATGCTGGGCACTATGTAGAAGAGCCATTAGCTCAAAATGGGGCGTTAATCCAAGTATGACACAATGGCTCTACAAGAGCGTAATCAGACCTATTTTGACTTACGCATCAGTAGTGTGGTGGACATCAATGAAGAATAAGTGCAACATAATGATATTACAAAAGGTCCAACGAATGTGTTGTCTCGGCATAAGCGGGACAATGAGGATCACATCCAGTAGGGCATTGGAGACGATCTTGAATATCCAACCAATAGAAATACAGATTAGATATGAAGCTGCCCTCACGGCGACGAGGCTCAAAGTGATGGGCGAATGGATCGAAAGCGATCACGTGTCATATCATCAAAAGATAGCTGAGGTAGTGACGGTGGATTTAACTGACATATCATCAGTATCCGACAGAATACCTGAAAGATCAATGGTTGCTGAGTGTGAGACCATGATACCAGACAGACAATCCTGGATTGATGGAACCGTAGTACAGACAACATCTGGAAATTGCTGTTATACAGATGGATCGAAACTAGGGGAGAGAACGGGGCTAGGACTTTACATCGAAGAACCGGAAACCGAACTCTTATTCCGTCTGCCAGACCATAACACAGTCCTGCAGGCGGAAGTCCGAGCAATTACAGAATGTGTGAGCTGGCTTGGGACTAACACAAGACCAACAAAAGTGAATATTTTCACAGATAGCCAAATGGCTATTAGGGCGATAACGTCTAGAACGGTGAGGTCGAGGACCGTTTTAGATTGTAAAATGGCGATTAACGCCTACTCCGAATACGGCACTATATGCATCATATGGGTGCCTGGCCATTGCGGAGTAAGGGGTAACGAGAAAGCAAACGCCTTGGCATCTAGAGCCAGAGACTTGCAAACAACAACATTAGAGAACGCAAAACCCTTCAGAGTTATGCGTTCTGAACTACAAATATGGGCGAAGAACGCCCATATCACGCTATGGAATAGTGAAAACGTTGGGAAGACAACGAAGGTCTTGTGGGGTGACCCAAACGAGGACAAGGCCAAGTCCTTACTGAGATTGAGCAAGGTAGAAATTAGTAAGATCATGGGCGTCCTTACAGGACACACATGCTTACAAGCACACCTACATAGGATAGGAGTTGTAGATGACAGCATATGTAGGGCATGCGGGGAGGATGATGAAACGTTGGAGCATTTCCTCTGCCACTGCCCAGCGTTCGCCAACAATAGATCACGTTTCTTAGGAAATGATGCTATACCAGACTTGACCCAACTTAGGGGCGTAGACTGGAAGAAAATTAAGGACTATGTCGACAGTACAGAGTTCCTAAAATAGCTTACCGACCTTTCTAAATAATAACAATTAGAGCGCACAACAGGCCGAATACTGGCTTACGTGTATGTCCAAGGACATGAGGTGGAATTTCACCGCCTCCTCTTCTCAACCTAACCTAACCTTATTGTCTTATTTTTTGTGTCACATAACATACATTTGTTTTGCATAATGTTATTTTGTAAATCATACTTTTAGAAATATGCAAAAAGTACACGCAAACAACGAGACATCTATAATTATCTTCACAATCATCCACATTTTGTACGTTCAAATAGATTCTAAAAAAAACGAAATTCATCAGTGTTGAATTTTTATTCGGTTTATTTTAAGCTAGCATTTGCACCATTACGGGAATATAATATAGGGGTCAATCTTTAGTTTGTCCCTTAAGGTATCTCATATATATAGATATATATGTATATATATATATATATATATATGAGGTGCGGAATGAAATTGAGCCCCAGGAAAAGTCATCCCAATATTTTTACGAATATGGGCCCCAAAAATAACATGGCAAAAAACAAAAATTTTTTGGGGCTTAATTTAATTTTTTGTCTGCTTTTTGGGGTTTCATTATACCCTACACCACACTGTGGTACAGGGTATTATAAGTTTGTTTCATGGCAGATGTTTGTAACACCTGAAAATAACACAGCTAGACCCACCTTAAAGTATACCGATCGACTCAGAATCACTAGCTGAGTCGATTTAAGCATGTCTGTCCGTCTGTCCATGTAAAGTTGTTCGTCGACTACAGGTCGCAATTTCACTCTGATCGTTCTGAAATTTTGCAGTTTAGAGTATTTCGCAGCTGTTAAGATCGCTATTGAATTTGGTTGAAATCGGTTCAGATTTAGATATAGCTCCCAAATATATATTTCGTCCGATTTGGCCCTTTAGTCCTATAGAAGCTGTATTTTACATCTAATCGTTTTGAAATTTAGAATGGTAGAGTTTCTTGATCCATGAACCAACATTGCCGAATTTGAAGAAAATCGGTTAAGATTTAGCTATAGCTCCCATATATATGTTTCGTCCGATTTTGCTCTTTAGTCCTGTAGAAGCTGTATTTTACATCCAATCATTTTGAAATTTAGAATGGTAGAGTTTCTTGATCCATGAACCAACATTGCCGAATTTGAAGAAAATCGGTTTAGATTTAGCTATAGCTCCCATATATATGTTTCGTCCGATGTTGCTCATTAGTCCTGTAGAAGCTGTATTTTACATCCAATCATTTTGGAATTTAGAATGGTAGAGTTTCTTGATCCATGAACCAACATTGCCGAATTTGAAGAAAATCGGTTCAGATTTAGATATAGTTCCCATATATATCTTTCGTCCGATTAGGCTCTTTAGTCCTATAGAAGCTGTATTTTACATCCAATCGTTTTGAAATTTAGAATGGTAGAGTTTCTTGATCCATGAACCAACATTCCCGAATTTGAAGAAAATCGGTTAAGATTTAGCTATAGCTCCCATATATATGTTTCGTCCGATTTTGCTCTTTAGTCCTGTAGAAGCTGTATTTTACATCCAATCATTTTGAAATTTAGAATGGTAGTATTTCTTGATCCATGAACCAACACTACCGAATTTGAAGAAAATCGGTTAAGATTTAGCTATAGCTCCCATATATATGTTTCGTCCGATTTGGCCCTTTAGTTGTATAGAAGCTATATTTTACATCCAATCGTTTTGAAATTTAGAATGGTAGAGTTTCTTGATCCATGAACCAACATTGCCGAATTTGAAGAAAATCGGTAAAGATTTAGCTATAGCTCCCATATATATGTTTCATCCGATTTGGCTCTTTAGATCCAATCGTTTTTATACCCTACACCACACTGTGGTACAGGGTATTATTTAAGTATAAAATTTCCCAAAAGTAAATTTATGTAAACAATTTATACATGAATTATAAAATTTATATATCAGAGTTATTCAATATTACGATAGTGGTGTAGGGTATTATATAGTCGGCCCCGCCCGACTTTAGCCTTTCCTTACTGGTTTTATTTTTTGTCTGCTTTTTGGGGCTTATTTTCATCTGTAAATTTAAAAACAGGAGAGGTTACGCATGACAGATTTGCTCCTTGCTTTTGCGCATTTAGGCCGACCACGCGCGAAAAGATTTATAATTAAAAAAATATGTTCGTATACGTTTTCTTGATTGGGGTGTAATTTCCTAAATCAGTTTTGTAGCGAAAATAGGCCCCAAATTTGGGGCTCACTTTCAATTTCAATTTGGGGTGCATTTTCTTGGGGTCCAACTTCCGGCCGCCATATTAGGGCGAGTCAATTTGTATGGAGTCGAAAAAAGTTTAAGGGCGCATTGCGATTCTTGTTCTCTGGGTTATTTCAAGAAATTTTGTCCAAGAAACCAAAGGTCAAAAATGAATTTCCATCCCCCCACTTTTTCAAAATATGTATTTTTCATTATAATCAAGAATATAGACAAAACATGCTTTTTCTCTACAAAATATTTGTAAACGAAGGTTTTTGGGGTCGAGGATCAATTCTTGAGATTTATTTTTATTTTTGAGTGCCGCCAGAGGACGCTTTGGTAAATTTTTGGGATTTTATCGCCTTTTTTTGGGGAAATTTTGCGATTCAATTACATAGTGCGACAGTCCCAAAATACGATACTATTTTTCTTGTAGGTCTTGGCGAGTAAAACAACCTTTGTTCCTTGAAATTTGCCGGACATTGTTTTTCCTTGCTTATGTTTATAAGATGTATGAATATACGCTTATTTGTCCTAAGAACAATTTTTTTCTTTTTTTCGACTTTTTTTTAGTTTAGGCAATGTTTTTACCAATTATTTTGTGAAATAACCATAAGCTTAATTGACTTCCATATATAGTACATTTTGTAAGGAACAAACTAGTTTCTTAAAAATCCGTTTGTAATTGACTGAGTTATAGAAGTTCCATTAAAACTAAATGTATACATAAATACTAGTTTTGACGATGATGTCGTATTAAAAGATATCATCATGGAGAGATATACGCAAGAACAACGTTTACAAATTATTCTGTTTTATTATCAAATTAATCGTTCTCCAATTGCAAATTTTCGTGCGCTAAGTCCATTTTTTTAAAATCCAAAAAAAAAAACACTTTCCAGTCGACCTACGACCTTGACATCCATGAGCAATATTTTAGCTCTCTTTAAGAGCTATCTTTTTGTCATTGACCGATTGTGGCTACGTGCTACACAGCAAATGAAACAATTGCATTTTTGCGAGAAAATTTTGGAGATTCGATTATTTCAAGAAATTGTGATATTGATTGGCCTCCAAGAAGTTGTGATTTAACACAATAGTGTTAAATCTATTTATTGTGGGGTTATTTGAAGTCATTGGTCTTTCGAAATAAACCAGACTCTCTTCAAGCTTTACAAGTCAATATTGAACGTGTCATTCATGACATACGACATGATTTAGTGGGTTCATCGAATTCGTTCCTGCAGAAGAAGTCGTGGAGGCCATTTGAATGACGTTTTATTTAGAACTTAATTGTATCAATTGTAATTCACATTAAAAAAAAAACTTTTGAATTTCCTTAACAATAAGTGCGTTTTTTTTAAGAAATCACATCACTCTGATTGGAAAACCCTGTATAAAACACAATGCCGTACGTTTGAACACGCATCACTCGATAACGGATCGTTCGATTTTCATTACACTGTGGGAGAAAATTTAGGATTGGACAAGGAGGCGTGAAACTGTCAACATAACTTTATAGCTCGATAAAGGATTGTACGATTTTCAAGATTGTGGCCTTAATGCATTTGTGTTGGCCTACAGAAGCACATTGCACAGGAAAATTTTGCATTGGTCAAACGGGCTCGACACAGTCTGTACAGCCTTTTATCTCGGGAACGAATTGCTTGATTTTCACAATCTTGGTTGAATGGATTCGTATTGGCCTAATGAAGAGCACTATGGAGGAACATTTACGATTGGTCAAAGAGGCTTCGCGCGGACACCATAATCTCATAGCTCGAAAATACATTGTTCGATTTTGGGTTTGAAGGGCTCATAGTGGGCTAGAGAAGTGACACTATTGGTGAAAGAAATGATATAGATGTGACGGATTTGGTCAATGAGGCGCGACACTGCCAGCACAGCATTATAGCCTCGGATTGTTTGATTTTCACAATTTGGGCTTAATGGATTCGTATTGGCCTAAGGAAGAGCACTATGGAGGAAATTTTAAAATTGGTCAAAAAAAATTTGCGCAATCCCATAGCTCGAAAAAGAATCGTAAGATTTTGGGCTTGAAGGATTCATAGTGGCTCCAGAAGTGACACCATGTGAGGACATTTGTGGTTGGTCAAAGGACGCGAAACTACCAACAATACTTTATAGCTCGAGAACGGATAGTTCGATTTTCAATATTTTGGGTTTGGTGTATTCGTATCGACCTTAGGAAGAACACTATAGCGTGGAACCTCCCTATAGCTCTAGAACGGGTCATTTAATTTTCACAATTTTGTGCTTAGTGGATTCGTATTGGCACAGGACACTATAAAAGAAAATTTAGGATTTTTCAAAAGGTCGTGGAACTGACCACACACAACATCATAACTCGAGAGCACACCATTTGATTTTCATGAATTTGGGCTTGGGATTCGTACTGGTCAAAGGATGGTCACCATGGAGGGAGATTTATGACTGGTGCAGAGGCGTGGCAAGGTCAAGGTGGCATATCACCGTACACATAACCTCATAATAAGAGAACGGATCGTTCGATTTTCACAATTTTGTATATCGGCCAAAGAAAAGACAGTGGAGGACATTTTCTGATTAATCAAAGGAGCGTAGCACCGCCCATACAATCTCATAACTCGAGAACATTAGATTTTCATAATTTGGGGCTTGATGAATTCTTACTTGCCCAATGCAGGGCTTTCTATGGGGGGAATATATGATTGGTCAATCGTGGAATTGCCCACATCGAGAACGGATCTTTCGATTTTCAGGATTTTGGGCTTGGCGATATAATATTTCGAGTTCTCTATCGAATTAACGAGCGCGTAATCCATATAAATCCAATACTAATACTGGAGAACCATTGCATCATTTGCCTTGAAGTTTGGAGTTTTTGATGGCATTCTTAAAAAGTGATCAGTGCTTCAAAACGACTTGAGACCGCCGCTAAGGTACATCGACATATTATACTTCAGTTACTCTCATCGTATTTAATACAAACAAAGCATTGAAAATAATTTGAATTGACCGAATAACAGGAAGCAAATTTGGGCGGAACGAAGTTCGCTGGGCCAGCTAGTATATCTGGCTGAATAAAGTCCCACATGTGGATCCTCCACCTCGGATAAACGGAACAGATCTAGTCTTTTCTGAAAGTGCAAAATTTTTAGGAATAATTCTAGATAGAAAACTGTTATTTAGACTTAACGTATTGGAACGTGTAAGGAAGGCTAACGTCGCCTTATATTCCTGCAAAAAGGCTGTAGGGTCGCGGTGGGGACTCTCTCCTAAAATCGTCCACTGGATATATATAGCAGTAGTTCGTCCAATACTGTTATACGGTATTGTTGTATGGTGGACGGCAACTGACAAACTAACCATCACCAACCTACTAACAAAGGTTCAGAGAACTGCCTGCCTGAGCATAAGCGGAGCCTTAAGGACTACAGCGACCGAGTCTCTACAAGCCCTACTCCATATAATAATATTGTGGCGAGAGAAGTTGCAACCAAAGCGGCAATAAGATTAAACTGCCTATCAATGTGGAGGTATAAAAACTACGGTCACATGAGGATATCAAACTGTAGTGCTATGGTAACCGACCGAGTGGACTATATACCAACTGTGTACACATTCGAGAGAAATTTCATCACTATGATTCCCGCCAGAGATGAATGGGTTGGAAGAATACCAGGTAATAGAAACCATCTCCACTTTTACACGGATGGTTCGAAGCTTGATGAAAAGGTTGGCTTCGGAGTACACTGTGCAGAGCTTAGATTGGATATAGCTCACAGACTACCAGATACCTGCAGTGTCTATCAAGCCGAAATAATGGCAATATGGGAAGTAGCCAAGTGGCTGATTCGCAACATAGTAACCAACACTGGCGTTCTCATTTACTCGGATAACCAGGCCGTCATCAATTCTCTGGAGGCAACATCCCTAAATTCACAAACAGCCCTCGACTGCCGCAGATCTCTTAACGAGATGGCTGAGCAGTTTGATATACACCTCATATGGGTGCCTGGGCATAGGGATATCCCGGGGAACTGCAAAGCCGATGAACTCGCTAGGAAAGGGACGACATTACAAATTCTCGAAGAATTTGCATATATTGGTGCGCCACTATCCACGTGCAAGCTTTGGCTTAGGCAAGAGGCAATCCAACAAAAGATGGACAGAAATCGGCACCTGCAGAGTAGCTAGACAAATCTGGCCAAGGTATGACCTGAGAAGATCAAAATATCTCCTCGCACTAGAGAGGCAAATATTGTCTACGTTAGTATCAGTTCTGACGGGACACTGCTTGATCGGCGAACACGCCAAAAGATTGGGTATAGACTCTAATGACTTCTGCAGCATTGAGCACTTGCTATGCGACTGCCCCGCTCTGAGTAAACGACGACTGGACATACTGGGGTCAGCTTTTCTAGGCAGCCTAACAGATCTTTCCAGGACCGATATTCGTACTATCGACAAATTTGTATATCAAACAGGTTGGTTTCGATGAGGAGCATTTCAGCCCGTGGTAACACTAGTGACCTAAACTGGTCTATGTGAGCTTGTATAAAAAAAATACGGCTGCCACCCTAACCTAAACCTAAATATCTGGCCCTTTAAATAAACAATATATATATCGTTCGAAAGGTCTAAATTTCTTCTTTCCAAATCCGTTTAGAGATTAAAAGTCGGTTAATAATAAACAAAGCTATCGGCATTAAAATGCGCATAGGCAAGGAAATCGGTTTTGTACCCGTAAATCCGTATCAAAATCCAAGGAACAAACGTTGTTTTACTCGCCAAGACCTACAAGAAAAATAGTATCGCGGGTTTTGGTTTTTGGACTGTCGCACTGTAGCTCAGAATTGAATTTTACTGTCCAAAAGTCAAATTTTTTGTCATCGCCGATTTTTAAAATGTTAATGCCATTCAATAGCAAACACATTGAGACTAGGGTAGCCAGAAATTAGATCAAATAATTTATTATTGTGGGAGTGGTGTGCTGCTGAAAACAAATATTTTATGTAATTTTGAAAAAAGTGTAATTTTTGTATAGTTTTGTACAAGGAAATTGCCATTTCTCGCAAACTATTATCGATAGAGTGTTAATTTTTTTGTTACGTAGGTAGGATAGTACTCTTTGAGAAATTGCCAAATAACTAGACCTCGAATTTTTGCATATCTTTTGAACCAAAATTTGTATTTAGACGTTGCATCACTCTAATTTAAATAATGTGAGTGCATATCAAAAATATGCAAAATATTTGCACAAAATATGCAAAAATATGCAGAATATGAAAAAAATATGCAAAATGATTCTAACTAGGATACTCTCCCGGCTTCAAGACCATTTTGTTTCTATATTATTATAGAAACAAGTATTTTATACATGGCGGTGTATAAATATGTATTAAAAATTGGCAGCACACATACTGGATCATGATTTCTGAGCCGTGACACTCGTTATCAACAGTTCTGCTGCAATTGTATGGGAGATACGGAGCTCTATATGGTTGACTTCAACACGCAAGCGAATGAGAAATCTTTGTGAAACCACACTTCTCCAAAATCTTCCAAAAACAATTGTTAACCAACGTTAATACAAAACACCAGCCATGTCCAATGAGAAGCAAATTTTGCTCCATCAAATGGAAAATTACCACACTATGCAGAAAAGCTTTTATGGTTTTTGACTGCACTAAGTGTAGTTTGTGGTGAGTCAGAAGACTCACCATGTTTTGCCGAGCCATGCATTTGTTATGTTGCGTGCTTGCTTTTATTCGGTCTGCAAATCTTTGTGATTCTAACTAGGATACTCTCCCGGCTTCAAGACCATTTTGTTTCTATATTATTATAGAAACAAGTATTTTATACATGGCGGTGTATAAATATGTATTAAAAATTGGCAGCACACATACTGGATCATGATTTCTGAGCCGTGACACTCGTTATCAACAGTTCTGCTGCAATTATACACCGCCATGTATAAAATACTTGTTTCTATAATAATATAGAAACAAAATGGTCTTGAAGCCGGGAGAGTATCCTAGTTAGAATCACAAAGATTTGCAGACCGAATAAAAGCAAGCACGCAACATAACAAATGCATGGCTCGGCAAAACATGGTGAGTCTTCTGACTCACCACAAACTACACTTAGTGCAGTCAAAAACCATAAAAGCTTTTCTGCATAGTGTGGTAATTTTCCATGGAGCAAAATTTGCTTCTCATTGGACATGGCTGGTGTTTTGTATTAACTTTGGTTAACAATTGTTTTTGGAAGATTTTGGAGAAGTGTGGTTTCACAAAGATTTCTCATTCGCTTGCGTGTTGAAGTCAACCATATAGAGCTCCGTATCTCCCATACAATTGCAGCAGAACTGTTGATAACGAGTGTCACGGCTCAGAAATCATGATCCAGAATGTGTGCTGCCAATTTTTAATACATATTTATACACCGCCATGTATAAAATACTTGTTTCTATAATAATATAGAAACAAAATGGTCTTGAAGCCGGGAGAGTATCCTAGTTAGAATCACAAAGATTTGCAGACCGAATAAAAGCAAGCACGCAACATAACAAATGCATGGCTCGGCAAAACATGGTGAGTCTTCTGACTCACCACATACTACACTTAGTGCAGTCAAAAACCATAAAAGCTTTTCTGCATAGTGTGGTAATTTTCCATTTGATGGAGCAAAATTTGCTTCTCATTGGACATGGCTGGTGTTTTGTATTAACTTTGGTTAACAATTGTTTTTGGAAGATTTTGGAGAAGTGTGGTTTCACAAAGATTTCTCATTCGCTTGCGTGTTGAAGTCAACCATATAGAGCTCCGTATCTCCCATACAATTGCAGCAGAACTGTTGATAACGAATGTCACGGCTCAGAAATCATGATCCAGTATGTGTGCTGCCAATTTTTAATACATATTTATACACCGCTATGTAAAAAATACTTGTTTCTATAATAATATAGAAACAAAATGGTCTTGAAGCCGGGAGAGTATCCTAGTTAGAATCACAAAGATTTGCAGACCGAATAAAAGCAAGTACGCAACATAAATATGCAAAATTGTTGGCGATATACGAATCAAAAATGCAAAATCATCAATAGCGTTACAGCTCTTTATGAGCCTTAGCTTCCTCCACAACTTTTCTCCAGGCAATACGGTTTTCTGCTAGGCTTTTGTAGTTAGTTATACGCATTAGCTTCAGGTCCGATTCCGCATCGTCAATCCATCGTTTGCGGGGTCTTCCTCTCTTCTTTTTGTCGGTTAATTTGTATAATAATACTTTCTTAACGATTGAGTCATCCTTCATTCTATATACCGCATTCTCTGCGATTTAATATTTTCGGACTATATTTTCTCCTTGGATAAGACTGTCGAATTCGTCGTTGTATCTAGTCCGGTATGTTCCATCTGCTTCCTTAATTGGGCCGAGTATTCATCTTAGAATTCCTCTCTCAAAAATCATAAGATAGTCGTCTATGGTTGCTGTCCATAATGGCCAGACTTCGCAGCCATACGTGGCTATTGGCCTTATAAGTGTCTTGTATAATTTTATTTTACTTTCATATTTGATTAGTTTGATTTTTGAAAGTTTTATATGAGCATAATAGCATCGATTGGCAGCTTGAATGCGTTCCTGTATAGCACACTGAAAAAAAATAGTAATAAAATTAATGACGACACATTCTGAAATGAAGTATGCGACCTCGGCATAAATTCAATCACAATTTTCATTAAAATAGTAAATAAAGTCTTTTGAATTTGAATTAATGACTATCTAATCATTAGTTTTGTGTACGCCCTTCTTTAAATGTACGCCTTTAAATTAAAGAAAAAATCATTATTTTTGTTTATACTTTATTTCAATACTTTTAAGGATTTTCTACATTAAAACTATGACGTAGACATGTCATAGTTTTAATGTCGAATCGGACTTAATTGACAGTATGAGATATTTGAGTAATAAATTTAAGGCTATGCTCCCCTTTAAAGAAAAGTTGTCTTGGTAATACATTTTATGATTATTGCCATATTTTTTAGAATACATACGAGAGAATTATGTTATCTCTCTCTCTCTCTTTCGGAGAATTAAAGTTGTTTGTTAATGTGTGGATAAATAATTGTTATGGAATGTTAGAAGCTTTCTGAGTATAGAGCTTAGCTTTCTGAGTATAGAGAATATTCTGTTGTTCGTTTTCTTTCAAATCAGTTACTTGGCAGCGATGGAGAGACGCGGATTGTAAAAAAAATTAAAAAATGAAATTGCGGTGAATATGTAAGTATGCGTGCATGTTGCTTGGCACCATGCCATAGCAACAACAAGAACTGAAACTCAAAATAACGGCAGTTGTGAATCACGAGGATTCGTGTACATGTGCGTATTTATGTGGTTATGTCGTCGGCGTCTCCATCGATCTCGGTTATAAGGGAGTGCGTGCATCGTAGTTATTTTTGCTGTATGTTATTTATGGTGATGTATGTACACACATTTTGAAGTGATCTTGTTAGAAAGTCCTGTGAAGAGATTTATGCGAACAATAAAAAATGGACAATAAAAATTCGGGTAATAGGTTTTGTTATACTGGAAGAGGCAATAGGAAAATGTTTAGATGAGTGAAATATAATATATAGTCCTGAAATAAACAACCTATTGGTAATTACAAAATTAACAAAACACATTTTAATTGGAAATTATAGATTTATTAAAAATAACTGCTAACAGCGCTTAAAGCAGAAATGTAAAATTATTTCTGGCAATATAGAAATTTGTTATTAATAGTATGTTATACAACTATCTCTTTATTTTTTAGTAAAACAATTTTAGAATGGGTCTTTTAGAAGTATTTCTGTCGTAGAAAAGTGACAAATTCTACCAAATATTTCAACGTAAGTATTATATATGAACGATTGAAATATTTCTCTTAGTTTTCAGCGTTTTCCTATCCTGATATGATGAAATTTATTTGTATTTTCTTTAATCATTCTATTTGATTTCTTTTCAGAAAGATTTTAATTTTATATCGCGAAATATTTGAAGATAAAAGATAAATGTAATTTGTTGTAAATTACAACAAATAATTCATAATAATTCATATTTTCGTTCCCCCTACACAGGGGAACGAAAATATGCTTGGAAACAAAATTTGTAAGTATTATGTATTTGTGAACAAATTTTATTTGAAAATCAAGAAACTTTGTTTGGAACGCATATATTAATAGATTACAACGAAATACATTTGCGAACTGACTTTCACAAATTAAATATGTAATATGACGCAAACAATGTTATTGTTTTCCGAATATATTTTATTTAAAAAAGAGTTAAAAGTTTTGACTTTTTCAAATACATACACACACAAACGAAATACAAAAGCAAACGAAAATACAATTTAATTTTTTTCGAAATTATTAGCGAGAGTGTTGAAATTTTGCGTATATGTATCTGGTAGCAGTATACGTGATTGGCTTACAAATGGGCGGAATACGACAAGAGGCGTGGCCCAGCCCATATTTTGATATATCTTGCAAGTATTATATAAGAAATACATGAACAAAAATGCTCGGTATGCGATAATTACAGCTGCTCACGCCAATACAATCGCAATATGATAATGTGATGCATGACCAATGAAACAAGAATTTGGAAATTTTATAAGTATACATTTCTATTTTCTGGACTTTGCACTGAATTCGGTATTTTTTCATTCTGTGAATATATTACTAATACCAGTAAGGAAAGGCAGAAAGTCGGGCGGGGCCGACTATATAATACCCTACACCTCCCTAACAATGCGAAAAGGGTCATTGCGATAATAATTTGGAATAATTGGTTAATGTGGTGTGTGTGTGTGTGTATGTATACCTTATTTTGAACCGATAATCGCTAAATTAAGCAATATTCATTCCTAAATTGAGAAACATTTTTCTGGAGAACTTTGTAATGATCGGAAGTAAAGTACATCTTCTATAGCGCTTTGTAACCAAATCTGGAGGAACATATATATGGAGGTTATATATAAATCTGAATCGATTTTCCTTGAATACTCATTCATGTAAAATAGAAACCTGTTTCTGTCGAATTTCGTACTGATCGGATATAAAACACAGTCTCTACAGCGCTTACATGTCAAATTGGGGGTAACATATATATGGGGGCTATATCTAAATCTCAACCGATTTTCTCCGAATTTTGCGGTATTCCTTCATGTAATAAGAAACCTCTTTCTGCCGAATTTCTTACTGATCGGATATAAAATACAGTTTCTACAGCTCTTGAATTTCAAATCGGGGGTAACATATGTATGGGGACTATATCTAAATCTGAACCGATTTTCTCCGAATTTTGTATTGTCTCTAAGTGTATCACGAGACTACTCTCTGTCAATTTTTGTACAAATCGGTTCAAAAATGTTGCTTATACAGTGCATATATGCCAAATCGGAGGTACATATATATGGAAGCTATATGTAAATCTGAACCGATTTTAACCAAATTCAATAGGGATCGTCATCTACAGACAGACGGACATACAGACGGACATAGCTAAATCGACTCAGAAAGTGATTGCAAGTCGATCGGTATAATAAACAATGGGTCTATCTCTTCTCCTTTTAGGTGTTACAAACAAATGCACAAAGTCATAATACCCTTTACCCCAGTGTGGTGAAGGGTATAATTATAACGAATATTTATTTGCCTATCATAAAAAACTATGCTCATAATATGCACATGCATATTTCATCACTTATATGACATCGGCTTTCCCGCAGGTACGAATTTATTACCTGTTTTCGAAATGTGTACAGGAAATGCAACTGAATGAAAATAAAAAAATACCTGTTATCAAGGGTTCATTCCTTTACTATTTTTTACAAAAAATCGTATAAAGTAAAAAAATATTAACACATTTGTTCAGTTGTAACCTTCATTTCGAAACAGATACATATAATCATAATATTCAAAATTCGCCTTCAATCGCCGTGTAATATTTCTTTACGAGAGTTGAATATAAAAAATTCAAAGAAATTTTTGTTTTACTAAGTGAATAATTTTACTAAAATGCCTTCAAAAAAATCTAATATTTCAAAACGTACCGAAACGACTCAGCAACGTGTATCTGCAAAGGGAAACACGTCTCAGAAAAGAAAGAGCTCGGTCGAGCGTCAGTGACTTCACAGCAAAGAGAAGCGCGTCTCACAGGAAAACGAGTTCAATCCTCCATATCCAGAGAAGCTGAAACGTCGGAGGAACATGAACGTCGTATTGAATCCCAAAGAAACCGAGCATCAACCTCAAGGAGCGCCGAAACGCTAAATCAACTCGAAATTCGCAGGCAAGAGAATCGTCTCAGAGTCGCCCTTCGCCGAACCGCAACATATACTTATGAACGCCTTGCATTTCGATATACACCAGAGATTGATTGCAGTCACGATGACTTAATTGCCATTGGCCCTATGAATAAAGTGTGCCAATATTGCAAAGCATTCAAATACAAAAACGAAGCACCTGGAATGTGTTGTACAAATGGAAAGGTTATATTACAGGAACTACTTTCCCCACCAGAACCACTCAAAACATTGCTTACAGGTATGATAAATATCATTTTAGATTAACTCTTTATTTACTGTTACATTATGTTCTAGGAAACGCTGATGCCCACAATTTTCTCAATAAAATTCGAAAATACAATTCGTCTTTTCAAATGACTTCTTTTGGTGCAACAAAAATAGTTCGCGGTGGCTTTATGCCCACGTTCAAAGTGCAAGGGCAAATATATCATCGAATGGGATCTTTATTACCAGTTACCGGTGCTGATCATAAATTTCTTCAAATCTACTTTATGGGCCAATCGGATGACAGTAACCAAGTACAGCGAAGGCAGAATTATAACCCTGGAACCAAACAACATGTTGTGAGGCAACTATAAATCATGTTCCACGAAAACAATCAATTGGTACAAACATTTAAGCAAGCAATAGATGATCCCCGAATCTCTTCAGGTGAATATTTTATGTCAATTCACGCCGATAAAGCACCAGCGAATGGACATCGAGGACGTTACAATGCGCCAACAGTTGATGATGTAGCTATTTTAATGGTTGGTGATCCTGTGGCCCCACGAGATATAATTGTCCGTCGTTGCGATGAACGAGTAACCCGTATTTCTGAAACACATCGATCTTACGACGCTCTTCAGTACCCTATTATTTTCCCATACGGTGAAGATGGATATCATATCGAATTAAAACAAATTAATCAAAGAACAGGTAAATAAATCATAATCCATGGAAAAACTGTTATATTTACATTATTTAAAATTTTTAGGTCTACCAACAAATAAAAGCCTAAGTGCAAAAGATTTCTACGCTCACCGTCTAATGACTCGACAAAACTGTGACAATCATATTCTCAGATGCCGGGAATTATTTCATCAATTTATCGTCGATATGTACGCCAAAATTGAAACAGAACGTCTGTTATACATACGACATCACCAAACCAAATTACGAGTAGATGAGTATATTCACCTCAGAGACGCGATGAATACTCATAACGACCCCAATGAGTTGGGTCGACCCGTCATATTGCCCTCATCATTCACAGGAAGCCCACGTCACATGAATACTGCCAGGATGCTATGACGTACGTACGACCATATGGTCGACCAGATTTGTTTATAACATTCACATGCAATCCAAAGTGGGAAGAAGTTGTGTCTCAATTACACCCCGGTCAAACATCTGCGCATCGACATGACATTACTGCACGCGTGTTCAAGCTAAAATTTAAATCGCTAATGGATTTCTTGGCGAAATTTCGTGTATTCGGAGAAACCCGATGTTGGATGTATTCCGTAGAATGGCAGAAACGTGGACTTCCTCATGCACACATATTGATATGGTTGATTCAAAAAATTACTACAGATACCATTGATGACATCATTTGTGCCGAATTACCTGACCCAAACGAAGATTGTATGAAGTTGTATGAAGTTGTCACCAAAAACATGATTCACGGTCCGTGCGGAGCTCTCAACCGAGATTCACCATGCATGTCAGATGGGAAATGTACAAAAAAATATCCACGACAACTACAACATGAAACCATTTCTGCAGCTGATGGATATCCCCTATACCGTCGCAGATCAACAGATTCTGGTGGACATTCTGTAGTACTAAAGGTACGAAACAATGATATTGATATTGACAATCGATGGGTAGTACCATACAATGCACTACTGTCAAAGACGTAGAAGGCGCACATCAATATGGAGTATTGTAATTCCGTGAAATCCATCAAGTACATATGTAAATATGTCACAAAAGGATCCGATATGGCTGTATTTTCGCTAAACAATCCCAATGATGAAATTACGCATTTCCAGATGGCAAGATACATCAGTAGCAACGAAGCTGTTTGGAGAATATTTGGATTTCCCATACATGAACGACAAACTGTAGTTATTCATCTGTTCACCTGGAAAATGGACAACGGGTATATTTCTCGGAAGCTAATGCCCAAGAAAGATCAGCAACGCCACCAGCCACTACATTAACATCCTTTTTTGCTTTATGCAGAGACGATCCCTTTGCCAGAACATTGAAATATGCGGAAGTTCCGACATACTACACATGGAATACATCAACCAAAAAGTTTTATCGTCGAAAGCAAGGAAAACCAGTTGAAGGATGGCCAAATATACACTCGACGGATGCATTAGGCAGAATATATACTGTCCATCTGCAGAACGCAGAATGCTTCTTCCTACGAATGTTGCTCATATATGTTCCCGGCCCAACTTCATTTACCCACTTGCGCACTGTCAATGGTCAGTTATGTGAGACGTACCGAGAAGCATGTGAAAAACTAAATTTACTGGAGAATGACGCACATTGGGCCACAGCTCTCACAGACGCATCCATTTCAAATCATCCTCAACAAATTAGATCATTATTTGCCATCATATTGGTAACGTGCTTCCCATCGAACCCTAAAGACCTGTGGAATAAGTTCAAATCACACATGACTGAAGATATTTTACGCAGAGAACGCAACAACGCCAATGATCCGACTATGGAAATATCTGATGAGATGTACAACGAGGCATTGATCTTACTTGAGGATAAATGCCTGAATATCAACAACAAGAAGCTCAATCAAGTTGGTCGCGAGAGTCCCAATCGACAAGGCAACGACACACCCGATAGAGATATCCAACGTGAAAGGAATTACAACCCAATCGAACTGCAAGCTTTCCTCGCAGCAAGGATACCACTTTTACAAACGGATCAGCGAACGGCGTACAACGTAATCATGGAAGCGGTAGCAAATGAAAGCGGTGGACTTTATTTCATTGATGCACCTGGTGGAACTGGAAAAACGTTCTTAATTTCTCTGATTTTGGCCAAGATTCGAGCAGATAAAAATATTGCATTAGCTATTGCATCATCCGGCATCGCTGCGACACTTTTGGATGGAGGTAAAGCAGCTCATTCTGCTCTGAAATTACCATTGAATTTGCAATATTCCGAAGCCCCAACATGAAATAATAAAAAAAATTCCTCTATGGGAAGAGTACTGCAGACGTGCAAAATAATAGTATGGGATGAATGTACTATGGCACATAAGAAATCTCTGGAAGCTCTCGACCGCACACTAAAGGACTTCAGAAACAGCGCACGATTATTTGGAGGAGCACTTATTTTATTAGCCGGCGATTTTCGTCAACCACTTCCTGTGGTCCCACGTTCAACACCAGCAGATGAACTAAATGCATGCCTCAAATCATCAACACTTTGGCATCACGTAAAAACTCTGCGATTATCTACGAATATGCGAGTGCAAATGCAAAATGACTCTTCGCCATTTCACTTCCCGAAGTCGTTGCTGGACCTTGGCAAATGGCCCATTGATGCTACAACAAATTGTGTTACATTCCCGCATAATTTCTGCAAGTTGACACAGTCAGTTGAAGAATTAGCAACATCTGTATTCCCAAATATTGAAACAAATTTCAAAAACCACCAATGGCTGCGTGAACGGGCATTACTGGCGGCCAAAAACATTGATGTAACTTGCATCAATACTGCAATTATGGAAAAAATACCAGGAGATGTGAAGGAATACAAATCAATAGACTCCGTAACAGAAGATGATGACGTCGTTAACTATCCAGTGGAATTTTTGAACTCTCTAGATTTACCTGGATTGCCACCACATTCATTACGCTTGAAAGTTGGCGTATCTGTTGTTTTAATGCGCAACATCGACCCACCACAGCTTTGCAATGGAACTCGACTCGCAATAAAAAATATGATGAACAACCTCTTAGAACCTACCATTATAACTGGAAACTATAAGGGGACCGATGTACTGATACCCCGAATTCCAATGATGCCCACAGATTTGCCATTTCAGTTCAGAAGATTGCAGTTTCCGGTACGATGACTATTAACAAAGCTCAAGGACAAACTCTCCAAGTTTGCGGATTGAATTTAGCAAACCCATGCTTTTCACATGGACAGCTGTATCTGGCATGCTCGCGCATTGGTAAACCATCCGATCTTTATGTATTCGCACCAAATGGCAAAACAAAAAATGTAGTTACCAAAGAGCACTTCAATAAAGAAGAAATAAATAATAATTATTATAAAAATAATATCTTTTTAATCGGAATAATTTTGACATGGGCAGCGAAGCGCACCGGGCTCAGCTAGTGTACTCATATTTTCACGATTTTAAGTACTTTAATAATGCATTACCAATATGTTATAAAATAAGTAGTAGATATTGTTGATATGTATAAATGGCCATTTAAAGTGTTTTGTTTTTCATATTGTCGAGCATGTTTCTCGAAACAAACTATCTCTTCATGTCAGATTCGAATTTCTGAACCCAAACACCCATGTGAAAAATTCTTCAATGGTCTAACATCATACGATATAGGTAAATATTTATGGTATTTTCTTCCAAAGCTGCACGAATTTTTTGAAAACATGTTGAAAAATAAATAAATCTTGTACAAAAACCAACATATAGCCAAAATTGCATTATATTAAAAATTGCCAATATGATTTTTGATAACAAAAATCACTTATTTCTGTTATTATTGGTAAGTCATTATTAATAAGCCGAAAATAATGCAGCGAATAACGAGATGTCATTATTTGGTAATGCAGGGAATAATGACAGGTACTTACTAAGATTTTGCTGGGACTCGTACTTTATAGTTAAACCTGCTGTTACATTAGGCCAAATTGGTTCAATTTTTGCACCGTTTCCATTATGAACGGTAATATATATTATATTATAATTTGGTCCAAGGGATATTTTTGTTTTACTGAAATCAAAATAATAAGACTTTTTTGCTTAAAAATATTTTGTAAATAAGCTGCTTTCTTATCGCGATGTTTTGAATAAAAATAAATATAAATTATTGGGTTAAAGATTTATTTTGTATGAAAAAAGTAATATGGACCTAATAGTATCTTAATCTAGGATTCGTGCATATTTGCTAATCTAACAGCAGAGTTAAGAATGGCATAAGCAGCATTAGTTGCTGTTTTACAGAGCTAATTTTTAATTAATAAATATTCCAATTCATCGCATCTATTCTTTTCGTTTAAAAATCCGTGTGAATAATACAATTTAAATATTTATAGTCAGCTCACCGCAAGACTTCAATGTTCTGTATGATGTAAAATTGTTCGCGTTTAAATTCTATTAACTCGTTTTTTTAATGGTAAATGTAATTAAGCCACATTCAAAACAAACTTTTTAAAATAAATACGTCAGTGAATCATTTGAAGTAACTTAGGAAATGTTCCTGGTGGATTGTTTTCCGCTTTTAATAAAATGTTCTTACATAAGATAAATATGCATTACCTACCTAAGAATGATCTTTAATAAGCAACCTCATGGAATAGAATAATATTATGATGTTTTCTTTTCTAAAAAATTATGGTGCCCTGTCAGAGAGCAGCATTATAACCCCTTTCGCATTGCAGTATTTTCTCATAAAACGAAATGAAAAAATCGTTTTAGGGCGAAAGGCAGAAACAATTTACCATTTTTTAGCACAAAATAAAAGACCATTAATTTTTATTTAAATTAATGTTTATGAAAAAAGTGTTGATACAATTCAATTTTAAATGAAAAGCCTTTTTTTAATTTTTGTTGCAGTTATATGTATTTTTAAGACGAAGTTGCATTTTAATTAGGTTAGGTTAGGTTGAAGAGAGGAGACGATTAAACGTCTCATGTCCATCGACATACACTTAAGCCAGTGATTCGGCCTGTTGTGCGCTCCTTATTTATGATCTTTTTATACCTCACGAGTTACAGAAAAACCGACACGAATTTTCTCTGTATCTTCCAGTCATATACTCTGAGATGAGTCAAGTCTGGTAATATGTCGGACTCGAAATGTTGGGATCTTGCATGTGTGAAAGCCGGGCAGTGACACAGAAAATGTTCCATCGTTTCGATGTTTTCTCTGCATGCCCTGCATTCGTCGTTTTCTGCTAGTCCTATGCGATGAAGATGTGCTTGTACAGTGATAGAAAAAGCTTCGTCATGACGACGAATTTGTACATCACCACGATTATTTTTTCGTCAAAAGTCAGCTAACGTACGGAATAATCCTCTTGATGAATTTGTTCGTCACCATGACGAATTTCTGTTTCCAAAAACTTTCGTCCTCAGGATGATCCATTCATCACCACGACGAACCCCATTCATCATCATGACGAACCCCATTCATCATCACGACGAATAGCATTCATCACCAAGACGAACTCTATTCATCACCATGCTGAACTCCATTCATCACCACGACGAATTCCATTCATCACCACGACGAATTCCATTCGTCACCACGACGAATCCCATTCATCATCACGACAAATTCCATTCGTCACCACGACGAATCCCATTCATTATCACGACGAATCCCATTCATCACCACGACGAATCCATGCCCACAACTATTTAAATTTTAAAAATTCCAATAAATGTTCTTCTAGTTTTAAACCATTTAAAATGGTATGGCAAATAAAATTATTTGACTGCATTGCTAGGTTCAGTTGTGAATATTCGTTTCGAGACGCAGTTCTTATCAGGTAAGGCTGAAATAAAACAAATGAGAAGTATTCATTACTTCTGATATTTTAAATCAAAAATAATCACATCAAGTAATGTATTTGCCAACAGACCACTAGCACAAATGTTTCACACTTATACAGCCTGTCGAGCTACATGTACGAGTATGCATGTGTTTTTTTGTTAAACAAATATCAGTAACGCCGTGCTAGTGCGGTTTGTTTGAACCAATCGGTGCTGCGTGGAACACGCACGTGGACGAACATAACAACGGTGCATGTCTTACTTTGTTTTGCTGTAGGAGTTGACGTTGCCGTAAAGGGCGAATAAGTCGATCGTTCTCATGATGAATGGATAATCTTATTGTTTAGTGTTCGTCATTAATTATTAGATTTTTTTAATTGATCTTTTACAACAAATTATTTAACTAAGCTAATCAGAACGCATATAGAACAGTACATTTAAGCAGAAACTACAATTTGATAGCTTCGTTTGATCATATTTTCAGCAAAATGGCCAAATAAATCTTTTCGTCGTGGGAATGACACCTTATCGTTCTCTCGACGAATTTCGAAATCACCAAAAACATGACTTGATGATCGTGTTCTTTCTATTGACGTACAAAAACATCGCATGTACGAAACTTTTCGTCACCAGTACGAAGATATATTGACGAAACTGATTCGTCATGGTGACGAACGGTTTTTCTATCAGTGTAAGCTTGAGTGTCCCGTCAGAACACTCATCATCTTACTAATATCGATCTTGTTTAGTTTCAGAAGACTTCTTGTTTTCTTTTCATTTGGGTCACCCCACAGTATCTTTGCAGTTGCTCCTACTGTTGCGCTATTCCACACAGTTTTATGAGCCATCACTGCCCAGTGCTTCAACTCATTTTTCGTGGCTTCGAAAGGTTTCCAATTTTTCAAGTTTATTACTCGAAGTTCTCTGCCCTTTGAAGCCAAGTTGTTTGCCCGTTCATTTCCAATCACTCCGTTGTGTCCTGGTACCCAGCAAATACGCAATAGACCATGGGCTGAGCAATCATTTATCGTTCATTTACAGTCCAACACAGTTCTGGATTTGACCCTTTCCGATGTTATTGCTTGAATCGCCATTTGGCTATCTGTGAAGATGTTGGCATATTTAGGCTTTGTCGTGTTACTGAGCCAGTTCACACACTCCGTGATTGCTCGAATTTCTGCTTGAAATACCGTGTTATGGTCAGGGAGGCGGAAGTGAAGTTCGACTTCTGGTTCATCAATAAAAAGTCCCAGACCCGTCCTTCCTCCTCGCTTGGACCCATCCGAGTAGCAGCTGGTTCCCACTGGCACATGGGCCAAAGTTGCATTTTCCCAGGAGCGTCTGTCTGGCACAAACGTATCACAGGTAGCTGTAAGCCGCACTTCAGGAATGCGGTCCGAGATTTCTGGCGTTTGAATGTGACCAACTAGATATTCTAAAATCTTCTGATGGTACGACTTGTGGTCTCGATTTATCCATTCACCCATCACTTGTACACGTCTTGCTGTGAGGGCTGCCTCATACTTTATACGGATGTCTATTGGTTGGATGTGCAGTATAGTCTCCAACGCTTTTGTTGGTGCAGTTCTAAATGCCCCGCTTATGCCTAGACAGCACATAGGTTGAATTTTTTGCAAAGGTATTACGTTGCACTTCTTGTCCATTGATGTCCACTACACTACAGAGGCGTAGGTGATTATTGGTCTAATCGCGCTCATGTAAAGCCAGTGAGTCATGTTTGGACGTAGTCCCCATTTTAAACCTATAGCTCTTCTGCACAACGACCAACATCTGTATGCCTTTGTAACTCTTTCTTCAAGATGATCTTTCCAGTACAGTTTCTGATCCAAGATTACTCCCAAGTATTTTACCTTTTTAGTTATAGCAATTGTCTTATTCAGGAATCGAGGCGGGGTAAAACGTGGGATCTTCGTTTTCCTTGTAAATAGACATATTTCTGTTTTGTCTGGGTTAACATTTAATCCCCTTGGTTGTGCCCAGTTATATGCTATGTTAAGTGCCTCTTCAGCTCTTCTGCATAATAGATTTGGATGAAAGCCCCTTAGAAGTATTACAACGTCGTCTGCATAACAGACTGGTTTAAGTCCTTCATTGGTGAGGGCTTTTAGGAGACTGTGTATCGTCGTAACCCATAGAAGAGGCGATAAAATGCCCCCCTGAGGTATACCACGATTTACCTTGTCTCTAGTTTTTACGTCATATGCCCCACAAATAATCCACCTATTCCTTAGCATATTGTTGATCCAGTTTTTCAGCGCCCGGTCAACCTGAAACTCGTCTAAGGACTGGATAAGTGTATCGGTCTGTAGATTGTTAAATGCGCCCTCAATGTCTATGCAAACAGCAAGTGTATACATTTCTTTACTGAAGGACTCTTCTGTGTGGTGCACTACCTCATACAGAGCTGTTTCCACTGATCTTCCTTTGACATAGGCGTGTTGTTTGAATTTTAGCCTGTCATCCGCTATTTTACCTTTGACCATGTTGTCAATTATTCGCTCCATTGTTTTTAACAGGAAAGAAGTAAGGCTAATGGGTCGATAAGCCTTTGGGGTCGTATAACTCGCCTTGCCAGGCTTTGGTATGAGACCACCCTTGATTCCTGCCAGTTTTGTGGGGTATACGAATGGATTAGGCATGTAGTGAACACTCCAGCCAGATGAGTTGATACCAGATCCACCTCATTCTGCAGAAGTGCTGGAAATATTCCATCCGGTCCCGCAGCCTTAAAGGGAGATAAACTTTTTATCGCTTCTTTAACCATACCATCTGTTATATCCGTAATAGGTACTTGATGCAATACATTTTCATTCTGTAACTGTTCCTCTGTCGGTTCAGCATTACCAGTCGGAAAATGAGTTTTCATCAAGAGCCTTACGGTATCCTCTATAGTTTCCATCCTTTTACCCGTTTCATCCACCAGTGTTTCGGTTTGGACATGAGTTTTTGCAGGAACTTTTTCATTTTAGACATGCTGTTAACGCTGTCTACCTGTTCACAGAAAAGCCTCCAGGAGTTATTGTATTTTATTGTATTCTTTGAGTCTTCTGTGGTAGTCGTCCCAATATACTGATTGTTTTTTACGTCGAGCTCTGTTGTAAAGTCTGCGGACATCTTTGCCAATCGAGCGAATTTGTCCTGTCATCCAGTGTTTCTCGAAGGCAGATTTCCTTTCTCGAAGTGGGCAACTATCTTCGAATGATTTTACAAGAGCCTCGGTAATCTTCTTCACATTGATATCAATGTCTTCTGCACATAGATAATCGCGTGTAGGCTGCCCCAATCGATTTCTAAGTAGATTTCCGAATTTAGTCCAATCGGTCTTAGCCTTATTACGGAAACTTATGGGGTTTGGCGGTGGCCGTGCAATTTTAAAACTTATATAACGGTGGTCTGAATAGGAGTGTTCATCCGAAACCCTCCACTCATGAATCTCATGAATAAGATTTTCTGAACATATCGTTATATTTAATACTTCTTCCCTAATTTTGTTAATAAAGGTTGCAGTGTTTCCTATGTTTAGAGTTATGAGGTCATTTGTATTCAAAAATTCGATAAGGGCGTATCCCCTTTTATTGGTGTTAGAACTACCCCAAGCGATATGATGGGAGTTGGCGTCACATCCAGCTAATAACTCATTACTTGTGTGTTTGGATTCCCTCACCAGACGTTGTAATTCCGACATAGGTGGCAAAGTCGGCGCATCGAATGGCAGATACATTGACGCCAGGTACATATTTCCATTACCTTGCCACAGCACCGTTGCGTCCGATGTTGACAACTCTGGAGAGAAAATAAAACATATGTTTTATGGTACAGAATACAAGTCCTTGGACGAGTACCTGTATTAGCGTAGAAATGGTTATAGTTCACATGGTTTAATCCAGTAACCTTGTTGCTAGTTGTCCATGGTTCCTGGATCAGAGCAATATGAACCCTGCCTTTATTTATGATGTCCATCAGAGCGTTGGAAGCTGTCTCGCTCCGGTGGAGGTTTATCTGGATGACCTCAATCATTGTCCTTCCAGTAAATGTTTCTTTTGGGAGTCTATCCTATCTGGTGGCACCCCCTCATTATTTGGTAGTGGGTCATTCTCCTCCTTTCGTTCACTACCTATTACACCATCTTCCAGTCGACAATTTTGGGAGGCGGTGTTATTTTTGTCGATCCCTCATTGTTTTAAATCGTTTTGTGGCTCTTTTTATTTTGATCACCACCTTTGCTGGGAACTTCCTGCAAAAGTGACGGTACTATTGGTGAACTGGTGGTGTTATTGACTACTTCCGCATCAGTTTTTGGCAGTGTCTCACTTGTCTCCATCCGTTCAATACCAGTGTTTGCCTCTTCAGACAGTATATTTGGACTCGATTCATCTGTCCTGCCAATCGGGACCTTTCCAATTTTGAAAAAGACTGTCCAGATCAAGAAGTACGCCATGCCCTTCGCCATGACAAGATTGTTCTTGGATTCTGGGTCTATGCCCAACACGAGGAGAGTACCCTCGGTATCATCCTTCCTACAGAAGACTTCCCACTTTCTCACGGAATGTTTTGAATTCTGTTTGCCAATGATGTCGAGTATGTACTCTGATGAGAACTTACTGGGACATCCCTTAACATATAGGGTCGTTTTTATGAGTTCAGGAATGTCGCTTTTCCTTACCAATTTTAGCTTTGCGCCGTCCCAAGGTAAGGGGAAGCTATCCACAAGTTTTACGAGGACACCCGCGCAGCGTTGTGATGCCAGCCTTAGCATCAAAACACCCCTCTCAAACTTGCAACTCATTACTTCGATTGGTGGTTCATCCTTAGATTCGAGGACGTATTCCGCTACCCTCGTACAGACCAAATCTTCGAAGTTACTCTTTTGATCTTCGGGGATTCTGCCAGATGCACTACTGCTATCAATTATGGCGTAGCATAGATCGTTTCGAAAATGTTGTTTAGCTATATTAGAATAAGACGGTGGCTTCTTACCCTTCTTTATGGGCAATTGATTTTTCCGTGTCTGTAGAGTCTTTTTGGTTAAAGCCTCATCCTTAACGGATGATTTGGTTGACTTGACCTGCGTTGCTGGGTCAACTTTACCGCCCACAATCGAAGGACCCAGACTAGATACCTCCTTTTGTGAGCTTACGTTAGGCTTATCCGAATTACTGGAAGACGGCGAGCCCTTTTTCTTCTTAGTCACTTTCACAGCGCTATGTTCTTCGGGAGACCTGACTCTTTTAGCGGCCTCCATGTTTATATTGGAGGTAGAATTGTCAGGTTCATCCCGTAATAGGTTCTGTCGGTTCAACTTATTCAGTTTCCTTCTTTGTGCCCCTGACAGCCTCTTTGAGTTAGCAACAATAGTGACATTGTTTTCATTTGATGAGTCAGAGTCCCCACTGGCTTTTAAAGGCTGGGGTTGCTTAAAGCCCCGGCTGGGTTCTGCTTCATCTGTCTCATCATTTGTTTTGCTGCGGCTGGATGTGCTCTTGTTTCATTTTCGACTACGGGATCCAAGGCACCAAAGCTCGTAGAAGTTGCTTGGTCACGATTGTTCGATAACGACGACACATGACTCGTCAGTGAATCAACGCTTGTCGCCGGCACTGGGTTTTCCCTCCCCTGCGCCGTAATCTCCTTCGTCTTTTTTGGTTTAATCATAAATTGGTTGGGGGAGACACCCCCATAGCCAGTATTAGCCCGTAATAGGTACGTCGGTATAGGCCTTCCAGACTGAGCTCAGAAATTTCTGTCCAGAGACCGATGCATCCAATTCAACCTACGCTTTATAAACAACAAACCTCCTGGTTGCGTAGTAGGTAGGTGAATATTTATTGCGTAATAGGTTAAAAACTATCCGCTCTGCGATAACACGTCCGTTCGCTACGACAGGCGGCGACTGTCGTAGCTGATAATAATTAAAAGTGCATAAATTTGTAGTATATTAACAATATTTTAATAATAAATCATATGTTCTGCAAAACAATCCACGTTTTTTTAATATTTTAAATATTCACCGTACTTAAAAAAACGTTTTTATAGTTTTGTTTGCTAACAAAACTTAAGGTTTTAAAATCTAAGTCACGTTTGACTTTTTTGACAAAATAATTTTTGATAAAATTATATGCTGCTAATCTGATGCCGAGTCCATCCCTAACTCAATTTATATGTAAAAATGTCGTAGACGTCACTTTCAAAACACACAGACCAAATAATTAATAATATATTATATAAAAATATTTTTATAATTTTTAGTAAAACAATTTTTAGATTATTTTAATTTTAGATCGTATAATGAACGTTGTTTGGATATATGAAAAATTCAGTGGGGAATGAATTTTACAAATTGCAGCAAATAATTGAGCATACAAACTATATGATATGTAAACCTATTATTTTATACAATTTCTATTTCTAAATATTAACAGATTTTCTTCAAATTCGGCAATGCTGGTTCATGGATCAAGAAACTCTACCATTTTAAATTTCAAAACGATTGGATGTAAAATACAGCTTCTATAGAACTAAAGGGCCAAATCGGACGAAACATATATATGGGAGCTATAGCTAAATCTTAACCGATTTTATTCAACTTCGGTAGTGTTGGTTCATGGATCAAGAAACTCTACCATTCTAAATTTCAAAATGATTGGATGTAAAATACAGCTTCTACAGGACTAAAGAGCAAAATCGGACGAAACATATATATGGGAACTATAGCTAAATCTTAACCGATTTTCTTCAAATTCGGCAATGTTGGTTCATGGATCAAGAAACTCTACCATTCTAAATTTCAAAACGATTGGATGTAAAATACAGCTTCTGTATGACTAAAGGGCCAAATCGGACGAAAGATATATATGGGAGCTCAGGGACGTATGCAGAGATTTTACGATAAAATCACAAAAATATGACAATTATGCGTTTCTAGATGTTTTTATGAGGCTTTTATTTAAAAATTATTAAACTTTTCTCAAAAAATATGATTTTTTGCAATACTTTGTTAGATATCGTCGAAACCGCTAAACGGATGGAAAATTGTATTGTGCGAAGTTGAAGGCTACTTAATTCTGAAGTTTTTAAAGCTTATCTGAACCAAGTCGGAAGAATGGTTCTCTAGTTATGGCATAATATGTGGTTCAACCTCACTTTTTTCTTAGCCTAAAGGGTTGTCTCTTTAAATTCTCGCGATAAGCTGTGATATGGAAAGAAATAACTCGAGAATCATTTATCCGATTTGGTTGAGGAAAGTTTTAAAGAATTAAATATTAGGTAGTCTTCAACTTCATATAATACCATTTTCCATCCGTTCAGCGGTTTCGACGATATACGAGTATTACAAAATATTGCCAAAAAATTTGATTTTTTGATAAAATTTTAATATTTTTAAAATAAAACTCCCATAAAACAGTCTAAAAATGAACAAATGTCATATTTTTATGATTTTATCGTAAAGTCTGTTCGGTCATGAATTAAACGAGCCCATTCCGAGTTATAGCTAATTTAGTAAGGTTTTAACTTTAAAACTTTCTTATCGATGTAAAATTTACAAAAACAAACTTTAAAAGCTATGATTGGAGTCGTTTTTTGACGTCTAGAATCAGAATCTATGCATTAAAACAGAAACCCAAGAAAAAATGTTGTATTTGTCGACCGGTGTAATTATTGGTTGGCTTTAAATTTATGATAACCAGATATGGGGAAAATTAAGTTAAAATTACATTTATGATTTCTTATCTATCTACCTTTTTAACATGTAGGTTGCAGTGATGGAATGAGTTTGCACAACCGTGTATGTAAATTTGACTTTATATTGGGTGTGGTAATAAGTAGTACGGTTTTGGCCATTACACAGAACTTATCACGGTATTTGCAAACGATTAACCTAGATATAATAAAGGCTTACGAAATCGTTAAATTGGCAACGACTAAATTAAGTGACATGCGTAGAAATTCAGATGCGGAGTTTGATAAACTGTTTGAAGAATCCACACAACTTGCAAGAAGTTTTGGAATAGAAGCTGCACTACCTAGAAGAGTAGACACTCTAAAGTATAGGGCTAATATTCCTGGTTCAGATGCCAAGGAGTATTTTAGGACAACATTTTTCATACCATATCTGGACGAAGTAATATCACATTGAAATAATAGATTTTCCGAACATGAAGCTATAAGTACAAGTCCGTTTAATTTCGTTCCGATACGAGTTGTAAATCTAATAAAGGAAGATTTCGAAGAAGTCACACTTTTTACAAAAACGATTTAAAAATTCAGTAAAATCTGTTTTAGCTGAAATAAGTATATGGATTGGTTATTGGAAGCAGAAGAATGATAAGTCATCAAATGCATTATATGCTATTTCAGTTTGTGATGAGGACATGTTCCCAAGCGTTTTTACCCTTTTGCAGATACTGGCCACAATACCTGTGACAACGGCATCTGCTGAGCGAAGTTTCTCGACGTTAAGAAGAATAAAAACTTATCTCCGGAACAGAATGGAAGGAGAAAGGCTATCTTATCTGGTTTTGATGTCTATATACAAAGATGAAGTCAAAATCGATGAAATAATTGATATATTTCTTTCAAAAAATCGAAGATTACATTTTTAACTCTTACGTATTTTATTATAAAAAGTTTTACTGATCTCGTACTAAAGTACACATTTATATTTAGGAATAAAATTCGAATAAAAAACTAAGGAACTTAACTTCCATTACCTACACAATAAACGAAATTTTTTAATTGTTTATCTTTGTTATTGGAAAAAGGTTGCCTGTTCTGACACAAAACGATTTGGTTGTTTTTCCTTGTATAAGGACTTTTGAGGTCGTTTGTTTCAGGATTAAACTGACTAAATCTGAGAGTTTTCCAGGTATTCCTTGTCTCTTTAGTACATAATTTATTTTACTTCTCTTGATAGAGTCAAAAGCCTTTTGGAAGTCTATAAATAGCCCATGTATTTGATAATTGTGTTCGTAGAATTCCTCAAATATTTGGGAAATTACAAAACATTGATCTGTTGTCGATTTGTTTACTCTAAAACTATTACTTCTTCGGCTATTATATTAATCCTGTTGTATAATATATTCGTGAATTTCGCAGGTCGCAATTTCACTCCGATCGTTCTGAAATTTTGCAGTTTAGAGTATTTCGCGGCTGTTAAGATCGCTATTGAATTTTGTTGAAATCGGTTCAGATTTAGATATAGCTCCCATATATATCGACATTCGTTGCTGATCATTCGCAGTGAACGGACGTGTTTATCACATAGCGGATAGTTACCAGTACCTATTACGCAATAGCAAAAATCTGTACAAAGTCTGTAAGGCCTACATCGTAGTACCTATTACGGTCTAATACAGACAAAATAAAAATAAATTCTCTTGACGGGGATGCCTTCGTGTTCCGATGGAGCGCGGTTCCCCAATCGTCCGACTGTCCGTCCGTTGGTCTTGCCCAAAGCCGACCACACCAAAAATGGTGAAAATCTCCCCCAAGTACTCACAACAGGTGGTGCGGTGAGGGGGAAACGTCATGTCCGGAAGCACAATGAGCATCGTGTAGCGCTCAGAGTTTTGACGAAGTTGGAGGCTGTTGAGGTTTCGGCTCTTACCGAAAAACAAAAAGAGTCACTTACCTAGGCTAAAGGCGTCATAGATGCTTCTAAGGCCAATGAGTCGGCTGAAAGAGCCACAAATTCAGCTGTGTTAACGGCTAATAAAGTAAAACGAATCAGATCACCTGATGAACCCCTGCCTTCGAAAAAGGCAAGATTGCCTAATGTCACCATCAACAGGACACTCACCAAGCCCTTCAATGAAGTGGCGAAGGAGAGTCTAGTGATGGCTGTTATAGACAGAAGTAGTGAGGATGGATCCATCCTCAAGGACAAATGGAGTCATGTACAATCAGCCATTATGGCTCATTACCTCGATGTCCGTAGAGAAATGCCGGGCAAACCACCAATCTGCAACGATGCAGGATGGCATCAGGGGAGAGTAAAGCTCTTATATTTCGGTGATGCCAGATCAGTAGACCTGTATAAGGCTGCTCTGAGTCGAGCAGGTGAGGTGTGGCCGGGTGCCCAGTTGGATGTTGTAGAAAAAACAACATCCCTAGTCACCCTAGAGCCATCACCTGGGTTACAGAAGAGCCCTCCAACCCGGCTGACATCTTAGAAATAACAAAAGATTCCAATCCTGGTCTGCCGGCCCATAATTGGAGAATCAGCAAAGGTGGGTGAGGCGGATGGTAAAAAGCGGCAGGTCAATCTTATCCTAAACGCTGAATCCACCTCCCATATACAAAGTGCGAGTGCAACCCTACAATATGGCTTCGAGACTATAATCTTGAAGATATACAAGCAGGATATAGCTCCCACTGCAGAAGGTGAGTCGTCCACCGTGGCACTTTCTGGAAGTGCGGAGGTACCCACGCCTATTATTTCTGGTGACTCCAACTCTAACAGAAGATCTGTAACGTCCTTCTCTGAGGACAAAAGCTCTACTTCGGACACAGAGAGGCTGAGGGGAGTCTCCGGACTCTTTGACGCATCTGGCGGGGACATGCTTCTCGACGATATGGACGAAGAGTTCGATAACACCCTTGTCGGGGTGGATGTTAATCTGTCAATTACCAATGATGGTAAGAATTCTACAGATTAACCTCCATCACGCTAAAGCAGCCTCAGCGGCTCTATTGCTGCGGCTGTCCACAGGCGCAGTAGACATCGTCCTGATACAGGAGCCCTACGTAGTGGGAGGAAGGCTGTGCGGTATTAGGACACCCAACTTTAAACTGCTTGTGGCCAACTGTGAAGGCACTCCAAGAACCTGCATTTTGGCCAGGAAAGATCTAAGTATCTTTCTCCTGACTAATTTAAGTGGTAAAGACCAAACAGCTGCTAGCCTGGAGATCGGTAATCGTATATATTGGGTGGTCTCCAGCTACTTGCCTTATGAATCTGTAGTACCGACTGCTCTATTCAGGGAAGTAGCAGAAGAAGCAACGTCTGACGAGCTCGAGCTGATTATTGGCGCAGACACGAACGCTCATCATACTATCTGGGGTAGTACGGATATAAACAATAGGGGTGATTCGCTTCTTGACTTTATTCTAACTACCGTCCACAGAAATGTAAGGAAGACAAAGTGGCATCTGTATGAGAAGAATTTCAAGAAAGTCCTCAACTCTAAACTTCTGTACGAACCGAATGACAAAGCCGGTCTGGATAATCTGGTCGATCATATCACCATATCATTCAATAGATCCCTTGACGAAGCCTGTCCAAAAACAAGGTACAAGGGTAAAACTAAACCCCAATGGTGGACTTCTGAGTTAACGGCTATGAAAAAGACCTGCAACAAGCTATTCAATAAGGCTAAATCTACTGGGGTCGCTAATGATTGGGATGCCTATAAAGAGCAACTCAAGATCTATAAGAAGAAGCTTAGAAAGGCGCAAAGGCGCTCTTGGTATACCTTCTGTGGTGAAGTGGAAAAGGTCTCCGACGCCGCTAGGCTGAGGAAGATACAGTGGGATATTTACAGGATGAGGCAAATAACTGGACCAAAAACAGCGAGCAGTCACTCAATGTACTGCTCGACACACATTTCCCGGGGAACTCTGTAACAGAACCCGAGGATCAGCAGGACCAACAAGAGTGCGTGTGGACTGCGAGCGTCGCTAGCTTCTTGACTGAGAGATCCAGAATAAGCTGGGCTATTAACAGCTTTGAGCCCTTCAAGTCACCTGGACCAGATGGCATCACTCCAGCAGAAATGCAGAAAATGTTAAAGTACATTATCCCCTGGCTGGAGAAAATTTATGTAGGCTGTATCAGGCTTTCATACGTCCCGAATCGATGGAGGGATACCAAAGTGGTATTCATACCTAAAGCGGGAAAGATATCACACACTAGGCCAAAAGACTTCAGACCAATTAGCCTATCCTCCTTCCTATTGAAAGATCTGGAAAGACTTTTAGATCATTTCATTAGGGAAAACCTGGATACAAAACTCCTGTCGGGGAACCAACATGCTTACAATAAGGGAAAGTCTACAGAATCAGCCCTGCACGAACTTGTGAGCACTATCGAATCGTCCCCGCATTTCAAGGAATTCACCATGGTGGCATTTCTTGACATAGAAGGGGCTTTTAACAACATTCACTCAGATGCGGTAATTGCGGCACTCTCACATCAAAAATTTAAAACTAGTTTGATTAGACTAATTCAAAGTATGCTCACCAGAAGACGCATAACAGCATGTCTAGGGTCCACAACTCTAACAAGGTATGTAAACAGAGGGACCCCGCAAGGAGGAGTATTGTCTCCACTAATTTGGAACCAAGCGGCTAATGAAATCCGGAATGCGGACGACGTGGCAATCGCAGTGAGTGGCAAATTCGTAACGTGAACAAGTTGGCTAGATGGACCAGAAGCAGCGGTTTGGGCGTTAACCCCAACAAGACAGAATTGGTTCTCTTTACTAGGATGAATAATGTCCCACATGTGGACCCTCCACCTCGGATAAATGGAACAGATCTAGTCTTTTCTGAAAGTGCAAAATTTTTAGGAATAATTCTAGATAGGAAAATGTTATTTAGACTTAACGTATTGGAACGTTTAAGGAAGGCCAACGTCGCCTTATATTCCTGCAAAAAGGCTGTAGGGTCGCGGTGGGGCCTCTCTCCTAAAATCGTCCACTGGATATATATAGCAGTAGTTCGTCCAATACTGTTATACGGTATTGTGGTATGGTGGACGGCAACTGACAAACTAACCATTACCAACCTACTAACAAAGGTTCAGAGAACTGCTTGCCTGAGCATAAGCGGAGCCTTAAGGACTACAGCGACCGAGTCTCTACAAGCCCTACTCCATATACTGCCGATTAATATTGTGGCGAGAGAAGTTGCAACCAAAGCGGCAATAAGATTAAACTGCCTATCGATGTGGAGGTACAAGAACTATGGTCACATGAGGATATCAAAGTGTAGTGCTATGGTAACCGACCGAGTGGACTATATACCAACTGTGTACACCTTCGAGAGAAATTACATCACTATGATTCCCGCCAGAGATGAATGGGTCGGCAGAATACCAGGTAATAGAAACCATCTCCACTTTTACACGGATGGTTCGAGGCTTGATGAAAAGGTTGGCTTCGGAGTACACTGTGAAGAACTTAGTCTGGATATAGCTCACAGACTACCAGATACCTGCAGTGTCTATCAAGCCGAAATAATGCAAGCTGCAGTGTCTATCAAGCCGAAATAAAGTCGCAACATAGTAACCAACACTGGCGTTGTCATTTATACGGACAGCCAGGCTGCCATCTATTCTCTGGAGGCAACATCCCTAAATTCACAAGCAGCCCTCGACTGCCGCAGATCTCTTAACGAGATGGCTGAGCAGTTTAATATACACCTCATATGGGTGCCTGGGCATAGGGATATCCCGGGGAACTGCAAAGCCGATGAACTTGCTAGGAAAGGGACGACATTACAAATTCTCGAAGAATTTGCATATATTGGTGCGCCACTATCCACGTGCAAGCTTTGGCTTAGGCAAGAGGCAATCAGGCAGTCCAACGAAAGATGGACAGAAATCGGCACCTGCAGGGTAGCTAGACAAATCTGGCCAAGGTATGACCTGAGAAGGTCAAAATATCTCCTCGCACTAGAGAGGAAACGATTGTCTACGTTAGTACAGGGACACTGCTTGATCGGCGAACACGCCGATCAACAGCTTCTGCCGAAGCCCGGGGAAACTGCAAAGCCGATGAACTTGCTAGGAAAGGGACGACATTACAAATTCTCGAAGAATTTGCATATATTGGTGCGCCACTATCCACGTGCAAGCTTTGGCTTAGGCAAGAGGCAATCAGGCAGTCCAACGAAAGATGGACAGAAATCGGCACCTGCAGGGTAGCTAGACAAACTTGGCCAAGGTATGACCTGAGAAGGTCAAAATATCTCCTCGCACTAGAGAGGAAACGATTGTCTACGTTAGTACAGGGACACTGCTTGATCGACGAACACGCCGATCAACAGCTTCTGCCGAAGCTGTGGAGATGAGGAAGAAGTGAAGAGCATTGAGCACTTGCTTTGCGACTGTCCCGCTTTGAGTAAACGACGACTGGACATACTGGGGTCGGCCTTTATAGGCAGCCTAACAGATCTTTCCAGTACTGATATTCGTACTATCGATAAATTTATATATCAAACAGGTTGGTTTCGATGAGGGGCATTTCAGCCCGTGGTAACACTAGGGACCTAAACTGGTCTATGTGAGCTTGTAAAAAAAATACGGCTGCCACCCTAACCTAAACCTAAACCTAACCCATATATATCTTTCGTCCGATTTGGCCCTTTAGTCCTATAGAAGCTGTATTTTACATCCAATCGTTTTGAAATTTAGAATGGTAGAGTTTCTTGATCCATGAACCAACATTGTCGAATTTGAAGAAAATCGGTTAAGATTTAGCTATAGCTCCCATATATATGTTTCGTCCGATTTGGCCCTTTAGTCATATGGAAGCTGTATTTTACATCCGATCGTTTTGAAATTTAGAATGGTAGAGTTTCTTGATCCATGAACCAACATTGCCGAATTTGAAGAAAATCGGTTAAGATTTAGCTATAGCTCCAATATATATGTTTCGTCCGATTTTGCTCTTTAGTCCTGTAGAAGCTGTATTTTACATCCAATCATTTTGAAATTTAGAGTAGTAGAGTTTCTTGATCCATGAACCAACATTGCCGAAATTGAAGAAAATCGGTTAAGATTTAGCTATAGCTCCCATATATATGTTTCGTCCGATTTGGCCATTTAGTCCTATAAAAGCTGTATTTTACATCCAATCGTTTTGAAATTTAGAATGGTAGAGTTTCTTGATCCATGAACCAACATTGCCGAATTCGAAGAAAATCGGTTAAGATTTAGCTATAGCTCCCATATATATATGTTTCGTCCGATTTTGCTCTTTAGTCCTGAAGAAGCTGTATTTTACATCCAATCATTTTGAAATGTTGAATGGTAGAGTTTCTTGATCCATGAACCAACACTACCGAATTTGAAGAAAATCGTTTAAGATTTAGCTATAGCTCCCATATATATGTTTCGTCCGATTTGGCCCTTTAGTTCTATAGAATCTATATTTTACATCCAATCGTCTTGAAATTTAGAGTGGTAGAGTTTCTTGATTCATAAACCAACATTGCCGAATTTGAAGAAAATCGGTAAAGATTTAGCTATAGATCCCATATATATGTTTCATCCGATTTGGCTCTATAGATCCAATCGTTTTTATACCCTACACCACACTGTGGTACAGGGTATTATTTAAGTATAAAATGTCCCAAAAGTAAATTTATGTAAACAATTTATACATGAATTACAAAATTTATATATCAGAGTTATTCAATAATACGAGAGTGGTGTAGGGTATTATGTAGTCGGCACCGCCCGACTTTAGCCTTTCCTTACTGGTTTAATTTGCTAATGGCGTTTTGCACTTCTTCTGATGTGGGTGGTTCCACTAACATTTCCGCAGTGTACCATTCTGTTTCATCTTCGTCGTTGTTGTTATTACCGGTTTCTGTATTATATAATTTATCAAAATAATCGCACCATCTATTGAGTATTTTTTTCTTCTTTAAGGATTGGTTTTCCAAGTTCATCGTTGCACAGTTTAATTTTGGTATGCGTTCCGAGCTGTGCTTCGTTATTTTTGCATAAAATGCTTTAGTTTTATTTTGCACGTTAAGCATTTCTATCTGTGTTATCTGTTTATTATAGGCTTCCTTTTTCTAGTACGTGATCTATTTGGTTCGCTTGTCTATTTTTGGGTGATACCCATGTATGTCTATGCACATCTTTACGAGGGAAAGATACACTGCTTATATTAAGTTTCATTGAAGATGCTAAGCTAACGAGACGAATACCATTTTCACTTGTCGTATCATGAAGTGAAAAAAATCCTGCAACCTCTTGGAGAAAATCCTTTTTTCCAATTTTGGCATTACGATTATGGTATCATGTCTGTTTACTTCGTTCACGACTTGAATAAGTTTCTCATAGAACTCGTCTTTCTCAAATTCCTCATATTCTTCTGTTGGTGCGTATATGGGTATCGATATATTATTAAACTTGCCTTTTATTTTCAAGTATGATATTCTGTCACTGATTAAATATATAACGCTTTTTCTTGTATTGTTGTCGATAAAAAATCCTGTACCGTTTCTTCCAGATATTTCTGCCCCAGAGTAAAAAATTGAGAATTCTTTCTTTCTAATTTCTCCTTGTCCTTTCCAGCGAATTTCCTTCCTGCTTAGCCCTGACCTAAATTTCCACATGTGTTGATTACCACGTCTCAATTTGGGTTACTCAGGTTTCCAGGATGCATCACGATGGAGGCAAGGAAGGAATTAAATGAATTCGGCCTTCTGTAGCAGGGTTCCCAGAAGTGGCGACATCATCCCATTTGAAGGATATGTCAATACTATTTAAAAATCGTGTCACAAAAAAGAAAAATGGGTGATTTTACAAATCATACAAAAACCAGTAAGGAAAGGCTAAAGTCGGGAGGGGCCGACTATATAATACCCTACACCACTCTCGTAATATTGAATAACTCGGATATATAAAGTTTGTAATTCATGTATAAATTGTTTACATAAATTTACTTTTGGCACATTTTATACTTAAATAATACCCTGTACCACAGTGTGGTGTAGGGTATAAAAACGATTGGATCTAAAGAACCAAATCGGATGAAACATATATATGGGAGCTATAGCTAAATCTTAACCGATTTTCTTCAAATTCGGCAATGTTGGTTCATGGATCAAGAAACTCTACCATTCTCAATTTCAAAACGATTGGATGTAAAATATACCTTCTATAGAACTAAAGGGCCAAATCGGACGAAACATATATATGGAAGCTATAGCTAAATCTTAACCGATTTTCTTCAAATTCGGTAGTGTTGGTTCATGGACCAAGAAACTCTACCATTCTAAATTTCAAAATGATTGGATGTCAAATACAGATTCTACAGGACTAAAGAGCCAAATCGGACGAAACATATATATGGGAGCTATAGCTAAATCTTACAAACTTATAATACCCTGTACCACAGTGTGGTGTAGGATATAAAAATTGCCTAAATATATGAAAAGTATGTGGTAATTCCAAGTGAAACCGATCCACTCTGAATATTTACATATGTAGACTTAGATGCAATTTGCACGCGTATATTAAAAGACAATGCGGAATTAAAGCCTTTTACCGTTTGACCAATTTCATAGTGGTTTAGATTTTATAGGGAGCCAAAGTTGGTTATCTACAATTTTTTTTTTTTACAATTCTAGCTATTTTGAAGTCGACATAACTTTTGAACGGAATATCAGATTTGAATGATATAAGTACCATTTTAAAGTTTTAACATCCTCTCTAAGAATTATATATTAAGTTACACATTTTTTGTATTAAGGACTCAAAAGGACGAAAATATCCTTAAACCTTGATTATGCTGAAAAGCGTATCTTAATTTTTTATACCCTACACCACACTGTGGTACAGGGTATTATAAGTTTGTTTCACGGCAGATGTTTGTAACAACTGAAAATAACACAGCTAGACCCAACTTAAAGTATACCGATCGACTCAGAATCACTAGCTGAGTCGATTTAACCATGTCTGTCCGTCCGTCTGTCCATGTAAAGTTGTTCGTCGACTACAGGTCGCAATTTCACTCCGATCGTTGTGAAATTTTGCAGTTTAGAGTATTTCGCTGCTGTTAAGATCGCTATTGAATTTGGTTGAAATCGGTTCAGATTTAGATATAGCTCCCATATATATCTTTCGTCCGATTTGGCCCTTTAGTCCTATAGAAGCTGTATTTTACATCCAATCGTTTTGAAATTTAGAATGGTAGAGTTTCTTGATTCATGAACCAACACTACCGAATTTGAAGAAAATCGGTTAAGATTTAGCTATAGCTCCCATATATATGTTTCGTCCGATTTTGCTCTTTAGTCCTGTAGAAGCTGTATTTTACATCCAATCGTTTTGAAATTTAGAATGGTAGAGTTTCTTGATCCATGAACCAACACTACCGAATTTGAAAAAAATCGGTTAAGATTTAGCTATAGCTCCCATATATATGTTTCGTCCGATTTGGCCCTTTAGTTCTATAGAAGCTGTATTTTACATCCAATCGTTTTGAAATTTAGAATGGTAGAGTTTCTTGACCCATGAACCAACACTACCGAATTTGGAGAAAATCGGTTAAGATTTAGCTATAGCTCCCATATATATGTTTCGTCCGATTTTGCTCTTTAGTTCTGTAGAAGCTGTATTTTACATCCAATCATTTTGAAATTTAGAATGGTAGAGTTTCTTGATGCATGAACCAACGCTACCGAATTTGAAGAAAATCGGTTAAGATTTAGCTATAGCTCCCATATATATGTTTCGTCCGATTTGGCCCTTTAGTTCTATAGAAGCTGTATTTTACATCCAATCGTTTTGAAATTTAGAATGGTAGAGTTTCTTGATCCATGAACCAACATTGCCGAATTTGCAGAAAATCGGTTAAGATTTGGCTCTTTAGTCCTGTAGAAGCTGTATGTTAAATCCAATCATTATTTTGAAATTTAGAATGGTAGCATTTCTTGATCCATGAGCCAACACTACCGAATTTGAAGAAAATCGGTTAAGATTTAGCTGTAGCTCCCATATATATGTTTCGTCCGATTTTGCTCTTTAGTCCTGTAGAAGCTGTATTTTACATCCAATCGTTTTGAAATTTAGAATGGTAGAGTTTCTTGATCCATGAACCAACACTACCGAATTTGAAGAAAATCGGTTAAGATTTAGCTATAGCTCCCATATATATGTTTCGTCCGATTTTGCTCTTTAGTCCTGTAGAAGCTGTATTTTACATCCAATCGTTTTGAAATTTAGAATGGTAGAGTTTCTTGATCCATGAACCAACACTACCGAATTTGAAAAAAATCGGTTAAGATTTAGCTATAGCTCCCATATATATGTTTCGTCCGATTTGGCCCTTTAGTTCTATAGAAGCTGTATTTTACATCCAATCGTTTTGAAATTTAGAATGGTAGAGTTTCTTGACCCATGAACCAACACTACCGAATTTGGAGAAAATCGGTTAAGATTTAGCTATAGCTCCCATATATATGTTTCGTCCGATTTTGCTCTTTAGTTCTGTAGAAGCTGTATTTTACATCCAATCATTTTGAAATTTAGAATGGTAGAGTTTCTTGATGCATGAACCAACGCTACCGAATTTGAAGAAAATCGGTTAAGATTTAGCTATAGCTCCCATATATATGTTTCGTCCGATTTGGCCCTTTAGTTCTATAGAAGCTGTATTTTACATCCAATCGTTTTGAAATTTAGAATGGTAGAGTTTCTTGATCCATGAACCAACATTGTCGAATTTGCAGAAAATCGGTTAAGATTTGGCTCTTTAGTCCTGTAGAAGCTGTATGTTAAATCCAATCATTATTTTGAAATTTAGAATGGTAGCATTTCTTGATCCATGAGCCAACACTACCGAATTTGAAGAAAATCGGTTAAGATTTAGCTGTAGCTCCCATATATATGTTTCGTCCGATTTGGCCCTTTAGTTCTATAGAAGCTATATTTTACATCCAATCGTTTTGAAATCTAGAATGGTAGAGTTTCTTGATCCATGAACCAAAATTGCCGAATTTTAAGAAAATCGGTAATGATTTAGCTATAGCTTCCATAAATATGTTTCATCCGATTTGGCTCTTTAGATCCAATTGTTTTTATACCCAAAAACACACTGTGGTACAGGGTATTAGTTAAGTATAAAATGTCCCAAAAGTAAATTTATGTAAACAATATATACCTGAATTACAAAATTTATAATCAGAGTTATTCAATATTACGAGAGTGGTGTAGGGTATTATATAGTCGGCCCCGCCCGACTTTAGCCTTTCCTTACTGGTTTTATTATATTTTTCAAAGTTACCCATATATTTTCCCAATAAATTTAAACATTTAAGCATTGTTCTCCATGGGTTAAAAAATATGAATTAATTAATGTCCGTCCGTCTGTCAGTGCGACTGAATGGTGCTAACGATAACTCTGGAAAGGAGTGACCGATTGACGTAAAATTTCGTATGTATGTGGGTAGTACTTTCTCAAGTGCCACAGGTCAAAAACTAAGTCTTTCATAAATTCTCAGTATGTGGGAGCAATGACCCACAGTATTAAAAAAATTAAATGGAAATTGGAGGAAGAAGGCGAGGTCAAAGTTCAGAAAAATTTATTTTTCCATCTGTAATGGAAGTTAGTTTGAAGTTAATTTTAATGCTACAAAGCATAAGAAATTGAAAATATAGGGTGATCTAAACAGAAATACTTTTTTCAATAGCCGTTTTTGACAGATCACGTGTGAGTCGTGTCATGTTATTTTTGTTAAGTATTGTTTGGCACTTCATCATGGAAAGGTTTACGCCTGAACAACGTTTATAAATTATTCAGTTTTATTATCAAAATAATCGTTCGGCAATTGCGCTAAGTCCATTTTTTTAAATAAAAAAAAACACTTTCCGGTCGACCCACGACCTTGACACCCATGAGCAATATTTTAGCTCTCGTTAAGAGCTATCTTTTTGCCATTGACCGATTCCCGATCCGACGTACCGGAATCATCGGTCCATATTTTTTCAAAAATGATGCAGGTGAGAACGTAACCGTTAATGGCGACCGTTTTCGTTCCATGATAACAGACTATTTGATGCCTGAAATTGAAGCTCGTGATCTCGGCATTTGGTTTCAACAAGACTCCCCACACATCGCATCAATCAATGGATTTATTGAGAGAACACTTCGGTGAGCAGATAATTTCACGTTTTGGGCCGGTCAATTGGCCACCAAGATTGTGTGATATCACACCGTTAGATTCTTTCCTGTGGGGATATGTAAAGTATAAAGTTTATGCGGACAAACCCGCTTCGATTCAGGCTTTGGAGCAAAACATCACGCGTTTCATTCGCCAGTTACCAGTTGAAATGCTCGAACGAGTCATCGAAAATTGGACTCATCGGATGGACCATCTGAGACGTAGCCGCGGCCAACATTTGATAGACATAATCTTCAAAAAATAAATGCCAAAGAATGTTCTTTCAAATTATAATAAACATTCCCCATTCAATTTGAATTTTCTGTGTTTTTTTTTTAAAGTAGGGAACCTCGAAAGGGAACACCGATTATAAAATATCATTTCTTAAAGCCTTTTCCACGTACTTTAAAAAAAAATTTCACCAAAAAAAGCTTAGAGAAATAATTTTTTCTATTTCTAAATTCTTATGCTTTGCTTTGGGCAATATTTTCTGAGAATTTGAGAAAGATCGAGATTTAGATTCCTTTTTGGTTCCTTCTAGTACCTCTCACACAAATGGTAACCATTTTGTGAAATGTTACAACTCTTTATATAAATAAATAAATATATAAATATTTACTTCAATGAGTTTCTCATTTTTAACATTTCACAAAATTTTTACCATTTGTGTGAGATGTACTTGAAGGGGCATGGCAATAACGCCCACTTTGTACTGGACTGTAGGTACTATATTACAAATTACTATATTACACTGCACAAAATTTCAAGTATTTGTATGCACTGGTAATAATAATATGTTATAAGCTGTTAATTTTGTGTACCAATTGGTCACTTTGTGTGGGGGGTATCAAAAGGTGCGTGGCATTTTAGTTATTTTTTGTCCAGCTTATAGAGAAGGTAAAATGATTACTATGTATGAAATTTTACAGAATTCCCATGAGTAGTAGAGTTTTAACATGCCTAAACATGTTAACCATTTGTGGGGGAGGTACCACAAAGAGTAGGCTAATATGTCCATCAAACATAAACTGGGTTTGAATAAAATATTACCACGTGCGAAATTTTAAGTCATTCGGTCTCTCCTTTCCAGGTTATCGTTAGCACTTTTCGGGATAATCCCGGATTAAGGAAATTTTCGTCCTTTTGATGTCCTTAATACACAAAAATTCGTTACTTAATTTATAATTCTTAGAGAGGATGTTAAAATCTTTCAAATGACACTTATAGTATCGGACAATCTTGGACTAACATCATACTTCAGTTCAATCGCCAAATTCTGAAACCTATCAATGATATACTCCAAAAATTTTACCTATTACAAGATTCTAGGGGAAAAAGTTTAAATGAGAATGCATGATATGAATTTTGAGGGACATATTTACACCTGTTGGAATACATAAAGCGAAAAATAAGTTAGAAGAATGCATACATGTGTGATATATACATAAATATAGAAAAATATATTTCTTACCAATTTTTTCATAATTTTTTAACAAATCATTAATCATTGCTTCATATTGCGGGCTTTTATTGGATCCAAGGAAATTTGAAACTACAAGCTTAAACGACCTCCATGCTGCAATTTCATCCGACGTCAAATAGGATTCCAAATTTACATCTTTCATCAGTTTCCTTATTTTAGGCCCATCAAAAAAGGCCTTCTTCGATTTTTTGAAAAGAAAGACTTTTAAATAAACTTTTTAAATATGAGAGTGAATTGCCATCTTTCCTTAAGGCTTTTACAAAATGTTTAAAGGGCCCCAGCTTAATATGCAGTGGTGGCAAAATAATGTTTTCTTTTTGGACGAGAGGTGTGTATTTTATGTTGTTTTCACCCACTGTAATGTCTTTTGTTGTTGGCAATTTATTTCTTCTGTAATGATCTTCGCGAGCTCGGCTATGCCTCTGGGACATAAAAAAAGCAATATTTTGTATATCCGCCTTGCATTTCACAAAACATCCCAAATACTTTTAAATCGCAACAAATTTTCCAGTCATGTTGTTCATATTTTATGTATTTTATCAATTTAGCCATTGTTTCGTATGATTCCTTAGTGTTGACGGCATGAGCAATGGGAATCGACGGTTTCTGATTTCTGTTGTGCAAAAATACTGCTTTCAAACTTTCTTTACTGCTGTCAACAAATAACCGCCATTCTTTTGAATTGTATGTTTGATTAAGTTCCTCGAACAATCCGGAAATGTCCTTGCAAACGCATATGTTATCCACAGTTGTATAAAATTGTTTGTAAGGTATATCAAGGACTCTATAATATGATATGTTAACATCTGGGGCCAAAATATTGTACTGTTTCATCCGAGATGCAAGTAGTTCTGCCTTATCTTTGGTCAATTCCAAATCTTGCACATATATTTACAAATATTGCACATATATTTCTTCTATTATTTTACTAAACTCAAGTAAATTTTTTTTAATTACATATTTTCCGCAGATGTAGCAGAAATTGTCGGGATCATTTACACATTGAAAAGTTCTTTGCCTTTTACTCATACTTCGAAATATAACTTTAAGTAATTTCATTCAAAAATTCCGGATTTAAGGTACATAAGTTGCAGTACCTGTAGCTGACATATAGTTTGCTTCGAACGTAGAAACCCAATACATATAATTTTACTACCTGAATATACTACTGGGATGTCCATGCCCTAAAAGGAGCAACTGAATGGAAACCTCATAAATAAAAAACCACAAATATTGTTGAATGACCCTCTACCTCAGCGGATCTCATCTAATATAGCTCTCACATTGCATATCATGTTTTATGAAGGGTTACGAACGGCCATAAAACCTCGTCCTCTCTATAATTGTATAATGTCTGACATCAATTCTCATAAAATCAAATGCAAGTGCAATGTCTCTCTCACATATGGCAAATTCAATATAAGCAGAAACATCATTTAAAATAGACAGTCTTTTCTTCGGTAGCATGCTGGCTTTTTAAAAATGTGATGAAATATTTTTTCTATTTTTTATGGTTTTTTTGTACCAGGAAAAAGTGTTTTTTTTTTAAAAAAAATATTTTTTCTTATATTTTTGACGACTGTTACTAAACCAAAGACTCTACTCGAAAGCAATATTTGCAGCATATGTAGCCCACATAATTCCCTTCAATTTGAGGCATAACACGGCTCAATCAGGCTTATACTTGGTCCAAATTATAATTATGGTCCAAATACTGAATGTACTTTCCATGAAAGCTGGAACTTAAAAAAAATTCTTTGTCATCGCCGATTTCTAAAATTTTAATGCCATTCAATATCAAACATATTGAAACTTGGGTAGCCAGAAACTAGATCAAAATATTTATTATTGTGGGAGTGGTGTGCTGCTGAAAACGAATATTTTATGTAATTTTGAAAAAAAAACGTATTTTTTATATTTTTGTACAAGGAAATTGCCATTTCTCGCAAACTATTACACTATGCAACAAAATTTTTGTCCAAGGGATGTGGATAACAGTTTCTGGTGCAATTAAGTGTCACAAACACGAAAAAAAATATTAAAAAAAATTTTTATGGTATTTTTTTTTTTAAATTTTTTGCTGATATCGCAAATATTATATGCAGAAATATCGCAAATATCGCTTTCACGTAGAATCTTTGGTTTAGTAACAGACGTCAAAAATATGAGCAAAAATAATTTTTTTTAAAAACACTTTTTCCTGATACAAAAAAAAACATAAAAAATAGAAAAAAAATTGAAAAAATTATTTTATTACAATTTTAAAAAGCCAGCATGCTAACGAAGAAACACTGTCTATTTGAAGTTATGAGCCATTTTGTAAATGTTAGGGAAATTCAAAAAAATCGTGTTTCATATTTTTTCGTTTTTAAATGATGTTTTTGCTTATATTGAAATCGCCATATGTGAGAGAGACATTTAATTTATGAGGATTTATGTCAGACATTATAAAATTATATAGAGGACGAGTTTTTATGGCCGTTCGTAACCCTCCATAAAACATGATATGCAATGTGAGAGCTATATTGGATGAGATCCGCTCAGATAGAGGATCATTCAACCATATTTGTGGTTTTTATACCCTACACCACACTGTGGTATATGGTATTATAACTTTGTGCATTTGTTTGTAACACCCAAAAGGAGAAGAAATAGACCCATCGTTTATTATACCGATCGACTTAGAATCACTTTCTGAGTTGATTTAGCTATGTCCGGCTGTCCGTCTGTCTGTCTGTCCGTGTGTGCATGTATTCTTGTAATCAAAGTGCAGGTCGCAATTATGGTCCGATCTCGACGAAACTTTACACACATCTTTTTTTTGGCCCAAGGACGATCCCTGTTGAATTTGGTTAAAATCGGTTCAGATTTAGATATAGCCCCCATATATATGTTAGCCCCGATTTGACATGTAAGCGCTGTAAAAACTTTATTTTATATCCGATCAGTATGAAATTCGGCAGAAAGAGGTTTCTTATTACATGAATGAATACTGCCAAATTTGGAGAAAATCGGTTCAGATTTAGATATAGCTCCCATATATATGTTACCCCCGATTTGACATGTAAGCGCTGTAGAGACTGTATTTTATATCCGATCAGTACGAAATTCGACAGAAGGAGGTCTTTTTACATGAATAAGTATTCAGTGAAGATCGGTTCAGATTTACATTAAAGCTCCATATATATGTTCCTCCTGATTTGGTATCAAACCGCTATAGAAGTTGTATTTTACTTCCGATCATTAAAATTTTCCAGAAAGATGTTTCTCACTTTAGGAACGAATATTGCTTAATTTAGCGATTATCGTTTCAGAATTAGAATACGTTTCTACCCATTTACCAATTATTCCAAATTATTATGGCGATGACCCTTATCGCATTGTTAGGGAGGTGTAGGGTATTATATAGTCGGCCCCGCCCGACTTTCTGCCATTCCTTACTGGTTTATTTATGAGGTTTCCATTCAGTTACGCCTTTTAGGGGCATGGACATCCCAGTCGTATATACAGGTAGTCAAATTATATGTACGCAATACAAAGTAGTACGCGGCAGTCTTGAAAATATTGGGTGTCTACTTTCGAAGCAAACTATATGTCAGCTACAGGTACTACAACTTATGAACCTTAATCCCGGAATTTATGAGAGAAATTTCTTATTAATAAATTAGTGTAATTCAGCGCCTTAAAGAGATAAGTCGATTTTCTGAAAAATATTACATAGTTATATTTCGAAGTATGAGTAAAAGGCAAAGAACTTTTCAATGTGTAAATGAGCCGGACAACTTCTGCTACATCTGCGGAAAATATGTAATTAAATAAATCGACGTGCGTTTAGTAAAATAATGAAAAGAAAGTAAAAAAGAAATGTATGTGTAATATTTTGGTATACGAGTTAAAAATATGAACGAACCGTAGACACCTAGTATTTTGTGTAATTCGTGCCATGTAAATCTTACTCGATGGACTAGTGGAAGAATGAAGAAAATTAAAATTAATGTATTACAATGTTTTGTTGAATAAAACGTTTTAATTTTAGACATTCACGTGCAATTTGGAATGCCAATGATTTGGAGACAACCATTCATTTACGATACGGACTGCTATTTTTGTCTAAGTTAATAGATTGGAGTAGAAAGTGTCCAAGTATAGCTAACAGCCTAATAACGGAAACATCATCAAGTTCAACTGAGTACTCAACACTGAGCGATTTAAGTTTGAGGCAGAAGTCATCGCTTTTAACTCAGTTTCAACTCATTGATCTACTGAGAGATTTGGAACTGACCAAAGATAAGGCAGAACTACTTGCATGTGGGATGAAGCAGTACAATATTTTGGCCCCAGATGTTAAAATATCATATTATATATCATACTGGATAACAGATGCTTTTGCAAGGACATTCCCGGATTGTTCGAGGAACTTAATCAAACATACAATTCAAAGGAATGGCGGTTACTTGTTGACAGCAGTAAAGAAAGTTTGAAAGCAGTACTTTTACACAACGGAAATCAGAAACCGTCGATTCCCATTGCTCATGCTGTCAACACTAAGGAATCATACGAAACAATGACAAAATTGATAAAATACATAAAATATGAACATGACTGGAAAATTTGTTGCGATTTAAAAGTAGTTGGTATGTTCTGCCTCTGGGATAGCCGATATTTTGCCACCAATGCATATTAAGCTGGGGCTCATTAAAAATTTTGTAAAAGCCTTAAGGAAAGATGGCAATTCACTCTCATATTTAAAAAGTTTATTTAAAAGTCTTTCTTTTCAAAAAATCGAAGAAGGAGTTTTTGATGGGCCTATAAAAAGGAAACTGATGAATGATGTGAATTTCGAATCATATTTGACGTCGGATGAAATTGCAGCATGGAGGTCACATTTCCTTGGATCCAATAAAAGCCCGCAATATGAAACAATGATTAATGATTTGTTAAAAAGTTATGAAAAAATTGGTTAGAGATATATTTTTTTATATTTATGTACATAACACATATGAATGTATTCTTCCAACATATTTTTCGCTTTATGTATTCCAACAGGTGTAAATATCTCCCTCAAAATTCATTTCTTGCATTCTCATTTAAACTTTTTCCCCGAGAATCTTGGCGACGTAAGTGACGAACATGGCGAAAGGTTTCACCAAGAATTTAAGTCCATCGAGCGGCGTTACCAAGGGCACTGGGATGAAAGAATAATGGGAGATTATATTTTGTTCCTCATTAGAGAAACCGATTCCGAAATCTATGTACAAACGTCAACAATTACTTCTAATGAAACTTGTTCATGTAAATAAACTCAAATGTTCATAATATAAATAATTTTGTCTCAGGATTTTTTTTTTGAAAAAATCTACTTTTTCCAATTTGTTTAATGACTGTTACTAAACCACTGTTTCTAAGTGAAAGAGATATTTCCAACATTGGTAGCCCACATTAATAGCTTCAATTTAACGTATAAGTCGACCTGATCGGGCACACACTCCAAAAATTATAGTGCAAATACTAAGGGTACCTTCTGGTCTATTGAAACAGATCATTCAAGTGGTCAATTCTACTATCGCTCTTAGTTCAGAAAAATTTAATAGATCAAAAATTGCTATAGGGAGCAAAAAGTTGATATTCCGAAAAAACCATCCGAAAAAACCATCCGAAAAAAGATCAGTTCTAAAACACCCACTAAAAATCCCCAGTATTTAAAAACAATGAGTATTAAAAGATAAGAGAATGAAAAGAAATTTTACAGAGCTATTTGGTCGAAATCTACCCATACCAAAATCACGACTGATAGTCGAATTCCGAAATATATATAAAGCTTATTTCAAACTATCTATTTTAGAATAAACGCCATTTAGAAATCTGGATATAATCATACAAAAACTATTACTGTATTTGTGAAAACAAGAAAAACAATCTTGCTACCCAGGAGCCACCTTAAGAATTTGTATACGAATATGCAAGTTCCTACTAGTAGCTCCTCAGGTGAGACCTGACCCATTGACAAAGCTATGCGTCTTTCGATACAAAATCCATCGACGAAATCAGGCCCCACGTTGGGCGCCATTTATGTAATGTACATTTCTGAGAAAATCTCTTAAAGTTGATGATGTGGCTGAAAAATACGAAACAATAAATATAGACAATTGAACATTAAAAATTCTAGACCCCAAAAAGGCTATGGCCAAAACTACTTCCAGTAGCGTGACATTCAACCTACTCTAAAATTCATGTATTTGCCAGGAATAAAATTAATCATAACAACTAAATCTTCTTATATGTTCCTCACCACGTTTGGATGGAAAGAGCCGGTGGGACCAGTCTCTGCAGCTAGCAATCAGTGGTTGGGGAGGTTCTTGACCCTACCATTCCAATCCATACATTACTCTTTTATTACAGAGTCCCTTGAAAATAAATGTAAAATAAATATGGAAAAATGAGCTTGTATACTAGACTATTATTGTTAGGAAATTCCCCGTTAAGTATTAAAGTGCTATTGTTTCTAATTGAAATTTATGAATTGGTATACTATACATGAAAGATGGGTAACAGATGTTAAGTCCCCATTCTCAAAACCCTCCCAACCTTGTTCTCCAGAATATTAAATATAAGATTTTGTGGAGAACCCTAACATCAACTTATCCTACATTCTCAAAGGAAAGTCTAAGTTTGATTTAGCACGACATTATAATTTTATTGTACACGTTCACTTAAAATTCATTTAAAAAATTCTTATTGTTTGTTTTAACATTAGCTTGTTTTTAACATATTTAATAATTCAGGAGCGACAGTAAATATTGAAAAATCTAATAGTTTTATACATAAAGTTTGTTTTTCGTTTTCAACTATTACCACTGATCGAAGACTATAATGATTATTTCAGAAAAAGATGTAGTAATTGTTTTTAAATTCAATTATTTGTAATGTTCCAAACCAAAATCTGGATGAGGGTGCATGTTATATTAAAATTTCTATCACCGCAGAATCTCAGAAAAGCTTAGGACTGCGGGAGCCTTACTTCGCTAGCAAGCAGTCGGGTGGGGGGGTTTGTGTCCTTTCCTTTCTGAGTCACTTTAACATTACCTGAATTAATATTAGAGACTCCCTTTTTATTTAAAAAAAGAAACAAAACTACAATTTATAACGGGTCTGCAGGACTAAATAAAACTAAAATAATGCATTCCCCACAATCTAGTCATGAACAAATGAGATACAAAACAGGATATTTTCCTTACACCGAAACTATTTTCTATTCTTCCAGATCTTATAGGAAGAATACGCCTCTTAACCCTCTCCTGCCATTGTTCTACTGGCGTTTAATTTAATATGCAGAACCCCTAATCCTACAACTCACATTTGTATGGTCTCGTCTCTTTGGAAGAAAACATTAAATTTAGAATTAGCACATCATTTCTGACAGTGTACAATGTTTATTCAAGGCATTGGGCAATTTCATCAAATATACTTAGTGATAATAATTAATTTAAATGGATATGAGGTTTCCTAAACCATAATAAAATTGATACTTAATTATTAAAAAAATATTATTATTGGAAAGTATTTAATAATTCAAAGAATGCTCAAAGCGTCATCTTATAAACTTCCCATAAGGGGTTAAGGAATTTTAAAAAATGTATCTGCAGCTATGCAGTACCGCAAATCGAATAAGAAAAAAAAATATATGTGGGTGCCAAGCATTAGCTGCCACAAAAGTAATAACAAGAAAAAACTCAAATTGTGGAATGTGTTTCTCAAATAAGGAGAGATCTCATTGGGATACTCACTGCATTCTCTCAACATATTAGAATCCACATTTATGCATCCATGCAAGTAAATATACTCGTATATGCAGAGAGCGCAATTGATGATTATACGTATTCAATAAAAAAAGAGACTCCAGACTTACCAGCAGATCGATGAATATGGTGAAGGCCTTCCTCATGTTTATCGATGCTGTGATGTTGTTGTTGCTTGGATTATTATATTAAAGAGTATGATAAATGGAGTGATATTAACTTGCAATGATGACGTTTGCAGATGACTGGTAATAACAAACTTATAACTATCTGTAATATTAAGGTGATATTAAGCCTAAGTCACAAAAGCAAGGAATTATGTAATTCAATGGAATAGATTTCATAGTTACGTCACTTAGGAAGCAAGTTGTTGACTTGTGTTAATCAGAAATGTTCTGTGGGATTTCCCCTTCATTATAGGGTAATTTTTTTAGCGATATTCTGCAGATAACGACGAGTGCTGGTTCAATAGATGGTAGTAGTTATACGCTTAGTGGGGTAGTTGCCATGAAGAATCGGTATGTTAGCGTGGTGATGTATGTAACAGGTATTTTATTTATTTTCCAACTCCACAAATAGCACAAGGAAACAGCTGAATTAAAAGAGCTTGACTTCCATCTAGCAATATTTTCAAAAATCATCCTATAGAGCTCGATGTCATCAATATTATGGGCCACTTTATTTATTTAGGGCAATGTTCCGAATCTGTCTGCTCCCAACGATGATGACGTCATCACTTAAAGGCGTGGGAGATCGCAAAGTCCCTCAAAGCCACGACTACTCCGGAAGTAGCGTGGGTTTCTTGGATGCAGATCGTCCCAAATTCTTTTGAAGTTCGGTTAAAGAGTATACTTCACAGTTTTCACCGAAATATGTAGATGGCCTACTTAAGAAAGATTTTATGCTATCACAACGAAACCAATATTTTCGTTTATTTCATCACCTCTTTAGATATCAGTAGTTTTCCCAAATTAAAATATGGGAAATGCAATCCTCACTTCTTTACAAATGTTCACTTTGGTGGCAGCAATATTTAAAACTTTTTCAACCGGAAAATTTGCCGAGTAGTGAATGTTCACAATGAGGAGAACTTGAAATATTTTCAGTATTTATGCCTTACTTTATTAAAAGATCTTGTCGATTCGCCAGTCCAAAGAAAAAGGAAGCGCCCTGGTTTTTTACTAAGCAAGAAACGTGTTTCTTTTGATTCTCTGATTCTCATATACCAGAATGGGAAGAAAATATGTCAAAATAAAAGTTGCCCTTTTTGGAGCATTTTTTCATCTCCAACTTTTCCCGAATATTGTCCCCCCTTATTTGTGCCTAACTTTTATTTGGTACAGATGACTACCCTGCTGTGATGAGAGAACTCATCAATGAAGATTGAAACTACAAAGAATAGTAGAGGGGTAAACAATTGGCAGAGGCAGAAAGCAGAGCTGAAGCAGAAACTATCGGTAAGAGTTTTTTTCGTTTCTATTATATAAGTGGACATACATATATTTTCGATATATACCAAAAGCAGCGAACCTGCGAAAAAGTCGTTTTGTAATATAACCGTGTTTTATACATAATTGTGCAAAAGAATAGCACAAAAGGAAATGACACATAATTTGAACGTTTGATTATTAAAAGGAAGATGCTTAATAATAAACATATTTCACATGCGAATGTTTATGTATGATGATGGATATATGATTATGGCTGGAACCAGCTCTACCATATGATTTATTCAATTTGATTGAATACCTCGAACAATATTTATATCTTGCAAAACCTGAACCCAGAATACTTCGAAATAAATCCATTTGGTTTTATCCGACACCCGTTTGGAAGACGTCCATTACAAAATCAGGTTATTACTCGACATTCGAAGGTAAATAAAATGAAAAAAGGCGTCTACTTTCTTATGTCTTTAGCATGAAAAGTCCCTACCAACTTTCCATCCATATCTTCTAGGATGTAATAGTGCGAACCTAGCTTCTCTCGAACTTTGGCTTTGAGGAATACAGGCGAAAGTTTAGCATTGAAACGTTTTTCGACACTGCTTTGCGCAAAGTTTCGCCTGAACACCTCTTGGCCAATATGGAAAGTTTCTGTTCTGGTCCGTAAATTATATTGGTGTTTATTTTTATGCTTTATGCTTGCGTAAATTAGTCCGAAGAAGCTGTAGTTGGTCATCTCGAGAAAGTGGCGCTGTTGGTTCATTAAATAAATGCAACTTCCTGAGTATACCATAATCAGAAGCGTGGGTCACCATGTCAAAACCATACAAAGCGTGGTACGGAGAACATTTGATAGATTGGTGAGTAGAATTTCGTAAGGCACAGCTTATCGAACTTAGATTTTGATCCCACTCTCTGTGGTCCTTTTTAAGAAATGCTCGGATCCCAGCTATTAGTGAACGGTTTACCCGTTCCGAAGCATTTGCTTGCGGCGAGTACAATGCGGTGTATACGTGTTTGATCCCATAGCTAGTGAAAAAGGCGTTTAAGTCGTTTGCCTTAAATTGACTGCCATTGTCACTAACTATGGTGTCAGGAACTCCGTATACATGAAACATTTGGTGGAGAAGAAAATCTTTGATGTGGCCAGACGCAAATTTTCGTAGGGGACATAGCCAATGAAATTTACTCAGGTGATCTAAAATGATCAAAAGGCCTATGTAACCTTATTTGCTTCTAGGATATGGTCCTAAAAGGTCTATATATAAGCGCTGGAACGGTCGAACTGAGACAATCTGGTTAGTAATTGGAGGCTTCATTACCATGTTAGGAGATTTTGTGGTTTTACAAACCTCGCAATCACGTACATAATCCCTAATGTCTTTGACCATTCCAGGCCAGAAAAAGTTTCGTCTAAGCAAATCCAGTGTCTTTACCATGCCTCCGTGAGCAGTTATGGCAGAATCATGGGCTCGTGATATGGTATCCTTACGCAGTCGGTAAGGAATCCACAATTTCCACGCCTGCTGTTCCTGCTCATCATCACCAGAATAATGAACTGTCCTATAGTAAACATACTTATCGACAATTTTTATATCTGGAAATTTTGATGCATTTCCCATTACTTTTTCCTTCAGTTCCTCACAATCTTTATCATCAAAATATGACGATTCAAGATAAACTTCGGGAACAATAACATGGATCTCTGAAACATCACCATCAGGAATCCTGGACAGCGCGTCTGGGACAATATGTTCTTTGCCTTTTCTATAGCTAATGCTGAACTTGTAGGGTTGAAGCTGAAAAACCCATCGGGCAAGCCTTCCACTCAAATCCGGCTGTCTCATTAGCCATAGAAGACTGGAATGATAAGTGACTACCTCAAACTCTTGGAGCTCTAGATAGCACCTAAACCTTTTGATGGCTTCCACGGCAGCTAGGCACTCGCGTTCTGTTACGCTATAATTGCGCTGTGCAGTATTTAGCTTGTTGCTCATGAAAGCAATCGGTTTTTCACTCCCTTTGTCATCCAGCTGCACCAGAACAGCCCCAATGCCGAAGTCGCTGGCATCGCAGTGGAGGTAGAACTTTCTGCTAAAGTCAGGATTCGCTAAAATAGGCGCTGTAGTTAGCAGCCTTTTCAGGTTATCGAAAGCAATTTGTGCCTCCGATGTCCATTTAAACTTATTTTTACATTTCAAAACCTCAGTTATCGGAAATGTCACGGTAGAGAAGTTTTCGACAAATCGTCTATACCACCCGGTTAGTCCTAAAAACCCTCGGACTTGCCTCAAGTTTTTGGGAACAGGCCAATTTGTTATTGCCTTTACTTTTTCGGGATCAGTGGTGATACCTCCATTACCGATTACGTAACCCAAATAGTTCACTTTCGTGACACAGAACTTACTTTTTGAGACATTCAATGTAAGGTTTGCTTTGCGAAATTGACTAGATATTCTGACTAGGACTTCAATATGCGAATGGAAATCTTCGGACACGATGACGAGATCATCCAAATACCCAAAAACGCAGTGACGTAAGTCGGGAGGGATAATCTCGTCCATTAGCCTGCACATCGTTTGTGGGGCATTACAGAGCCCGAAAGGCATTACCACAAATTGGTATAATGGCCTTCCCGAGACTGTAAATGCCGTTAGATGTTTCGATTTATCATCCAGGCTAATCTGCCAGAAGGCGTCTATTAAATCTAATTTTGAAATTAAATTCGACTTCGGTAATCGTGCGAAGATTCCATCGATGTTGGGCAGACGATAGGCATCCTTCTTCGTAGCCGTGTTCAATTTTCTCGCATCTAGACATAACCTTACCTTGTTGGGTTTTACCACCAACCGCATAGGAGAACTCCAAGCTGAGGTAGAAGGTTCGATGACCCCAAACTTGGGCATCCTATCGATTTCACGAAACATCAATGTCTCGACCGCAGGGGACACCGGGTAGTGCCTTTGTTTGATAGGTGTAGCATCTTCCACATCAATTGAGTGTTTTATTAAGCTGGTCCTTCCTAAGCCCTGGGTCTCGAAGTTCGGAAACATCTCAATTACCGATTTTAAATGTTTCCTTTGTTGATCAGATAAAGGATATAAATCATGTTCGCACTGCTCAAGTTGATTCCCGATTTTGAATTGAATCCAATTCTGAAAAACTTTTGGAAATTGTTTCAGAAGCTATCAAGTCTACAGATCCTAGGATATCTGGAATCAAATCGAAGGTTTTCCAAAAGTCGATACCCAAATTCAGTCGCTGCGAAATTGAGGGTATAATAAAAAGTTTTAATGGTTTAGACTTATCCCTGAAAGATATCTAATGTACGATTTACATTTCGTAAAATGTCGGTGTTTTGAAAAGTCATTTGAAGCTAAGTCCGATCCGAGACAACTTATGCTTGCACCTGTATCCAAAAGCCCATACGCATTGTAATCTAAAAACGACACTTTTGCGTAGTATCGCATATCTTCCGGATTAGAAACAATGGTAGACACTAAAAACTTTTTACACAACTTACGGGTCCTGTGAAAGGATCTCAACCGAATTGTGAATCGTTTTGGTTGTTTTAGAACTTTTGTGGTTTCGAACTTTATTGCAAATATTTCATTTCTTCTTTGTAAGTATAGGGCATATCGGACATGATATGGAAGTTTTGGGTACAGTATCCTAGATGAATTCGTACGCATAGATTCTTTAAGAGAAATCGGGCGTTTCAAAATAGTAATGGGTTTCGAGACATCTTCATTATATTTGGAATTTATGTCATTGTTACGTAAAATTTCAGTATTTGGTTGATGCTGAAGATTTTTATTAGCTAAACTATTTGAAGGGGTGGGTACCACATTTTGATTCAGTCCGATAGTGGACCCATAGGTTTCGAGTTTTTTGATTGACTAAATTTTCTATTTTTACAATCGACGCAATTTGGTTTATAAATATTCTTGCCACCGCAACCATAACAGAATATAGATCTGTCTTGTAGGCAATCCTGTCAATGGTGACCAATTTCATCGCAATTCCAGCATTTGGAATTGACCCCTGGTTTATAAAATGCATCGATATTGGTTTCTGTGTCCTCCGCTAATATTGCTAATATTGTTTTCTAGGTCGATATCGGCGACGTACCTTCGAGGAGCAGTGCTACTAGCTGGGGTACGGGATGTTAAATTCTTCCGTACATACTCATCGCTCAGAAAATTTTCCCTAGTTTGAACGAGTTGACGAAGATGAGAAATCGATTGAATCTTGACATATAATAGATCTTGTCGAACTTCGGGTCGAAGATTCCTAGGTAGGATCTCAATTAACTCATCGTCGGTCATTGGTGTGGGCAATCTGTCCATTATGCCCGAAATAGCTTCAAAAAATGTATCAAACGATTCATTAGCTCGTTGCTTACAATTTCGTAACTCTTCTCTAGTATCGTAAGATGTTTTAAAATCTTTATATTGGGCACGTATGGCTTCGCAGAAATCATTCCAGTTCAGGGACAGAGCCTGCTTGTGGTAACGCCAGTACCAATCTTTGGCTTTACCAGTTAATAACGTATTTAAATTTTTCAATATAATGCTAAAGTCGCCGTTAAAATTATCATTTGTCAGGGATCTAATGCGGTATAAAAATTCGTCCACCTTTAGCCCAGATGATGATCCATCAAATTTGATGTTCCAACTTTGTATTGTGGATGATGCCTTATCCGAAGTCATATGACTTGAATATGATTGGGGAAACGTATTCGGCGATAAATTAAAATTGTTGGAACTTTGATTTGTTTGGGCTGGCTGTGAAGGATTTCCAACCGGGTTTGGAAAATTATTCACGCCGGATGCAAAATGCTGATTGTTAGACTGGTTTGGATAGTTATTGGTATTAATATGCTGTTCGATTGTAACAATATTAATATTCCTTAGAAGTCGAGTCAAATTGGCCTCAATCATTCGGTTAATCTCGGTGTAATCAATAGTATTGTTTATCCCCTGATTAGCGGTACATTGACCTGGAGAATTCACGTCTTGTTGGCCTGGTCCAACGAGACTTCGATTAGGGGTTCCGTAATTAGGTCCCTGTAAGCCCGAATGCAAATTGTATTGAGGATTTTGGTTATCCTGAAATAAATTGCGGCTAGTACTACGAGTGTTGTAGTGCTTCGACATAGCCCCTCTACTTTTGCCTCTAATGGCAGTTTTTGCTACATTCACGGTTTTATGTTGAATGATCAAAGATTTTAATTCGTTTAGTTGGCATGGTCTTTTACACATTGGGCAATCAGCCGAAGTGGTTAAGTGATCTGCTAAGCAACTGCGATGAAACGGATGTGAACACTCACTAATAATAAGGCAATCCTGCCCTTCGCTCATTGTGAGGTTACAAATTTGACAAGCGGAAGGTTCAATGCATACAGTTGCCAATGAAGGAGCTGGGGGATCAACTGGCAGAATAGCCGAAGCCAAAGGAGGAGGAGTTCTTTCCAAAGACATTTTAATACAAAATCTTCTCTTTCTAAATCACAAGTTCAAAATTGTAAGAAGTCAATAAATATGTAATTTATATTTCCTGTTTTTCTTTACTTATTGTGTGGTAGGTTAAATAAAATATATAATTAAGCGATATTGTTATATATGTATGTAGGTATTTCGTATGCGATTTTATCATGTTTTCTTTCCAGAGACGAGAACCAAGATGTGTGAGCGGAACTCGGTAAAACAAGGAAAATACTAGGTTATAACAACTGGACTATGGTGCTTTATATATTCTGAAAAACCAACCTACAATAAACACACCAGGACTTCCATTCAAATCATTACCTTCCTTCTGTATAGTACTGGTCGCTAAAATGCAAACTTGCGAAATTAACGAAATCCAAGTACTCAACAGGCACTGATACCTAAGTTCACTGAAAAGTTAATTCAAAGGATATATAAATGCAGAAAGATATAGAAAGTATATGGAAAATTGTCATTACTACACAAGAAAATTATAAAAGATAGTAATCGGTTGACTATTTCGCTGACAGGCAAAATATCAAAGCTCCAGAAAACTTCCATTAACTATTCCAGTATAAGCGAATCCAACATTGAATACAACTTTCTAATTCCTTTAACATTGAACTCTAAAAGAGAAAAAAAATAGAGCCAAAAAAGATACTGCCATCTTTTCGAGCCTCACGTTGGGCGCCAAATTCTGTAATGTTCCAAACCAAAATCTGGATGAGGGTGCATGTTATATTAAAATTTATATCACCGTAGAATCTCAGAAAAGCTTAGGACTGCGGGAGCCTTACTTCGCTAGCAAGCAGTCGGGTGGGGGGGTTTGTGTCCTTTCCTTTCTGAGTCACTTTAACATTACCTGAATTAATATTAGAGACTCCCTTTTTATTTAACAAAAGAAACAAAACTACAATTTATAACGGGTCTGCAGGACTAAATAAAACTAAAATAATGCATTCCCCACAATCTAGTCATGAACAAATGAGATACAAAACAGGATATTTTCCTTACACCGAAACTATTTTCTATTCTTCCAGATCTTATAGGAAGAATACGCCTCTTAACCCGCTCCTGCCATTGTTCTACTGGCGTTTAATTTAATATGCAGAACCCCTAATCCTACAACTCACATTTTTATGGTCTCGTCTCTTTGGAAGAAAACATTAAATTTAGAATTAGCACATCATTTCTGACAGTGTACAATGTTTATTCAAGGCATTGGGCAATTTCATCAAATATACTTAGTGATAATAATTAATTTAAATGGATATGAGGTTTCCTAAACTATAATAAAATTGATACTTAACTATTAAAAAAATATTATTATTGGAAAGTATTTAATAATTCAAAGAATGCTCAATGCGTCATCTTATAAACTTCCCATAAGGGGCTAAGGAATTTTAAAAAATTTATCTGCAGCTATGCAATACGGCCAATCGAATAAGAAAAAAAAATATGTGGGTGCCAATATTACTGAGAGATTACATGATGTTGGAGGCAAGCATTAGCTGCCACAAAAGTAATAACAAAAAAACTCAAATTGTGGAATGTGTTTCTCAAATAAGGAGAGATCTCATTGGGATACTCACTGCATTCTCTCAACATATTATAATCCACATTTATGCATCCATGCAAGTAAATATACTCGTATATGCAGAGAGCGCAATTGATGATTATACGTATTCAATAAAAAAAGAGACTCCAGACTTACCAGCAGATCGATGAATATGGTGAAGGCCTTCCTCATGTTTGTCGATGCTGTGATGTTGTTGTTGCTTGGGTTATTATATAAAAGAGTATGATAAATGGAGTGATATTAACTTGCAATGATGATGTTTGCAGATGACTGGTAATAACAAACTTATTCGCCAGTCCAAAGAAAAAGGAAGCGCCCTGGTTTTTTTTTTTATTCTCTGATTCTCATATACCAGAATGGGAAGAAAATATGTTTTGGAGCATTTTTTATCTCCAACTTGTGCCTAACTTTTATTTGGTACAGATGACTACCCTGCTGTGATGAGAGAACTCATCAATGAAGGTTGAAACTACAAAGAATAGTAGAGGGGTAAACAATTGGCAGAGGCAGAAAGCAGACCTGAAGCAGAAACTATCGGTAAGAGTTTTTTTTCGTTTCTATTATATACATCTTTTCAATTTTCGTTTCATTCATTACTTCAGTTTCTTTAAGTGGACATGCATATATTTTCGATATATACCAAAAGCAGCGAACCTGCGAAAAAGTCGTTTTGTAATAATGCCGTGTTTTATACATAATTGTGCAAAAGAATAGCACAAAAAGAAATGACACATAATTTGAACGTATGATTATTAAAAGGAAGATGCTTAATAATAAACATATTTCACATGCGAATGTTTATGTATGATGATGGATATATGATTATGGCTGGAACCAGCTCTACCATATGATTTATTCAATTTGATTGAATACCTCGAACAATATTTATATCTTGCAAAACCTGAACCCAGAATACTTCGAAATAAATCCATTTGGTTTTATCCGACACCCGTTTGGAAGACGTCCATTACATATTATTTGAGTTTTTTCTGTAACCTAATAATTCAACAAACAACGTAGAAATTCACCTTAAATTTTGCACATTAAGTTGCCTTAATCCCAGCGAAAATAATTTAAAATTTTTAGGATAATTAATTTGTATAGGATATGTTTATGTAAGGCGTATTATTACCGACAGTTGTGTATACGAATAGCAGAAAAGGACGTAATTATGGTTTATTTGGAGTCTAGTTTTCGCGACACTGTATGTGCATCTCTCTTTAATCAGTGGACTTTCATATATCGATACCTCCATTGTAAAACATGCTAAGTCGACTTAGAATGTTTTTAGGGAAATTTAATTTTTAATTTCTAAATATACCAAACTATATTCAGTCAAAATTTGGTGTTTATCCGTCAACCCAATCACAAATTATTCACAAAACAGTACAGGTGCTTCGATTTCCATCATAAAGGAATTCTACACAAATTTACAAAAGTCCTCAAACTTTGAACCAAATTTAGTTTTGTGTTGATTACGACCGATACTGAAATGTATCAGTGAACATTTCAACGTTAAACCAACAGAGCTGGTATAGAGAAGAACAATAAAGAAATAATGAAAAATAGACTTACTGACATATGCACGTTATAAGGACTACCATCGACACATTCTTTCTTATAATTTTCTTTAAATGGTGGCTGCTTTAGTACAGTATCACAGTTAAAAAACAAAATAACGAAGAAATTATTTAAATAAACACCCTTTAACGTTTTTTTCCAATTATACATATTGTTACAAGCATTTTTTTTTTTTAAATTATTTGATATTTCGATTTTACTTTTTAAACCTTTTTTTCACGTGAGAGTGGGTTGAAGAGAAAATCTATACTGTTTGTTGAATAAATACACTCTAAGGAATTTTGTATCCCTTTCACATCACTCAGACGACTGATACCATCGACTTTTCTGCCAACGACGACTTTTGCTTCTTCTTCTCAGTGAGATACAAATTGCTGGAATTTCCAGTGGAAAAGGAGAATGGATCACTATAAAAATTTAAGGGAATTTTTGGGTATAAGATCCAAGAGTCTATAATTTATGCTAGTTTTATTTTCTCTCTACCTTTTTGACTCTTATTCTAAATTTGATTTAGAGTCAAGAAAAAATGATAATAAGAGTCTTGGGGCTAGGAACAGAGTCTGAGCTGATTTTATTCTCTGATAAAAACTGATCTCGCCTTTAGGTACTCTGCAAAAACGAATTTTGGAAATTGTATTTTTTTCCAAATTGATTATTTCTTATTGATGTACTATTTACCTTCATATGTTTTTGATTTCCCGCTATTTCCGCATTAGGAATTTTTTAAAAAATATTGATTGAAATTTTTTTAGCAACAGCGAATGGATGCCTGAAAAATTTAACTTTTTCCCATCCAATCTTACGTTCATGTAAAGTATTATTCCAATATGTAAAAAGTTTGATTTATTAATTAAAAACCTGTGAAGCATTATTATACCCTCCACCATAGGTTGGGGGGTATATTCATTTTGTCACTCCGTTTGTAACACCTCTAAATATTGATCTTAGACCCCATAACGTATATATATTCTTAATCGTCTTACAATTCTAAGAAGATTTAGCCATGTCCGTCCGTCTGTTGTAATCACGATACTATCTATAATACTTGATCTAGGTGGCTGAAATTTGGTATAGATACTTCTTATAGCTGCAGGTAACTTGGGATTGAAAATGGGCGATATCGGTCCATATTTAGATATAGCTCCCATATATAGCATCTAACTTGTTGTGATTCCTACTGTTCTCTTCTATACTATATTTTTTGTGTTTTCGGTGTTATTATACCCTACACCACACTGTGGTACAGGGTATTATAACTTTGTGCATTTGTTTGTAACACCCAAAAGGAGAAGAAATAGACCCATCGTTTATTATACCGATCGACTTAGAATTACTTTCTGAGTTGATTTAGCTATGTCCGTCTGTCTGTCCGTCTGTCTGTGCATGTATTCTTGTAATCAAAGTACAGGTCGCAATTGTGGTCCGATCTCGACGAAACTTTACACATATGTTTTATTTGGCCCAAGGACGATCCCTAAGGAATTTTGTATCCCTTTCACATCACTCAGACGACTGATACCATCGACTTTTCTGCCAACGACGACTTTTGCTTCTTCTTCTCAGTGAGATACAAATTGCTGGAATTTCCAGTGGAAAAGGAGAATGGATCACTATAAAAATTTAAGGGAATTTTTGGGTATAAGATCCAAGAGTCTATAATTTATGCTAGTTTTATTTTCTCTCTACCTTTTTGACTCTTATTCTAAATTTGATTTAGAGTCAAGAAAAAATGATAATAAGAGTCTTGGGGCTAGGAACAGAGTCTGAGCTGATTTTATTCTCTGATAAAAACTGATCTCGCCTTTAGGTACTCTGCAAAAACGAATTTTGGAAATTGTATTTTTTTCCAAATTGATTATTTCTTATTGATGTACTATTTACCTTCATATGTTTATGATTTCCCGCTATTTCCGCATTAGGAAATTTTTAAAAAATATTGATTGAAATTTTTTTAGCAACAGCGAATGGATGCCTGAAAAATTTAACTTTTTCCCATCCAATCTTACGTTCATGTAAAGTATTATTCAAATATGTAAAAAGTTTGATTTATTAATTAAAAACCTGTGAAGCATTATTATACCCTCCACCATAGGTTGGGGGGTATATTCATTTTGTCACTCCGTTTGTAACACCTCTAAATATTGATCTTAGACCCCATAACGTATATATATTCTTAATCGTCTTACAATTCTAAGAAGATTTAGCCATGTCCGTCCGTCTGTTGTAATCACGATACTATCTATAATACTTGATCTAGGTGGCTGAAATTTGGTATAGATACTTCTTATAGCTGCAGGTAACTTGGGATTGAAAATGGGCGATATCGGTCCATATTTAGATATAGCTCCCATATATAGCATCTAACTTGTTGTGATTCCTACTGTTCTCTTCTATACTATATTTTTTGTGTTTTCGGTGTTATTATACCCTACACCACACTGTGGTACAGGGTATTATAACTTTGTGCATTTGTTTGTAACACCCAAAAGGAGAAGAAATAGACCCACAGTTTATTATACCGATCGACTTAGAATTACTTTCTGAGTTGATTTAGCTATGTCCGTCTGTCTGTCCGTCTGTCTGTGCATGTATTCTTGTAATTAAAGTACAGGTCGCAATTATGGTCCGATCTCGACGAAACTTTACACATATGTTTTATTTGGCCCAAGGTCGATCCCTATTGAATTTGGTTAAAATCGGTTCAGATTTAGATATAGCCCCCATATATATGTTACCCCAGATTTGACATGTAAGCGCTGTAAAAACTTTATTTTATATCCGATCGGTCTGAAATTCGGCAGAAAGGGGTTTCTTATCATATGAATGAACACTGTTAAATTTGGAAGAAATCGGTTCAGATTTAGATATAGCCCCCATATATACGTTACCACCGATTTGAAGTGTAAGCACTGTAAAAATGTTATTTTATATCCGATCAGTATGAAATTCGGCAGAAAGAGGTTTCTTATTATATGAATGAACACTGCTAAATTTGGCAGAAATCGGTTCAGATTTAGATATAGCCCCCATATATACCTACCCCCGATTTGAAGAGTAAGCGCCGTAAAAATGTTATTTTATATCCGATCAGTATGAAATTCGGCAAAAAGAAGTTTCCTTCTACATGAATGAACACTGTTAAATTTGGAAGAAATCGGTTCAGATTTAGATATAGCCCCCATATATACGTTACCCCCAATTTGAAGTGTAAGCGCTGTAAAAATGTTATTTTATATCCGATCAGTATGAAATTCGGCAGAAAGAGGTTTCCTATTATTTGAATGAACACTGTTAAATTTGGAAGAAATCGGTTCAGATTTAGATATAGCCCCATATATATGTTTCCTCCGATTCGACATGTAAGATGTCTTTTTACATGAATGAGTATTCAGGGAAAACCTTTTCAGATTTATATATAACATCCGTATATATGTTCCTCCTGATTTGGTATCAAAGCGCTATAGAAGTTGTACCTTACTTCCGATCATTAAAATTTTCCAGAAATATGTTTCTCAATTTAGGAACGAGTATTGTTTAATTTAGCGATTGTTCAGAATTAGATAATATGTTCCTACCCATTTACCAATTATTCCAAATTATTATCGCAATGACCCTTATCGCATTATTAGGGAGGTGTAGGGTATTATATAGTCGGCCCCGCCCGACTTTCTGCCTTTCCTTACTGGTTTTCTTTAGCTAAGAGTAATTTTGTGAGGTCACATGCTATCCAAGGTGGAGGGTATATAAGATTCAGCATGGCCGAACTTAACGCTTCTTCTTGTTTTTCTTTAATAATGGAACAGTGTTAGAGAAATGTTGGTTATAATTACCCTTCAAAATATCTTTTGATACACGTGGATATTAAAACTGACCAAGTCACGGTTTTGTTAATTTTTATATGAAACTTCGAGACTTTCAGCCGTATTCATAAAAAACTTAAAACAGCTTTACAAACCTTTGTTAAGCAAAATTTGTTAAAATTGTATTCATAAACAATTATTATAATCCGTTAATTTTAATATTGGTTCGACTCTACTTTAAGCGTTTGTTAAAGTGACATTTGCTTTTTCTTCGTGTTCATTTGCAAAACATTTTCATGGAATTTTTTAATTTAAAGAAAAAAAATATAAGACTGATTTGGAACATATTTTTTAGAACTTGTTTAGCTTAAACTAAGAAAACAAGAATAAAATACTTAACTCTGCCTTCTAGAACTTGTTTATGTCAAAACGAAATGTACCATTAAATGAGAGGTATATCAAAACGTGGATTGATTTATCGCATTTTTCCAGGAAGAGTTAAGGCATTGTGCAACATAATCTGCTCCTTCCCAAAAATTTCGTAAGGATTGGTTCCTTTTTTCGAGCAGTACATTGATTGTCACAGACTAAAGGACATGGCTAAATCGACTCTGGGCATGATTCTGCGTCCATCGGTATATAAAATGCATTTTGGAATCTTCTTTTTCCCACACACAGAATACAGTTTGATTGCCTCAACCGAATTATTTGCCAACCGAATTTTGGTAGTTCTGTCTACTGTCATGCGATTCCATCAGGACAACCAATATTTTGGTTGTGGTTTACTTCTGCTTCTATGTTGACAAAAATCATATTTGGTTGCGCCAACTACGAAAATGGTGGCTAAAATTATCTGTTGTAGTTGCCACCAACTGTTTTAAAAAATTGGTTTTTCTGACAATTTGTCAGTCATGTTAGGTTAGGTTAAGTTGACGAGATGAGACGTTTAAACGTCTCATGTCCATGGACATAAACTTAAGCCAGTGGTTCGGCGTGTTGTGCGCTCCTTATCTATGATCTTTTTATACCTCACGAGTATGTCGGACCCGAAATGTTGGGATCTTGCATGTGTGAACGCCGGGCAGTGACACAGAAAATCTTCCATCGTTTTTGTTTTCCCTGCATGCCCTGCATTCGTTGTTTCCTGCTAGTCCTATGCGATGAAGATGTGCTTGTAAGCTTGAGTGTCCCGTTAGAATACTCATCATCTTACTAATATCGATCTTGTTTAGTTTTAGAAGACTTCTCCTTTTCTTTTCATTTGGGTCACCCCACAGTATCTTTGCAGTTGCTCCTATTGTTGCGCTAATCCACACAGTTTTGTGAGCCATCACTGCCCAGTGCTTCAACTCATTTTTCGTGGCTTCGAAAGGTTTCCAATTTTCCAAGTATATTACTCGAAGTTCTCTGCCCATTGAAGCCAAGCTGTTTGCCCGTTCACTCCGCTGTGTCCTGGTACCCAGCAAATGGGCTGAGTTATCATTTATCGTTCTTTTACAGTCCAACACTATTATGGATTTTACCCTTTCTGATGTTATTGCTTTAATCGCCATTTGGTTATCTGTGAAAATATTGGCATATTTAGGCTTTGTCGTGTTACTGAGCCAGTTCACACACTCCGTGATTGCTGGAACTTCTGCTTGAAATACCGTGTTATGGTCAGGGAGGCGGAAGTGAAGTTCGCCTTCTGGTTCATCAATAAAAGTCCCAGACCCGTCCTTCCTCCTCGCTTGGACCCATCCGTGTAGCAGCTGTATCCCACTGGCACATGGACCAAAGTTCCATTTTCCAGGAGCGTCTGTCTGGCACAAACGTATCACAGGTAGCTGTAAGCCGCACTTCAGGAATGCGGTCGGATATTTCTGGCGTTTGAATGTGACCAACTAGAGATTCCAAAATCTTCTGATGGTACGACTTGTGGTCTCGATTCACCCATCACTTGTAGACGTCTTGCTGTGAGGGCTGCCTCATACTTTATACGGATATCTATTGGTTGGATGTGCAGTATATTCTCCAACGCTTTTGCTGGTGCAGTTCTAAATGCCCCGCTTATGCCTAGACAGCACATACGTTGAATTTTTTTGCAAAGGTATTACGTTGCACTTCTTGTCCATTGATGTCCACCAAACTACATAGGCGTAGGTGATTATTGGTCTAATCACGCTCATGTAAAGCCAGTGAGTCATATTTGGACGTAGTCCCCATTTTAAACCTATAGCTCTTCTGCACAACGACCAACATCTGTGGGGTTTGTAACTCTTTCTTCAAGACGATCTTTCCAGTACAGTTTCTGATCCAAGACTAGTTATAGCAATTGTCTTATTCAGCAATCGAGGCCGGGTAAAACGTGGGATCTTCGTTTCCCTTGTAAATAGACATATTTTTGTCTGGGTTAACATTTAATCCCCTTGGTTGTGCCCAGTTATATGCTATGTTAAGTGCCTCTTCAGCTCTTCTGCATAATAGATTTGGATGAAAGCCCCTTAGAAGTATTACAACATCGTCTGCATAACAGACTGGTTTAAGTCCTTCATTGGTGAGGGCGAGGAGACTGTGTATCGTCGTTACACATAGAAGAGGCGATAAAATGCCCCCTGAGGTATGCCACGATTTACCTTGTCTCTAATTTTTACGTCATATTATCCACAAATAATCCTTAGCATATAGTTGATCCAGTTTTACAGCGCCCGGTCAACCTGAAACTCGTCTAAGGACTGGATAAGTGTATCGGTCTGTACATTGTTAAATGCGCCTTCAATGTCTATGCAAACAGCAAGTGTATACATTTCTTTACTGAAGGACTCTTCTATGTGGTGCACTACCTCATGCAGAGCTGTTTCCACTGATCTTCCTTTGACATGGGCGTGTTGTTTGAATTTTAGCCTGTCATCCGCTATTTTACTTTTGACCAATTATTCGCTCCATTGTTTTTAACAGGAAAGAAGTTAGGCCAATGAGTCGATAAGCCTTTGGGGTCGTATAACTCGCCTTGCCAGGCTTTGGTATGAAGACCAGCCTTGATTCCTGCCAGTTTTTTGGGGTATAAGAATGGGTTAGGCATGCAGTGAACACTCCAGCCAGATGAGTTGATACCAGATCCACCTCTTTCTGCAAAAGTGCTGGAAATATTCCATCCGGTCCCGCAGCCTTAAAGGGAGAGAAACTATTCATCGCTGCTTTAACCATACCATCTGTTATATCCGTAATAGGTACTTGATGCAATACGTTTTCATTCTGTAACTGTTCCTCTGTTGGTCCAGCATTACCAGTCGGAAAATGAGTTTTCATCAAGAGCCTTACGGTATCCTCTATAGTTTCCATCGTTTTACCCGTTTCATCCACCAGTGTTTCGGTTTGGACATGTGTTTTTGAGAGGAACTTATTGGGTTAGGCGATGGCCGTGCAATTTTAAACCTTATATAACAGTGGTCTGAATAGGAGTGTTCGTCCGAAATCCTCCACTCATGGATCTCATCAATAAGATTTTCTGAACATATCGTTATATCTAATACTTCTTCCCTAATTTTGTTAACAAAGGTTGCAGTGTTTCCTATGTTAAGAGTTATGAAGTAATTTGTATTCAAAAATTCGATAAGGGCGTGTCCCCTTTTATTGGTGTTAGTACTACCCCAAGCGATATGATGGGAGTTGGCGTCACATCCAGCTAATAACTCATTACTTGTGTGTTTGGATTCCCTCACCAGACGTTGTAATTCCGACGTAGGGGGCAATGCCGGCGCATCGAATGACAGATATATTGGCGCCAGGTACATATTTCCATTACCTTGCATCAGCACCGTTGCGTCCGATTTTGACAACTCTGGAGAGAAAATAACACATACGTTTTTATGGCACAAAATACAAGTCCTTGGACGAGTACCTGTGTTAGCGTAGAAAAAGTTATAGTTCACATGGTTTAATCCAGTAATCTTGTTGCTAGTTGTCCATGGTTCCTGGATCAAAGCAATATGAACCCTGCCTTTATTTATGATATCCATCAAAGCTTTGGATGCTGTTTCGCTCCGGTGGAGATTTATCTGGATGACCCCAATCATTGTAAAAGTAAAGTAAAAGTTTCTTTTAGGAGTCTATCCTATCTGGTGGCACTCCCTCATTATTTGGTAGTGGGTCATGGTAAGGGTAGCAGCCGTATTTTTTATACAAGCTCACATAGACCAGTTTAGGTCCCTAGTGTTACCACGGGCTAAAATGCCCCTCATCGAAACCAACCTGTTTGATATACAAATTTATCGATAGTGCGAATATCGGTACTGGAAAGATCTGTTAGGCTGCCTAGAAAAGCCGACCCCAGTATATCCAGTCGTCGTTTACTCAGAGCGGGGCAGTCGCATAGCAAGTGCTCAATGCTCTCCACTTCTTCCTCATCTCCACAGCTTCTGCAGAAGTCATTAGAGTCAATACCCAATCTTTTGGCGTGTTCGCCGATCAAGCAGTGTCCCGTCAGAACTGATACTAACGTAGACAATCTTTGCCTCTCTAGTGCGAGGAGATATTTTGATCTTCTCAGGTCATACCTTGGCTACTCTGCAGGTGCCGATTTCTGTCCATCTTTCGTTGGACTGCCTGTTTTCCTCTTGCCTAAGCTAAAGCTTGCACGTGGATAGTGGCGCACCAATATATGCAAATTCTTCGAGAATTTGTAATGTCGTCCCTTTCCTAGCAAGTTCATCGGCTTTGCAGTCCCCCGGGATATCCCTATGCCCTGGCACCCATATGAGGTGTATATTAAACTGCTCAGCCATCTCGTTAAGAGATCTGATACCATCGACTTTTCTGCCAACGACGACTTTTGCTTCTTCTTCTCAGTGAGATACAAATTGCTGGAATTTCCAGTGGAAAAGGAGAATGGATCACTATAAAAATTTAAGGGAATTTTTGGGTATAAGATCCAAGAGTCTATAATTTATGCTAGTTTTATTTTCTCTCTACCTTTTTGACTCTTATTCTAAATTTGATTTAGAGTCAAGAAAAAATGATAATAAGAGTCTTGGGGCTAGGAACAGAGTCTGAGCTGATTTTATTCTCTGATAAAAACTGATCTCGCCTTTAGGTACTCTGCAAAAACGAATTTTGGAAATTGTATTTTTTTCCAAATTGATTATTTTTTATTGATGTACTATTTACCTTCATATGTTTTACTATCGACTGCCAATTATGAAAAATCGATGATTTCCCGCTATTTCCGCATTAGGAATTTTTTAAAAAATATTGATTTAAATTTTTTTTAGCAACAGCGAATGGATGCCTGAAAAATTTAACTTTTTCCCATCCAATCTTCCGTTCATGTAAAGTATTATTCCAATATGTAAAAAGTTTGATTTATTAATTAAAAACCTGTGAAGCATTATTATACCCTCCACCATAGGTTGGGGGGTATATTCATTTTGTCACTTCGTTTGTAACACCTCTAAATATTGATCTTAGACCCCATAACGTATATATATTCTTAATCGTCTTACAATTCTAAGAAGATTTAGCCATGTCCGTCCGTCTGTTGTAATCACGATACTATCTATAATACTTGATCTAGGTGGCTGAAATTTAGTATAGATACTTCTTATAGCTGCAGGTAACTTGGGATTGAAAATGGGCGATATCGGTCCATATTTAGATATAGCTCCCATATATAGCATCTAACTTGTTGTGATTCCTACTGTTCTCTTCTATACTATATTTTTGTGTTTTCGGTGTTATTTTCTTTAGGTTAGAGTAATTTTGTGAGGTCACATGCTATCCAAGGTGGAGGGTATATAAGATTCGGCATGGCCGAACTTAACGCTTCCACTTGTTTTTCTTTAATAATGGAAAAATGTTAGAGAAATGTTGGTTATAATTACCCTTTAAAGTATCTTTTGATACACGTGGATATTAAAACTGACCAAGTCACGGTTTTGTTAATTTTTATATGAAACTTCGAGACTTTCAGCCGTATTCATAAAAAACTTAAAACAGCTTTACAAACCTTTGTTAAGCAAAATTTGTTAAAATTGTATTCATAAACAATTATTACCCTAAAACACCTTTTGTAAACCATTGTTAAATCCGTGAATTCTAATATTGGTTCGACCCTACTTTAAGCGTTTGTTAAAGTGACATTTGCTTTTTCTTCGTGTACATTTGCAAAACATTTTCATGGAATTTTTTAATTTAAAGAATAAAAATATAAGACTGTTTTTGAACATATTTTTAAGAACTGGTTTAGCTTAAACTAAGAAAACAAGAATAAAATACTTAACTGTGCCTTCTAGAACTTGTTTATGTCAAAACGAAATGTACCATTAAATGAGAGGTATATCAAAACGTGGATCGATTTATCGCTTTTTTCCAGGAAGAGTTAAAGGCATTGTGCAACATAAGCTGCTCCTTCCCAAAAATTTCGTAAGGATTGGTTCCTTTTTTCGAGCAGTACATTGATTGTCACAGACTAAAGGACATGGCTAAATCGACTCTGGGCATGATTCTGCGTCCATCGGTATATAAAATGCATTTTGGAATCTTCTTTTTCCCACACACAGAATACAGTTTGATTGCCTCAACCGAATTATTTGCCAACCGAATTTTGGTAGTTCTGTCTACTGTCATGCGATTCCATCAGGACAACCAATATTTTGGTTGTGGTATACTTCTGCTTTTATGTTGACAAAAATCATATTTGGTTGCGCCAACTACGAAAATGGTGGCTAAAATTATCTGTTGTAGTTGCCAACAACTGTTATAAAAAATTGGTTTTTCTGACAATTTGTCAGTCATGTTAGGTTAGGTTGAAGAGAGGAGACGCTTAAACGTCTCATGTCCATGGACATACACTTAAGCCAGTGGTTCGGCGTGTTGTGCGCTCATTATTTATGATCTTGTGTGAACGCCGGGCAGTGACACAGAAAATGCTCCATCGTTTCGATGTTTTCCCTGCATGCCCTGCATTATCTCATCATCTTACTAATATCGATCTTGTTTAGTTTCAGAAGACTTCTTGTTTTCTTTTCATTTAGGTCACCCCACAGTATCTTTGCAGTTGCTCCTATTGTTGCGCTAATCCACACAGTTTTGTGAGCCATCACTGCCCAGTGCTTCAACTCACTTTTCGTGGCTTCGAAAGGTTTCCAATTTTCCAAGTATATTACTCGAAGTTCTCTGCCCTTTGAAGCCAAGCTGTTTGCCCGTTCATTTCCAATCACTCCGTTGTGTCCTGGTACCCAGCAAATGGGCTGAGTAATCATTTATCGTTCTTTTACAGTCCAACACTATTATGGATTTTACCCTTTCTGATGTTATTGCTTTAATCGCCATTTGGCTATCTGTGAAAATATTCGCATATTTAGGCTTTGTCGTGTTACTGAGCCAGTTCACACACTCCGTGATTGCTGGAACTTCTGCTTGAAATACCGTGTTATGGTCAGGGAGGCGGAAGTGAAGTTCGACTTCTGGTTCATCAATAAAAGTCCCAGACCTGTCCTTCCTCCTCGCTTGGACCCATCCGTGTAGCAGCTGTATCCCACTGGCACATGGACCAAAGTTCCAGTATCACAGGTAGCTGTAAGCCGCACTTCAGGAATGCGGTCGGAGATTTCTGGCGTTTGAATGTGACCAACTAGAGATTCCAAAATCTTCTGATGGTACGACTTGTTGTCTCGATTCACCCATCACTTGGAGACGTCTTGCTGTGAGGGCTGCCTCATACTTTATACGGATATCTATTGGTTGGATGTGCAGTATAGTCTCCAACGCTTTTGCTGGTGCAGTTCTAAATGCCCCGCTTATGCCTAGACAGCACATACGTTAAATTTTTTTGCAAAGGTATTACGTTGCACTTCTTGTCCATTGATGTCCACCACACTACATAGGCGTAGGTGATTATTGGTCTAATCACGCTCATGTAAAGCCAGTGAGTCATATTTGGACGTAGTCCCCATTTTAAACCTATAGCTCTTCTGCACAACGACCAACATCTGTGGGCGTTTGTAACTCTTTCTTCAAGACGATCTTTCCAGTACAGTTTCTGATCCAAGATTAGTTATAGCAATTGTCTTATTCAGCAATCGAGGCCGGGTAAAACGTGGGATCTTCGTTTTCCTTGTAAATAGACATATTACATGGGTTTACATTTAATCCCCTTGGTTGTGCCCAGTTATATGCTATGTTAAGTGCCTCTTCAGCTCTTCTGCTTAATAGATTTGGATGAAAGCCCCTTAGAAGTATTACAACATCGTCTGCATAACAGACTGGTTTAAGTCCTTCATTGGTGAGGGCGAGGAGACTGTGTATCGTCGTTACACATAGAAGAGGCGATAAAATGCCCCCTGAGGTATGCCACGATTTACCTTGTCTCTAATTTTTACGTCATATGACCCACAAATAATCCTTAGCATATAGTTCATCCAGTTTTACAGCGCCCGGTCAACCTGAAACTCGTCTAAGGACTGGATAAGTGTATCGGTCTGTACATTGTTAAATGCGCCCTCAATGTCTATGCAAACAGCAAGTGTATACATTTCTTTACTGAAGGACTCTTCTATGTGGTGCACTACATCATGCAGAGCTGTTTCCACTGATCTTCCTTTGACATGGGCATGTTGTTTGAATTTTAGCCTGTCATCCGCTATTTTACTTTTGACCATGTTATCAATTATTGGCTCCAATTTTTTTAACAGGAAAGAAGTTAGGCCAATGAGTCGATAAGCCTTTGGGGTCGTATAACTCGCCTTGCCAGGCTTTGGTATGAAGACCAGCCTTGATTCCTGCCAGTTTTTTGGGGTATAAAAATGGGTTAGGCATGCAGTGAACACTCCAGCCAGATGAGTTGATACCAGATCCACCTCTTTCTGCAGAAGTGCTGGAAATATTCCATCCGGTCCCGCAGCCTTAAAGGGAGAGAAACTATTCATCGCTGCTTTAACCATACCATCTGTTATATCCGTAATAGGTACTTGATGCAATACGTTTTCATTCTGTAACTGTTCCTCTGTTGGTCCAGCATTACCAGTCGGAAAATGAGTTTTCATCAAGAGCCTTACGGTATCCTCTATAGTTTCCATCGTTTTACCCGTTTCATCCACCAGTGTTTCGGTTTGGACATGTGTTTTTGAGAGGAACTTATTGGGTTAGGCGATGGCCGTGCAATTTTAAACCTTATATAACAGTGGTCTGAATAGGAGTGTTCGTCCGAAATCCTCCACTCATGGATCTCATCAATAAGATTTTCTGAACATATCGTTATATCTAATACTTCTTCCCTAATTTTGTTAACAAAGGTTGCAGTGTTTCCTATGTTAAGAGTTATGAAGTAATTTGTATTCAAAAATTCGATAAGGGCGTGTCCCCTTTTATTGGTGTTAGTACTACCCCAAGCGATATGATGGGAGTTGGCGTCACATCCAGCTAATAACTCATTACTTGTGTGTTTGGATTCCCTCACCAGACGTTGTAATTCCGACGTAGGGGGCAATGCCGGCGCATCGAATGACAGATATATTGGCGCCAGGTACATATTTCCATTACCTTGCATCAGCACCGTTGCGTCCGATTTTGACAACTCTGGAGAGAAAATAACACATACGTTTTTATGGCACAAAATACAAGTCCTTGGACGAGTACCTGTGTTAGCGTAGAAAAAGTTATAGTTCACATGGTTTAATCCAGTAATCTTGTTGCTAGTTGTCCATGGTTCCTGGATCAAAGCAATATGAACCCTGCCTTTATTTATGATATCCATCAAAGCTTTGGATGCTGTTTCGCTCCGGTGGAGATTTATCTGGATGACCCCAATCATTGTAAAAGTAAAGTAAAAGTTTCTTTTAGGAGTCTATCCTATCTGGTGGCACTCCCTCATTATTTGGTAGTGGGTCATGGTAAGGGTAGCAGCCGTATTTTTTATACAAGCTCACATAGACCAGTTTAGGTCCCTAGTGTTACCACGGGCTAAAATGCCCCTCATCGAAACCAACCTGTTTGATATACAAATTTATCGATAGTGCGAATATCGGTACTGGAAAGATCTGTTAGGCTGCCTAGAAAAGCCGACCCCAGTATATCCAGTCGTCGTTTACTCAGAGCGGGGCAGTCGCATAGCAAGTGCTCAATGCTCTCCACTTCTTCCTCATCTCCACAGCTTCTGCAGAAGTCATTAGAGTCAATACCCAATCTTTTGGCGTGTTCGCCGATCAAGCAGTGTCCCGTCAGAACTGATACTAACGTAGACAATCTTTGCCTCTCTAGTGCGAGGAGATATGTTGATCTTCTCAGGTCATACCTTGGCTACTCTGCAGGTGCCGATTTCTGTCCATCTTTCGTTGGACTGCCTGTTTTCCTCTTGCCTAAGCTAAAGCTTGCACGTGGATAGTGGCGCACCAATATATGCAAATTCTTCGAGAATTTGTAATGTCGTCCCTTTCCTAGCAAGTTCACGGCTTTGCAGTTCCCCGGGATATCCCTATGCCCTGGCACCCATATGAGGTGTATATTAAACTGCTCAGCCATCTCGTTAAGAGATCTGATACCATCGACTTTTCTGCCAACGACGACTTTTGCTTCTTCTTCTCAGTGAGATACAAATTGCTGGAATTTCCAGTGGAAAAGGAGAATGGATCACTATAAAAATTTAAGGGAATTTTTGGGTATAAGATCCAAGAGTCTATAATTTATGCTAGTTTTATTTTCTCTCTACCTTTTTGACTCTTATTCTAAATTTGATTTAGAGTCAAGAAAAAATGATAATAAGAGTCTTGGGGCTAGGAACAGAGTCTGAGCTGATTTTATTCTCTGATAAAACTGATCTCGCCTTTAGGTACTCTGCAAAAACGAATTTTGGAAATTGTATTTTTTTCCAAATTGATTATTTCTTATTGATGTACTATTTACCTTCATATGTTTTACTATCGACTGCCAATTATGAAAAATCGATGATTTCCCGCTATTTCCGCATTAGGAATTTTTTAAAAAATATTGATTGAAATTTTTTTTAGCAACAGCGAATGGATGCCTGAAAAATTTAACTTTTTCCCATCCAATCTTCCGTTTATGTAAAGTATTATTCCAATATGTAAAAAGTTTGATTTATTAATTAAAAACCTGTGAAGCATTATTATACCCTCCACCATAGGTTGGGGGGTATATTCATTTTGTCACTTCGTTTGTAACACCTCTAAATATTGATCTGAGACCCCATAACGTATATATATTCTTAATCGTCTTACAATTCTAAGAAGATTTAGCCATGTCCGTCCGTCTGTTGTAATCACGATACTATCTATAATACTTGATCTAGGTGGCTGAAATTTAGTATAGATACTTCTTATAGCTGCAGGTAACTTGGGATTGAAAATGGGCGATATCGGTCCATATTTAGATATAGCTCCCATATATAGCATCTAACTTGTTGTGATTCCTACTGTTCTCTTCTATACTATATTTTTGTGTTTTCGGTGTTATTTTCTTTAGGTTAGAGTAATTTTGTGAGGTCACATGCTATCCAAGGTGGAGGGTATATACGATTCGGCATGGCCGAACTTAACGCTTCCACTTGTTTTTCTTAATTAATGGAAAAATGTTAGAGAAATGTTGGTTATAATTACCCTTTAAAGTATCTTTTGATACACGTGGATATTAAAACTGACCAAGTCACGGTTTTGTTAATTTTTATATGAAACTTCGAGACTTTCAGCCGTATTCATAAAAAACTTAAAACAGCTTTACAAACCTTTGTTAAGCAAAATTTGTTAAAATTGTATTCATAAACAATTATTACCCTAAAACACCTTTTGTAAACCATTGTTAAATCCGTGAATTCTAATATTGGTTCGACCCTACTTTAAGCGTTTGTTAAAGTGACATTTGCTTTTTCTTCGTGTACATTTGCAAAACATTTTCATGGAATTTTTTAATTTAAAGAAAAAAAATATAAGACTGTTTTTGAACATATTTTTAAGAACTGGTTTAGCTTAAACTAAGAAAACAAGAATAAAATACTTAACTGTGCCTTCTAGAACTTGTTTATGTCAAAACGAAATGTACCATTAAATGAGAGGTATATCAAAACGTGGATCGATTTATCGCTTTTTTCCAGGAAGAGTTAAAGGCATTGTGCAACATAAGCTGCTCCTTCCCAAAAATTTCGTAAGGATTGGTTCCTTTTTCGAGCAGTACATTGATTGTCACAGACTAAAGGACATGGCTAAATCGACTCTGGGCATGATTCTGCGTCCATCGGTATATAAAATGCATTTTGGAATCTTCTTTTTCCCACACACAGAATACAGTTTGATTGCCTCAACCGAATTATTTGCCAACCGAATTTTGGTAGTTCTGTCTACTGTCATGCGATTCCATCAGGACAACCAATATTTTGGTTGTGGTATACTTCTGCTTTTATGTTGACAAAAATCATATTTGGTTGCGCCAACTACGAAAATGGTGGCTAAAATTATCTGTTGTAGTTGCCAACAACTGTTATAAAAAATTGGTTTTTCTGACAATTTGTCAGTCATGTTAGGTTAGGTTGAAGAGAGGAGACGCTTAAACGTCTCATGTCCATGGACATACACTTAAGCCAGTGGTTCGGCGTGTTGTGCGCTCATTATTTATGATCTTGTGTGAACGCCGGGCAGTGACACAGAAAATGCTCCATCGTTTCGATGTTTTCCCTGCATGCCCTGCATTATCTCATCATCTTACTAATATCGATCTTGTTTAGTTTCAGAAGACTTCTTGTTTTCTTTTCATTTAGGTCACCCCACAGTATCTTTGCAGTTGCTCCTATTGTTGCGCTAATCCACACAGTTTTGTGAGCCATCACTGCCCAGTGCTTCAACTCACTTTTCGTGGCTTCGAAAGGTTTCCAATTTTCCAAGTATATTACTCGAAGTTCTCTGCCCTTTGAAGCCAAGCTGTTTGCCCGTTCATTTCCAATCACTCCGTTGTGTCCTGGTACCCAGCAAATGGGCTGAGTAATCATTTATCGTTCTTTTACAGTCCAACACTATTATGGATTTTACCCTTTCTGATGTTATTGCTTTAATCGCCATTTGGCTATCTGTGAAAATATTGGCATATTTAGGCTTTGTCGTGTTACTGAGCCAGTTCACACACTCCGTGATTGCTGGAACTTCTGCTTGAAATACCGTGTTATGGTCAGGGAGGCGGAAGTGAAGTTCGACTTCTGGTTTATCAATAAAAGTCCCAGACCTGTCCTTCCTCCTCGCTTGGACCCATCCGTGTAGCCGCTGTATCCCACTGGCACATGGACCAAAGTTCCAGTATCACAGGTAGCTGTAAGCCGCACTTCAGGAATGCGGTCGGAGATTTCTGGCGTTTGAATGTGACCAACTAGAGATTCCAAAATCTTCTGATGGTACGACTTGTTGTCTCGATTCACCCATCACTTGTAGACGTCTTGCTGTGAGGGCTGCCTCATACTTTATACGGATATCTATTGGTTGGATGTGCAGTATAGTCTCCAACGCTTTTGCTGGTGCAGTTCTAAATGCCCCGCTTATGCCTAGACAGCACATACGTTAAATTTTTTTGCAAAGGTATTACGTTGCACTTCTTGTCCATTGATGTCCACCACACTACATAGGCGTAGGTGATTATTGGTCTAATCACGCTCATGTAAAGCCAGTGAGTCATATTTGGACGTAGTCCCCATTTTAAACCTATAGCTCTTCTGCACAACGACCAACATCTGTGGGCGTTTGTAACTCTTTCTTCAAGACGATCTTTCCAGTACAGTTTCTGATCCAAGATTAGTTATAGCAATTGTCTTATTCAGCAATCGAGGCCGGGTAAAACGTGGGATCTTCGTTTTCCTTGTAAATAGACATATTACATGGGTTTACATTTAATCCCCTTGGTTGTGCCCAGTTATATGCTATGTTAAGTGCCTCTTCAGCTCTTCTGCTTAATAGATTTGGATGAAAGCCCCTTAGAAGTATTACAACATCGTCTGCATAACAGACTGATTTAAGTCCTTCATTGGTGAGGGCGAGGAGACTGTGTATCGTCGTTACACATAGAAGAGGCGATCAAATGCCCCCTGAGGTATGCCACGATTTACCTTGTCTCTAATTTTTACGTCATATGACCCACAAATAATCCTTAGCATATAGTTCATCCAGTTTTACAGCGCCCGGTCAACCTGAAACTCGTCTAAGGACTGGATAAGTGTATCGGTCTGTACATTGTTAAATGCGCCCTCAATGTCTATGCAAACAGCAAGTGTGTACATTTCTTTACTGCACTACATCATGCAGAGCTGTTTCCACTGATCTTCCTTTGACATGGGCATGTTGTTTGAATTTTAGCCTGTCATCCGCTATTTTACTTTTGACCATGTTATCAATTATTGGCTCCAATTTTTTTAACAGGAAAGAAGTTAGGCCAATTAGTCGATAAGCCTTTGGGGTCGTATAACTCGCCTTGCCAGGCTTTGGTATGAAGACCAGCCTTGATTCCTGCCAGTTTTTTGGGGTATAAGAATGGGTTAGGCATGCAGTGAACACTCCAGCCAGATGAGTTGATACCAGATCCACCTCTTTCTGCAGAAGTGCTGGAAATATTCCATCCGGTCCCGCAGCCTTAAAGGGAGAGAAGTAGTAGGGAGATGTTCATACGGCGCCACGCCCTGGGAGAAGTATGTTCATACGGCGCCACATTAGGGTGGGTCGTGCAAAATGTGGTCAAAAAATTAAAAATTAAAATTGATGATCGACTGTAGTTTTTGTAGGTATGTTTAGAGGTATGTGTGTATAAATGTTGGTTTTTGAAGTGAAAAATACTAAATTTTTGTTGCATAGTGTATTTTTAGTAGAATTTATATAAATGTTTTCACATTTTATGCTAACCCACTCTAATGTACACTTTACTCAGGGTAATTAAAAAGATCATATTTCAAAAACGCAAGCTCGTAAAAATTAATTACCTTATGTTTCTGAAGTATACATTAGTATGGGTCGTATTATTTTGCGATAAAAAATGATGCGGTTTAAATAATGTAACGAAAATAATTTTTGGTTTTAGAGTTTTGATGAATAAATAAGGTTATTGTGTTATATTTGTAGTTTATTGTGAATGAAATGTGAAAAGATGTATAAAAAATAGCGTTGTTTGAAGTATAAAATATTAAATCATACAAAATACAACCCAACCTAATGTACCGATCGTGTGCGCTTAAGGATCGATTGTTTATTTTATATTTTGGGGGGTCCGACACCAGCTCGTTAAAATTAATGTTGATATGTTTTGAGCTCTGGTACTGCGCAACAAGTACAAGGTACAAATGTATGTATACACACACACATACACACGCACGCACGCATAGATATATGTAACACATCTTTAAGATGAATCGAGCGTGTCGCTATCGTTTTGTCGGCAGCCAGCTGAGGATTTTTGTTTAGATTAGAATTTGGGGTGGGAAGGGATCTGGATCGTTGGATATTTTGTTTACATTTATTTTTCAAGAATGGATTTGGAAGAATTCTCGGTCAGTATTTTGGACGGACGTCTAAACTTTGTCGAAAACATTTTCCGATTGTTCAGCATTTTTCGCAAATAAGAAAAAAAAAAAAAAAAAAAAAAAAAAAAAAAAAAAATGTGTTCAATCATGGTTACTTTTATTGTAAACAACTATCGAATACGGATCATATATTTATTAAAAAAATTTCAAGTTGTATGTTAGTACTTTTCTGTACCTCTAGCAATCAAGGTCTTGTGCGTTTGATCCCCCAATCATAGTTTTGTGATTAACAAAGTGTGAGTCCAGTGAGCTTTACAAAGTGTTTTAAAAAGTTTGAAAGAAAAATAAAAAAATGGCTTCGAGTAATATTGCTTGCACTTTCTGTAAAGTATTGTTCAACACCAAAGAAAAAATGCAACGTCATATGAAATCACACAAACGTTGCGATACATGTCAAAAAATGTTTCTTAACTCATATGCATTAAAAATGCATTACAACATTTCTCATAGTGGTGCAGAAAGTTCTACGGTATTAAAGGAAAATAAAATGAGACAAGAAAAAAATATGCAGTCTCGAATAATTCAACAACGTCAACAGCTGCAACAATTTATACCACAGCAACAACAAGGGGTTATCCATCAACAGCAACAATTTATACCGCAGCAACAACCCTATTACAATTATCTACAGAATCAAATGCAAAACCATAGTTTTTATGGGGGATACCAACATCCATATTTTTATCAACAACCTGAAAATCAAATGCTTTACCAACCAGTTTACCCCGTTAATAACCCTAACTATACATTTCCTATCACAAGCCCCCCGCAACAAATTTATGGACAAGGCTTTAACCAGATAAATCTTTATGAATATCAGCAACCCTATCAGCAGTCCTATCAGCAACCCTATCAGCAGTCTTATCAACAACCTCATCAGCAGCCCAATCAACAATCCATTCTTCACCCACAATATTTTTATAATTACCCCAAAAATCAGCAACAAGTACAACAACTTCAGCAGCAGGATGTATATAACCAACCCGAAAATAATCAGAATGATCAATGGGAAAATCATCATGAAGAAGAAGCACAAGAAGAAGAAGAGTCGGTAGACGACTTAAGTGAAGATATGGATTTTTATGCAAACCAAAACGATGATATACAAGAAACTTTAGAGAATAGAGTCTCGGAAGCCCCATATTACTTAATGGATACAGCATTTAAAAATAACTTAGCAACATATGGAATTCCAAACACAAAATCACACATTATGTTTGAAGACTTTATGACTGAAATTATGGCTAATATAAAAGAGCGACTTGAAACAAAACTGGAGGAGCATAATATAGTAAAATTTGGTATCCGTATAGTTGCAGAATACATGAAGATGGGTGGAGAGAAAATGGACTATGATATAATGATACATGCGGCAAAAATGAACCTGCTCACCAAGGGGGATTACTTAGAGGAAGAGATCTGCAAGCAAATGAGAGAAATTTTTACAAAAATGAGTGAATTCCAAGAGAGAGATTCTGGATGGACTTTAGTAAAAATTGTGAGAGCGGAACTCAGTATTTATAAATCCTCTTTAGTAAAGGGTGCCAAATGGATGCCCACACCAGATAATCTAAAAAAGCGTTATGCTTGTATAAATGTACAAAATTATGACCAATATTGCTTCAAGTGGGCAATAATTTCTGGTATGGATACCACAGAAATGGATCATCCTCAAAGATGTAGTTCATACAATATTCGTGACATTAAAGAAAAAATTATTACATTACAAAATATCATTGTATTAAACTTTAGTTCATTGCAATTTCCAATGAATCTTAAAGACATAAACATATTTGAAAATAACAATGATGAGATTAGCGTAAATGTGTTTGGGTTCGATGATGAACAGAATGAAATCGTCGGACCATTCTACATTACCAAAAAAGAGAAGAAACGTCATATAAATTTAATTCTGCTGGAGAATGCTGACGGACATCACTTCATCTTTATAAAGAATATATCAAGGTAAACATAAATGACAAATATATTTTATTTCAAATTTTTAATTATAAAACTCTGTTCTTTACAGACTTTTATGGAACCAGACTACAACACATCATAAGAAACTGTTGTTTTGCAACACATGTCTTCAGTACACCCATAAAGATAACACAATGGAAAAACATAAAACAGAATGCAGCAGGGTGGTAACCATAATGCCGATGCCTGATAAGGCAGTTGTAGAATTTAAGGATCACCAACGACAAATGGATGTTCCATGGGTCGTGTATGCAGATATCGAATGCGTGTTGCAGAAGCTGAATTCTAAAGTAAGCTCAAAAACGACATATACCCAAAAGCATATACCATGTGCTTTTGGGTATCAAATTAAATGTAATTTTGATGATAGTTTAAGTAAATTTAAAATGTATACAGGTAGGGACGCACCAAAAAAGTTTGCTCAAAGTATTACTGAAGACTGTCAGGAAATCTATAATAATTATTTAACAAATAAGAAAGAAATGGAACCATTGACACCTTTAGAAAAGTTTTCTTTCCGTAACGCTAAAAACTGTCACATTTGTAGCAAACCATTAAACAAAGATAGAGTAAGAGATCATTGTCACATAACGGGGAAATATAGGGGTCCTGCCCATAATATTTGCAATTTAAAGTATCAGGTACCTAAATTTATTCCGATTTATTTCCATAATTATTCTCACTACGATTCTCACCTGTTTATAAAGGAGTTGGGTGAAATTTCGATGAATATAAAGGTAATTCCCCTAAATAAAGAAGTTTACGTTTCTCTATCTCATTTTACAAAAATGAGTGATGGGTATAATTTAGAGCTCAGATTTTTAGATACCATACGTTTTATGGCCGATGGCTTAGATTCGTTAGCCAATAATCTTACTGATGATCAGTTTAATACAGTTAAAAAAGAGTACAAAGAACTGAATGAGTTTAATCTTCTCAAGAGAAAAGGTGTTTTTCCATACGAATACTTGGATTCATTTGAAAAACTTGACGAAACTAGACTTCCACCCAGGGGTGCATTTTACAACAAATTAAATAATAAGCAATGTTCTACTAAAGACTATAGGCATGCCAAAGTTGTATGGAATACATTCAAGTGCAAGACAATGAGGGATTATACAGAATTATATCTTAAAGTAGATGTTCTGCTATTAACAGATGTATTTGAAAATTTTAGAAAAGTCTGCAAGGGGGTATACGGTTTAGATGCATGTCAGTACTATACTGCACCGGGGTTGACATGGGATGCCATGTTAAAATATTGCAATAAACCTTTAGAACTTTTAACAGATATAGATATGTACAACTTTTATAAACGGGGGATACGTGGAGGTCTAGTGCAATGTGTAACAAGATATTCCAAAGCAAATAATAAGTACTTGAAAGACTATAACAAAAATGACAAATCTTTATATACTATATATAATGATTTCAATAATCTATATGGTTGGACAATGTCCCAACCTCTACCATTTGGCGGATTCGAATGGCTTACAGGGGAAGATTTAATTAAAGAAAGTGATCCAGAATACATTAGAACCAAAATGGATGTCAATGGGTCTGTTGGTCATACATATGAGGTTGACATAATCTGTCCACCTGAAAAACATGATTTGCACAATGATCTTCCATTTTGCCCCGAAATTAAAAAAGTTGGCAATTCTAAATCTGCAAAGTTAATAACAGATTTTGCACCAAAACGTAATTATGTTATAGATTCAAGAAATTTACAACAATGTTTAAGAAATGGATTAGTTTTAGAAAAAGTGCATAGGATTTTTAAATTTAATCAAGAACCATGGCTAAAAAAATATATAGATTTGAATACAACAAAAAGGATGGAAGCAACGAAAAATTTTGAAAAGAATTTTTTTAAACTAATGAATAATGCTGTATTTGGGAAAACAATGGAAAATGTTGATAAGAGAAGAGACGTAAAGATTGTTACCAACTGGACTCGAACTAAACGAAACCATTTGGGAGCTCAAGACTGGATTTCGAAACCAAATTTCCATAGTCTATCCATATTTTCAGAAGATATGGTGGCTATTGAAATGAATAGAGTAAAGACTTGCTACAATAAACCAATATATTTAGGATTTTGTGTTCTTGAGCTGTCAAAATGGAAAATGTATGACTTCCATTATAACGTCATGCCAACAATATTTGGTGATAGGTTTGTACTCAATTACATGGACACTGATTCCTTTATTTACTCAATTTTTACGGACGACTACTATGAAGATATTAGAAATTATTTAGAAGAGTACTTTGACACTTCGGATTATCCTGAGGATAACATTTTTGGTTTCCCACTGATAAATAAAAAGAAAATAGGTTTTATGAAAGATGAGAATTGTGGGAAAATAATGAAGGAATTTGTTGGTTTACGATCTAAAATGTATTCCATAAGCGTTGAAGACGGAGAGGAGATAAATAAATCTAAAGGTGTCAAAAAATGTGTAATAAATAAGTATAATATTGATACCTATAAAGATTGTTTGTTTAATAAAAAAAATGTTTATGATAGTATGTTAACTTTTAAGTCAAAGCTGCATCAAATTTATACTACCCAATTAAATAAGGTAATTTTAAGTTACGCTGATGACAAGAGAAAAATTAAAAGTGATGGTATAAATACTTATGCTTGGTATCATAAAGATTTAGAAAAAGAAGTAGAACAAGATAATCCCGAATAAGAAGAATAAGATGTGACAAACCTGTGTTAATACATAATATTTATTAAAAAAAAAAAAAAAAAAAAAAAAAAAAAAAACTTGTACAAAAATATATTATAAGAATAAAAATTGTATGTTTAGCTATAAGTTTCCTCCGAAAAAAATAATAAATAAAAACACTACTTTTTAAATTTTAAAACAATTTTATTGACTTAATTTTCATAATTGTAAGCATAAGGGTAAGTATAATTATTTCTATGCATACTATGCGTGTATATGTGATTCTACAATCAACCATACCTAGATGTACAGCAAAGCCCAGCTACAGAATCACATATCAATGAGTCATACAGATCTCAAGATTACTTCAAAGTCCAAGTTCAATGAACTCACACATACATGAACATAAACACCGATTCAAACCTACAGAACGACAGGCGACCACCCACGACACAGCCAAATAGTATCAAATTACATTGGAATTCACGCACGCAAAAAATCGGCGATGATCTCAGAATTCACACATACATGCGCATAAAATGCACACTGACTTCAGAATTCACACATACATACACATAAAATGGACGCTGACGTCATCGGACCACCCACGACGTGGCCAAATTACACTTTTTTTCAAATTACACTTTTTGCTCTCTCATTTCTCTAGAGGGGGCCATGGTCCCCTCTAGCGAAGTGAGAGAGCGCCCCCTCATTCCCCCTCTAAAGGACAGACTGGTGAGGAACCGTTGACACACATACACGCATACTATGCGTGTATTTGTGATTCTACAATCAACCATACCTAGATGTACAGCAAAGCCCAGCTACAGAATCACATATCAATGAGTCATACAGATCTCAAGATTACTTCAAAGTCCAAGTTCAATGAACTCACACATACATGAACATAAACACCGATTCAAACCTACAGAACGACAGGCGACCACCCACGACACAGCCAAATAGTATCAAATTACATTGGAATTCACGCACGCAAAAAATCGGCGATGATCTCAGAATTCACACATACATGCGCATAAAATGCACACTGACTTCAGAATTCACACATACATACACATAAAATGGACGCTGACGTCATCGGACCACCCACGACGTGGCCAAATTACACTTTTTTTCAAATTACACTTTTTGCTCTCTCATTTCTCTAGAGGGGGCCATGGTCCCCTCTAGCGAAGTGAGAGAGCGCCCCCTCATTCCCCCTCTAAAGGACAGACTGGTGAGGAACCGTTGACACACATACACGCATACTATGCGTGTATATGTGATTCTACAATCAACCATACCTAAATTACACTTTTTTTCAAATTACACTTTTTGCTCTCTCATTTCTCTAGAGGGGGCCATGGTCCATGTGTGAGTTCATTGAACTTGGACTTTGAAGTAATCTTGAGATCTGTATGACTCATTGATATGTGATTCTGTAGCTGGGCTTTGCTGTACATCTAGGTATGGTTGATTGTAGAATCACATATACACGCATAGTATGCGTGTATGTGTGTCAACGGTTCCTCACCAGTCTGTCCTTTAGAGGGGGAATGAGGGGGCGCTCTCTCACTTCGCTAGAGGGGACCATGGCCCCCTCTAGAGAAATGAGAGAGCAAAAAGTGTAATTTGAAAAAAAGTGTAATTTGGCCACGTCGTGGGTGGTCCGATGACGTCAGCGTCCATTTTATGTGTATGTATGTGTGAATTCTGAAGTCAGTGTGCATTTTATGCGCATGTATGTGTGAATTCTGAGATCATCGCCGATTTTTTGCGTGCGTGAATTCCAATGTAATTTGATACTATTTGGCTGTGTCGTGGGTGGTCGCCTGTCGTTCTGTAGGTTTGAATCGGTGTTTATGTTCATGTATGTGTGAGTTCATTGAACTTGGACTTTGAAGTAATCTTGAGATCTGTATGACTCATTGATATGTGATTCTGTAGCTGGGCTTTGCTGTACATCTAGGTATGGTTGATTGTAGAATCACATATACACGCATAGTATGCATGTATGTGTGTCAACGGTTCCTCACCAGTCTGTCTGTTTCAAATAAGAGAAATAATTATACTTACCCTTATGCTTACAATTATGAAAATTAAGTCAATAAAATTGTTTTAAAATTTAAAAAGTAGTGTTTTTATTTATTATTTTTTTCGGAGGAAACTTATAGCTAAACATACAATTTTTATTCTTATAATATATTTTTGTACAAGTTTTTTTTTTTTTTTTTTTTTTTTTTTTTTTTTTTTTTTTTTTTTAATAAATATTATGTATTAACACAGGTTTGTCACATCTTATTCTTCTTCTTGAAGTTTTTGTATATCTAAAAGTAGAATATCTAATTCATATACGGGATTATCTTGTTCTACTTCTTTTTCTAAATCTTTATGATACCAAGCATAAGTATTTATACCATCACTTTTAATTTTTCTCTTGTCATCAGCGTAACTTAAAATTACCTTATTTAATTGGGTAGTATAAATTTGATGCAGCTTTGACTTAAAAGTTAACATACTATCATAAACATTTTTTTTATTAAACAAACAATCTTTATAGGTATCAATATTATACTTATTTATTACACATTTTTTGACACCTTTAGATTTATTTATCTCCTCTCCGTCTTCAACGCTTATGGAATACATTTTAGATCGTAAACCAACAAATTCCTTCATTATTTTCCCACAATTCTCATCTTTCATAAAACCTATTTTCTTTTTATTTATCAGTGGGAAACCAAAAATGTTATCCTCAGGATAATCCGAAGTGTCAAAGTACTCTTCTAAATAATTTCTAATATCTTCATAGTAGTCGTCCGTAAAAATTGAGTAAATAAAGGAATCAGTGTCCATGTAATTGAGTACAAACCTATCACCAAATATTGTTGGCATGACGTTATAATGGAAGTCATACATTTTCCATTTTGACAGCTCAAGAACACAAAATCCTAAATATATTGGTTTATTGTAGCAAGTCTTTACTCTATTCATTTCAATAGCCACCATATCTTCTGAAAATATGGATAGACTATGGAAATTTGGTTTCGAAATCCAGTCTTGAGCTCCCAAATGGTTTCGTTTAGTTCGAGTCCAGTTGGTAACAATCTTTACGTCTCTTCTCTTATCAACATTTTCCATTGTTTTCCCAAATACAGCATTATTCATTAGTTTAAAAAAATTCTTTTCAAAATTATTCGTTGCTTCCATCCTTTTTGTTGTATTCAAATCTATATATTTTTTTAGCCATGGTTCTTGATTAAATTTTAAAATCCTATGCACTTTTTCTAAAACTAATCCATTTCTTAAACATTGTTGTAAATTTCTTGAATCTATAACATAATTACGTTTTGGTGCAAAATCTGTTATTAACTTTGCAGATTTAGAATTGCCAACTTTTTTAATTTCGGGGCAAAATGGAAGATCATTGTGCAAATCATGTTTTTCAGGTGGACAGATTATGTCAACCTCATATGTATGACCAACAGACCCATTGACATCCATTTTGGTTCTAATGTATTCTGGATCACTTTCTTTAATTAAATCTTCCCCTGTAAGCAATTCGAATCCGCCAAATGGTAGAGGTTGGGACATTGTCCAACCATATAGATTATTGAAATCATTATATATAGTATATAAAGATTTGTCATTTTTGTTATAGTCTTTCAAGTACTTATTATTTGCTTTGGAATATCTTGTTACACATTGCACTAGACCTCCACGTATCCCCCGTTTATAAAAGTTGTACATATCTATATCTGTTAAAAGTTCTAAAGGTTTATTGCAATATTTTAACATGGCATCCCATGTCAACCCCGGTGCAGTATAGTACTGACATGCATCTAAACCGTATACCCCCTTGCAGACTTTTCTAAAATTTTCAAATACATCTGTTAATAGCAGAACATCTACTTTAAGATATAATTCTGTATAATCCCTCATTGTCTTGCACTTGAATGTATTCCATACAACTTTGGCATGCCTATAGTCTTTAGTAGAACATTGCTTATTATTTAATTTGTTGTAAAATGCACCCCTGGGTGGAAGTCTAGTTTCGTCAAGTTTTTCAAATGAATCCAAGTATTCGTATGGAAAAACACCTTTTCTCTTGAGAAGATTAAACTCATTCAGTTCTTTGTACTCTTTTTTAACAGTATTAAACTGATCATCAGTAAGATTATTGGCTAACGAATCTAAGCCATCGGCCATAAAACGTATGGTATCTAAAAATCTGAGCTCTAAATTATACCCATCACTCATTTTTGTAAAATGAGATAGAGAAACGTAAACTTCTTTATTTAGGGGGATTACCTTTATATTCATCGAAATTTCACCCAACTCCTTTATAAACAGGTGAGAATCGTAGTGAGAATAATTATGGAAATAAATCGGAATAAATTTAGGTACCTGATACTTTAAATTGCAAATATTATGGGCAGGACCCCTATATTTCCCCGTTATGTGACAATGATCTCTTACTCTATCTTTGTTTAATGGTTTGCTACAAATGTGACAGTTTTTAGCGTTACGGAAAGAAAACTTTTCTAAAGGTGTCAATGGTTCCATTTCTTTCTTATTTGTTAAATAATTATTATAGATTTCCTGACAGTCTTCAGTAATACTTTGAGCAAACTTTTTTGGTGCGTCCCTACCTGTATACATTTTAAATTTACTTAAACTATCATCAAAATTGCATTTAATTTGATACCCAAAAGCACATGGTATATGCTTTTGGGTATATGTCGTTTTTGAGCTTACTTTAGAATTCAGCTTCTGCAACACGCATTCGATATCTGCATACACGACCCATGGAACATCCATTTGTCGTTGGTGATCCTTAAATTCTACAACTGCCTTATCAGGCATCGGCATTATGGTTACCACCCTGCTGCATTCTGTTTTATGTTTTTCCATTGTGTTATCTTTATGGGTGTACTGAAGACATGTGTTGCAAAACAACAGTTTCTTATGATGTGTTGTAGTCTGGTTCCATAAAAGTCTGTAAAGAACAGAGTTTTATAATTAAAAATTTGAAATAAAATATATTTGTCATTTATGTTTACCTTGATATATTCTTTATAAAGATGAAGTGATGTCCGTCAGCATTCTCCAGCAGAATTAAATTTATATGACGTTTCTTCTCTTTTTTGGTAATGTAGAATGGTCCGACGATTTCATTCTGTTCATCATCGAACCCAAACACATTTACGCTAATCTCATCATTGTTATTTTCAAATATGTTTATGTCTTTAAGATTCATTGGAAATTGCAATGAACTAAAGTTTAATACAATGATATTTTGTAATGTAATAATTTTTTCTTTAATGTCACGAATATTGTATGAACTACATCTTTGAGGATGATCCATTTCTGTGGTATCCATACCAGAAATTATTGCCCACTTGAAGCAATATTGGTCATAATTTTGTACATTTATACAAGCATAACGCTTTTTTAGATTATCTGGTGTGGGCATCCATTTGGCACCCTTTACTAAAGAGGATTTATAAATACTGAGTTCCGCTCTCACAATTTTTACTAAAGTCCATCCAGAATCTGTCTCTTGGAATTCACTCATTTTTGTAAAAATTTCTCTCATTTGCTTGCAGATCTCTTCCTCTAAGTAATCCCCCTTGGTGAGCAGGTTCATTTTTGCCGCATGTATCATTATATCATAGTCCATTTTCTCTCCACCCATCTTCATGTATTCTGCAACTATACGGATACCAAATTTTACTATATTATGCTCCTCCAGTTTTGTTTCAAGTCGCTCTTTTATATTAGCCATAATTTCAGTCATAAAGTCTTCAAACATAATGTGTGATTTTGTGTTTGGAATTCCATATGTTGCTAAGTTATTTTTAAATGCTGTATCCATTAAGTAATATGGGGCTTCCGAGACTCTATTCTCTAAAGTTTCTTGTATATCATCGTTTTGGTTTGCATAAAAATCCATATCTTCACTTAAGTCGTCTACCGACTCTTCTTCTTCTTGTGCTTCTTCTTCATGATGATTTTCCCATTGATCATTCTGATTATTTTCGGGTTGGTTATATACATCCTGCTGCTGAAGTTGTTGTACTTGTTGCTGATTTTTGGGGTAATTATAAAAATATTGTGGGTGAAGAATGGATTGTTGATTGGGCTGCTGATGAGGTTGTTGATAAGACTGCTGATAGGGTTGCTGATAGGACTGCTGATAGGGTTGCTGATATTCATAAAGATTTATCTGGTTAAAGCCTTGTCCATAAATTTGTTGCGGGGGGCTTGTGATAGGAAATGTATAGTTAGGGTTATTAACGGGGTAAACTGGTTGGTAAAGCATTTGATTTTCAGGTTGTTGATAAAAATATGGATGTTGGTATCCCCCATAAAAACTATGGTTTTGCATTTGATTCTGTAGATAATTGTAATAGGGTTGTTGCTGCGGTATAAATTGTTGCTGTTGATGGATAACCCCTTGTTGTTGCTGTGGTATAAATTGTTGCAGCTGTTGACGTTGTTGAATTATTCGAGACTGCATATTTTTTTCTTGTCTCATTTTATTTTCCTTTAATACCGTAGAACTTTCTGCACCACTATGAGAAATGTTGTAATGCATTTTTAATGCATATGAGTTAAGAAACATTTTTTGACATGTATCGCAACGTTTGTGTGATTTCATATGACGTTGCATTTTTTCTTTGGTGTTGAACAATACTTTACAGAAAGTGCAAGCAATATTACTCGAAGCCATTTTTTTATTTTTCTTTCAAACTTTTTAAAACACTTTGTAAAGCTCACTGGACTCACACTTTGTTAATCACAAAACTATGATTGGGGGATCAAACGCACAAGACCTTGATTGCTAGAGGTACAGAAAAGTACTAACATACAACTTGAAATTTTTTTAATAAATATATGATCCGTATTCGATAGTTGTTTACAATAAAAGTAACCATGATTGAACACATTTTTTTTTTTTTTTTTTTTTTTTTTCTTATTTGCAAAAAATGCTGAACAATCGGAAAATGTTTTCGACAAAGTTTAGACGTCCGTCCAAAATACTGACCGAGAATTCTTCCAAATCCATTCTTGAAAAATAAATGTAAACAAAATATCCAACGATCCAGATCCCTTCCCACCCCAAATTCTAATCTAAACAAAAATCCTCAGCTGGCTGCCGACAAAACGATAGCGACACGCTCGATTCATCTTAAAGATGTGTTACATATATCTATGCGTGCGTGCGTGTGTATGTGTGTGTGTGTGTGTATACATACATTTGTACCTTGTACTTGTTGCGCAGTACCAGAGCTCAAAACATATCAACATTAATTTTAACGAGCTGGTGTCGGACCCCCCAAAATATAAAATAAACAATCGATCCTTAAGCGCACACGATCGGTACATTAGGTTGGGTTGTATTTTGTATGATTTAATATTTTATACTTCAAACAACGCTATTTTTTATACATCTTTTTACATTTCATTCACAATAAACTACAAATATAACACAATAACCTTATTTATTCATCAAAACTCTAAAACCAAAAATTATTTTCGTTACATTATTTAAACCGCATCATTTTTTATCGCAAAATAATACGACCCATACTAATGTATACTTCAGAAACATAAGGTAATTAATTTTTACGAGCTTGCGTTTTTGAAATATGATCTTTTTAATTACCCTGAGTAAAGTGTACATTAGAGTGGGTTAGCATAAAATGTGAAAACATTTATATAAATTCTACTAAAAATACACTATGCAACAAAAATTTAGTATTTTTCACTTCAAAAACCAACATTTATACACACATACCTCTAAACATACCTACAAAAACTACAGTCGATCATCAATTTTAATTTTTAATTTTTTGACCACATTTTGCACGACCCACCCTAATGTGGCGCCGTATGAACATACTTCTCCCAGGGCGTGGCGCCGTATGAACATCTCCCTACTACTGAGAGAAACTATTCATCGCTGCTTTAACCATACCATCTGTTATATCCGTAATAGGTACTTGATGCAATACGTTTTCATTCTGTAACTGTTCCTCTGTTGGTCCAGCATTACCAGTCGGAAAATGAGTTTTCATCAAGAGCCTTACGGTATCCTCTATAGTTTCCATCGTTTTACCCGTTTCATCCACCAGTGTTTCGGTTTGGACATGTGTTTTTGAGAGGAACTTATTGGGTTAGGCGATGGCCGTGCAATTTTAAACCTTATATAACAGTGGTCTGAATAGGAGTGTTCGTCCGAAATCCTCCACTCATGGATCTCATCAATAAGATTTTCTGAACATATCGTTATATCTAATACTTCTTCCCTAATTTTGTTAACAAAGGTTGCAGTGTTTCCTATGTTAAGAGTTATGAAGTAATTTGTATTCAAAAATTCGATAAGGGCGTGTCCCTTTTATTGGTGTTAGTACTACCCCAAGCGATATGATGGGAGTTGGCGTCACATCCAGCTAATAACTCATTACTTGTGTGTTTGGATTCCCTCACCAGACGTTGTAATTCCGACGTAGGGGGCAATGCCGGCGCATCGAATGACAGATATATTGGCGCCAGGTACATATTTCCATTACCTTGCATCAGCACCGTTGCGTCCGATTTTGACAACTCTGGAGAGAAAATAACACAAACGTTTTTATGGCACAAAATACAAGTCCTTGGACGAGTACCTGTGTTAGCGTAGAAAAAGTTATAGTTCACATGGTTTAATCCAGTAATCTTGTTGCTAGTTGTCCATGGTTCCTGGATCAAAGCAATATGAACCCTGCCTTTATTTATGATATCCATCAAAGCTTTGGATGCTGTTTCGCTCCGGTGGAGATTTATCTGGATGACCCCAATCATTGTAAAAGTAAAGTAAAAGTTTCTTTTAGGAGTCTATCCTATCTGGTGGCACTCCCTCATTATTTGGTAGTGGGTCATGGTAAGGGTAGCAGCCGTATTTTTTATACAAGCTCACATAGACCAGTTTAGGTCCCTAGTGTTACCACGGGCTAAAATGCCCCTCATCGAAACCAACCTGTTTGATATACAAATTTATCGATAGTGCGAATATCGGTACTGGAAAGATCTGTTAGGCTGCCTAGAAAAGCCGACCCCAGTATATCCAGTCGTCGTTTACTCAGAGCGGGGCAGTCGCATAGCAAGTGCTCAATGCTCTCCACTTCTTCCTCATCTCCACAGCTTCTGCAGAAGTCATTAGAGTCAATACCCAATCTTTTGGCGTGTTCGCCGATCAAGCAGTGTCCCGTCAGAACTGATACTAACGTAGACAATCTTTGCCTCTCTAGTGCGAGGAGATATTTTGATCTTCTCAGGTCATGCCTTGGCTACTCTGCAGGTGCCGATTTCTGTCCATCTTTCGTTGGACTGCCTGTTTTCCTCTTGCCTAAGCTAAAGCTTGCACGTGGATAGTGGCGCACCAATATATGCAAATTCTTCGAGAATTTGTAATGTCGTCCCTTTCCTAGCAAGTTCATCGGCTTTGCAGTTCCCCGGGATATCCCTATGCCCTGGCACCCATATGAGGTGTATATTAAACTGCTCAGCCATCTCGTTAAGAGATCTGATACCATCGACTTTTCTGCCAACGACGACTTTTGCTTCTTCTTCTCAGTGAGATACAAATTGCTGGAATTTCCAGTGGAAAAGGAGAATGGATCACTATAAAAATTTAAGGGAATTTTTGGGTATAAGATCCAAGAGTCTATAATTTATGCTAGTTTTATTTTCTCTCTACCTTTTTGACTCTTATTCTAAATTTGATTTAGAGTCAAGAAAAAATGATAATAAGAGTCTTGGGGCTAGGAACAGAGTCTGAGCTGATTTTATTCTCTGATAAAAACTGATCTCGCCTTTAGGTACTCTGCAAAAACGAATTTTGGAAATTGTATTTTTTTCCAAATTGATTATTTCTTATTGATGTACTATTTACCTTCATATGTTTTACTATCGACTGCCAATTATGAAAAATCGATGATTTCCCGCTATTTCCGCATTAGGAATTTTTTAAAAAATATTGATTGAAATTTTTTTTAGCAACAGCGAATGGATGCCTGAAAAATTTAACTTTTTCCCATCCAATCTTCCGTTCATGTAAAGTATTATTCCAATATGTAAAAAGTTTGATTTATTAATTAAAAACCTGTGAAGCATTATTATACCCTCCACCATAGGTTGGGGGGTATATTCATTTTGTCACTTCGTTTGTAACACCTCTAAATATTGATCTTAGACCCCATAACGTATATATATTCTTAATCGTCTTACAATTCTAAGAAGATTTAGCCATGTCCGTCCGTCTGTTGTAATCACGATACTATCTATAATACTTGATCTAGGTGGCTGAAATTTAGTATAGATACTTCTTATAGCTACAGGTAACTTGGGATTGAAAATGGGCGATATCGGTCCATATTTAGATATAGCTCCCATATACAGCATCTAACTTGTTGTGATTCCTACTGTTCTCTTCTATACTATATTTTTGTGTTTTCGGTGTTATTTTCTTTAGGTTAGAGTAATTTTGTGAGGTCACATGCTATCCAAGGTGGAGGGTATATAAGATTCGGCATGGCCGAACGTGTGTGGCATCATTGACTGATTTATTACGAGAGTCACATTTCATATAAACCATTTTATTTCTTTAATTTATGATGTCCAGAGAAATTTTCCAATGTGAGCTACTTATCACCATTTGGGTTTCTCAACGAAAATCCAAGAAATTTTGATATATCATTAGGTATTCGCACTGAATTCTACAATAGGGCTGTTCCAGGTACACATAGAGGATAGTTTGACAGACATAAAGAACACAGAAATTTAATTGTCAATTATTATCATTATCCAATTTTGTATTTTTTTTAAGTTTTAAGAGTTTATTATATTTTCCAAAGTTTTTAATTTGGTGTAATTTTAGAATTTAGTCTATTTTTATTTGGGATCCTATACTCCCACTTCGAGTGATGCACAAGGACTATATAAACTACATCAAATTCCTTAACAGTTTTACGATATACATTACACATTTAGACAATATATTATAGTGTTAAGAAATTTGCTGTTTATAAAGTAGTATAATTCTGTAATAATGAAAAGAGTCTCAATAAACTAATTTACTAATTATAATTATTAATATAGTATAAGTAGTGTCCCAGCAAAAAAAAATGTGGAAGTTATTCCTAAGGAATAACATTTGAACTACTTCCAAAGAAGCAGTGAGTGCATTTGTTGACTTCCAAATATGTTCTTTTGCAGTAGTCATGCAAATATTTATTTTTTATGAAAAATGTAAAAAATTTAAATGTCGTTATTTAAAACGAATTTCAAAAATTTAATATGTGTGAAAAATTAAAAAACAGATAAATTTTAAAGATTTGAATTCGAAAACCCCGATTCAATAATAATGAGATAAACAGATCATTCAAAGCAGTGAATTATATCCAATTTGCACAACCTTGCTAAAAAGTACACATAAGCCAAAGTGTTCTAATATATCTCAGGCGGCGGTAATTAGAACTCGTTTGTGGCCGTGCGCTCTAAGGTGTGATGTTATGATAATGCTGCGCTAGGAGTCTCAAGTTCAAATCATGGCAAGACTAACAAATTTCACTTTGAATTACACTATGCAACAAATGAACACTTTTTGAAAAATACACGGACTTGAGAGTATAGGTTCGATTCTACTATCAAAGGGTAGTATAACCCTACACTCGGTTTGGCGAAATTGGTGACCAATTTTGTTTTATGAGCCTCCAAAGTTTCTGAAAATCAGTGGGACCCTCGAAAAAGGTGTCATCAGCTTTTGTCCTACAACTAATTCAGACTTGGTGATACCGCTTAACTATATTTGGCAATAATGTAGCTTAGAATATGCTGAACTAAGCTTCTTAAAATTTTTTGCGAAAAAACAATTTTTCCGGTACTTTTTTTGAAAAAGTAAAGAAAAAAATCTTTTTTTTCCGTTTTTTTCAGTAATTTTTCAATAACAATGGTTGGCAAAATTGTAGCCAACGTAAATCTGAACAACTTTTGTAAACATATCAATACAATCTGAACGTGTCTGGGCACCCTAAATAGATCAAAAAACCACATTGTACCCCAAAAATTTTAGTATTTCACTATTATGTAAGAAAAATATATTTTTTGATATAGGGTGTGTTCAGCAAATTTATAGAAAATATTAACGCCAATATTTTTGTGGAACATATTAACCCTCTAGCTCCCCCACATAACTGTAATTTTTGGCCCCATTTTAACAAAACGTAAAAAACACACCTTAAAATGAGGAGGGCAGGGATGAAATGTTCTACAAAAATGTTGGCCATAAAATTTCACTCTATGTGTCAGATCACACCAAAGCTCAAAACAGAACACAAACACCAAAAAAGGTCAAATTCCTGTTCGTGCAGCAATGTTGTCAAACGATTTAGTGGTCGAAGCAATAACGATACCAATAAAGGGCGTTTTTGACTGGAATTTTACCGTTTTTTTGGTTTTTGTGTTAAGTTTCGGGCTTTGGTGTGTTCTGACACATATAGTGAAATTTTATGGCCAACATTTTTGTAGAACATTTCATCCCCGCCCTCCCCATTTTAAGGGGTGTTTTTTACGTTTTGTTAAAATGGGGCCAAAAATTACAGTTATGTGGGGGAGCTAGAGGGTTAATATGTTTCACAAAAATATTGGCCTTAATATCTTCTATACATTTTCTGAACATACCCTATACCAAAAAAATATATTTTTGTTACATAATAGTGAAATACATACTAACATTTTTGGGGTACAATGTGGTTTTTTGAGCTATTTAGGGTGCCCAGACACGTTCAGATTGTATTGGTATGTTCACAAAAGTTGTTCAGATTTACGTTGGCTACAATTTTGCCAACCATTGGTATTGAAAAATTACGAGTCCCTCGAAGTTTTGTAGAACATTTCATCCCCGCCCTCCCCATTTTAAGGGGTGTTTTTTACGTTTTGTTAAAATGGGGCCAAAAATTACAGTTATGTGGGGGAGCTAGAGGGTTAATATGTTCCACAAAAATATTGGCCTTAATATTTGCTATAAATTTGCTGAACATACCCTATACCAAAAAAATATATTTTTGTTACATAATAGAGAAATACTAACATTTTTGGAGTACAATGTGGTTTTTTGAGCTACTTAGGGTGCCCAGACACGTTCAGATTGTATTGGTATGTTCACAAAAGTTGTTCAGATTTACGTTGGCTACAATTTTGCCAACCATTGTTATTGAAAAATTACGAGTCCCTGGAAGTTATGCTGAAAAAAGTGAAAAAAAAATATTTTTTCCTTTACTTTTTCAAAAAAAAAGTACCGGAAAAATAGTTTTTTCGCCAAAAAATTTAAGAAACTTTATTCAGCATATTCTTAGCTACATTATTGCCAAATATAGGTAAGCGGTATCACCAAGTCTGAATTAGTTGTTGGACAAAAGCTGATGACACCTTTTTTGAGGGGCCCACTGATTTTCAGAAACTTTGGAGGCCCATAAAAAAATTGGTCACCAATTTTGCCAAACCGAGCGAGTATAGGGTTATACTACCCTTTGATAGTAGAATCGAACCTATACTGTCAAGTCCGTGTATTTTTTTCACTGTTGCACAGTGTTATTAAATAAAATAGTTTCCAAATATAAAATTAAAAAAGGAATTTAAAAAATAAATAAAGAGATTTTTGACTTTTTTGAAGAGATAAGTTTACATCCTAAGAGCTTCCAAAAAGTAACATTTTTAATACTTTCTAAGCACTTTCTAAGCACAAATGCACAGCAAAAGAATAGCATTATGGTGCGACAAGCCTTTGTTAAATTAATTGCTGATGATCCGATTTTGAACAACTTCTGGATCATAAGTTTAGGATTTTTATCACTTCTTTGGATGCTCTTTTTTTCTGGGATGTGCTAATAATAATAATAATCTTTCGTAACGGAGTATTGCAGAAGTTCAAATATGACACCTGATAATCTAGATATTGGAACTTACGTATACCCTACACCACTGTGCAGTTCAGGGTATTATTAGCTTATTTTGAGATGTGTGTGGCGTCCCGAAATATTGGAGCTACATCCAGGGGCCAAATCACGGCATTCGATACCGAGTTCTTTACGATCGAGATGTGTTTATTATTATTGTTAAAAGAGTATAACTTCTATCGAATTAGAGTATACTGTTAGATCTGGTAGATCTTCATAAAATTTAGAAAGTTCTAATTACCACTGCCAAATTTCATACATTAGGGCGGGTCGCTTCCACTTGTTTTTCTTTAATAATGGAAAAATGTTAGAGAAATGTTGGTTATAATTACCCTTTAAAGTATCTTTTGATACACGTGGATATTAAAACTGACCAAGTCACGGTTTTGTTAATTTTTATATGAAACTTCGAGACTTTCAGCCGTATTCATAAAAAACTTAAAACAGCTTTACAAACCTTTGTTAAGCAAAATTTGTTAAAATTGTATTCATAAACAATTATTACCCTAAAACACCTTTTGTAAACCATTGTTAAATCCGTGAATTCTAATATTGGTTCGACCCTACTTTAAGCGTTTGTTAAAGTGACATTTGCTTTTTCTTCGTGTACATTTGCAAAACATTTTCATGGAATTTTTTAATTTAAAGAAAAAAAATATAAGACTGTTTTTGAACATATTTTTAAGAACTGGTTTAGCTTAAACTAAGAAAACAAGAATAAAATACTTAACTGTGCCTTCTAGAACTTGTTTATGTCAAAACGAAATGTACCATTAAATGAGAGGTATATCAAAACGTGGATCGATTTATCGCTTTTTTCCAGGAAGAGTTAAAGGCATTGTGCAACATAAGCTGCTCCTTCCCAAAAATTTCGTAAGGATTGGTTCCTTTTTTCGAGCAGTACATTGATTGTCACAGACTAAAGGCCATGGCTAAATCGACTCTGGGCATGATTCTGCGTCCATCGGTATATAAAATGCATTTTGGAATCTTCTTTTTCCCACACACAGAATACAGTTTGATTGCCTCAACCGAATTATTTGCCAACCGAATTTTGGTAGTTCTGTCTACTGTCATGCGATTCCATCAGGACAACCTATATATTTGGTTGTGGTATACTTCTGCTTTTATGTTGACAAAAATCATATTTGGTTGCGCCAACTACGAAAATGGTGGCTAAAATTATCTGTTGTAGTTGCCAACAACTGTTATAAAAAATTGGTTTTTCTGACAATTTGTCAGTCATGTTAGGTTAGGTTGAAGAGAGGAGACGCTTAAACGTCTCATGTCCATGGACATACACTTAAGCCAGTGGTTCGGCGTGTTGTGCGCTCATTATTTATGATCTTGTGTGAACGCCGGGCAGTGACACAGAAAATGCTCCATCGTTTCGATGTTTTCCTTGCATGCCCTGCATTATCTCATCATCTTACTAATATCGATCTTGTTTGGTTTCAGAAGACTTCTTGTTTTCTTTTCATTTAGGTCACCCCACAGTATATTTGCAGTTGCTCCTATTGTTGCGCTAATCCACACAGTTTTGTGAGCCATCACTGCCCAGTGCTTCAACTCACTTTTCGTGGCTTCGAAAGGTTTCCAATTTTCCAAGTATATTACTCGAAGTTCTCTGCCCTTTGAAGCCAAGCTGTTTGCCCGTTCATTTCCAATCACTCCGTTGTGTCCTGGTACCCAGCAAATGGGCTGAGTAATCATTTATCGTTCTTTTACAGTCCAACACTATTATGGATTTTACCCTTTCTGATGTTATTGCTTTAATCGCCATTTGGCTATCTGTGAAAATATTGGCATATTTAGGCTTTGTCGTGTTACTGAGCCAGTTCACACACTCCGTGATTGCTGGAACTTCTGCTTGAAATACCGTGATATGGTCAGAGAGGCGGAAGTGAAGTTCGACTTCTGGTTCATCAATAAAAGTCCCAGACCTGTCCTTCCTCCTCGCTTGGACCCATCCGTGTAGCAGCTGTATCCAACTGGCACATGGACCAAAGTTCCAGTATCACAGGTAGCTGTAAGCCGCACTTCAGGAATGCGGTCGGAGATTTCTGGCGTTTGAATGTGACCAACTAGAGATTCCAAAATCTTCTGATGGTACGACTTGTTGTCTCGATTCACCCATCACTTGCAGACGTCTTGCTGTGAGGGCTGCCTCATACTTTATACGGATATCTATTGGTTGGATGTGCAGTATAGTCTCCAACGCTTTTGCTGGTGCAGTTCTAAATGCCCCGCTTATGCCTAGACAGCACATACGTTAAATTTTTTTGCAAAGGTATTACGTTGCACTTCTTGTCCATTGATGTCCACCACACTACATAGGCGTAGGTGATTATTGGTCTAATCACGCTCATGTAAAGCCAGTGAGTCATATTTGGACGTAGTCCCCATTTTAAACCTATAGCTCTTCTGCACAACGACCAACATCTGTGGGCGTTTGTAACTCTTTCTTCAAGACGATCTTTCCAGTACAGTTTCTGATCCAAGATTAGTTATAGCAATTGTCTTATTCAGCAATCGAGGCCGGGTAAAACGTGGGATCTTCGTTTTCCTTGTAAATAGACATATTACATGGGTTTACATTTAATCACCTTGGTTGTGCCCAGTTATATGCTATGTTAAGTGCCTCTTCAGCTCTTCTGCTTAATAGATTTGGATGAAAGCCCCTTAGAAGTATTACAACATCGTCTGCATAACAGACTGATTTAAGTCCTTCATTGGTGAGGGCGAGGAGACTGTGTATCGTCGTTACACATAGAAGAGGCGATAAAATGCCCCCTGAGGTATGCCACGATTTACCTTGTCTCTAATTTTTACGTCATATGACCCACAAATAATCCTTAGCATATAGTTCATCCAGTTTTACAGCGCCCGGTCAACCTGAAACTCGCCTAAGGACTGGATAAGTGTATCGGTCTGTACATTGTTAAATGCGCCCTCAATGTCTATGCAAACAGCAAGTGTATACATTTCTTTACTGAAGGACTCTTCTATGTGGTGCACTACATCATGAGCTGTTTCCACTGATCTTCCTTTGACATGGGCATGTTGTTTGAATTTTAGCCTGTCATCCGCTATTTTACTTTTGACCATGTTATCAATTATTGGCTCCAATTTTTTTAACAGGAAAGAAGTTAGGCCAATGAGTCGATAAGCCTTTGGGGTCGTATAACTCGCCTTGCCAGGCTTTGGTATGAAGACCAGCCTTGATTCCTGCCAGTTTTTTGGGGTATAAGAATGGGTTAGGCATGCAGTGAACACTCCAGCCAGATGAGTTGATACCAGATCCACCTCTTTCTGCAGAAGTGCTGGAAATATTCCATCCGGTCTCGCAGCCTTAAAGGGAGAGAAACTATTCGTCGCTTCTTTAACCATACCATCTGTTATATCCGTAATAGGTACTTGATGCAATACGTTTTCATTCTGTAACTGTTCCTCTGTTGGTCCAGCATTACCAGTCGGAAAATGAGTTTTCATCAAGAGCCTTACGGTATCCTCTATAGTTTCCATCGTTTTACCCGTTTCATCCACCAGTGTTTCGGTTTGGACATGTGTTTTTGAGAGGAACTTATTGGGTTAGGCGATGGCCGTGCAATTTTAAATCTTATATAACAGTGGTCTGAATAGGAGTGTTCATACGAAACCCTCCACTCATGGATCTCATCAATAAGATTTTCTGAACATTTCGTTATATCTAATACTTCTTCCCTAATTTTGTTAACAAATATTGCAGTGTTTCCTATGTTAAGAGTTATGAGGTAATTTGTATTCAAAAATTCGATAAGGGCGTGTCCCCTTTTATTGGTATTAGTACTACCCCAAGCGATATGATGGGAGTTGGCGTCACATCCAGCTAATAACTCATAACTTGTGTGTTTGGATTCCCTCACCAGACGTTGTAATTCCGACGTAGGGTGCAATGTCGGCGCATCGAATGACAGATATATTGGCGCCAGGTACATATTTCCATTACCTTGCATCAGCACCGTTGCGTCCGATGTTGACAACTCTGGAGAGAAAATAACACATACGTTTTTATGGCACAAAATACAAGTCCTTGGACGAGTACCTGTGTTAGCGTAGAAAAAGTTATAGTTCACATGGTTTAATCCAGTGACCTTGTTGCTAGTTGTCCATGGTTCCTGGATCAAAGCAATATGAACCTTGCCTTTATTTATGATATCCATCAGAGCTTTGGATGCTGTTTCGCTCCGGTGGAGGTTTATCTGGATGACGCCAATCATTGTCTTTCCAGTAAAAGTTTCTTTTAGGAGTCTATCCGATCTGGTGGCACTCCCTCATTATTTGGTAGTGGGTCATGGTTAGGGTAGCAGCCGTATTTTTTTTACAAGCTCACATAGATCAGTTTAGGTCCCTAGTGTTACCACGGGCTGAAATGCCGACCCCAGTATGTCGAGTCGTCGTTTACTCAGAGCGGGGCAGTCGCATAGCAAGTGCTCAATGCTCTCCACTTCTTCCTCATCTCCACAGCTTCTGCAGAAGTCATTAGAGTCAATACTCAATCTTTTGACGTGTTCGCCGATCAAATAGTGTCCCGTCAGAACTGATACTAACGTAGACAATATTTGCCTCTCTAGTGCGAGGAGATATTTTGATCTTCTCAGGTCATACCTTACGTATTTTATTATAAAAAGTTTTACTGATCTCGTACTAAAGTACACATTTATATTTAGGAATAAAATTCGAATAAAAAACTAAGGAACTTAACTTCCATTACCAGTGGGAGCTATATCTAAATCTGAACCGATTTCAATAGGGATATTTACAGCTGCGAAATACTCTAAACTGCAAAATTTCAGAACGATCGGAGTGAAATTGCGACCTGTTGTCGACGAACAACTTTACATGGCCAGACGGACGGACGGACAGACGGATATACATGGTTAAATCGACTCAGCTAGTGATTCTGAGTCGATCGGTATACTTTAAGGTGGGTCTAGCTGTGTTATTTTCAGGTGTTACAAACATCTGCCGTGAAACAAACTTATAATACCCTGTACCACAGTGTGGTGTAGGGTATACAAACTATATTTAAATCCATGTATGCATTAAATTAATTACCAGTATATTCTTATATCAAGGGCAGACATTTTAAATTGTATTACGAAAATGTTTTAAATTATATGATATTTTACTAAAAATACCCGCTGGAGTTGTCAGTCTCCTAACGGGCGCGTCCCCAGGTGGCGGATAGGGGGAGGGGGATGGACACACTGTTTCATCTCAACTAGGGATGGCTCAGGGAGGATGGATTTTTCTATCCGTACTGAGGCGACCCTGGGGGGGATGGAACAGTGTGTACACCACCTTAGGGAATACTGCATTCCCCGCGGACCAAAACTGACTATGGGGGTGTTTCCCCTAAAACAAAAAAAAACAACTATGGAAAGTAGGAAAAGTGGAAATAAAGTTACGGTGCAGGGAGAATAACCCCAGTACCGGCGGCAATTGTTGATGTGCTCCCTAGTCACGTGTCGTCGTTATCCCAAAATAGCGAGCCAAAAATATTTTCTCCTACAGGTGTGGCTGCCTTGGCACCTGTAGTCGTAGTAAGTGTAAAAAACGCAACCAATCCTCCTACAGGTGTGGGTGCCTTGGCGCCTGTAGTCGCAGACAATGCAACAAGCGCACATATAGCCATTGGCAAAAATACGGAGAAGGAAGAGGAGGAACCACGGGAGAGTATAAACTGGACCCAGCCTTCTAGTACAGGTAGAGAATCCGACTCCGACTCAAACGAACAGGTTAACATTACTGTTTTAGCTAACTCCAAAGACGTCGAGGTCAGCAAGATGGTAGAAGAAGTCAACGCGTGCATGGCACAGCTCACGACAAAAAAGAAGAAGCTATCAGGGGCACAACGACGAAAGTTGAACCGAAGCAGCAAACAGGCCACAGTGCAGGATGCTCCAAAGGAGCTATCTGAAACTCCATCCACCTCTGCGGAAGCAGGAAAGAGGATCAGATCTCCAGAAGAGCAGAACACTGCGAAACAGACAATGAAGCCGACCAACATTTTCGGCGGCGGCGGCGCATGGAAAAATACCAATCGGCGGCGGCGGCTGATCGGCTGAGCCGATTCAATTTCAACAATCGGCTGAGCCGATAAAGTTCCAACAAACGATGGGGCACGAATGTCATTCTCAGACACAGATGGCGCTTTAAGATATTTACAATTGGATGAAAAAAATTAAGGTTATCACAAAAATTTAAGAAAAGTTATGGAAGTTTTGATGTTAAGTCGAAAATCTTGCGAATGATATAGTGCCTGCTATGCTCTCTTTAAAACGACGTAGACTTTGCAAAAATTCCCTCGGCCGCTCAAGAGCTATAGTAATTTCCGTAAAAACCAAATTTCTATTTCAAATGCAATAATTTTTTTGGATTTTTTTTTAAATAAATGATAGCGAGAAACTTTTACAAATTTAAACGCGAAAATGAACTTCATTACAAATTCGGACCTTATTGTTTTACTTATTAGTCACTTTCTTAATTTTCATGGTTGTATACAATAAATCTTTTTGACTCACTAAATAAAGTTCGGCGGCTGAGTTTCAGCCGATTTGAGCCGCTAAAAACGGCGGCGGCGCCGGCTGGAAAAAAATTGCCGGCTACGGCGCGCCGCTGATTTGCGCCGTGTCGGCTTCATAGCCTGCTGCGAAACCGCCGAAAAAGAGCTCCCCGCTTTCAAGTAAATTGGAGAGAGCAAGTCAAGCCCCTCACGAAGGAGACTCCAGTCTGTATCCTGGTGGAGAGGGCGGCGACAAAGTCGATCCAACTACAAAGGAAGCGAGCGCAACCACGGAATCCTCCGGAAAGCTAAAAAGATGTCACGATCTTTACGGAAGAGGAAGTTGGTTGATGAAAAAGGTAAGAAGCCACCATCTTATGCCAAAGTAGCCAGAAAGCAATATAGAGACGAGCTCTGCTACGCAGTGATCGACATCAACAGAGCATCTGGCAAAATCCCCACTGACCAACACAACAACGTTGAAGACTTGGTGAATAATAAAATTGTGGAGCACGCTCTCAACTCCGACGACGGGCCCCCAAATTCAAATAATGAGCAGCGAGTTCAAAGGGGACACACTGAGGATGAATTTCGCGTCACCAGAATGTATAGAGACCATCAAAGAGCTTGTGGATAGCATCCCCTCTCCCTGGGAAGGCGCTAAGCTGAAACTGGTGAGGAGGAAGGACATCCCTCAGCTCATAAAAACAACAGTACACGTCAAAGGATGGGGCAGCAATTTCACATCAGAACGCATGCTCAAACTCTTTGGCCAGCAAAACAAGGGACTGGACGTGAAGAGGTGGGAAGTCTTCCACAGAGAGAATGATCGTGATGGCACTCTCCTTGTGGTGGGTTTGGATCGGCTCTCCATGGCCAGCCTGGTCAAGACGAAGGGTATGGCGTTCTATGTGAACAAAGCAGTCTTCTTCAAAATTGGTAAGGCTTTGGTTGGCGCTGAAAACCGGAAAAATGAGCCAATAAATAATAAAGGCAGCGATGAAGATAAGCGCCCACTGCAGCCAAAAAATGATGAGGGAGCCGAATCTACAATCACTGACTCCCAAGAAGACCGGTTACTGGAGGACCAATGATTGAAGTCATCCAGATAAACCTCCATCGGAGCGAGGCGGCAACCAACGCTTTGATGGAAATCTATATTATCTATATATATATAAATGAAACGGTCCATCTGTGTAATGGCATCACGTCGAACGGCTGGAGCGATTTGGCTCAATTTTTTTTTCAGTTGTTCGTATTTGCCTGGAGATGGTTGTTACGAAAGAAAATTTCGGGAAAACCCTCCGGAAAAGTCGGAAAATTGGGAAAATCGAAAATTGCTATTTCTTGCGAGATTCCTACTGTTCCTATCTACTGCTATTTCTTGCGAGATTTGAGACAATTTGGTGAGTCTGATATTGCTCTCCGGAGATTTTCGTCAAACGCTTCCCGTCATCCCGAAATCTACTGCCGATGAAATTAATGCATGCCTGAAATAGTGGTCTTTGTGGCTGCATGTCACGAAGTTATGTCAAGAAGTTGAAATTGACCACGAACATGAGAGTCGCGTTGCAGAACGACTCATCGGCTCTTGAATTCTCGAAACAACTGTTGGCGCTTGGCAATGGCCAAATTACTATTGATGTTTCCACTGCATTGATATTGTTCCCGGCAAATTTTTGAAGAAGTTGAAATTGACCACGAACATGAGAGTCGCGTTGCAGAACGACTCATCGTCTCTTGAATTCTCGAAACAACTGTTGGCGCTTGGCAATGGCCAAATTACTATTGATGTTTCCACTGCATTGATATTGTTCCCGGCAAATTTTTGCGAGTTCACATCGTCGAACGAGGAACTCATCACCAAAGTGTTTCCAAATCTCGATTAGATTAGTGAATGGGCAATATTAGCAGCGAAGAATAAGGACGTCGATAGCATGAATTTTATTATTCAAAGTAAAATCGAACTCGCTTGATGTGCCAGGAGCTCCGCCGCATAATTTACAGCTGAAGGTGGAATCGATCATAATCATGTTGCGGAATCTGAATCATCCGAAATTGTGCATAGTTCGCGGTTGTCCATTATGAAACTGATGGACAATGTGATTCAGGCGACGATCATCAAGGGAAAATTCAAAGGAGAGGAAGTCCTTATCCCACGAATTCCGATTATTCCAACTGATCTTTCATTCCAATTCAAGCGGATTCAGTTCCCTGTACGATTGGCTTTTGCGATGACAATCAATAAATCTCAAAACCAATCGTAGGAAGTCTGTGGAATTAATCTCGAATTTCCCTGTTTTTCGCACGGTCATCTGTACGTTGCCTGTCTTCTGTCTTCGTTGTTTGTTGTTTATCATCTGATTCGATTTATCTCTACTGATTTCGATTCCTTTTAAACAAATCGCATTAACTATCTGTGTTTTATTATCACTCTGGAGTTTATCTGAAGGCGTTAAATTGGGGCGAGGCGAAGTTCGCCGGGTCCGCTAGTAATAAATAAAGGTAAGACTCATATTGCTTTAATCCAAGAACCATGGACGATTCGAAACAAGGTTACTGGCTTAAACCACGTTAATTACCAACTGTTTTATGCAAATACAGGAACTAGACCAAGGACTTGTATTATATGTCACAAAAATTTATGTTATCTTTTTTCTCCAGAGTTGTCAACATCGGATGCTACAGTACTGAAACAAGGGAATGGAAGTGTATACCTAGCATCAGTATATCTGCCTTTCGATTCACCGACATTACCACCTACGTCGGAACTACAACGCTTGGTGAGGAAAGTCAAACAAACAGGTAACGAAGTACTAGTAGGTTGCGATGCTAACTCTCACCACGTCGCGTGGGGTAGTACTCACATTAATAAACGGGGCCAGGCCCTAGTAGAATTCTTGAATACTAACGACCTAATAACACTTAACATAGGTAACACGGCTACCTTCGTTAATAGAATAAGGGAAGAAGTATTAGATATAACAATATGTTCAGAAAATCTAATAGACGTGATACAGGAATGGAGGGTCTCTAAAGAACATTCTTTTTCTGATCATCGTTACATAAGGTTTAAGATAGCACGGCCACCGCCGAACCCAATAAGTTTCAGAAATAAGGCCAAAACTAAATGGACAAAATTCGGGAAGCTAATTAGAGAAAGACTAGGGCATGGACTTTTTGAGTGCCTAAGTGTTGAGGATATTGACACTAATGTTGATTACATTACGGATATATTAGTAAGGTCTTTCGAAGACAGCTGTCCGCTTCGAGAAAGGAAATCAGCCCAAGAGTAGCCTTGGATGACCGGGGAGATTCGCAACATTGGGAAAGAGGTCCGTAGACTTTACAATAGGGCACGCCGTAAAAAATCTCCAGTATACTGGGACGACTACCATAGAAGACTCAGAGAATATAACAAAATCACAAGAACTGCAAAACGAAACTCCTGGAAGCTATTCAGCGAACAGGTCGATAGCGTTAACGATGTTTCTAAAATTAAAAAGTTCCTCTCAAAAACCCATGCCCAAACCGAAACAATGGTAGACGATATGGGCAGAAGAGTGGACTCAACCGAAGAGATGGTAAGACTTTTGATGAACACCCATTTTCCGCAAGGTACGACGGGCAGACTGAGATACCGAACTACAGTGAAAATGAGGAACAACTAAGTTATATCATTACAGACCATATGGTCAAAGAAGCCGTAAGAAGCTTTTCACCATTTAAGGCACCAGGACCTGATGGAATATTTCCGGCACTACTACAGATGGAGGTGGATTACATATCAACTCATCTAGCCGCTATTTTCACAGCATGTCTAAAATTCGCATACACACCGAAAGCCTGGCAGGAGGCAAGGGTAGTTTTCATACCTAAACCCGGCAAGGCAAGTTATGCAACACCTAAGGCTTATAGACCAATAAGCCTAACATCGTTCTTACTCAAAACCATGGAGCGTATAGTGGATACCATGATTAAAAGTAAGATACCAGGCGAAATGCTAAAATTTAGACAACATGCCTATGTTAAAGGGCGATCGGTGGACACCGCCCTACACGATGTAGTACACAACATAGAAGAATCCTTCAATGGAAAGATGTATACACTTGCGGTATGTATAGACATTGAAGGGGCGTTCAATAATGTACGGACCGACACACTCATCCAATCCTTAGACCAGTTTCAGGTGGACCGGGCTCTCCGAGACTGGATAAGCCACATGCTAAGGAATAAATGGATAAATTGTGGGTCCCACGACATAAAAATAAGAGACAGAGTAGCACAGGGAACACCACAGGGCGGTATATTATCACCACTCCTGTGGGTCACTACTATAAATAGTCTCCTAAGGATACTAACGGATGAAGGACTTAAACCAGTCTGTTACGCAGATGACGTTATAATACTTCTGAGGGGAAGAATCCTAATCAACTTTGTAGAAGGGCCGAAACGGCTCTAAAAATTGCATATGACTGGGCTCGACCGAGAGGTCTAAATGTAAACCCAGAAAAGACAGAGATATGTCTGTTCACAAGGAAAACGAAGATTTGTCAGTATGATGACCCACATTTCCTAAACAAAACAATTCCAGTTTCCAACAGGGTTAAATACTTAGGTGTAATCCTGGACAGGAAACTAAATTGGAAGTGCCACATAGAAGAACGAGCAAACAAGGCTCACATATGCTGGGCACTATGTAGAAGAGCCATTAGCTCAAAATGGGGCCTTAATCCAAGTATGACACAATGGCTCTACAAGAGCGTAATCAGACCTATTTTGACTTACGCATCAGTAGTGTGGTGGACATCAATGAAGAATAAGTGCAACATAATGATATTACAAAAGGTCCAACGAATGTGTTGTCTCGGCATAAGCGGGACAATGAGGACCACATCCAGTAGGGCATTGGAGACGATCTTGAATATCCAACCAATAGAAATACAGATTAGATATGAAGCTGCCCTCACGGCGACGAGGCTCAAAGTGATGGGCGAATGGATCGAAAGCGATCACGTGTCATATCATCAAAAGATAGCTGAGGTAGTGACGGTGGATTTAACTGACATATCATCAGTATCCGACAGAATACCTGAAAGATCAATGGTTGCTGAGTGTGAGACCATGATACCAGACAGACAATCCTGGATTGATGGAACCGTAGTACAGACAACATCTGGAAATTGCTGTTATACAGATGGATCGAAACTTGGGGAGAGAACGGGGGTAGGCCTTTACATCGAAGAACCGGAAACCGAACTCTTATTCCGTCTGCCAGACCATAACACAGTCCTGCAGGCGAAAGTCCGAGCAATTACAGAATGTGTGAGCTGGCTTGGGACTAACACAAGACCAACAAAAGTGAATATTTTCACAGATAGCCAAATGGCTATTAGGGCGATAACGTCTAGAACGGTGAGGTCGAGGACCGTTTTAGATCGTAAAATGGCGATTAACGCCTACTCCGAATTCGGCACTATATGCATCATATGGGTGCCTGGCCATTGCGAAGAACGCCCATATCACGCTATGGAATAGTGAAAACGTTGGGAAGACAACGAAGGTCTTGTGGGGTGACCCAAACGAGGACAAGGCCAAGACCTTACTGAGATTGAGCAAGGTAGAAATTAGTAAGATCATGGGTGTCCTTACAGGACACACATGCTTACAAGCACACCTACATAGGATAGGAGTTGTAGATGACAGCATATGTAGGGCATGCGGGGAGGATGACGAAACGTTGGAGCATTTCCTCTGCCACTGCCCAGCGTTCGCCAACAATAGATCACGTTTCTTAGGAAATGATGCTATACCAGACTTGACCCAACTTAGGGGCGTAGACTGGAAGAAGATTAAGGACTATGTCGACAGTACAGAGTTCCTAAAATAGCTTACCGACCTTTCTAAAAAAAAAATAACAATTAGAGCGCACAACAGGCCGAATACTGGCTTACGTGTATGTCCAAGGACATGAGGTGGAAATTCACCGCCTCCTCTTCTCAACCTAACCTAACCTAACCTTACTAAAAATAAAAATATTTTGCACGTTAAGCACGCGGCAAACTTAAATTTACGCCAAAATGTGCTTAGATTAAGACCAAACATAATTATTTGTAATACCCAAAATTCTTAATTCTATGAAATTCATCCTCAAACCAAATACTATTCACGCCTTTAAATTAACTATAAAACCTTCTTATTTTTATAGCGATTGTCTTTGGCTCGAAATCATTGCCGAAATCTTAAACTTTACGACAAATTCTTTGATTTTCAGTACGCTTTTTTTAGTGCACCACTGAGCTTATCACTTCGGTGTAATATCAGCCCCAGATATTTTATTTGTTCCACGCTTTCGAATTTATAGGGACCAATTTCTAGGTCTGGTGATTTTGGCTCTAGATATGTTCTAGCCATATATTTGGTTTTGTCCTCATTAATTTTTAGACCAAGTGATTGTGCTTTAATATTTAAGTTTACAAATGTGTCCTTTAGTTCTTGTATATTTCGTGACAGTATTGGCAGATCGTCTGCAGAACCGCAAATTTGTACACTTTTGGTGAAGAGTGTAACTGCTTTTTTTTTATTGAAGCTTTCATTATTATACAATGAAAATAACAATAAGTGGGCAAATCTTAACCTAAAATACTAATCTCTGGGTTATTGCCATTGCGAATAAACCATTGAGACTTTACACGATTTTTTACTTAAACAAAAAGGTTAACATTTCAAATTTAGGAATTCATCACTTAATTTCATTTTTTTTGTTTTTGATTAGGATTTGTTTTAATTTATATCATATCCAGCCTATCTCTCCTTCTAAGGCGGTCATGACCTTCAAAATTTAGTAGTTCTCGAGCCAGGATGTTTGGATGATTGAATAGTTTACCCACGTAACACCGGCAATATTTTTCAATTTCCTCTTTTACTGTTGGCATGTTGAGATCCTTATGGATGTTAGCGTTTCTTATATACCATGGTGCACCTGTAATTAAACGAAGAATATTCGATTGTCTTCTTTGTAATTTGCATACATTCGAAGCGCACGCTGTACCCCAGAGCTGGATACCATACGTCCAAATTGGCTTCAATACCGTTTTGTATAAAAGAACTTTATACTCTGGATCTAGGGCAGATCTTTGGCTGATAAGCCACTGAAGTTGATTAGTTTTGAGTTTTATTTGAGTTACTTTAGAGACTATGTGGCGCGACCACGTCAAACGCCGATCTAAGTGGATTCCAAGGTATTTTACATGATCCTTTTGGGGAATCTGTGAATTGAAAATAGAAATTGGAGGACTTGCATCCCTTCGCAGGGTAAAAGTAACATGAGTACACTTTGAGGCATTCACCATTATTCTCCATTTTTTTAACCATTCTTCTAGGATTCGGACATGAGACTGCAGTTGATCGGACGCAACTGAAGGGTTTTTGTGACTACTGACGAAAGCAGTATCGTCCGCAAAAGTAGACGTGAGCGTAAAGTTGGTTATGGGCATATCTGCCGTAAAAATAACGTACAGTATAGGGCCAAGAATGCTCCCCTGTGGGACACCGGCATTTATTTTCTTAGGGCTAGAACAAATGCCATTTGATTTAACTTGAAAAGACCGGTTAGTCAAATAACTCCTGAACAGTTTATGCGTGTTGATTGGCAGAAAGTCGCATATTTTGTACAAAAGTCCTTCGTGCCAGACTTTGTCAAATGCTTGGGAAATATCTATGAATAAAGCCGAACAGTATTCTTTATTCTCAAAAGCTCTTCTGATGCAAGTTACGATACGGTGTACCTGTTCTGTAGTATTGTGACTTTTTCTAAAAACAAATTGATGGTCAGGTATAATATTGTGAGAAATTATGTGAGGTTTGATTTTCTTCATGAGAATGGACTCAAACATTTTTGAAAGTATCGATAGTAAGCTTATAGGGCGATAGGATTTGACTTGAGTTGGATCTTTGCCTGGTTTCGGTATCATAACGATTTCAAACCTCTTCCAAGGTAGGGGGAAGTAACCTACACGGAGAATTGCATTGAATAAAAATAACACAATTTTCAAGGCTGAAAAGGGAAGTTCTTTAATCATTTTCGCTGTTATACCATCTCCTCCGGGCGATTTCATTAATTTTAGTTCTTTGACAGATTTTTCAACATCCTTTATTCTAAGCTTGATTGGGCCAGGAATTATATCATCTATCACGGGCTGATAGATTGGGCGACGAATTAAATCATCTATCACGGGCGGATAGATTGGGCGTGGAGTTATATCGTCTATCACGGGCGGATAGATTGGGCGAGAAGTTATGTCATCTATCACGGGCTGATACATTGGGAGAGGAATTGAGTCATTTATCCCAGGCGGATAGATTGTCTGAGAAATTGTATCATCTATCACGGGCGGATAGATTGGGCGAGGAATTGTGTCGTTTATCACGGGCGGATAGTGTGGGCGAGGAATTATATCTATCATGGGCGGATAGATTTCAGATGTATCACTGTTGGGTGTAAAAACGGACTCGAGGTAGTTTGCGAATGCATTTACTTTCTCTTCTGTGCTTTTAGCCCAGTTCCCATTTTCAAGGCGAATTGGGGATTCATGCGCAACAGGACCTCGCATATTTTTTGTGGCCTTCCAGAGACTATAATCTGTTTTCTGGGTTGGATCCAGAGATTGCAAATATATTTTTAGATCACTTTCCTCGGCTGATTTTAGGGCTGATTTCAATCTCTTCTGGCAATTTTTTAGTTTTGTTCTCAGTGCTGGGGAGCGATATTGTTGCCACTCTCTTCTTACGCTTCTTTTTTCATTGATTAACGCTTGGATGCCTATTGGGTTATTGGAGTTATCTCTTTTGAATGCGCTTTTTCGAGTAGCCACTTTAACAGCACTGTTTACAACGTCTGTGAATAGGTTTACCGCGGCTTCAATTTCATCCGTTGTACGTAACGATACACCATCGGATAGGTGTGAGCTAACGTCTTTTTTATATTTTAGCCAGTTGGTATACTTATTGGGCAAACTGTCACACCCATTTTCATGATTGTTGTAAAGCAGTGTCAAAATGGTAGGCGAATGATACGATGATAGATCAAGTGATGGACATAGAGATAATTGTCCACGCCTTTTATATGTTTTATTATAGCGAAATCAATAAGGTCAGGCGTTTTGTTCAGATCTGAGGGCCAATATGTTGGGTGACCGCTCGAAGCTACATCTAGTTTAGCAGATGTTATGGCTTTAAGTAGTTGTCTACCTTTTGGAGTAGTGAGGCGAGAGCCCCAAAATGTGTGAGTGTAGCTGCAGGATCAATTTTCTCTATTATAGAATTTAATAGTAGATTAAAGACTAGGGCTGATAGTGCATCCCCTTGTTTAACGCCTGTTCTGACACAAAACGATTTGGTTGTTTTGCCTTGTATAAGGACTTTTGAGGTAGTTTGTTTCAGGGTTAAACAGACTAAATCTGAGAGTTTTCCAGTTATTCCTTGTCTCTTTAGTACATAATTTATTTTACTTCTCTTGATAGAGTCAAACACTTTTTGGAAGTCTATAAATAGCCCATGTATTTGATAATTGTGTTCGTAGAATTTCTCAAATATTTGGGAAATTACAAAACATTGATCTGTTGTCGATTTGTTTACTCTAAAACTATTACTTCTTCGGCTATTATATTAATCATGTTGTATAATATATTCGTGAATACTTTATATGCAGCTTTGAGAAGAGATATTCCTTTGTAGTTGTTGCAATTGCGCCTATCGCCCTTTTTCAAGATGGGTACTATTATGCTATTTTTCCAATCTTCTGGTATTTCTTCTTTTTCCCATATGAAATTCGTGAGCTGATGAATTAATTCCAATGTGCCTGGGCCTCCGTACTTCAGCAATTCTGCGGTTATTACGTCTTCACCGCTTGATTTTCCGTTTTTTAATTTGCTAATGGCGTTTTACACTTCTTCTGATGTGGGTGGTTCCACTAACATTTCCGCAGTGTACCATTCTGTTTCATCTTCGTCGTTGTTGTTATTACCGGTTTCTGTATTATATAATTTATCAAAATAATCGCACCATCTATCGAGTATTTTATTCTTCTTCAAGGATTGGTTTTCCAAGTTCATCGTTGCAGAGTTTAATTTTGGTATGCGTTCCGAGCTGTGCTTCTTTATTTTTGCATAAAATGCTTTAGTTTTATTTTGCACGTTAAGCATTTCTATCTGTGTTATCTGTTTATTATAGGCTTCCTTTTTCTAGTACGTGATCTATTTGGTTCGCTTGTCTATTTTTGGGTGATACCCATGTATGTTTATGCACATCTTTACGAGGGAACGATACACTGCTTATATTAAATTCCATTGAAGATGCTAAGCTAACGAGACGAATACCATTTTCACTTGTCGTATCATGCAGTGAACACAATCCTGCAACCTCTTGGAGAAAATCCTTTTTTCCAATTTTGGCATTATAGTCTCCCATTACGATTATGGTATCATGTCTGTTTACTTCGTTCACGACTTGAATAAGTTTCTCTAAGATCTCGTCTTTCTCAAATTCCTCATATTCTTCTGTTGGTGCATATATGGGTATCGATATATTATTAAACTTGCCTTTTATTTTCAAGTATGATATTCTGTCACTGATTAAATATATAACGCTTTTTCTTGTATTGCTGTCGATAAAAAATCCTGTACCGTTTCTTCCAGATATTTCTGCCCCAGAGTAATAAATTGAGAATTCTTCCTTTCTAATTTCTCCTTGTCCTTTCCATCGAATTTCCTTAATTGCAACGACGTTCGTCGTCTAGGGTTATCGTATTTTATTAGAGACTTATGTGTAGGTTTCGAGATCATGAACGTTTTTATATGTAAGAGTGATCAGCCCTTAGCACAACCCCCATCCTGGAGGGCCAGTCTTGGTTAATGATTTAATAAGTGCCCAAGCGCTCTTATGCCACCTAATCCCGGCTCGATGGGACTTTGGGTGCTACCGTTGATTCGTATTGAATTCATCCGCTACCATTCCTATTAGAATACCCATGGATAGATATCCTAAGACTCCAGATGACCATTAGATTAAAGATGTCAAAATTGCCCATATGAAGCTCTCTTCCTGCTTAGCCCTGACGTAAATTTCCACATGGGTTGATTACCACGTCTCAATTTGGGTTACTCAGGTTTCCAGGATGCACCACGATGGAGGCGAGGAAGGAATTGAATGAATTCGGCCTTCTGTAGCAGGGTTCCCAGAAGTGGCGAAATCATCCCATTTGAAGGATATGTCAATATTATTTAAAAAATCGTGTCACAAAAATGAAAATGGGTGATTTTAAAAATCATACAAAAAAAATTGCCTAAATATATGAAAAGTATTCCAAGTGAAACCGATCCACTCTGAATATTTACATATGTAGATTTAAATGCAATTTGCACGCGTATATTAAAAGACAATGCGGAATTAAAGCCTTTTACCGTTTGACCAATTTCATAGTGGTTTAGATTTTATAGGGAGCCAAAGTTGGTTATCTAAAATTTTTTTTACAATTCTAGCTATTTTGAAGTCGACATAACTTTTGAACGGAATATCAGATTTGAATGATATAAGTACCATTTTAAAGTTTTAACATCCTCTCTAAGAATTATATATTAAGTTACACATTTTTTGTATTAAGGACTCAAAAGGACGAAAATATCCTTAAACCTTGATTATGCTGAAAAGCGTATCTTAATTTTTTTTATTATATTTTTCAAAGTTACCCATATATTTTCCCAAAAAAATTTAAACATTTCAGCATTGTTCTCTATGGGTTAAAAAAATATGTCCGTCTGTCAGTGCGACTGAATGGTGCTAACGATAACTCTGGAAAGGAGTGACCGAATGACGTAAAATTTTGTATATATGTGGGTAGTACTTTCTCAAGTGCCACAGGTCAAAAACTAAATCTTTCTTAAATTCTCAGTATGTGGGAGCAATGACCCACAATATTAAAAAAATTAAATGGAAATTGGAGGAAGAAGGCGAGGTCAAAGTTCAGAAAAATTGATTTTTTCATCTGTAATGGAAGTTAGTTTGAAGTTAATTTGAATGCTACAAAGCATAAGAAATTGAAAATATAGGTTGATCTAAGTAGAAATACGTTTATAAATTATTCAGTTTTATTATCAAAATAATCGTTCGGCAATTGCGCTAAGTCCATTTTTTTAAATCCAAAAAAAAACACTTTCCGGTCGACCCACGACCTTGACACCCATGAGCAATATTTTAGCTCTCGTTAAGAGCTATCTTTTTGCCATTGACCGATTCCCGATCCGACTTACCGGAATCATCGGTCCATATTTATGATGCAGGTGAGAACGTAACGGTTAATGGCGACCGTTATCGTTCCCTGATAACAGACTATTTGATGCCTGAAATTGAAGCTCGTGATCTCGGCGACATTTGGTTTCACATTTGGGTGATACCCATGTATGTTTATGCACATCTTTACGAGGGAACGATACACTGCTTATATTAAATTTCATTGAAGATGCTAAGCTAACGAGACGAATACCATTTTCACTTGTCGTATCATGCAGTGAACACAATCCTGCAACCTCTTGGAGAAAATCCTTTTTTCCAATTTTGGCATTATAGTCTCCCATTACGATTATGGTATCATGTCTGTTTACTTCGTTCACGACTTGAATAAGTTTCTCTAAGATCTCGTCTTTCTCAAATTCCTCATATTCTTCTGTTGGTGCGTATATGGGTATCGATATATTATTAAACTTGCCTTTTATTTTCAAGTATGATATTCTGTCACTGATTAAATATATAACGCTTTTTCTTGTATTGCTGTCGATAAAAAATCCTGTACCGTTTCTTCCAGATATTTCTGCCCCAGAGTAATAAATTGAGAATTCTTCCTTTCTAATTTCTCCTTGTCCTTTCCATCGAATTTCCTTAATTGCAACGATGTTCGTCGTCTAGGGTTATCGTATTTTATTAGAGACTTATGTGTAGGTTTCGAGATCATGAACGTTTTTATATGTAAGAGTGATCAGCCCTTAGCACAACCCCCATCCTGGAGGGCCAGTTTTGGTTAATGATTTAATAAGTGCCCAAGCGCTCTTATGCCACCTAATCCCGGCTCGATGGGACTTTGGGTGCTACCGTTGATTCGTATTGAATTCATCCGCTACCATTCCTATTAGAATACCCATGGATAGATATCCTAAGACTCCAGATGACCATTAGATTAAAGATGTCAAAATTGCCCATATGAAGCTCTCTTCCTGCTTAGCCCTGACCTAAATTTCCACATGGGTTGATTACCACGTCTCAATTTGGGTTACTCAGGTTTCCAGGATGCACCACGATGGAGGCGAGGAAGGAATTGAATGAATTCGGCCTTCTGTAGCAGGGTTCCCAGAAGTGGCGACATCATCCCATTTGAAGGATATGTCAATATTATTTAAAAAATCGTGTCACAAAAATGAAAATGGGTGATTTTAAAAATCATACAAAAAAAATTGCCTAAATATATGAAAAGTATGGGGTAATTCCAAGTGAAACCGATCCACTCTGAATATTTACATATGTAGATTTAAATGCAATTTGCACGCGTATATTAAAAGACAATGCGGAATTAAAGCCTTTTACCGTTTGACCAATTTCATAGTGGTTTAGATTTTATAGGGAGCCAAAGTTGGTTATCTAAAATTTTTTTTTACAATTCTAGCTATTTTGAAGTCGACATAACTTTTGAACGGAATATCAGATTTGAATGATATAAGTACCATTTTAAAGTTTTAACATCCTCTCTAAGAATTATATATTAAGTTACACATTTTTTGTATTAAGGACTCAAAAGGACGAAAATATCCTTAAACCTTGATTATGCTGAAAAGCGTATCTTAATTTTTTTTTATTATATTTTTCAAAGTTACCCATATATTTTCCCAAAAAAATTTAAACATTTCAGCATTGTTCTCTATGGGTTAAAAAAATATGTCCGTCTGTCAGTGCGACTGAATGGTGCTAACGATAACTCTGGAAAGGAGTGACCGAATGACGTAAAATTTTGTATATATGTGGGTAGTACTTTCTCAAGTGCCACAGGTCAAAAACTAAATCTTTCTTAAATTCTCAGTATGTGGGAGCAATGACCCACAATATTAAAAAAATTAAATGGAAATTGGAGGAAGAAGGCGAAGTCAAAGTTCAGAAAAATTGATTTTTTCATCTGTAATGGAAGTTAGTTTGAAGTTAATTTGAATGCTACAAAGCATAAGAAATTGAAAATATAGGTTGATCTATGTAGAAATACGTTTATAAATTATTCAGTTTTATTATCAAAATAATCGTTCGGCAATTGCGCTAAGTCCATTTTTTTAAATCCAAAAAAAACACTTTCCGGTCGACCTACGACCTTGACACCCATGAGCAATATTTTAGCTCTCGTTAAGAGATATCTTTTTGCCATTGACCGATTCCCTATCCGACGTACCGGAATCATCGGTCCATATTTATGATGCAGGTGAGAACGTAACGGTTAATGGCGACCGTTATCGTTCCCTGATAACAGACTATTTGATGCCTGAAATTGAAGCTCGTGATCTCGGCGACATTTGGTTTCAACAAGACTCCCCACACATCGCATCAATCAATGGATTTATTGAGCGAACACTTCGGTGAGCAGATAATTTCACGTTTAGGGCCGGTCAATTGGCCACCAAGATCGTGTGATATCACACCGTTAGATTTTTTCCTGTGGGGATATGTAAAGTATAAAGTTTATGCGGACAAACCCGCTTCGATTCAGGCTTTGGAGCAAAACATCACGCGTTTCATTCGCCAGTTACTAGTTGAAATGCTCGAACGAGTCATCGAAAATTGGACTCATCGGATGGACCATCTGAGACGTAGCCGCGGCCAACATTTGATAGACATAATCTTCAAAAAATAAATGCCAAAGAATGTTCTTTCAATTTATAATAAACATTCAATCAATTTTATTGATTGAAAAAATTGTTACCATTTGTGTGAGATGTACTTGAAGGGGCGTGGCAATAACGCCCACTTTGTACTGGACTGTAGGTACTATATTACAAATTACTATATTACACTGCACAAAATTTCAAGTATTTGTATGCACTTGTAATAATAATATGTTATAAACTGTTAATTTTGTGTACCAATTGGTCACTTTGTGTGGGTGGTATCAAAAGGTGCGTGGCATTTTAGTTATTTTTTGTCCAGCTTATAGAGAAGGTAAAATGATTACTATGTATGCAATTTTACAGAATTCCCATGAGTAGTAGAGTTTTAACATGCCTAAACATGTTAACCATTTGTGAGGGAGGTACCACAAAGAGTAGGCTATAGGTCCATCAAACATAAACTGGGTTTGAATAAAATATTACCACGTGCGAAATTTTAAGTCATTCGTTAACTCCTTTCCAGGTTATCGTTAGCACTTTTCAGGATAATCCCGGATTAAGGACATTTTCATCCTTTTGATGTCCTTAATACACAAAAATTCGTTACTTAATTTATAATTCTTAGAGAGGATGTTAAAATCTTTCAAATGACACTTATAGTATCGGACAATCTTGGACTAACATCATACTTCAGTTCAATCGCCAAATTCTGAAACCTATCAATGATATACTCCAAAAATTTTACCTATTACAAGATTCTCGGGGAAAAAGTTTAAATGAGAATGCATGATATGAATTTTGAGGGACATATTTACACCTGTTGGAATACATAAAGCGAAAAATAAGTTAGAAGAATGCATACATATGTGATATATACATAAATATAGAAAAATATATTTCTTACCAATTTTTTCATAATTTTTTAACAAATCATTAATCATTGTTTCATATTGCGGGCTTTTATTGGATCCAAGGAAATTTGAAACTACAAGCTTAAACGACCTCCATGCTGCAATTTCATCCGACGTCAAATAGGATTCGAAATTTACATCTTTCATCAGTTTCCTTATTTTAGGCCCATCAAAAAAGGCCTTCTTCGATTTTTTGAAAAGAAAGACTTTTAAATAAACTTTTTAAATATGAGAGTGAATTGCCATCTTTCCTTAAGGCTTTTACAAAATGTTTAAAGGGCCCCAGCTTAATATGCAGTGGTGGCAAAATAATGTTTTCTTTTTGGACGAGAGGTGTGTATTTTATGTTGTTTTCACCCACTGTAATGTCTTTTGTTGTTGGCAATTTATTTCTTCTGTAATGATCTTCGCGAGCTCGGCTATGCCTCTGGGACATAAAAAAAGCAATATTTTGTATATCCGCCTTGCATTTCACAAAACATCCCAAATACTTTTAAATCGCAACAAATTTTCCAGTCATGTTGTTCATATTTTATGTATTTTATCAATTTAGCCATTGTTTCGTATGATTCCTTAGTGTTGACGGCATGAGCAATGGGAATCGACGGTTTCTGATTTCTGTTGTGCAAAAATACTGCTTTCAAACTTTCTTTACTGCTGTCAACAAATAACCGCCATTCTTTTGAATTGTATGTTTGATTAAGTTCCTCGAACAATCCGTGAATGTCCTTGCAACGCATATGTTATCCACAGTTGTATAAAATTGTTTGTAAGGTATATCAAGGACTCTACAATATGATATGTTAACATCTGGGGCCAAAATATTGTACTGTTTCATCCGAGATGCAAGTAGTTCTGCCTTATCTTTGGTCAATTCCAAATCTTGCACATATATTTACAAATATTGCACATATATTTCTTCTATTATTTTACTAAACTCAAGTAAATTTTTTTTAATTACATATTTTCCGCAGATGTAGCAAAAATTGTCGGGATCATTTACACATTGAAAAGTTCTTTGCCTTTTACTCATACTTCGAAATATAACTTTATAATATTAAGGCGCTGAATTACACTAATTTATTAATAAGTAATTTCATTCATAAATTCCGGATTTAAGGTACATAAGTTGCAGTACATGTAGCTGACATATAGTTTGCTTCGAACGTAGAAACCCAATACATATAATTTTACTACCTGAATATACTACTGGGATGTCCATGCCCCTAAAAGGAGCAACTGAATGGAAACCTCATAAATAAAAAACCACAAATATTGTTGAATGACCCTCTACCTCAGCGGATCTCATCTAATATAGCTCTCACATTGCATATCATGTTTTATGAAGGGTTACGAACGGCCATAAAACCTCGTCCTCTCTATAATTGTATAATGTCTGACATCAATTCTCATAAAATCAAATGCAAGTGCAATGTCTCTTATATGTCTCTCTCACATATGGCAAATTCAATATAAGCAGAAACATCATTTAAAATAGACAGTCTTTTCTTCGGTAGCATGCTGGCTTTTTAAAAATGTGATGAAATATTTTTTCTATTTTTTATGGTTTTTTTGTACCAGGAAAAAGTGTTTTTTTTTTTTTAAAAAATATTTTTTCTTATATTTTTGACGACTGTTACTAAACCAAAGACTCTACGCGAAAGCAATATTTGCAGCATATGTAGCCCACATAATTCCCTTCAATTTGAGGCATAACACGGCTCAATCAGGCTTATACTTGGTCCAAATTATAATTATGGTCCAAATACTGAATGTACTTTCCATGAAAGCTGGAACTTAAAAAAAATGTAACATAAACATATTTTTTAATATTTTTTTTCGTGTTTGTGACACCTAATTGCACCAGAAACTGTTATCCACATCCCTTGGACAAAAATTTTGTTGCATAGTGTTCTCTAAGAAATTGCATCAATTTAACAAAAAAATGGCAATTTGGCTGCTTAAATTATTTGAAATTAAAAATTTATTTCACAAAAAATTCGAACGACAAAACATATTGGACTATGCATTTCTACTAAGATTTGTGGAAAACCATTTATTATGAAGGACGGCGTTGCTTCATTTTGCATGGAAACAATAAGATTGCTTGTTATCTTTGTATCTATTGAGTTCTAAGCATCTGCAATAGCCTGAAGTAGCTTATTTTTATCTCCACCTACGCTTTCTCGATTTATCTCTTTGTTAAGAATTTCCCAGTAATTTTCAATGGAATCAAGTCTACGGTTGAACTCAGCATAGGGAAGCCAAGATTTCGCAGTACATAATCCTGTTCATTATTCCGTTGATTGCATAGAGGGGTCCAACCACGTTGCCGGAAAAGCATCCGCAGACCATGACATTGCCGCCTCCATGATTTACAGACCGTTTATAGTAAAAGGGTCCAATATTTTATAACTAGTATATACTGTATAGAGATTAAAAGTCTGTTAATAATAAACAAAGCTATCGGCATTTAAATGCGCGAAGGCAAGGAAATCGGTTTTTTACTTTGGGGGTGTCCGGCAAATTTAAAGGAACAAACGTTGTTTTACTCGCCGAGACCTACAAGAAAAATAGCATCGCAGGTTTTGGTTTTTGGACTGTCGCATTGTGGTTCAGAACTGAATTTTACTGGCCAAAAGTCAAATTTTTTGTCATCGCCGATTTCTAAAATTTTAATGCCATTCAATAGCAAACATATTGAAACTTGGGTAGCCAGAAACTAGATCAAAATATTTATTGTTGTGGGAGTGGGAGCTTCTAAAAACAAATATTTTATGTAATTTTGAAAAAAGCGTATTTTTTATATTTTTGTACAAGGAAATTGCCATTTCTCGCAAACTATTACACTATGCAACAAAATTTTTGTCCAAGGGATGTGGATAACAGTTTCTGGTGTAATTAGGTGTCACAAACACGAAAAAATATTAAAAAAATTGTTTATGGTATTTTTTTTTTTAATTTTTTGCTGATATCGCAAATATCATATGCAGAAATATCGCAAATATCGCTTTCACGTAGAATCTTTGGTTTAGTAACAGACGTTAAAAATATGAGAAAAAAATGATTTTTTTTAAAAACACTTTTTCCTGATACAAAAAAAAATAGAAAAAAAATCGAAAAAATTATTTTATCACAATTATGAAGATTCTGTTTTTATTCGACCTTTTTATTGAATATCCAATTCATGTAAATAATAGTCAAGCTCGAGGTCTAGTGTTTTGGTTTAATAAATATTTTTATTATTCATATTTGTATCCGATATTTCGCAATTTCTTTGAATTGCATCATCAGGGATGTTCTACAACAATTAAACCATAATAAATAATTATTAAGTAATTAATATAACAAAAATTTTGAAATAGTTAAAATAAGGATAAATAAGTAATCACAACTATCAGGCGAACAGAAAACACAGACACAAAACTTTTCCCTTTGATCACGCTTACATGCATGTAAAACAACAACACACAAATATTTTTAACACAATTTTAAAAAGCCAGCATGCTAACGAAGAAACACTGTCTATTTGAAAAATCTATGGATAGATGTAAAAATTATGAGCCATTTTGTAAATGTTAGGGAAATTCAAAAAAGTCGTGTTTCATATTTTTTCGTTTTTCAATGATGATTTTGCTTATATTGAAATCGCCATATGTGAGAGAGACATTTAATTTATGAGCATTTATGTCAGACATTATAAAATTATATAGAGGACGAGGTTTTATGGCCGTTCGTAACCCTCCATAAAACATGATATGCAATGTGAAAGCTATATTGGATGAGATCCGCTCAGATAGAGGATCATTCAACAATATTTGTGGTTTTTTATTTATGAGGTTTCCATTCAGTTACGCCTTTTAGGGGCATGGACATCCCAGTCGTATATACAGGTAGTCAAATTATATGTACGCAATACAAAGTAGTACGCGGCAGTCTTGAAAATATTGGGTGTCTACTTTCGAAGCAAACTATATGTCAGCTACAGGTACTACAACTTATGAACCTTAATCCCGGAATTTATGAAAGAAATTTCTTATTAATAAATTAGTGTAATTCAGCGCCTTAAAGAGATAAGTCGATTTTCTGAAAAATATTACATAGTTATATTTCGAAGTATGAGTAAAAGGCAAAGAACTTTTCAATGTGTAAATGAGCCGGACAACTTCTGCTACATCTGCGGAAAATATGTTATTAAATAAATCGACGTGCGTTTAGTAAAATAATGAAAAGAAAGTAAAAAAGAAATGTATGTGTAATATTTTGATATACGAGTTAAAAATATGAACGAACCGTAGACACCTAGTATTTTGTGTAATTCGTGCCATGTAAATCTTACTCGATGGACTAGTGGAAGAATGAAGAACATTAAAATTAATGTATTACAATGTTTTGTTGAATAAAACGTTTTAATTTTAGACATTCACGTGCAATTTGGAATGCCAATGATTTGGAGACAACCATTCATTTACGATACGGACTGCTATTTTTGTCTAAGTTAATAGATTGGATTAGAAAGTGTCCAAGTATAGCTAACAGCCTAATAACGGAAACATCATCAAGTTCAACTGAGTACTCAACTCTGAGCGATTTAAGTTTGAGTCAGAAGTCATCGCTTTTAACTCAGTTTCAACTCATTGATCTACTGAGAGATTTGGAACTGACCAAAGATAAGGCAGAACTACTTGCATGTGGGATGAAGCAGTACAATATTTTGGCCCCAGATGTTAAAATATCATATTATATATCATACTGGATAACAGATGCTTTTGCAAGGACATTCCCGGATTGTTCGAGGAACTTAATCAAACATACAATTCAAAGGAATGGCGGTTACTTGTTGACAGCAGTAAAGAAAGTTTGAAAGCAGTACTTTTACACAACGGAAATCAGAAACCGTCGATTCCCATTGCTCATGCTGTCAACACTAAGGAATCATACGAAACAATGGCAAAATTGATAAAATACATAAAATATGAACATGACTGGAAAATTTGTTGCGATTTAAAAGTAGTTGGTATGTTCTGCCTCTGGGATAGCCGATATTTTGCCACCAATGCATATTAAGCTGGGGCTCTTTAAAAATTTTGTAAAAGCCTTAAGGAAAGATGGCAATTCACTCTCATATTTAAAAAGTTTATTTAAAAGTCTTTCTTTTCAAAAAATCGAAGAAGGAGTTTTTGATGGGCCTAAAATAAGGAAACTGATGAATGATGTGAATTTCGAATCATATTTGACGTCGGATGAAATTGCAGCATGGAGGTCGTTTAAGCTTGTAGTTTCACATTTCCTTGGATCCAATAAAAGCCCGCAATATGAAACAATGATTAATGATTTGTTAAAAAATTATGAAAAAATTGGTTAGAGATATATTTTTTTATATTTATGTACATAACACATATGAATGTATTCTTCCAACTTATTTTTCGCTTTATGTATTCCAACAGGTGTAAATATCTCCCTCAAAATTCATTTCTTGCATTCTCATTTAAACTTTTTCCCCGAGAATCTTGGCGACGTAAGTGACGAACATGGCGAAAGGTTTCACCAAGAATTTAAGTCCATCGAGCGGCGTTACCAAGGGCACTGGGATGAAAGAATAATGGGAGATTATATTTGGTTCCTCATTAGAGAAACCGATTCCGAAATCTATGTACAAACGTCAACAAAAACTCACAATTACTTCTAATGAAAATTGTTCATGTAAATAAACTCAAATGTACGAGTACATAATATAAATAATTTTGTCCCAGGATTTTTTTTTGAAAAAATCTACTTTTTCCAATTTGTTTAATGACTGTTACTAAACCACTGTTTCTAAGTGAAAGAGGTCGTTGCTGATCATTCGCAGTGAACGGACGTGTTTATCACATAGCGGATAGTTACCAGTACCTATTACGCAATAGCAAAAATCTGTACAAAGTCTGTAAGGCCTACATCGTAGTACCTATTACTGTCTAATACAGACAAAATAAAAATAAATTCTCTTGACGGGGATGCCTTCGTGTTCCGATGGATCGCGGTTCCCCAATCGTCCGACTGTCCGTCCGTTGGTCTTGGCCAAAGCCGACCACACCAAAAATGGTGAAAATCTCCCCCAAGTACTCACAACAGGTGGTGCGGTGAGGGGGAAACGTCATGTCCGACCGTCAAAACGGAAGCGCAATGAGCATCGTGTAGCGCTCAGAGTTTTGACGAAGTTGGAGGCTGTTGAGGTTTCGGCTCTTACCGAAAAACAAAAAGAGTCACTTACCTGGGCTAAAGGCGTCATAGATGCTTCTAAGGCTAATGAGTCGGCTGAAAGAGCCACAAATTCAGCTGTGTTAACGGCTAATAAAGTAAAACGAATCAGATCACCTGATGAACCCCTGCCTTCGAAAAAGGCAAGAGGCCCTAATGTCACCATCAACAGGACACTCACCAAGCCATTCAATGAAGTGGCGAAGGAGAGTCTAGTGATGGCTGTTATAGACAGAAGTAGTGACGATGGATCCATCCTCAAGGACAAATGGAGTCATGTACAATCTGCCATTATGGCTCATTACCTCGATGTCCGTAGAGAAATGCCGGGCAAACCACCAATCTGCAACGATGCAGGATGGCATCAGGGGAGAGTAAAGCTCTTATATTTCGGTGATGCCAGATCAGTAGACCTGTATAAGGCTGCTCTGAGTCGAGCGGGTGAGGTGTGGCCGGGTGCCCAGTTGGATGTTGTCGAAAAAACAACATCCCTAGTCACCCTAGAGCCATCACCTGGGTTACAGAAGAGCCCTCCAACCCGGCTGACATCTTAGAAATAATAAAAGATTCCAATCCTGGTCTGCCGGCCCATTATTGGAGAATCAGCAAGGTGGGTGAGGCGGATGGTAAAAAGCGGCAGGTCAATCTTATCCTAAACGCTGAATCCACCTCCCATATACAAAGTGCGGGTGCAACCCTACAATATTGCTTCGAGACTATAGTCTTGAAGATATACAAGCAGGATATAGCTCCCACTGCAGAAGGTGAGTCGTCCACCGTGGCACTTTCTGGAAGTGCGGAGGTACCCACGCCTATTATTTCTGGTGACTCCAACTCTAACAGAAGATCTGTAACGTCCTTCTCTGAGGACAAAAGCTCTACTTCGGACACAGAGAGGCTGAGGGGAGTCTCCGGACTCTTTAACGCATCTGGCGGGGACATGCTTCTCGACGATACGGACGAAGAGTTCGATAACACCCTTGTCTGTCAATTACCAATGATGGTAAGAATTTTACAGATTAACCTCCATCACGCTAAAGCAGCCTCAGCGGCTCTATTGCTGCGCCTGTCCACAGGCGCAGTAGACATCGTCCTGATACAGGAGCCCTACGTAGTGGGAGGAAGGGTGTGCGGTATTAGGACACCCAACTTTAAACTGCTTGTGGCCAACTGTGAAGGCACTCCAATAACCTGCATTTTGGCCAGGAAAGATCTATGTATCTTTCTCCTGACTAATTTAAGTGGTAAAGACCAAACAGCTGCTAGCCTGGAGATCGGTAATCGCATATATTGGGTGGTCTCCAGCTACTTGCCTTATGAATCTGTAGTACCGACTGCTCTATTCAGGGAAGTAGTAGAAGAAGCAACGTCTGACGAGCTCGAGCTGATTATTGGCGCAGACACGAACGCTCATCATACTATCTGGGGTAGTACGGATATAAACAATAGGGGTGATTCGCTTCTTGACTTTATTCTAACTACCAACCTTAGTATTTGTAACATAGGTAATAAACCGACCTTCACAATTAAAGACAGACAAGAAGTACTCGACGTAACGTTTGCTACTGACCGGCTGTCAGACAAAATTATCGGGTGGAATGTACTGGACGACCACTCATTCTCAGATCACCATTATATTGAGTTCAAACTCGCGGAAAAAGCGCCTAAACCCGCCGTCCACAGAAATGTAAGAAAGACAAAGTGGCATCTGTATGAGAAGAATTTCAAGAAAGTCCTCAACTCTAAACTTCTGTACGAACCGAATGACAAAGCCGGTCTGGATAATCTGGTCGATCATATCACCATATCATTCAATAGATCCCTTGAAGAAGCCTGTCCAAAAACAAGGTACAAGGGTAAAACTAAACCCCAATGGTGGACTTCTGAGCTAACGGCTATGAAAAAGACCTGCAACAAGCTATTCAATAAGGATAAATCTACTGGGGTCGCTAATGATTGGGATGCCTATAAAGAGCAACTCAAGATCTATAAGAAGGAGCTTAGAAAGGCGCAAAGGCGTTCTTGGTATACCTTCTGTGGTGAAGTGGAAAAGGTCTCCGACGCCGCTAGGCTGAGGAAGATATTATCTGCTTCACCCTGTACAGTGGGATATTTACAGGATGAGGCAAATAACTGGACCAAAAACAGTGAGCAGTCGCTCAATGTACTGCTCGACACACATTTCCCGGGGAACTCTGTAACAGAACCCGAGGATCAGCAGGGCCAACAAGAGTGCGAGTGGACTGCGAGCGTCGCTAGCTTCTTGACTGAGAGATCCAAAATAAGCTGGGCTATTAACAGCTTTGAGCCCTTCAAGTCACCTGGACCAGATGGCATCACTCCAGCAGAAATGCAGAAAATGTTAAAGTACATTATCCCCTGGCTGGAGAAAATTTATGTAGGCTGTATCAGGCTTTCATACGTCCCGAATCGATGGAGGGATACCAAAGTGGTATTCATACCTAAAGCGGGAAAGATATCACACACTAGGCCAAAAGACTTCAGACCAATTAGCCTATCCTCCTTCCTATTGAAAGGTCTGGAAAGACTTTTAGATCATTTCATTAGGGAAAACCTGGATACAAAGCTCCTGTCGGGGAACCAACATGCTTACAATAAGGGCAAGTCTACAGAATCAGCCCTGCACGAACTTGTGAGCACTATCGAATCGTCCCTGCATTTCAAGGAATTCACCATGGTGGCATTTCTTGACATAGAAGGGGCTTTTAACAACATTCACTCAGATGCGGTAGTTGCGGTAGTTGCGGCACTCTCACATCTAAAAATTAACACTAGTTTGATTAGACTAATTCAAAGTCTGCTCACCAGAAGACGCATAACAGCATGTCTAGGGTCCACAACTCTAACAAGGTATGTAAACAGAGGGACCCAGCAAGGAGGAGTATTGTCTCCACTAATTTGGAACCTAGCGGTGAATGAAATCCTGCTAGATCTAGAACGTTGTGGCTGCAAGGTCGTGGCATATGCGGACGACGTGGCAATCGCAGTGAGTGGCAAATTCGTAAACGTCCTCACAGACATCCTACAGGTGGCCCTGAACAAGTTGGCTAGCTGGGCCAGAAGCAGCGGTTTGGGCGTTAACCCCAACAAGACAGAATTGGTTCTCTTTACTAGGATGAATAATGTCCCACATGTGGACCCTCCACCTCGGATAAATGGAAGAGATCTAGTCTTTTCTGAAAGTGCAAAATTTTTAGGAATAATTCTAGATAGGAAAATGTTATTTAGACTTAACGTATTGGAACGTGTAAGGAAGGCCAACGTTGCCTTATATTCCTGCAAAAAGGCTGTAGGGTCGCGGTGGGGACTCTCTCCTAAAATCGTCCACTGGATATATATAGCAGTAGTTCGTCCAATACTGTTATACGGTATTGTGGTATGGTGGACGGCAACTGACAAACTAACCATTACCAACCTACTAACAAAGGTTCAGAGAACTGCCTGCCTGAGCATAAGCGGAGCCTTAAGGACTACAGCGACCGAGTCTCTACAAGCCCTACTCCATATACTGCCGATTAATATTGTGGCGAGAGAAGTTGCAACCAAAGCGGCAATAAGATTAAACTGCCTATCAATGTGGAGGTACAAGAACTATGGTCACATGAGGATATCAAAGTGTAGTGATATGGTAACCGGCCGAGTGGACTATATACCAACTGTGTACACCTTCGAGAGAAATTACATCACTATGATTCCCGCCAGAGATGAATGGGTCGGCAGAATACCAGGTAATAGAAACCATCTCCACTTTTACACGGATGGTTCGAAGCTTGATGAAAAGGTTGGCTTCGGAGTACACTGTGAAGAACTTAGTCTGGATATAGCTCACAGACTACCAGATACCTGCAGTGTCTATCAAGCCGAAATAATGGCAATATGGGAAGTCGCCAAGTGGCTGAGTCGCAACATAGTAACCAACACTGGCGTTCTCATTTACTCGGACAGCCAGGCTGCCATCAATTCTCTGGAGGCAACATCCCTAAATTCACAAACAGCCCTCGACTGCCGCAGATCTCTTAACGAGATGGCTGAGCAGTTTAATATACACCTCATATGGGTGCCTGGTCATAGGGATATCCCGGGGAACTGCAAAGCCGATGAACTTGCTAGGAAAGGGACGACATTACAAATTCTCGAAGAATTTGCATATATTGGTGCGGCACTATCCACGTGCAAGCTTTGGCTTAGGCAAGAGGCAATCAGGCAGTCCAACGAAAGATGGACAGAAATCGGCACCTGCAGGGTAGCTAGACAAATCTGACCAAGGTATGACCTGAGAAGGTCAAAATATCTCCTCGCACTAGAGAGGAAACGTTTGTCTACTTTAGTAAAGGTTCTGACGGGACACTGCTTGATCGGCGAACACGCCAAAAGATTGGGTATTGACTTCTGTCGAAGCTGTGGAGATGAGGAAGAAGTGGAAAGCATTGAGCACTTGCTTTGCGACTGTCCCGCTTTGAGTAAACGACGACTGGACATACTGGGGTCGGCCTTTTTAGGCAGCCTAACAGATCTTTCCAGTACTGATATTCGTACTATCGATAAATTTATATATCAAACAGGTTGGTTTCGATGAGGGGCATTTCAGCCCGTGGTAACACTAGGGACCTAAACTGGTCTATGTGAGCTTGTAAAAAAAATACGGCTGCCAACCTAACCTAAACCTAAACCTAAAGTGAAAGAGATATTTCCAACATTGGTAGCCCACATTAATAGCTTCAATTTAACGTATAAGTCGACCTGATCGGGCACACACCCCAAAAATTATAGTGCAAATACTAAGGGTACCTTCTGGTCTATTGAAACAGATCATTCAAGTGGTCAATTCTACTATCGCTCTTAGTTCAGAAAAATTTAATAGATCAAAAATTGCTATAGGGAGCAAAAAGTTGATATTCCGAAAAAACCATCTGAAAAAAGATCAGTTCTAAAACACCCACTAAAAATCCCCTGTATTTAAAAACAATGTGTATTAAAAGATAACAGAATGAAAAGAAATTTTACAGAGCTATTTGGTCGAAATCTACCCACACCAAAATCACGACAGATAGTCGAATTCCGAAATATATATAAAACTTATTTCAAACTATCTATTTTAGAATAAACGCCATTTAGAAATCTGGATATAATCATACAAAAACTATAACTGTATTTCTGAAAACAAGAAAAACAATCTTGCTACCCAGGAGCCACCTTAAGAATTTGTATACGAATATGCAAGTTCCTACTAGTAGCTCCTCAGGTGAGATCTGACCCATTGACATAGCTATGCGTCTTTCGATACAAAATCCATCGACGAAATCAGGCCCCACGTCGGGCGCCATTTATGTAATGTACATTTCTGAGAAAATCTCTTAAAGTTGATGATGTGGCTGAAAAATACGAAACAATAAATATAGACGATTGAAGACTACAAATTCTAGACCCCAAAACGGCAATGGCCAAAACTACTTCCAGTAGCGTGACATTCAACCTACTCTAAAATTCATGTATGGGCCAGAAATAAAATTAATCATAACAACTAAATCTTCTTATATGTTCCTCACCACGTTTGGATGGAAAGAGCCGGCAGGACCAGTCTCTGCAGCTAGCAATCAGTGGTTGGGGAGCTTCTTGACTCTACCCTAACTTAACACTGATGTTAAGTCCCCATTCTCAAAACCCTCCCAACCTTGTTCTCCAGAATATTAAATATAAGATTTTGTGGAGAACCCTAACATCATGTTATCCTACATTCTCAAAGGAAAGTCTAAGTTTGATTTAGCACGACATTATAATTTTATTGTATACGTTCACTTAAAATTCATTTAAAAAATTTCTAATTGTTTGTTTTAACATTAGCTTGTTTTTAACATATTTAATAATTCAGAAGCGACAGTAACTATTGAACAGTTTTATACATAAAGTTTGTTTTCCGTTTTCAACTATTACCACTGATCGAAGACTATAATGATTATTTCAGAAAAAGATGTAGTAATTGTTTTTAAATTTAATTATTATTTGAGTTTTTTCTGTAACCTAATAATTAATTTTGCACATTAAGTTGCCTTAATCCCAGCGAAAATAATTTTAATTTTTTAGGATAATTAATTTGTATAGGATATGTTTATGTAAGACGTATTATTACCGACAGTTGTGTATACGAATAGCAGAAAAAGACGTAATTATGGTTTATTTCGAGTCTAGTTTTCGCGACACTGTATGTGCATCTCTCATCAATCAGTGGACTTTCAAATATCGATACCTCCATTCTAAAACATGCTAAGTCGACTTAGCATGTTTTTAGGGAAATTTAATTTTTAATTTCTAAATAGTCCAAACTATATTCAGTCAAAATTTGGTGTTTATCCATCAACCCAATCAAAAGTTATTCACAAAACAGTACAGGTGCTTCGATTTTCATCATAAAGGAATTCTACAAAAATTTACAAAAGTCCTCAAACTTTGAACCAAATTTAGTTTTGTGTTGATTACGGCCGATACTGACAAGCAAATAATCGATAACTGACGGTAAAATAATCGGTATGAATAAGAATAAGAAAATGTCTAAATAATACTATAATGAAATCATAATTGGTACAAGGACATGAGAAAAGAATTGAAATATATGTAGGAATGTTCAATTTTAGCACAAAGAAATTTACTTTAATTGTATAATAAACACATCATTAAAAGGCAATTAAAAAAATTTTATTTCCGGAAGTACATATATATTAAAAACCAAACTCCAAATCAAATAGAAATGTTTTTTTTTATGTTTTTGTATATATATATATATATTTTTTCTAATAGATTTTGTTTATTCAATTATGAAATCGTATAAATTACTACGTACAACTGACATCGTATACATTAGTTAACCAGTCTCTGTTTAATTTAACACAGAAATGTATCAGTGAACATTTCAACGTTAAACCAACAGAGCTGGTGTAGAGAAGAACAATAAAGAAATAATGAAAAATAGACTTACTGACATATGCACGTTGAAAAGACTACCATCGACACTTTCTTTCTTATAATTTTCTTTAAATGGTGGCTTCTTTAGTACAGTATCACAGTTAAAAAACAAAATAACGAAGAAATTATTTAAATAAACACCCTTTTACGTTTTTTTCCAATTATACATATCGTTACAAGCATTTCTTTTTTTTTAAATTATTTGACATTTCGATTTTACTTTTTAAACTTTTTTCACGTGCGAGAGGGTTGAAGAGAAAATCTATACTGTTTGTTGAATAAATACACTCTAAGGAATTTTCTATCCCTTTCACACCACTAAGACGACTGATTATTTTTAATTATTTCTTATTGATGTACTATTTACCTTCATATGTTTTGCTATCGACTGCCAATTATGAAAAATCTATGATTTCCCGCTATTTCCGCATTAGGAATTTTTTAAAAAATATTGATTGAAATTTTTTTAGCAACAGCGAATGGATGCCTGAAAAATTTAATTTTTTCCCATCCAATCTTCCGTTCATGTAAAGTATTATTCCAATATGTAAAAAGTTTGATTTATTAATTAAAAACCTGTGAAGCATTATTATACCCTCCACCATAGGTTGGGGGGTATATTCATTTTGTCACTCCGATTGTAACACCTCTAAATATTGATCTTAGACCCCATAACGTATATATATTCTTAATCGTCTTAAAATTCTAAGAAGATTTAGCCATGTCCGTCCGTCCGTCTGTTGTAATCACGATACTATCTATAATACTTGATCTAGGTGGCTGAAATTTGGTATAGATACTTCTTATAGCTGCAGGTAACTTGGGATTGAAAATGGGCGATATCGGTCCATATTTAGATATAGCTCCCATATATAGCATCTAACTTGTTGTGATTCCTAATGTTCTCTCCTATACTATATTTTTTGTGTTTTCGGTGTTATTTTCTTTAGGTTTGAGTTATTTTGTGAGGTCACATGCTATCCAAGGTGGAGAGTATATAAGATTCGACATGGCCGAACTTAACGCTTCTTCTTGTTTTTCTTTAATAATGGAACAATGTTAGAGAAATGTTGGTTATAATTACCCTTCAAAGTATCTTTTGATACACGTGGATATTAAAACTGACCAAGTCAGGGTTTTGTTAATTTTTATATGAAACTTCGAGACTTTCAGCCGTATTCATAAAAAACTTAAAACAGCTTTACAAACCTTTGTTAAGCAAAATTTGTTAAAATTGTATTCATAAACAATTATTACCCTAAAACACCTTTTGTAAACCATTGTTAAATCCGTGAATTTTAATATTGGTTCGACCCTACTTTAAGCGTTTGTTAAAGTGACATTTGCTTTTTCTTCGTGTTCATTTGCAAAACATTTTCATGGAAATTTTTAATTTAAAGAAAAAAATATAAGACTGATTTGGAACATATTTTTTAGCTTAAACTAAGAAAACAAGAATAAAATACTTAACTGTGCCTTCTAGAACTTGTTTATGTCAAAACGAAATGTACCATTAAATGAGAGGTATATCAAAACGTGGATTGATTTATCGCATTTTTCCAGGAATAGTTAAAGGCATTGTGCAACATAAGCTGCTCCTTCCCAAAAATTTCGTAAGGATTGGTTCCTTTTTTCGAGCAGTACATTGATTGTCACAGACTAAAGGACATGGCTAAATCGACTCTGGGCATGATTCTGCGTCCATCGGTATATAAAATGCATTTTGGAATCTTCTTTTTCCCACACACAGAATTCAGTTTGATTGCCTCAACCGAATTATTTGCCAACCGAATTTTGGTAGTTCTGTCTACTGTCATGTGATTCCATCAGGACAACCAATATTTTGGTTGTGGTTTATTTCTGCTTCTATGTTGACAAAAATCATATTTGGTTGCGCCAACTACGAAAATTGTGGCTAAAATTATCTGCTGTAGTTGCCACCAACTGTTTTAAAAAATTGGTTTTTCTGACAATTTGTCAGTCATGTTAGGTTAGGTTAGGTTGAAGAGATGAGACGTTTAAACGTCTCATGTCCATGGACATAGACTTAAGCCAGTCCTTCGGCGTGTTGTGCGCTCCTTATTTATGATCTTTTTATACCTCACGAGTTACAGAAAATCGGTACTAGACACGAATTTTCTCAGTATCTTCCAGTCATATTCTCTGAGATGAGTCAAGTCTGGTAATATGTCGGATCCGAAATGTTGGGATCTTACATGTGTGAACGCCGGGCAGTGATACAGAAAATGTTCCATCGTTTCGATGTTTTCCTTGCATGCCCTGCATTCGTCGTTTCCTGCTAGTCCTATGCGATGAAGATGTGCTTGTAAGCTTGAGTGTCCCGTTAGAATACTCATCATCTTACTAATATCGATCTTGTTTAGTTTCAGAAGACTTCTTGTTTTTTTTTCATTTGGGTCACCCCACAGTATCTTTGCAGTTGCTCCTATTGTTGCGCTAATCCACACAGTTTTTGTGAGCCATCACTGCCCAGTGCTTCAACTCAGTTTTCGTGGCTGCGAAAGGTTTCCAATTTTCCAAGTATATTACTCGAAGTTCTCTGCCCTTTTGAAGCCAAGCTGTTTGCCCGTTCATTTCCAATCACTCCGTTGTGTCCTGGTACCCAGCAAATGGGCTGAGAAATCATTTATCGTTCTTTTACAGTCCAACACTATTATGGATTTTACCCTTTCTGATGTTATTGCTTTAATCGCCATTTGGCTATCTGTGAAAATATTGGCATATTTAGGCTTTGTCGTGTTACTGTTACATATTTAGGCTTTGTCGTGTTACTCCGTGATTGCTGGAACTTCTGCTTGAAATACCGGAAGTGAAGTTCGACTTCTGGTTCATCAATAAAAGTCCCAGACCCGTCCTTCCTCCTCGCTTGGACCCATCCGTGTAGCAGCTGTATCCCACTGGCACATGGACCAAAGTTCCATTTTCCAGGAGCGTCTGTCTGGCACAAACGTATCACAGGTAGCTGTAAGCCGCACTTCAGGAATGCGGTCGGATATTTCTGGCGTTTGAATGTGACCAACTAGTGATTCCAAAATCTTCTGATGGTACGACTTGTGGTCTCGATTCACCCATCACTTGTAGACGTCTTGCTGTGAGGGCTGCCTCATACTTTATACGGATATCTATTGGTTGGATGTGCAGTATAGTCTCCAACGCTTTTGCTGGTGCAGTTCTAAATGCCCCGCTTATGCCTAGACAGCACATACGTTGAATTTTTTTGCAAAGGTCTTTCTTTCTTCAAGACGATCTTTCCAGTACAGTTTCTGATCCAAGATTAGTTATAGCAATTGTCTTATTCAGCAATCGAGGCCGGGTAAAACGTGGGATCTTCGTTTTCCTTGTAAATAGACATATTTTTATCTGGGTTAACATTTAATCCCCTTGGTTGTGCCCAGTTATATGCTATGTTAAGTGCCTCTTCAGCTCTTCTGCTTAATAGATTTGGATGAAAGCCTCTTAGAAGTATTACAACATCGTCTGCATAACAGACTGGTTTAAGTCCTTCATTGGTGAGGGCGAGGAGACTGTGTATCGTCGTTACACATAGAAGAGGTGATAAAATTCCCCCTGAGGTATGCCACGATTTACCTTGTCTCTAATTTTTACGTCATATGACCAACAAATAATCCTTAGCATATAGTTGATCCAGTTTTACAGCGCCCGGTCAACCTGAAACTCGTCTAAGGATTGGATAAGTGTATCGGTCTGTACATTGTTAAATGCGCCCTCAATGTCTATGCAAACAGCAAGTGTATACATTTCTTTACTGAAGGACTCTTCTATGTGGTGCACTACCTCATGCAGAGCTGTTTCCACTGATCTTCCTTTGACATGGGCGTGTTGTTTGAATTTTAGCCTGTCATCCACTATTTTACTTTTGACCATGTTATCAATTATTCGCTCCATTGTTTTTAACAGGAAAGAAGTTAGGCCAATGAGTCGATAAGCCTTTGGGGTCGTATAACTCGCCTTGCCAGGCTTTGGTATGAAGACCAGCCTTGATTCCTGTCAGTTTTTTGGGGTATACGAATGGGTTAGGCATGCAGTGAACACTCCAGCCAGATGAGTTGATACCAGATCCACCTCTTTCTGCAGAAGTACTGGAAATATTCCATCCGGTCTCGCAGCCTTAAAGGGAGAGAAACTATTCACCGCTTCTTTAACCGTACCATCTGTTGTATCCGTAATAGGTACTTGATGCAATACGTTTTCATTCTGTAACTGTTCCTCTGTTGGTCCAGCATTACCAGTCGGAAAATGAGTTTTCATCAAGAGTCTATAGTTTCCATCGTTTTACCTGTTTCATCCACCAGTGTTTCGGTTTGGACATGTGTTTTTGAGAGGAACTTATTGGGTTAGGCGATGGCCGTGCAATTTTAAACCTTATATAACAGTGGTCTGAATAGGAGTGTTCATACGAAACCCTCCACTCATGGATCTCATCAATAAGATTTTCTGAACATATCGTTATATCTAATACTTCTTCCCTAATTTTGTTAACAAAGGTTGCAGTGTTTCCTATGTTAAGAGTTATGAGGTAATTTGTATTCAAAAATTCGATAAGGGCGTGTCCCCTTTTATTGGTGTTAGTACTACCCCAAGCGATATGATGGGAGTTGGCGTCACATCCAGCTAATAACTAATAACTTGTGTGTTTGGATTCCCTCACCAGACGTTGTAATTCCTACGTAGGGGGCAATGTCGGCGCATCGAATGACAGATATATTGACGCCAGGTACATATTTCCATTACCTTGCCTCAGCACCGTTGCGTCCGATGTTGACAACTCTGGAGAGAAAATAACACATACGTTTTTATGGCACAAAATACAAGTCCTTGGACGAGTACCTGTGTTAGCGTAGAAAAAGTTTTAGTTAACATGGTTTAATCCAGTAACCTTGTTGCTAGTTGTCCATGGTTCCTGGATCAAAGCAATATGAACCCTGCCTTTATTTATGATATCCATCAGAGCTTTGGATGCTGTTTCGCTCCGGTGGATGTTTATCTGGATGACCCCAATCATTGTCTTTCCAGTAAAAGTTTCTTTTAGGAGTCTATCCTATCTGGTGGCACTCCCTCATTATTTGGTAGTGGGTCATGGTTAGGGTAGCAGCCGTATTTTTTATACAAGCTCACATAGACCAGTTTAGGTCCCTAGTGCTACCACGGGCTTAAATGCCCCTCATCGAAACCAACCTGTTTGATATACAAATTTATCGATAGTACGAATATCGGTACTGGAAAGATCTGCTAGGCTGCCTAGAAAAGCCGACCCCAGTATGTCCAGTCGTCGTTTGCTCAGAGCGGGGCAGACGCATAGCAAGTGCTCAATGCTCTCCACTTCTTCCTCATCTCCACAGCTTCTGCAGAAGTCATTAGAGTCAATACCCAATCTTTTGGCGTGTTCGCCGATCAAACAGTGTCCCGTCAGAACTGATACTAACGTAGACAATCTTTGCCTCTCTAGTGCGAGGAGATATTTTGATCTTCTCAGGTCATACCTTGGCCAGATTTGTCTAGCTACTCTGCAGGTGCCGATTTCTGTCCATCTTTCGTTGGACTGCCTGATTTCCTCTTGCCTAAGCCAAAGCTTGCACGTGGATAGTGGCGCACCAATATATGCAAATTCTTCGAGAATTTGTAATGTCGTCCCTTTCCTAGCAAGTTCATCGGCTTTGTAGTTCCCCGGGATATCCCTATGCCCAGGCACCCATATGAGGTGTATATTAAACTGCTCAGCCATCTCGTTAAGAGATCTGCGGCAGTCGAGGGCTATTTGTGAATTTAGGGATGTTGCCTCCAGAGAATTGATGGCAGCCTGGCAGTCCGAGTAAATTACAACGCCAGTGTTGGTTACTATGTTGCGACTCAGCCACTTGGCTACTTCCCATATTGCCATTATTTTGGCTTGATAGACACTACAGGTATCTGGTAGTCTGTGAGCTATATCCAATCTAAGCTCTGCACAGTGTACTCCGAAGCCAACCTTTTCATAAAGCTTCGAACCATCCGTGTAAAAGTGGAGATGGTTTCTATTTCCTGGTATTCTTCCAACCCATTCATCTCTGGCGGGAATCATAGTGATGTAATTTCTCTCGAAGGTGTATACCGTTGGTATACATATAGTCCACTCGGTCGGTTACCATAGCACTACACGTTGATATCCTCATGTGACCGTAGTTTTTGTACCTCCACATTGATAGGCAGTTTAATCTTATTGCCGCTTTGGTTGCAACTTCTCTCGCCACAATATTAATCGGCAGTATATGGAGTAGGGCTTGTAGATACTCGGTCGCTGTAGTCCTTAAGGCTCCGCTTATGCTCAGGCAGGCTGTTCTCTGAACCTTTGTTAGTAGGTTGGTGATGGTTAGTTTGTCAGTTGCCGTCCACCATACCACAATGCCGTATAGCAGTATAGGACGAACTACTGCTATATATATCCAGTGGACGATTTTAGGAGAGAGGCCCCACCGCGACCCTACAGCCTTTTTGCAGGAATATAAGGCGACGTTGGCCTTCCTTACACGTTCCAATACGTTAAGTCTTAATAACAGTTTTTTATCTAGAATTATTCCTAAAAATTTTGCACTTTCAGAAAAGACTAGATCTGTTCCATTTATCCGAGGTGGAGGGTGCAAATGTGTGACTTTATTCATCCTAGTAAAGAGAACCAATTCTGTCTTGTTTGGGCTTATGCCCAAACCGCTGCTTCTGGCCCATCTAGCCAATTTGTTGAGAGCCACCTGTAGAATGTCTCGGAGGACGTTTTCGAATTTGCCACTCACTGCGATTGCAACGTCGTCCGCATATGCCACGACCTTGCAGCCACAACGTTCTAGATCTAGCAGGATTTCATTCACCGCTAGGTTCCAAATTAGTGGAGACAGTACTCCTCCTTGTGGAGTACAAACCTTGTTAGAAACCTTGTTAGAGTTGTGGACCCAAGACATGCTGTTATGCGTCTTCTGTTGAGCAGACTTTGAATTAGTCTAATCAAACTAGAGTTAACTTTTAGATGTGACAGTGCCACAATTACTGCATCTGAGTGAAAGTTGTTAAAAGCCCCTTCTATGTCAAGAAATGCCACCATGGTGAATTCCTTGAAATCCAGGGACGATTCGATAGTGCTCACAAGTTCGTGCAGGGTTGATTCTGTAGACTTCCCCTTATTGTAAGCATGTTGGTTCACCGACAGGAGTTTTGTATCCAGGTTTTCCCTAATGAAATAATCTAAAAGTCTTTCCAGACATTTAAATAGGAAGGAGGATAGGCTAATTGGTCTGAAGTCTTTTGGCCTAGTGTGTGATATCTTTCCCGCTTTTGGTATGAATACCACTTTGGTATCCCTCCATCGATTCGGGATGTATGAAAGCCTGATACAGCCTACATAAATTTTCTCCAGCCAGGGGATAATACATTTCAACATTTTCTGCATTTCTGCTGGAGTGATGCCGTCAGGTCCAGGTGACTTGAAGGGCTCAAAGCTATTAATAGCCCAGCTTATTCTGGATCTCTCAGTCAACAAGCTAGCGACGCTCGCAGTCCACTCGCACTCTTGTTGGTCCTGCTGATCCTTTGGTTCTGTTAGAGAGTTCCCCGTGAAATGTGTGTCGAGCAGTACATTGAGCGACTGCTCGCTGTTTTTGGTCTAATTATTTGCCTCATCCTGCAAGTAACCCACTGTACAGGGTGAAGCTGATAATATTTTCCTCAGCCTTGCGGCGTCGGAGACCTTTTCCACTTCGCCACAGAAGGTATACCAAGAGCGTCCTTGCGCCTTTCTAAGCTCCTTCTTATAGATCTTGAGTTGCTCTTTATAGGCATCCCAAACATTAGCGACCCCTGTAGATTTAGCCTTGTTGAATAGCTTGTTGCAGGTCTTTTTCATAGCCGTTAGCTCAGAAGTCCACCACTGGGGTTTAGTTTTACCCTTGTACCTTGTTTTTGGACAGGCTTCTTCAAGGGAACTATTGAATGATGTGGTGATATGCTCGACCAGATTATCCAGACCGGCTTTGTCTTTCGGTTCGTACAGAAGTTTGAAGTTGAGGAATTTCTTGAAATTCTTTTCATACAGGTGCCACCTTGTGTTTCTCACATTTCTGTGGACGGCAGGTTCAGACGCTTTTTCAGCGAGTTTGAACTCAATATAATGGTGATCTGAGAATGAGTGGTCGTCCAGTACTTTCCAACCAATAATTTTGTCTGACAGACGGTCAGTAGCAAACGTTACGTCTAGTACTTCTTGTCTGTCTTTAATTGTAAAGGTCGGTATATTACCTATGTTACAAATACTTAGGTTGGTAGTTAGAATAAAGTCAAGAAGCGAATCACCCCTATTGTTTATATCCGTACTACCCCAGATATTATGATGAGCGTTCGTGTCTGCGCCAATAATCAGCTCGAGCTCGTCCGACGTTGCTTCTTCTACTACTTCCCTGAATAGAGCAGTCGGTACTACAGATTCATAAGGCAAGTAGCTGGAGACCACCCAATATATACGATTACCGATCTCCAGACTAGCAGATGTTTGGTCTTTACCACTTAAATTAGCCAGGAGAAAGATACTTAGATCTTTCCTGGCAAAAATTCAGGTTCTTGGAGTGCCTTCCCAGTTGGCCACAAGCAGTTTAAAGTTGGGTGTCCTGATACCGCACACCCTTCCTCCCACTGCGTAGGGCTCCTGTATCAGGACGATGTTTACTGCACCTGTGGACAGGCGCCGCAATAGAGCCGCTGAGGCTGCTTTAGCGTGATGGAGGTTAATCTGTAAAATTCTTACCATCATTGGTAATCGACAGATTAACATCCACCCCGACAAGGGTGTTATCAAACTCTTCGTCCGTATAATCGAGAAGCGTGTCCCCGCCAGATGCGTCAAAGAGTCCGGAGACTCCCCTCAGCCCCTCTGTATCAGAAGTAGAGCTTTCGTCCTCAGAGTAGGACGTTACAGATCTTCTGTTAGAGTTGGAGTCCTCCGCACTTCCAGTTGGAGTCCTCCGCACTTCCAGAAAGTGCCACGGTGGACGACTCACCTTCTGCAGTGGGAGCTATATCCTGCTTGTATATCTTCAAGACTATAGTCTCGAAGCCATATTGTAGGGTTGCACTCGCACTTTGTATATGGGAGGAGGATTCAGCGTTTAGGATAAGATTGACCTGCCGCTTTTTACCATCCGCCTCACCAACCTTGCTGATTCTCCAATTATGGGCCGGCAGACCAGGATTGGAATCTTTTATTATTTCTAAGATGTCAGCCGGGTTGGAGGGCTCTTCTGTAACCCAGGTGATGGCTCTAGGGTGACTAGGGATGTTGTTTTTTTTCGACAACATCCAACTGGGCACCCGGCCACACCTCACCCGCTCGACGCAGAGCAGCCTTATACAGGTCTACTGATCTGGCATCACCGAAATATAAGAGCTTTACTCTCCCCTGATGCCATTCTGCATCGTTGCAGATTGGTGGTTTGCCCGGCATTTCTCTACGGACATCGAGGTAATGAGCCATAATGGCTGATTGTACATGACTCCATTTGTCCTTGAGGATGGATCCATCCTCACTACTTCTGTCTATAACAGCCATCACTAGACTCTCCTTCGCCACTTCATTGAAGGGCTTGGTGAGTGTCCTGTTGATGGTGACATTAGGGCCTCTTGCCTTTTTCAAAGGCAGGGGTTCATCAGGTGATCTGATTCGTTTTACTTTATTAGCCGTTAACACAGCTGAATTTGTGGCTCTTTCAGCCGACTCATTGGCATTAGAAGCATCTATGACGCCTTTAGCCCAGGTAAGTGACTCTTTTTGTTTTTCGGTAAAAGCCGAAACCTCAACAGCCTCCAACTTCGTCAAAACTCTGAGCGCTACACGATGCTCATTGTGCTTCCGTTTTGCCGGTCGGACATGACGTTTCCCCCTCACCGCACCACCTGTTGTGAGTATTTGGGGGAGATTTTCACCATTTTTGGTTTTGTCGGCTTTGGCCAAGACCAACGGACGGACAGTCGGACGATTGGGGAACCGCGCTCCATCGGAACACGAAGGCATCCCCGTCAAGAGAATTTATTTTTATAGCCTACACCACACTGTGGTACAGGGTATTATGACTTTGTGCATTTGTTTGTAACACCTAAAAGGAGAAGAGATAGACCCATTGTTTATTATACCGTTCGACTCAGAATCTCTTTCTGAGTCGATTTAGCGATGTCTCGATTTAGATGTCCGTCTGTCTGTCTGTCCGTCCGTCCGTCTGTCCATGTATTCTTGTAATCAAAGTGCAGGTCGTATTTATGGTCCGATTGTGATGAAATTTAGCATTGTGCTCTTTTTTGGCCCAAGGACGATCCCTATTGAAATTGGTTAAAATCGGTTCAGATTTGGATATAGTCCCCATAAATATGTTTCACCCGATTTGACATGCAAGCGCCGTAGAAACCACATTTTACATCCGATCTTTATGAAATTCGGCAGAGAGAGTTTTATTATTACGTGAATGAACACTACCAAATTCGGAGAAAATCCGATCAGATTTAGATATAGCCCCCATATATATGTTTCACCCGATTTGGCATGTAAGCGCTGTAGGAACTGTATTTTTAATCAGATCAGTACGAAATTTGGCAGAAAGAGTTCTCTTATTACATGAATGAACACTGCCAAATTCGGGGAAAATCGGTTTAGATTTAGATATAGCCACCATATATATGTTTCACCCGATTTAACATTTAAGCGCTGTAGAAATCGTGTTTTATATCCGATCAGTACGAAATTTAACAGAGAGAGTTCTCTTATTACATGAATAAACACTGCCAAATTCGGGGAAAATAGGTTCAGATTTAGATATAGCCACCATATGTATGTTTCAACCGATTTAACATTTAAGCGCTGTAGAAATCGTGTTTTATATCCGATCAGTACGAAATTTAACAGAAAGAGTTCTCTTATTACATGAATAAACACTGCCAAATTCGGGGAAAATCGGTTCAGATTTAGATATAGCCACCATATATATGTTTCACCCGATTTAATATTTTAGCGCTGTAGAAATCGTGTTTTATATCCGATCCGTACGAAATTTAATAGAGAGAGTTTTCTTATTACATGTATGAACACTGCCAAATTCGGGGAAAATCGGTTCAGATTTAGATATAGCCCCCATATATATGTTTCACCCGATTTAACATGTAAGCGCTGTAGAAACCGTGTTTTATATCCGATCAGTACGAAAATCGGCAGAGAGAGTTTGCTTATTACATGTATGAACACCGCCAAATTCTTATCGCAATGCCCATTTTCGCATTGGTAGGTAGGTGTAGGGAATTATATAGTCGGCCCCGCCCGACTTTCTGTCTTTCCTTACTGGTTTATTTTGTCTGTATTAGACCGTAATAGGTACTACGATGTAGGCCTTACAGACTTTGTACAGATTTTTGTTATTGCGTAATAGGTACTGGTAACTATCCGCTATGTGATAAACACGTCCGTTCACTGCGAATGATCAGCAACGAATATGGATCCATTCTCACTACTTCTGTCTATAACGGCCATCACTTCATTGAAGGGCTTGGTGAGTGTCCTGTTGATGGTGATATTTTGATCACCACCTGTGCTGGGATCTTCCTGCAAAAGTGGCGGTACTATTGGTGAACTGGTGGTGTTATTGACTACTTCCACATCAGTTTTTGGCAGTGTCTCACTTGTCTCCATCCGTTCACTACCAGTGTGTGCCTCTTCAGACATTATATTTGGACTCGATTCATCTTTCCTGCCAATCGGGACCTTTCCAATTTTGAAAAAGACTGTCCGGATCAAGAAGTACGCCATGCCCTTCGCCATGACAAGATTATTCTTGGATTCTGGGTCTATGCCCAACACGAGGTATCATCCTTCCTATAGAAGACTTCCCACTTTCTCACGGAAAGTTTTCAATTCTGTTTGCCAATGATGTCGAGTATGTACTCTGATGAGAACTTACTGGGACATCCCTTAACATATAGGGCCGTTTTTATGAGTTCAGGAATGTCGCTTTTCCTTACCAATTTTAGCTTTGCGCCGTCCCAAGGTAAGGGGAAGCTATCCACAAGTTTTACGAGGACACCCGCGCAGCGTTGTGGTGCCATCCTTAGCATCAAAACACCCCTCTCAAACTTGCAACTCATTACTTCGATTGGTAGTTCATCCTTAGATTCGAGGACGTACTGCGCTAGCCTCGTATAGACCAAATCTTCGAAGTTACTCTTTTGGTCTTCGGGGATTCTGCCAGATGCACTACTGCTATCAATTATGGCATAGCATAGATCGTCTCGAAAATGTTGTTTAGCTATATTAGAATAAGATGGTGGCTTCTTACCCTTCTTTATGGCCAATTGATTTTCCTGTGTCTGTAGAATGTTTTTTTTTAAAGCCTCATCCTTAACGGATAATTTGTTTGACTTGACCTGCGTTACTTACAAAAAAATTTATCTGAATTCGTCATTTATTTGATCTTTAGCTGTTGTTTTTTCATTTATTGGACAAGTGAGCATAAATTTTTGTTAATTACTACAATTGTTTTTAAAATAAACAATAAAATAATTTGCATATTCGACTACTCTTACAATAGATAATCAAGATGGTGTGTGAAAAACATGGTGTTGCCAGCATTACATTGACGAAGTTAATAAAATGTTTATTAGTTAAAATGCTGTTTATGTATGATTACGATTTTTTAATTATCGTTTATTAGGCCAAAAGTTTTTGTTAACTAATATGCACTTTAAATCATAATTAGGATTTTTAAGGATACGGCTGTTTTTGAAGATGACGCGAAAGAAGGATTTTTGTATCCATGCGAGGTGACTCGAAATTTTGAGAAGAAGTCGTAGTCAATTAATTAATCTGTTACCAATTTAAATTGTCATGTAACACCTGATCAGCTGATAAATACCTTTTCGCCTTATTCCAGTGACCAATGCAATTAACATCGTTATTCCGTTACTCTTTGAACAATCAAATAGAATTTAGGCATAAATTGGGACCAATTTTGGGACCAAAAATATATCCCATGTAGTTTTTTTCTTACTTAATCCAAAAGATATAATATCTAACCTAACCAAAAACAACAACAAAAATGCATAGTACTGAGAAAAAAGCCCTTTGATATAAATGCAGAAGAAGACATAGTGGGAATTTTGCTCCCTTTGAAGAGGATTTTCTGTGGTATCTATTATTCATCATACACTCGAAAATTTTATGCAGCAAACCCAATACCAAAATAAATAATATGCTTGTTTAGATTATGGCTACAAAAGATTAATTATGTGTTTTTATAGAAATTACATTCTTTGTTGTTTTTTTTTTTGTAAAAAAAACAAAATTTGGTGATGGCATGTTACAAGGTTGGGGTGGGGGTGTTGTTTGTTAATTTAGTTTATATATTAACTTTGTATGTTTAATTTTGTTTTCTTTTATTTACTGCTTTCCTTACCTTTCACAATTAAAGCAAGTAAAAGCGTTAAGTTCGGCCATGCCGAATCTTATATACCCTCTGTTTGCATACAAACTTCTCTAATTACTTGCGGTAAGAATAGATAAGAAAAACGAACTTCGTTATATGCAGCTAATGTTATAACTTGTGTTTGTTTATTTTCGACGGTCACTTAACAACTGATCTGTACAAAAACATCATTACTTCTTGCTGGGCCACAAGTAGACGAAAGCAGTGACAGTTATTGATATATATGTATGTACATATGTACAAAACTCTCTGCAATGAAATAGAACTAAATGAACCACTCTATTGCACTGTTGTTGTTGCTTTCGTTGCCAGCAAGCATATTGAAACAAAACAAAATAAATCTCATAGACATCATCTATGTGATGTTGTTGTTGTTTCAATACGATTAGAGTGACCAAATGAAAAGATAACAATTATTGAAATTTAACTTAAATCAATTGAAATTTAAAATTAGAAGGCGATCTGCTCCGGCACCCTCCACCGTGGGTAGCATGTGACCTCACAAAATAACTCAAACCTAAAGAAAATTAAAAAAATATATAGTAGATGAGAACAGTAGGAATCACAACAAGTTATATGCTATATATGGGAGCTATATCTAAATATGGACCGATATCGCCCATTTGCAATCCCAAACAACCTGCAACTATAAAAAATATTTATACCAAGTTTTATCAACCTAGCTCTATTATTACGGACTGTAGCGTGATTACAACAGACGGACGGACGGACAGACGGACATGGATAAATCGTGGAATTTTACGACGATTAAGAATATATAATTTTAGATTAAATTGATTAACTTATTTCATGAGTTGAAACCAATTTGTTCTGAGTGAATCCTGGAACCGAAGTTGTAGCGAAATAAAACATTTAACAGTTGCGATGTTATCCAAAGACTAATTTCTTGCTTTTGTTAATTGTTCATGGTGAGTATTAAAGCTAAACATATTTATGTATACTGTCCAACTCAATTCAAAATAGTATGCAGTGAGTGGCAATACGATTGTTGATATTACTGCAACTTGACAATCTTGTCGCGATGCGGGGGCTTATGGGTTGTTGATGTCTCCAGGTAGCAGTGGTAAAGCTAAAGTAAACAGCTAAGGCCTGACCACTACTATCTGTAGACACTGACAATCATATGTAACCTCAACTAAAGGTTACCCACCCACACCCATGATGAGTACAAATATTAATTTTAACTCTGCAGGTGGTCTCCAGGCGGGAACTGGTAATCCACCCAATTCATCATCTGTCGGTGATGCCTTGGGAGGGGCAGAATATCTGCAGGCCCCAAACTCATCTGACCCAATAACAAAAAACGCACAAAAAACAACATCAACCACTCAAAAAGCTACAGATACACAAACAAGACTAAAGGTAAGTACAGACGATTTGCAGTTCGGACAACATTGCCAGAAAAATGGCGGAAAAATTCAACCCTGTGAATTTACAACCGTGTGAACATACAATTTTTGTGTTGCAACGTTAGCAGAAAAGTCATTGCGAGATAATTTGCTGATTGTTATATGTGCGAAGTTTATGCATGTGACAACGGCGCCATTGCCAGAAAAACATTTTATTTGCAACACTGTCTATAATGTATTTTTATTGGCAATCCTGCATATAAATATTTACAAAATATTTTGTAAATATATGAAATTGTAATGTTTTCGTGCAATCGTCTGAACTGTCAATTCACCTTTGCCTAACAATCTGACATTTACAGCACTTTAACAGGGTTGATAACGTTTGCCGATCTGGCAATCGTCTATACTCAGCTTAAGAAGACAAGACAGCATTGAACTCTACCTCAGCGACGATACAAATGACGGACTTTCTGCACTTGGCAAAATCCAGCTAGTTGAAACCGATGAAGATGACATCACGACGATGGAATCGGATAGGACTGGGCTGGTAGCTAAGTCTGACAAGGAAGACATGGGTACCGTCGCACAGTGGGCTAAAATGGAAAAAATTTACATAATTCTGCCATTTCAAAACCACTTATCGTATGGCGATGAAATTAGGCGTATATACAAGAGGTGCTAGAGAGTTTAAGTTCGGAACTTGGGCCTCCTATCTCATACAGGGGCGGAGCTACTGGGCCCTAAAGTTGACCACCTTGGGTATACAAAATTTTCATCGGCTTCTAACTTTTGAATGGAGTGTCCGGATACTCCTAGACCAGACCTACAATTAACATTTTATAGGTTGAAGATATCTTGAATAGTTTCCGAGATATGTGGATTTTAAATTTAAATTTTTCATTTTTTCGCCGACTTTGCCTTGGAGTTTAGCCAATATTTCAGTCAAAAAATTACCGATATTGTTTTATGGATTGCCAATAAAATTTACAATATCATGAAAAAAGAATCGATAAGATATGTGAAGAAATAAGAAAGTTATGGCCCTATAACTTCATATTTTTGAAAAAAATTAATTTTTGAGATTTTTTGGCGAAAAAAGTCTAATTCGTATTAAGGTCTTGTAGAAAAAGATGGTTACACAATTATATCAAATTTATACTCATTTTAAAGGAGACGTTTCACAGAATATGCTAGAAAAATTCCAAAGCCAAAATTTTAATTGGTGTGGTTGCCACCCTTCTCCGATTTGTACTTTTTTTTAAATAAATTTCAAAAGTTTGATCGATTTTCTCCAATCGCAATGCTAAATTGTTAAATTTTTCATTTTATTTATTTGTATTAGGGTGTAACAAAATCGACTGCAAAGCGAATCCCGAGCGCGGCTTTTCATATCGTAGATATAGGACTAAAAGTAAAAAATACCATTTTTGGGGATTTTTGATGTATATTTTGGGAATTGAGGGATTTTCCATTAGAAATTTCCACATGTTGCGTTTGATTATTATTTCTAATATCAAAATAAAGAAATTAAAAAAATCATCGAAATATATATATGTTTAAGAATTTTATGCCGTATTTACGTTTCTGTCTATATGCAAATTTTTTTTTAATTTTTCCCTACCTTCTTGTACTTATTAGTTATTATATCAGTCAATATGCACTGATTTCTTGTAGATCACATGTTTTTATCAAACAATAATAAAATTTATTAAGATTTACCTTTCAGAAAATATTGTTTTGTGGCACTATTTCTAGGAAATCCTTAATCATTGACAGGTATAACCAGTAAGGAAAGGCAGAAAGTCGGGCGGGGCCGACTATATAATACCCTACACCTCCCTAACAATGCGCTAAGGGTCATTGCGATAATAATTGGTAAATGGGTAGGAACATATTATCTAATTCTGAACGATAATCGCTAAATTAAGCAATATTCGTTACTAAATTGAGACATCTTTCTGGAAAATTTTAATTATCGGAAGTAAAGTACAACTTCTAAAGCGCTTTGAAACCAAATCAGGAGGAACATATATATGGAGGTTGTATATAAATCTGAACCGATTTTCCCTGAATACTCATTCATGTAAAAAGACCTCTTTCTGTCGAATTTCGTACTGATCGGATATAAAATACAGTTTCTACAGCACTTACATGCCAAATCGGGGTAACATACATATATATGGGGGCTATATCTAATTCTGAACCAACTTTCTCCGAATTTGGCAGTATTCCTTCATGTAGAAAGAACCCTCTTTTTGCCGAATTTCGCACTGATCGGATACACAATAACATTTTTACTGCGCTTACATGTCAAATCGGGGGTAACGTATATATGGGGGATATATCTAAATCTGAATCGATTTCTTCCAAATTTAAAAGTGTTCGTTCATATAAAAGGAAACCTCTTTCTGCCGAATTTCATACTAATCGGATATAAAATACAGTTCTTACAGCGCTTACATATCAACAGTGTGCATTCATATAATAAGAAACCTCCTTCTGCCGAATTTCATACTATTCGGATATAAAATAAAGTTTTTACAGCGCTTACATGTCAAATCGGGGCTAACATATATATGGGGTCTATATCTAAATCTGAACCGATTTTAGCCAAATTCAATAGGGATCGTCCTTGGGCCAAAAAAAAACCAGTAAGGAAAGACAGAAAGTCGGGCGGGGCCGACTATATAATACCCTACACCTACCTACCAATGCGAAAATGGGCATTGCGATAAGAATTTGGCAGTGTTCATACATGTAATAAGCCAATTCTCTCTGCCGATTTTCGTACTGATCTGATATAAAACACGGTTTCTACAGCGCTTACATGTTAAATCGGGTGAAACATATATATGGGGGCTATATCTAAATCTGAACCGATTTTCCCCGAATTTGGCAGTGTTCATACATGTAATAAGAAAACTCTCTCTATTAAATTTCGTACGGATCGGATATAAAACACGATTTCTACAGCGCTTAAATGTTAAATCGTTTGAAACATATATATGGTGGCAATATCTAAATCTGAACCGATTTTCCCCGAATTTGGCAGTGTTTATTCATGTAATAAGAGAACTCTCTCTGTTAAATTTCGTACTGATCGGATATAAAACACGATTTCTACAGCGCTAAAATATTAAATCGGGTGAAACATATATATGGTGGCTATATCTAAATCTGAACCGATTTTCCCCGAATTTGGCAGTGTTTATTCATGTAATAAGATGTTAAATCGGTTGAAACATACATATGGTGGCTATATCTAAATCTGAACCGATTTTCCCCGAATTTGGCAGTGTTTATTCATGTAATAAGAGAACTCTCTCTGTTAAATTTCGTACTGATCGGATATAAAACACGATTTCTACAGCGCTTAAATGTTAAATCGGGTGAAACATATATATGGTGGCTATATCTAAATCTAAACCGATTTTCCCCGAATTTGGCAGTGTTTATTCATGTAATAAGAGAACTCTCTCTGCCAAATTTCGTACTGATCTGATTAAAAATACAGTTCCTACAGCGCTTACATGCCAAATCGGGTGAAACATATATATGGGGGCTATATCTAAATCTGATCGGATTTTCTCCGAATTTGGTAGTGTTCATTCACGTAATAATAAAACTCTCTCTGCCGAATTTCATAAAGATCGGATGTAAAATGTGGTTTCTACGGCGCTTGCATGTCAAATCGGGTGAAACATATATATGGGGACTATATCCAAATCTGAACCGATTTTAACCAATTTCAATAGGGATCGTCCTTGGGCCAAAAAAGAGCACTATGCTAAATTTCATCACAATCGGACCATAAATACGACCTGCACTTTGATTACAAGAATACATGGACAGACGGACAGACGGACGGACAGACGGACGGACAGACGGACAGACAGACAGACATGGCTAAATCGACTCAGAAAGAGATTCTGAGTCGAACGGTATAATAAACAATGGGTCTATCTCTTCTCCTTTTAGGTGTTACAAACAAATGCACAAAGTCATAATACCCTGTACCACAGTGTGGTGTAGGGTATAAATATGTGTAAAGTTTCGTCGAGATCGGACCATAATTGCGACCTGTACTTTGATTACAAGAATACATGCACAGACAGACAGACGACGGACATAGCTAAATCAACTCAGAAAATGATTCTGAGTCGATCGGTGTAATAAACGATGGGTCTATTTCGCCTCGTTTTGGGTGTTACAAACAAATGCACAAAGTTATAATACCCTGTACCACAGTGTGGTGTATAACTATGGATGTATAATTAAAAAAAATATTTTGCATATAGACAGAAACGCAAAAACGATGAATTTTTTTTAAAGTTCTTTATTTTGATATTAGAAATAATAATCAAACGCAACATGTGGAAATTTCCAATGGAAAATCCCTCAATTCCCAAAAAAATACATAAAAAATCCCCAAAAATGGGATTTTTTACTTTTAGTCCTATATCTTCGATATGAAAAGCCGCGCTCGGGATTCCCTTTGCAGTAGATTTTGTTACACCCTAATACAAATAAATAAAAAGAAAAATTTAACAATTTAGCTTTGCGATTGGAGAAAATCGGCCAAACTTTTGAAATGTATGTAAAAAAAGGTCCTAATCGGAGAAGGGTGACAACCACACCAATTAAAATTTTGGCCTCGGATTTTCCCTAGCATCTATGAAACGTCTCCTTTAAAATGAGTATAAATTTGATATGATATTTGATACAAATTGGATTTTGTCGCCAAAAAATCTCCAAAAATGAAATTTTTTCAAAAAATAACTTTCTTATTTCTTCACATATCTTATCGATTCTTTTTTTCGTGATATTATTGGCAATCTATAAAAAAACACGCGAACAAAATCGGTAAACTTTTGACTGAGATATTGGCTAAACTCGAAGGCAAAGTCGGCGAAAAATGAAAAATTCAAATTTAAAATCCATATATCTCGGAAACTATTCAAGATATCTTCAACCTATTATAGGTCTGCTGTTTATTATAGGTCTGGTCTAGGAGTATCCACAGAAAAAAACGCCACTAAAACCGGACACTCCATTAAAAAGTTAGAAGCCGATGAACATTTTGTATACCCGAGGTGGTCAAATTGAGGGCCCTGTAGCTCCGTCCCTTTATGAGATAGGGGCCCAAGTTCCGAACTTAAACTCTCTATCACCTCTTGTATATACACCTAAAATTTCATCTCCATACGATAGGTAGTTTTGAAATGCAGAATTATGTCATTTTTTCCATTTTAGCCCACTGTGTGTCGCGGGGGAAAGTCAACCAAGACGGACGAGCAGAGAATGGAGGCTGGATAAAGCGCTCGCAGCGGTACCTGAGGAGTATGCAGTCGAAAGACCCAGCATCCCTCACAGTACGCGACAAGCGCTTAATCCGTAAGCATAAATTCCACGTCCGGAAGTAAGAGTCTCTCGTAAATACTACGGTCGTGGAAGTATGCCCTCCACCTGCGACAAAAGACAGGAATACTGACACAAACACTAAGACACATACCAACGCACTCAATACATCACACAAAAATACACACGCGACGACACTTTTTAAAAAGGCCATCAATCCACCAGCGCTGGCAGCTAAGGATGATGGCAAAAACACATCTCCAGGCCCTTCCAAAGGCAGGAAAGCTAGCCACAAAAGAGAAGTCCAACCTGCCGCGGCAGGCACCTCTGGCCATACTGATGATAAGAACGCTATCAAAAGACAACGTTCAAACGACTCCCAGGTTCCAGAAGGCAAACGGATTAAAAAATCTGCCAGCCTGACATCGGCGCCTGAACTTCTAGTAGCGATTCTTGACCGGAGTAATACAGAAGGCAGGACCTCTACGGAAAGGTGGATGTTGGTAGAAAAAGGCATTCTGCTGAAAATGCATGAAGCCCTTGCTACGGACGAGGATGATGCTTTCACCGAGTTCGACGGGGCCAAATGGCATAAGGGCGTGAAGATTGTTGGATGCGGCAATCCTAGAGCTCTCGAGTTCTTAACGGGATGCGTCAACAGTCTGAGCGGACTCTGGCCAGATATGAATATCAGCATTGTGCCAATCGACGAAATCCCCAGCTGGACCACTATGAAAGTATTATTATTATTATTTTATTATGTGTTTTGTTTTTGTTATTCGATCTGTTGTGACTTTTCATAGTTTTGTTTTTGACTATTGAGTTCGAGATCGTTGTTTTTGTTTTCTGTTAAACAGAAAAACAAACCTTCTTTAAAAAAGAAGAATAAGAAATATGTGAAATGTATTAAGGGTGGTCACTGGTTGGTGGACGATATCGTTTCGGAAGCTACCAAGCAACCTCATCGGCACCTTGGACAAAATACCCTGTCAATAATTGGCACAATATGAGAGCAGCTCAATATGAAATAATTGAGAACTGACTTCAAAGTTCCATATCTCCAAAACATTGCAGACAGTATTTCTCAACCTTAATACATCCCCACACTTCTTGTTTGGTTTTTTTGTGTGTCCCTGCAATTTGCGGGGAAGGCACACGATTTGTTGTTATTGTCGCTTCTTACAGCGACAACAAACGTTCGGCCGTACTCTGCCTCATTCATCATTGTTTTTTGTTAACAACGATCTCGAACTCAATAGTCAAAAACAAAATTATTTTATTATTTATTAATAGATTATTAATTTTACAATTTGATACTTGTGATATATATTGTGATTTAAAATCTATATTTGGCGTAGCAAACATGCTGTTAGACATAAGTATAATTTGGAGTTAATAATAATTGTTTACATTTAATTCATTGTGCATATAGTTGTTATACTTGATACAGTTTATTAAATACACATATAAAGATTTATGAATCATGCTTATTTTAAACATTAAATTCTATACTTGATACAGTTTTCCAAATATTTGTATAAAGATGTTTAGTAAGCAATATAAGAAACTCAATCCGGTTTCAAGGTACAGCATATAGTTCGGTGTGTTGTTAGGCAGATAAAGGGTGTTTTTTTTACAGCTTTGTTTTTCGAATAGAGATAAAACTGGCATTTTGTGGTCAAATCTGGCAACTCTAATGTCATTTATGTTCAGTTTGGTTTGCCATTTCATCATGAACAGGTTGACAAAAGAACAACGCTTGCAAATCGTGCAAATTTATTTCGAAAATAATGGTTCAGTTCGCGAAGTTTACCGCAAGCTCCGTCCATTTTATGGTCGACATAATCGTCCATCAGAGCAATTAATTCGGTTAACCATGGATCGTTTTCGCACTACGTTTACTCTATGTAATAATACGCATCCGCAGAGACGTCGAACAGTGCGCACCGAGGAAACAATTGCCGCTGTAGAGCAAAGTGTTGAAGAGGACCCGAATGAATCGATTCGCCACCGTGCACAGCAATTGGAGCTTTGTCCATCAACTTTATGGAAGATTTTGCGCAAAGATCTTGGCTTGCGACCTTACAAGATCCAGCTTGTGCAAGAATTAAAGCCGCGAGACCATGCAATGCGTCGTGATTTTGGTGTATGGGCCGAAAATGAGATTGATCTCGATGCTGATTTTCATCGCAAAATTCAATTGGCTATCAATTGGCCACCAAGATCGTGTGATTTGACACCATTGGACTATTTTCTTTGGGGATATGTGAAGTCGCTCGTCTACGCCAACAAACCAGAAACGTTAGGGGAATTGGAAGCCAACATTCGTGGCGTTATTGCCGACATACGGCCCCATATGCTCGAAAAAGTGGTTGAAAATTGGACCTGTAGAATTGGCTTTATTCGAGCCAGCCGCGGCGGCCACATGCCCGAAATCATATTTAAACATTAATGGCATAAAATTATCTTTCCAATAAAGCCAAATTGATGGACCTTAAAACGATTTTCTTGTGTTTTATTTCAATTCGAAGTTCTATACCCCTAAAAAAAACACGCGATATAACATTTTTTTAATAAAAAAGCGAAATAATTTCTCGACGTCCTCATATGTTTTATATCCCCAGACTTGAGCTGCATGAAACATTATAGATTTTGAACATGAGTCAAAAATTTTAAGTTTATTTGTTTTTGATATTTTAGGATGGTTTATATATTTTGACCAAGTGGAATTAATTGCGATTTTAGAGGCGGTGAGTTTATTTTGCAAATGTTTTCTGAAATATAGGTTGTACGTTATTTCGACTCCAAGATAAATATAGCTATTAACAATTTCGATATTTTGATTTTCAAACTGGCAGCCACTCTTGGGCCTTTGCGGAAGATCAATACTTTTGATTTGGAGATATTTACTTTTAGACTCCATGTCAAACAATATTCTTGGAGAGCATTTATCATTTTTTGTAAACCTTCTGCTGTGTCCGATAGAATGACGATGTCGTCCGCATAAAGAAGGACTTTTATGTTAGTATCCGCTACATTTACACCACCTGGTAAAACATGAGGCAGGTCGTTTATATATAGAGAAAACAGTAATGGACTTAGTGTACAACCTTGTTTCACACCTGTTTCTACTGAAAAGTATTCTGAAAACGTATTTCCGTCCCATATTTTGCTCCTATTATTTTCATACAATGCTTTTAAGATTCTCACAATTTTTGTGGATAGACCAAGACTTGATAGTTTATAGAATAAGCTATTTCTGGGAATCAGATCAAAGGCAGATGAAAAGTCGACAAAAAATGCATAAGTGGCTTTGTTTTTCAAAAGATTTAGAGTTACAGTATTTAACAAATTGAATATATTATCAATCGTTGAGTACTCTTTTCTAAAACCTGCTTGAAACTCATTCAAGATGTTATGTCTCTCTGTCCAGTTCGATATTCGATTTAATAGTACAGAATTAAAGATTTTACTGATTGTGTCTAAAAGGGATAAGCCTCTGTAATTGGTCGTAAGATTGGCATCACCTTTTTTAAATAGAGGTATTAGAATAGATTCCTTGAAGGATAACGGTATAATTTCAAAGAGGAATATTTTATTAAAGACAGCCAGTATCTCTTGTAGGAAGTGGTGAGGGGCATATTTGTAGAACTCGTAAGGGATTCCATCCAGTCCTGGGGATTTATTGGCTTTCAACCCCTTAATTACACCATTTAGTTCACATAATTCAAAAGGAGAATCAAGGAATGGATCAACATAGTAAGGCAAACACCAGCTTATGGCTTGCGGCTCATTTCGATTCAGTAATAACGAACTAAAATGTAGCATGAAATCATCCGCATTGAGATTTCCCTTGTGTTTGTGAGCACGGTTCTTTAAGGAATTTGACAAGCTCCACCAATCTTTGCTACTCGATACCCTATCTAATTTTTTAAGATTGTTATTATAGTATTGTAATTTCTTTTCTTTGCATAGTTTTTGAAGTTTGATTCTCGATGAATAATATCGTTTTCTATTGGTAACGGTATGTAATCTCTTATAAGTTTTTAGATTTTTGCGCATAACTGATCGTAAGCGGAAGCATGTCCAATAAACCATGGCTGTTTGGGCTCAAAGAATTTTTTATTTGTGTTCTTAATTTGCGTCTGTCTAATTTTATCCGCAATACTATTAACCATATCTTCTACCGACATGTTTGAATTGTAGATTTGACTTTCTGTATGTTCGCTCAGATTCAGTCTGTATTGCGTTATGTGCCTATTGTTCCAATAAAGTCGTGTTACAGTATTTTTGCTAGTTACATTGCTTGTGCATTTTGGAATTTTAAGTTCAAGACATAACGGCATGTGGTCGGAAAACGGTTTGGAAGATATTTTGAAGCTGTCAATATATAGTAAGAAGTTAGCCGAGCAGATGCAATAATCGATGACAGAGCTTCCCATTACCCCACAAAAACTGTATTCCCCATCCACATCACCTAAAGTTCTCCCATTCACAACAATGCCACCTATGTTTTCGACGATATTCAAAAGTTGCCTTCCTTGTGTATTTGTATTTTTATCTTTAGATCGCCTAAATAAGCTAATATGAGGCAAGCTTCTTATAAGGTTCTCATCTAGATCCTGTTGTTCGCCTATTCTTGCATTTAGATGTACCATTATGCAGAAGTTGGTTGGATTGAGATCATCTAAGAAGGATCCAAACTTTTCTGCATCGTTCTTCCAGTTTGTGCAGTTTAAATAGGTTGGAATGAAATAGAATAAAATCCCATCAATATTAACATATAGTACTGTGTAGGCATGAGTATCGATGAAACTTAGTTTGTATGTTTCTTTATATCTCTTTTGTAACCAAACAAACAACCTTCACTAGCACGACCCGATCTACGTACTTTAGTTGCATTAATCCAGTGTGAACAGTAATTTTGAAAAAACGAAGAAAAATAAGTTTGTTTATTGACCTCTGCATGGGTTTCAAATAAAAAGAAAATATCAAAATTGTTTATACAATATTTTGTTTATATATGTTACGAAGTTTCCAAAATTTAAAGAGTTGTTCAGGTTTGAAACATTATACGCTATTATATGGCACGAATCGAATTGTTATTGTATAGATAAGGATGTAACATTGGTGTTTGTATTATTATTTTCATTGCAAAAGACATCATAAGTACAACCGCACTCAGCAAAAATATTTCTTAAAAACATTGCATCATTTAAAAGGCGAGTTCGTATTTTTCCATCAGACCAAGTGAAGCGTTTATCATTAATAAAAATGCAAAACTCTCCAAGCCTGACTTTTACCTCTTTTTTGTGCTTCGATATTATTTTGCTAATCTGTCTTAGGTTGTATCTTATAGACTGCTCAGCTGCAGTGTAATCCTTCTGGATATAAACTGATTGTCCCTTCAGACGGTTTCTAGCATTCAAAATGCGATGAACTTGGCTATTAGTGTCTAGTGTGAAGACAAACAATTTCCCCGAAGATATCTGGATCAAGATAGGTCCGGAGTCCCTAAATCTCCTGAGGCTCTCGAACGGAACAATTAAGTTCCGACTAAACCGACTCCGGACGTCCGTCCCCGACGTGGAAGAAGAGTGCAGCAACCCCGGGCGGCATGAAAGTGGTGCAGCTAAACCTACACGAATCTGAAGCAGCGTCGGACGAGCTATTGAGAGGAAAGAAAGGATAGACATGGCCCTTATACAGGAACCTTGGTTGGCGAGCAACAAAGTCCGCGGTCTCAGGTCACGAAATCTCACGCTCATTTCCTCGAAGACAGAAGGTAAGATTCGTAGCTGTATCGTAGCCTGTAGAAACATAACTCTGACAATGATCTCCCGCTACAGCAACGAAGACCTCACAGTGGTAGCAATGGAACGCCAGGGTAAACCTACACTGGTTTTCGCATCAATGTACCTGCCTTATGAATCCGCCGATCCCCCCTCAGATAAGGTACGTTCTCTGGTAAGTTGGTGTAAGAGTAAAGGGCACCACCTAATCATCGGAGGAGATGCAAACGCGCACCATACCATATGGGGCAGCACAGACATAAACAAACGAGGTGAGTCACTACTTGAATACATATTATGCACTGATCTAGTTATCTGCAATGAGGGCAATAGGCCCACATTCTTTAATAAAATCAGGGAACTGGCTATAGATTTAACTTTAGTATCTAATAGCGATTCAATAAGAATATCCAGGTGGAGAGTGTCAAATGAATGTTCCTTTTCGGATCACCTTACGACACACTTCAACATAGAGCATGAGGCTACTAAGGGGAAACCCTATCGTAGCCCCAGGAAGGCTAACTGGGATAAGTTCAGACAACTTATGCAATCGTATCCACCACCAAATACGGAGATACATGACTTGCAGGGTCTGGAATGTGCAGTCGACCGCATGACGAGTAACCTTGGCGATGCCTTCTATGAGTCCAGTCCAGAACGCTCACTACCCCGGAAAACCAACCAAACATGGTGGACTCCGGAATTGAAGCAACTCAGGAAGGAAAGTAGAGTGCTATTCAACAAGGCCAAAAAAGAGAAAACACCGGAATCCTGGGAAGAATATCAAACAGCCACCAGAACCTTTAAAAGAGAGTCCAGAAAGGCAAAAAGGAAGTCCTGGACGAATTTCTGTGAAGAACTGGAACTGATGGACACCCATTTTCCGGGTTGTAGCGAAGTTTCAGATGCCGTGCAAGCGTGCGCAGACACCCCCACGGCCAACATGGAGGAATTTATCAGAACTGTTATATATGACGAGAAAATATGTGGGTGGTGAGATCCTTCCAGCCTTTCAAATCGGCAGGCCCGGATGGCATCATTCCAGCTCTTTTACAAAAGTCCTTGGAACTCATTCTACCATGGCTACGCGCAATTTTTTCTGCAAGTTTGCAATGGTCACATATACCCAAGGCATGGAGAAAAGTCAAGGTGGTCTTTATCACCAAGGCGGGTAAAATAAACCACAGTACGACAAAGTCTACCACAGACCAATCAGTCTATCATCGTTTATATTGAAAACCATGGAAGGACTAGTTGATCTAAACGTTAGGGGTAAACTGACACCAAACAAATTCAGTACGGCACAACACGCTTACCTGAAAGGTAAATCTGTGGAAACGGCCTTACATGAAGTGGTAGGACATGTCGAGGACTCCCTTCATTACAAAGATTACACCATGGCGGCGTTCCTCGATATGGAGGGTGCTTTTAATAATGTTAAGATAGCATCTATACTCAACGCACTTGACAGCATAGGCTCACACCCAGGCATAACCAAGTGGACAGGTAATATGCGCAAAAGCAGAATCATTAACTCAACCATGGGCAATGGTTCGGCAAGAAAGCGAGTCACGAGAGGTACTCCGCAAGGTGGAGTGGTCTCACCGATATTATGGAATCAGTGATAAACGAAATCCCAATGGATCTCAGCAATACAGGAATAAAAATCACAGCGTATGCAGACGACGTCGTGATTTTGATTAGAGGCAAATTTATGCCTAAGGTCAGCGAGATTATGGAAAGATCACTAAAACGATTATCACGTTGGGCAGATAAAAATGGACTAGGAGTCAACCCAGCGAAGACGGAACTAGTCATCTTTACTAGAAGAAATAAAATTCCGAACTATCAGCTCCCTACACTACAGGGAAAGGTACATGAACTATCGAAAGAGGCTAAGTACTTGGGCATCACCCTAGACTCTAAGCTGTCCTGGAAAAGGAATTTGGAGGAAAGGGGAAAGAAAGCGTTATGCACCTTCTATGCCTGCAAGAAAATGTTCGGACTCAAATGGGGTTTGCAACCGAAAATGATGTGTACATCGATCATTAGACCGATACTCACCTACGGATCAGTTGTATGGTGGAAATCGGTAATGAAGAAATCACATCTCTCGCATCTAGATTTGGGTCGGGATAACTGGCGCCCTCAGATCTGCTCCACAAATGGCACTGGAGGCGATGCTGAACCTTCAACCAATCGATATATACATAAAGTGTACCGCAGCGAAAGTGACCCTTCGGCTAAGGGAATCAGGAATGGCCATCAATACCACAAAATCAATAGGCCAACGGACTACTTGGCACCAAGAACAATTCGAGGTAAAAATTTTAATGTAACGTTTCCTAGCCGTGAGGACTGGGCATCAAATAGTGTCATAGAGGACGACGAGATCTCAATCTTCACGGACGGATCGAAAATGGAGACGGCCACGGAATCAGGAGTATATTCCGATACCCTTAATCTCAGAATCTCCACCAGACTCCCAGATGACTGCACTGTCTTCCAGGCAGAAATCCATGCCATTAACATTGCCGCGAAACAGATTTTGGAACGGGATATCTCTCCGAAAAAATGCAAGATCTACGTCGACAGTATGGCAGCTCTCAAGGCCTTGGGCTGTAGAACTATCACATCACGATGCACGATGGACTGCTTTCTATCCTTAACCCATATTCAGGCGCACGAAATCACGCTCTGCATGGTGCCAGGACATAGCAACATACAGGGCATCGAATTAGCAGATGAATGTGCCAGGAAGCTTCACGTATGAAGCTTCCTTACGAAGACTTCTGTAGAAGCTGCTTGGATGAAGAAGGACTGCAAGAGTACCGTTTGGCCTTTTTAGGGCACAGACTCTTCGAAAACCTAGATGACCTAGCAGATACACCGCTCAAACCCCTTCTCAATTCGAATCGTTCGAAGGGTAATCTTCTGTTCCCCTCATTGGTAGATGTCATAACACCCCCAGACTTAGAATGGACCTCATTTCCTAAAGAAACTTGAGGGACATTTACAGAGATTTCTGTATGATTGTCATTGTTGCACTTAAAATGTAAGTATATTATTAATGCAATAAATATTATCAATATTATGATTATCATTATATAGGTCACATAATTTTGTGTTTTCTGTTTATATGTTAATTCATTTATCATGTTGGTATTTTTTATGTGGTTGTAATGCAATTCTTTTAAGGATATATGAGTGTTATTTAACATTATTATTTTTCTTATCGGATTAGGTATAATTATGGTTTCTTGGTAGAATTTTTTATCGTACCATCCATCTAGTTGAATTTTCCGTGTATATTAAGTAGTTTCCTTTAAGTTCTGTTGGGAACTGATTACATGTTTGTGTTACATTTTGTTTTATATTAATAGTTATTATAACATTTACTCCTATTTCAATTATTTCCGAATTCGGATTTTCTTGGTACAGACAATACATAGTTTCCTTATTAAGTATGTTTTTTATACATTGATTACACAGTGCGACAAAATAAACTCAAGTTGAGAAGCAAATGACGTGATACTATTTTTCCTGTAGGTCCTGTCGAGTAAATCTTTTTTTGAATTCCCCGGACACCCCCAAAATCCGGATTTACGGGCAAAACACCGATTTTCTTGCCTTTTTTCACTTGAACGCCTATAAATTTGTTAGTTATTAACCGATTAAGAATCTCTAAAATAATTGGGAAAGAAGAGAATTAGACCTTTCGAACGATGTACATCTTGTTTATTTGAATCTGTAGGAATTTAGGTTTATTTGTGCTACAAACACAATTTTTTCATTTTTGTCCGTCATTTTCTGGTTTAGACAATGTTTTTTCCAGTTATATTGTGAGATAACCGTGCGCTTAATTAAGTTGCATATATAGTATATTTTATAAGGAAAAAATGCAACCAGTCTCTTAAAAATCCGTTTGCAATTGACTGAGTTATTAAAGTTTCATTATAAATAAACATTCATAAACACTAGTTTTGACGATGATGACGAGTTAAAGTGAAACGCTCAAGCAGATATTATTGAGTTGTATGGCCAAAACTAGTGTTTATATACCGATTTAGTTTTAATAAAACTTTAATAACTCCATCAATTTTATTTTTTAGTATTTTACATGGCAAAATATATTGCAAGTATTTCATTGCGTGCCCACAGACTATATCATGATTTCTGGGACGTGACCCCCGTCATCAGTAGTCTACATGGCCGGCTTTTCAAAAAAGCCTTTGATTGATGATTCGATAACCAAACTCTCGAAGCCTATCACGGGGCGACTCACACGAGCAAATGAGAATTGCACCCAAAGACTCACTTTTCGGCTATCGATCAAACAATCAAACACAATGAAATACTAGCACTTTGCCATGCCCACAAGCAATTCAATTAGAATTTACTTGTAGAAATCACTCACACATTAAGAGTAAAGCTTTATAGTAAAAAGCTTTTTTCTTATTGCTTTAAGTGTTTCGTTGTAATATTTATTTTACAACAAGTCAGCTGTGCCATGCTTTTGTACATGTCGGTTGCCCGTTATTATTTCGGTCTGTAATCGTTATGATTTAAAGTGAGATACTCTCTCGGCTAAAGACAAACCAGAACATTTGTTCATTTTTAGATTATTTTATGGTAGTTTTATTTTAAAAATATTAAAATTTTATCAAAAAATCACATTTTTTTGCAATATTTTGTAATACTCGTATATCGTCGAAACCGGATGGAAAATGGTATTATATGAAGTTGAAGGCTACTTAATATTTAACAGCCGTATTCATAAAAAAAAGTCCTAATTATGATTTAAAGTGCACATTAGTTAACAAACACGTTTTGGCGTAATAAACGATTATTAAAAAATGGTATTCATAAACAGCATTTTAACTAATAAACATTTTAATGACTTCGTCAATGTAATGCTGGCAACACCATCTTTTTCACACACCATTTTCCCTCTTAATGATGCATTAATAGGATTATCAATTGTAAGAGTAGTCGAATATGTAAATTATTTTATTGTTTATTTTAAAAACAACTGTATTAATCAACAAAAATGTATGCTCACTTGCCCAATAAATGAAAAAACAACAACTAAAGATCAAATAAATGAACAATTCAGATCATATTTTTTATTGCATACAAAAAGGTATTCGAATAACGAATAATATTTAACACATGTTGATTGTTTGCATATCACTAGTGAATTTTGTTTTGCAACAATGAAAGTTTTTGGTCTTTTATGAAACATACTAGAAGAAATGATGCGAAAATTCAATTATTATACCGATTTACAATATGGGAAAAAGAAGAATGCAAAAATGCATTTTAAAAACCGATGGACGCAGAATCATGCCCAGAGCCGATTTAGCCATGTCCGTCCTTCTGTGACAATCGTACAAAAGTACTGCTCGAAAAAAGGAAACAATCCTTACGAAATTATTGGGATAAGGAGCACCTTATGTTGCACAAAGCCTTTAACTCTTCCTGGAAAAATGCGACAATCGGTCCACGTTTTCATATACCTCCCATTTAATGGTACATTCCGTTTTGACATAAACACGTTCCAGAAGGCACAGCTACGTATTTTATTCTTTTTTCTTATTTTAACCAAAACCATTTGCATATATGTTCAAAAACAGTCTTATAATATTTTTTTTTTTTTCATTTAATTAAAAAATTCCACAAAAATGTTTTGCATATGTAAACGAAGAAAATGCAAATGTCACTTTAACAAACGCTTAAAGAAGGGTCGAACCATTATTAAAATTCACGCATTTAACAATGGTTTACAAAAGGTGTTTTAGGCTAATAATCGTTTATGAATACAGTTTTAACAAATTTTGCTTAACAAAGGTTTATAAAGCTGTTTTAAGTTTTTATGAATTCTTTAAAACTTTCTTCAACCAAATCGGATAAATGGTTCTCGAGTTATGCCACTATATGTGGTTTAACCACTAATTTCTTTCCATATCACAGCTTATCGCGAGAATTTAAAGAGAGGTTCAGGTAAGCTTTACAAACTTCAGAATTAAGTAGCCTTCAACTTCGCACAATACAATGTTCCATCCGTTCAGCGGTTTCGACGATATCTTACAAAGTATTGCAAAAAATCATATTTTTTGAGAAAATTTTAATAATTTTTAAATAAAAGCCTCATAAAAACATCTAGAAACGCATAATTGTCATATTTTTGTGATTTTATCGTAAACTCTGAAAGGTTATGAATAAATTGAGACCATTCCGAAGAAAATCGATGCATATGTAATTTAAAAAGTTTTAGCGAGGAAACCATCCACTTATTTTTAGTTGTTATTACTTTTACTGTTACCATTTTTACGCTTTTGTATTGTTTTTTTTTTAACGGCCTTCCAAATATTTTTCGTGTTTTTTTTGAGTGATTTTGATACGTCCCTGGGTCATTTGATGAAATTATTCTCAGCTTTTCTTCTATTTCCTCTCTGTCGTCATTGTCCATAGTTCCGTAAAGATATTTTAGTCCTGTTCCAAATATGTTAATTAGTCCTCTTTTTTGTCTGTATTTTGGTATTATACTAGTTAGTTTAGTTTTAGTGTGTTTTAATTGATGTATTAAGTAAGGGTCATCTATCATCAGAATTTCTTTTTCTAATTGGTCTAAATATTCCAAGTACTGGTCAGGTTTGTATAATCTTGAATGGTCTTTGTATAATCTTGAATGAGCTGCGTCTCGCCCAGTTGTACGATGGTGTATCCATTACCTTCGTTTAAATCAGTTATTATTAATTTCTGTGCTAATCCTGGAGATATCATCAGTATGATTGTCAACAAGTACTTCCAAAGATCTGAAAACATTTTTTCTTTTAATGAATTGATCTTTATGTAGCGTCGTTTTTAAATCCTTCTTATATTTTTTGTCACATAATTTGCTTGCCTTTATTTTCTTTATATTACTAACGTGTTTTTCCGTTCTGTCGTTCCTCATGAATTTCGTGTTTATATCTTCATCCTTTCGGTTCTTGTTTCTATATTCTAGTATTTTTTCTTTTTTCAACTCAATTTTCTCAAATACCTCTTCTAATTCTATGTCTGATCTAAAATGTATTAATATAAGCTTCAAGAGCCTGATATGGTAAGTCGATGTTGTAGGCAATGTCGGAATTATCTTCCCTAGCTTTGAATATTCTAATATGTTCATTTAAAGAACTATGAAATCTTTCTATATCCGAATTTCCGTGTGTCTCATGGGAGTTGTGAAGTGATATTGTATACCTTTTTCTCTAAAAAGTTGGTAAAAAGTGAAGTTATTATATTATATAAATGAAGTTATCTAAAGTTAATTTTTTAGGAAATTGCATATATAGGAAAAGTTTTGTAAATGTTTTTATGAGTTGTAGTGAAGTTTTATCTGGTATTTCCTCTATCATGGCATATTTGGAAAATTTATCTAACATTTCTACTTAAAAACCATATATCTGTATGATAGTGTTCATGTGGTGCTTTTGGCGTTTCAGTCTTCTCGAATGGTAGTCTTATAGGTTTTCTTTCTATTTTGAAATTGCATATTAGACAGTTATTTATAAATTTAGTTATTTCCTTCTTCAAATTAGGGTAGTAAAGTTCTTGTCTTAACTCCTGGTAAGTTTTTTCTATGCCTGGATGATTATTATCGAATCTGTGATGTTTAGCTATTCTTTCTAGCAATTCTTCATATTTTGCCTCGCTTTGTAACTTTGAAGTTAGTTGTATATTCATAATTTTTAAGTTGTTTGTATTTTCATTCCAATTCCAATATTCTGTCTGTAATTGGATTAGATTGTTCAAGTTTTCACAGTATAATCCTACATTTTCATGTGCTGCTGCATCTGATAATATTTGTGCTACTATTTGAGATGTACATTTCTTGAAATGATAAGTAATTCTGTGTTTTCCGAAGATTGTTTCTTCTACGGTTTTGTTCTCGTTGTCATGTTTTATTATAATCTGGTAATCAAATGATTGCAATGGCTTCTCAGAAATTTTGAAATAGTCTGTGCCGTCTTTGTCGGCTTAATGTACAGTTGGTACAAGAGATTGACTTCTCACATCTGTCATTAATTCATGTGTTTCCTGCTCATTTAAACCGTGTTTTCCTAAATAATGTGTTTTTAGTGTATCTTTATAAGATAATGAGGCGTCACAAATTTTGCATGTTCTACTAATTTTGTCTCCATGTGCTTTTAAATGTCTTAGTAGATATCTTCTAGCCTTATACGATTTTTTACAAATTGTACAAATGTGTTCGTTCTGTCCTTCAAATACGTTAGTTCCCCGTATTCTTGAAAGTGCGTCAACCACTTTATTTTCTTTCCCTTCTACGTGTTGGATCTTATTAACTTTGAATTTGGCTCTTTGAGGTTTGCCAACCATATCAAAGGTTTGTGATCAGTCTTTAAGGAAAATTTCTTTCCGTAAAGGTAGTGTCTGAATTGTTTCACAGCCCATACTATAGCTAATAATTATTTTTCTATAGTCGAGTAATTTATCTCGTGTTTGTTCAGTGTTCTAGAAACAAAAGCTATGGGTCCCTGTGACTGAGATAAAACAGCTGCTAATGCATAATCGCTTGCATCAGTAGTTAAATGACATTGTTCTTCAAAATTTTGATATTTTAGTACCATATCTGACATTAGTATTGTTGTAAGTTTCTCGAAAGATTCTTTATAGTCTTTGTGTCCCATGTTTATTATGGAGTTCTTCTGCAATCGTAATATCATAGGCTTTGCTATCTTTGCATAATCTGGTATACATTTTCTATAATATCCGCTTAGTCCTAAAAAGCTTTGAATTCCTTTTATAGTCTTTGGGATAGTTTGTTTCCTAATTCCTTCCACTTTATTTCGGTTAGGTTTTCTTCCGTCTCTAATGACTACATGTCCTAAAAAATCGGTCTCCTTTTTAAGAAAATCGCTCTTGTTTAGTGATACCTTAGCGAAATTCGCCTGTCTTAATGTTTGAAATATTTTTCAAAGGTTTGTCAGATGATCCTGCATGGATGTAGAAAATATCAAAATGTCGTCCATGTAAATAACACATATCCTATTTACATGTTCCCTCAAAACATTGTTCATCATCCTTTGGAATGTTGCCGGAGCATTTTTCAATTCAAAGGGCATGCGTCTAAATTCGTAATGTCCGTTATGTGTCGTAAATGCGTTCTTTTCGCGGTCTTCCGGTTCTACTTCTATTTGATAGAAACCTTTCGTTAAATCGAGGGTTGTGAAGTAATTTGCTCGTCCTAATTTGTCCAAAATGTCGTCTATTCGTGGTATTGGGTATTTGCCTTCTCTCGTTGCCATATTTTGTTTTCTATAGTCTATTCTCTCCATTCTCGGTTCCCTAGTTTGTCTTCCTTTTTGGGCACAACCAGATAGGTACATTATATGGTGAATTGCTGTGGGTAATTATTCCCTGTTCAAGCATTTCATTCATCTGCCTTTCTACCTCTTCTGTATGTATTGACGGGTATCTATAGCTCTTCGTATAAATTGGTCCTGAAAGTCCGGTGTCAATTCGATGTTTGACTTCATTTGTAAAGGATAAGTCGGCCCCTTTCTTATAAAAAATGTCTTCATTATTCTGTATCAGTATTTTTATAGCTGCTGTTTCTTCGGCATTTAAATGTTCAGTCCGTACCAGATCTAATACTCCTAAAACTTCTATGTGATGAATTTCCGGTAAATCGTCAATTTCATTATCTCCTTCGTAATAGAGCTTAAAAATTTTGTCATTAATAGTCATTACATTGTCTTTATAGTTGATAATAGCTTCATTTTCCTTAAGAGTCTGATGACCTAGAATTCCGTTGAAAAATTTATGAAAATTATGTAGTCTAAAAACGGTGTCATTTCTCAGTGGTATTTGTATCTTTTCCTTTGGTATTATTCCATTGTGATTAATAGATATAATTCCTGCAGCTGTTTAATAGTTATAGGGTTTGTTAACTCTTTTATGAAATTTGGTGGGCATTGATCTTTATTTAATAAATTTTCGTTCGAACCCGTGTCTATTAGTAGTCTAAGTCGTCTTGTTGGGCTTCTGAGTAAGATATAGGGTAACCCGATGTGTGTTGTGAGGCTATTAATGGAAATTTTTCACATGTCTCTTCCCCTAACGGCTCGACTTCTTGTACATAACTTGAATTAATATCCTTACTATTTCCTGAACAAGTTGGCTGCTCCTGGAAATGGTTCTGTCCTCTGGTCTGGGCTGTTCCGAGGTCCATCGGTTCTGGTTTAAATTGATGCCGTTGTTGTTGCTGTGGTGGTTTCTGCTGCCATGTTTGTTGTGGGTTATAGATTTTTGGTCTCCAATTGTTGTTTTGTTTTGTTCTGGTGATAAATTTATGAAAATTATGTAGTCTAAAAACGGTGTCATTTCTCAGTGGTATTTGTATCTTTTCCTTTGGTATTATTCCATTGTGATTAATAGATATAATTCCTGCAGCTGTTTAATAGTTATAGGGTTTGTTAACTCTTTTATGAAATTTGGTGGGCATTGATCTTTATTTAATAAATTTTCGTTCGAACCCGTGTCTATTAGTAGTCTAAGTCGTCTTGTTGGGCTTCTGAGTAAGATATAGGGTAACCCGATGTGTGTTGTGAGGCTATTAATGGAAATTTTTCACATGTCTCTTTCCCTAACGACTCGACTTCTTGTACATAACTTAAATTAATATCCTTACTATTTCCTGAACAAGTTGGCTGCTCCTGGAAATGGTTCTGTCCTCTGGTCTGGGCTGTTCCGAGGTCCATCGGTTCTGGTTTAAATTGATGCCGTTGTTGTTGCTGTGGTGGTTTCTGCTGCCATGTTTGTTGTGGGTTATAGATTTTTGGTCTCCAATTGTTGTTTTGTTTTGTTCTGGTGATAAGTCACATAAGTCCTCATATAGACGTCACATAAGTTCTCATATAGACGGATAGTCTTGTGATAAAAATTTTCAATGCAGTTTCTATGTTTCTTTCGACATCATTGATGCGGTCTTCCTGTCTGCTTTTCTGGTTTAATAGTGCTAATTTGTGTAATATACAGTTGTAAAAATCCATAGTATTTCCTCTGTATTGTGCTGCTCTCAGATCCTCGTATAACTGATCTGCAGTCTGAAATGCCCCGAAATTAGCTTCCAAATTTTTTTTTATGTCGGCCCAATTATTTAAATGTGGGTGGATTTCCATTGCTCTCCTTGCTCTTCCTGTCAATTTGCTTTTGACAATGTTGATGCACATGCGTTGTGCTTGCTCGTTGTATAACGTTAGGGTTGGGATGATATCGTCTACATTCGTGCAGAATGTCGACAGGTCCTCCTTGCGTCCATCAAATCCTTGTATCTTTTCGAGATACGTTAGTGGATTAATATCGAGCGTTCTGCCTTGTGGTGGACCGGCTGCTGCTGCATAGTTTTTCTCATTGATTTTGACCTACTGAACACGAAAATGAGTTTTAAAACTTTTTCTGTCGATTGGTTTTCGAGATACCAATTTTTTTAACTTTTTTTTTTAAATTTTTGGAGGTACACTTACAATTTTGAGCATATCTTTTGTCTTCTTTGACGTATTTGATCCTACTACTACTCAAATTAAAGCAAATTGAGCCGTCTCATTCTCAGAAAATTTTCAAATCGGGTGAGTAGTTTTGATGTTGGCGGCTTAAAAAGGTTAAAAAACTGCGTTTTTTTAGTAAAAATGTGGCAGAAAAATTCATATAAAAATTCATATAAAATATAAAACGCGATGCTAACAGCGATTTTGGTTTTTTTACGTATAGCTGGCATTTTTCCAAAGAAAATAAGCACTTACTTAACAAAATCTGACAACAAATGGCGGACTTATAATTTTTTTGGTAAAAGACCGAAATTCCGCTATTTCACGATATTTTGATTTTCATTATTTGCACAGCTTACCTACCCAACGCAAACGAATAAATACATTTGAACTTAATTCAAAATAAACAAATTAGTCTTAGTATATTATTTTTTAATTCATTTAGAGCACTACATACTCAATGTATGGCACAATTAGAAATGGATGTGCCAGGTTAGCTAAACTAACGAAATTAACCAAATCAACGCCCAAAAAAATGAGTAGAAACAAAGATATAACTGTACATTTTATGCCATGTGGAAAAACAGCTGACTTCTTCTTTGTTTTTTGTATTCGCTGCAATTGGTCTCACGTATTAGGGTCCAAATGTAGTCACCCATCATAGCCGTGTCATAGATGCCCTGATAGCGTCGTTCCATAGCCTTCAATTCCTGATGAAAGCGCTCGCCGTGTTCGTCGCTCACGTCTCCTAAATTCTCAGGGAAAAAATCCAAATGAGAATGCAGAAAGTGTATTTTAAGTGACATGTGCACTCCTACCCAAAAATGAAAAAAAAAACGAGAATTAAAACGCTATTTAAATTAACATTTGTTTCAAAAAAAACCTACCCATTGGTTCATAGTTCTTTACCAGATCCTCAACTATGTCCTTATAATTATCGCTTTTGTTGTTTCCTAAAAAGTTTTCGACAACAAGCCTGAAGGAATTCCATGCTGCGGCTTCGATGGGTGATAACAGCTTCGGGAATGTTTCATCTTTCAACATTTTTTTTTATCTCGGGTCCTGCGAAGACTCCTTCTTTAATTTTTGCCAGCGAAAGGTAAGGGAAAATTGACCGTAAATAGGCAAAAGCTTCACCTTCTTTGTCCAATTTTTTGGCAAAATTTTTTATCAAACCCAATTTTATGTGCAGCGGCGGAAGTATTATATTTTCACGGTTCTCTATTAGTGGTTTGCGCTGAACATTCGCTTCTCCAACTACAGGTTTCGTTCGATCCGGCCATTTTTTTTGAATATAATGCTGATCATCAGCGCGGCTATTCCAAAGGCACAGAAAACAGCAATGTCGCGTATAGCCTCCTTGGAGTCCACACAGAATGGCCACAACTTTGAGGTCGGCGCATATTTTCCAATTATATTTGCTATACTCTATGCATTTCAGCAAAATGTTCATAGTTTCATAGTTCTCCTTTGAATGAACCGCATGAGCAATAGGAAGAGATGGCTTTTCATTCCCATTATGTAAGAGAACTGCCTTCAAGCTCTCTTTGTTGCTGTCAATAAACAACCTCTATTCATTGGGGTTGTGAATTTGGTGAAGCTCTTGGAACAAGCCGGAAATGTCGCTGCAAAAACATATTTCGTCTTTCTTTGTATAAAATTTTGCATACTGCTGGTGACGCTTCCTGTACGCTGTTACTTTCACTTCTGAATCCGCAAATCCACACTGTACCATCCGAGACGCAAAAAGTTCGGATTTCTCCTTAGTGAGACCTAAATCGCGCACCCAATCGTATAGTTCGGCCTGTGACAGTAATTTTCGCTTTCTGCACGCCCCAAATTCGCTTGCACTTGACTCGGACTCTTGATCTGACGATTCTGCTTTTTGAAGAGATGCACCAGGGCACACTGGATATGGTACATCATTCGAATGTGGTACTGGAAGTGCAAACGATCCCACTTGAGCGTAGTTCCATTTTAAAAATCTCCCTACCCCACTGTTTGTGGTGAGGCAAAAATAACAGTCTGTGGAATGGCATAGCGGCTTTTTCCACATCATTGGTGTATCGAATTTCATTGCCGCCTAAAATTAAAATAAATTACTGTTATGTATTGAAACGCTCGGTGTTTGATTAACAACTCGTTTATTAGTTTATTCTAAAGTAGGAATATAGTTCAAGTAGATAAAGCTTTTATACACTGTAAAGTTATCTTACTGTAAGAATGTTATTAATATAATGTTAAGTTAAGCTTTGGAGTGTAACATAATTTGACAGTATGTAACACGCCTCCACTTAAATTTGATATTTAATTTAGTTATAATTCATTTTAAATAATTGGTTTTACAGTTCAGCTCTTACAAATCTAAGAGATTAATGTTTCATATAAAACAGCTCTTCAGTTATTTACATTTCATTTATTTTTCGTTCTAGGTCTTAATACTCTTGTACATTTGTTTTCATTTTCTTCATTTGAGATATTAGCTGATTCATTTGTATTTACATTTACATTCAAATTTGCAGATTTCTTTTCTATTTCATTTTGAGGATTTAATTCATTTAAATTGTTATTTGATGATTTTAATAAATCATTGTTTTCATGTGACTGTTCAACTGTTAAGCTCGTTGCATTTTGGTTGGAACATGATGGAGTCTCTTGCAATTTGAATTCATTATCAACACATTGATTATCCATCACTCCTGCTCTTATTTGATCAGTATGTCGCTTTATGACTCTTCCATTTGAGAGTATGCACTGATATGAACGGGAACCGGTTTTATCTTTAATAATAGCTGGAGTCCATGAATTTTTATTTGTATTTGTGTAATCACGAATATAAATATTTTCCCCTTTTCTGAAATTTGCAGATCTTTTGCCTTTATGATTTAAAATACTTTTTGTTGCTGTTCTAGTATCTTATCTTTAATGAGAGGAGGTTTAATTAAATCAAATCGCGTTCTGATCGATCTTCCAAGAAAAACCTTAGCTGGACTTTCATCCATTGAGCAATGTTTTGTATTTCGATAATCCATCAAGAACCGATTTAGAATGATATCAATATTTTCATTTGCATTTGAATTTAGATTTGCGCATATGGATTTCTTTAAAGTTTTCACAAAATTTTCAGCTTGACCATTAGTCGCTGGATGTCCAGGAGCTGTTAATGTGTGATTTATTTTATTTTTTTGAATGAATTCTCTAAATTCCTCAGACACAAACTGTCTGCCGTTATCACTGACGATGGTATGTGGAATGCCAAAACGACAAAAAATTTCTCTTAATTTTGTAATCACAAAGCTCGAAGTGATATCTTTTGTTTTAAAAACTTCAACCCATTTAGAATGTGAGTCAATTACTACAAATAGATGGTAATTCTTAATTGGACCTGCAAAATCCATGTGGATTCTATGCCATACGGAGTTTGTTGGTTTCCATGGTATAAGTATACTCTTTTCCGGACTTGATAAAAGTTCTTGGCATGGGAGACACATTTTGATAAAATTTTCTATATCTCTGTCCATTTTTGGCCACCAAACAAAAGACCTAGCAAGTGATTTCGTTTTAACAACACCCAGATGTGATTCATGTAGTAATTGAAGTACAGTTTTCCTAAGTTTTTCCGGTATTATAACCCTATAACCCCATAATAAGCAATCATGATCTACAGTCAACTCAAAATCTTTATTGGTAAAAGCAACAAATTCTTCACCATTCAATTCTTTGATATTACCCTTCTTAACAACATCACAAACTTTAGAAAGGATAGGGTCTCGCCTGGTTTCACGGGCTATATCTTTGAAATCGAGAGTCAAAACGTTTTCTTTCTTAATTAAATTTACAAAAGTATCATCATTCATGCTATCATTAGCGTTATCGATTTTTATTTGAGGCATTCTGGATAGATTGTCAGCATCATTCAAATTACCCTTAACATATTCTATTTTATAATTGAATCCTGATAGAATGAACGCCCACCTTTGAATGCGTGCCGCCGCCATTTCCGGTAAGCCCTTGTTTTCACCAAATATGGAAATAAGCGGCTTATGATCGGTTCTTAACGTAAACATATTTCCAATCAAATACTGCTTTAATTTTGTTACGGAAAATATTATTGCAAGTGCTTCTTTCTCATGTGTACTATATTTTTGTTCGGCTTTAGTTAAAGCCCTCGATATAAATGCAATAGGTTTAAGTTCATCGTTAGAGAATTTGTGAGACAGTATTCCAGCTACTGCATAATCTGAAGCGTCCGTTGTGAGAAAAATCGGCAATTTTGGGTTAAAATGCACCAAAATTTTATCTGAAGTGATTTCTTGTTTTACTGTATCATATGCCGCTTGACAGTCTTCAGACCACACAAACTTAACATTTTTTTGTAAAAGACTATACAACGGAATCATTTTCTTAGCGAAATTATTAATAAATTTAGCATAATAATTTACCATGCCTAAAAATGCACGTAATTCCGACACATTATTTGGAATTGGGGCGTTTAAAACCGACTCAGTTCTTTCTTTGTTCTTTCTCAGACCAAACCTATCAATCGTGAAACCCAAATATGAAATTCTATTTTTGAAAAATTCACACTTAGATAAATTAAGTTTGAGTCCAGCCAGCTGTAACTTGTTTAGTACTGATTTCAAATTGTGAACATGTTCTGACATACTTTTCCCTGATATAGTAATATCATCTTGATACACAACAACAAATGGTATACCTTGTAGTAGGTTTTCCATTGTTTTCTGGAATATGGAAGCTGCTGGTTTTACACCAAAAGGTAAACGCTTCATCCTCAAAGTTCCAATGTGAGTTGACCAAGTACAGAGAAGTTGTGATTTATCATCAAGAAGAAGTTGGTTATATGCACAAGACAAGTCAAGCTTCGAATATTGTTCTCCACCCTGAAGTGACGCAAAGATCTCATCAATTAAAGGTAATGGGTACTTAAAATCTGACAAATATTTGTTAATGGTGACCTTATAGTCACCACAAATCCTAATGTCACCATTTGGTTTCAAAATAGGAACAAGTGGTGTACCCCATTCTGCATGATCTACTGGTTCCAAAACATCTTTTGCAATTAATTCTCTTAAATTCTTTTCAATTTTACTTTTCCATGCCAATGGCACTGGCCTCGGCTTAAAGAATATGGGCTTTGCATTATTATCAATGGTCAGAGAAATCTTTCCATGCTTATAAGCACCAAGATCATCACTAAAAACTTCCGAGAATTCATTTTTAATTTGTTCGATAATAATAGAAGATTGATCAGAGTGGCTAATTGAGTTTACTTGAACAACTTCAAAATTGAAAGCTCTCAAAAAATTTCTACCAAACAAAGGACTGTTGTTATTATTTGTTACTACGAGTTTAACCTTTTTTCTTTTTCCATTAACTTCAATTATTTCATCATATTCTCCTAACACATTGATTTTGTTTCCATTGTAGTCGACATACGGATCATTACAACAATTGAGACTTACTTTTTTATTCAATTTGTTGACAAATGATTTCGATACCAAACTGCACGGAGCACCAGAGTCACAAACCACATCAAAAGCAACCCCATTTATTTTTATTAAAACATTGTAGAGCTCAGTTGAATCGCCACAACTTTTGTGATTTATGCTGTAAATAGAGAAATCATTTGTATTATACATATTTCGTTCTTCAGTATACGAATCAGATTCTGATACATAATTTACAACTTTATATCTTCCTCTGCAAACTGATGCCAAATGTCCAATTTTGCCACAATTGTGACACTTACTCTGCCTAAAACGACAATCATTTGACGCGTGATTACGCCAACCACAATGAGAACAGGCCTTCTGAGATGTTGCTGCATTATCAGATGTTGTTTGATGTTTTCTTTTATTAACATATTCGTTATTGCTTTGCTGAGTGAACTTCTTGTTTTTATTGTTGTGATTGTTTTTGTTCTTGTATTTGTTGGTATGAACGTAGCTAATCTGCATTTCGTTATCCACTTTCGGCAATAGCTTCATTTCCATAATAAGAGCTTTTCGGAGAGCTTCATCAATTGTTATTTTCTCGTCTTCTTCACAAAGTCTTTCAAATATTTTATTGTTAATGCCCATTATAAAACGATCCAAAACAAAAGCATTTAAATCATCGCCAAATTTGCATTTAAGGGCGAGCTTTTTAACTCTTGCATGCCAATCGGAGACACTCTCATCTTTAGCCTGCATTGCTGAGTGAAAAATTTTACGCTCGCGAAAAATAATTGTCGGTGGAGTGTAATGTCTTTCAAGAAGTGAGCAAAGCTCTTTGTAAGTTTTGGAAACTGGCGAAGATGGGCTACACAAATTGTGTAAAGTTTCATATGGTATCAATCCAATAGAGTTTAAGAGAGTCGACTTCTTTGCATTATCTTCTGTGCACTTAATCTCCACAAAATGAATATCAAGCTTCTCTTTCCACAGAGCCCACGATTCGTTACGTGGTGAGAATTCTGGAACATTAGTTTGATGGTAAATTGTAACTGTACTATTCTGTACATTGTCTTGACCTTCAGGCATGATGACTTTTTATGATACACAATTATGCAATAAATGTATGTAACTATATTGACTTGAATTCTGTGATTTTTTTGTTTGTTTAATTTTTTTAAACAGTTTTGTTATGAGAACGGCACTTTTATGTTTGTGCTTTTTATTTGTTTCTTCTGTTTATGTTTAGCGCTAAATTGTGCATTTGTTTTTCTATTTTGTTGTTGTTGTTTTCGTGTGAATTATGATATAATACACCATAAAACATATTCACAGACACCGAATATTTATTTTGTAATTACAAATTTTAATATTACACGCGATCAACTAATATATTTATGTACATATGTATGTACGAACGAGTATGTCTTCGTATTTACGTTGAGTTTCTTTTTGTCCTCGTCGCCAATGTTATGTATTGAAACGCTCGGTGTTTGATTAACAACTCGTTTATTAGTTTATTCTAAAGTAGGAATATAGTTCAAGTAGATAAAGCTTTTATACACTGTAAAGTTATCTTACTGTAAGAATGTTATTAATATAATGTTAAGTTAAGCTTTGGAGTGTAACATAATTTGACAGTATGTAACAATTACTATATTTGCTTTGCTTAATGTGTTTAAATAAAAATTCTTACCTTCCGCCAGCTGCCCAGTTGGTTAGGATTATATAGCAAAGATCACATAGCGACTTAGGTGTGTGCGTGATTATTCTTTATAAAATCGCCACAAACATTGCAGAAATTGTCTGGATTGTTCAAACACTCGAACACACGTAGTCTTTTACTCATTGTCTTACTTGTTGGGTAGGTATTATATGCACTTAAATTCAATTTGTTTCACTTTTTACTCGTACTACTCGCGTTCGTAGACACTTGTTGAATGACAAAAAACGATTAATGAACACCTATAAATACTAAGTATGTTACAATATTTTACTGACAGGTACTTATGAATGGGCGCATCTTTTAAGGGTGGCTATATACCTGATTCAGCAAGTGTGCGTTTCAAATTGTGGAAAAGTTTCCAAATAATGACCACTCAAAAATGTGGGGGGAATTTCTGTAAAAAAAACCGATACAGGTAGTCATCGGGAAAACACACATCAATAAAAAAAAGTGTAATTCCCTTCTTTCCCTTTAATTGACTGTGAACGGAGTAGCAGTCACAAAGGAACACGAAGAGCGTCCACGCACATTCAGAAGCGTATATTACTCTGCAACCACAATCATAAAAATGAAATAACTATTTGTGTATTACTGCTGCATAGTTTTTCTCATTGATTTTGACCTACTGAACACGAAAATGAGTTTTAAAACTTTTTCTGTCGATTGGTTTTCGAGATACCAATTTTTTTAACTTTTTTTTTTAAATTTTTGGAGGTACACTTACAATTTTGAGCATATCTTTTGTCTTCTTTGACGTATTTGATCCTACTACTACTCAAATTAAAGCAAATTGAGCCGTCTCATTCTCAGAAAATTTTCAAATCGGGTGAGTAGTTTTGATGTTGGCGGCTTAAAAGGTTAAAAAACTGCGTTTTTTTAGTAAAAATGTGGCAGAAAAATTCATATAAAAATTCATATAAAATATAAAACGCGATGCTAACAGCGATTTTGGTTTTTTTACGTATAGCTGGCATTTTTCCAAAGAAAATAAGCACTTACTTAACAAAATCTGATAACAAATGGCGGACTTATAATTTTTTTGGTAAAAGACCGAAATTCCGCTATTTCACGATATTTTGATTTTCATTATTTGCACAGCTTACCTACCCAACGCAAACGAATAAATACATTTGAACTTAATTTAAAATAAACAAATTAGTCTTAGTATATTATTTTTTAATTTATTTAGAGCACTACATACTCAATGTATGGCACAATTAGAAATGGATGTGCCAGGTTAGCTAAACTAACGAAATTAACCAAATCAACGCCCAAAAAAAATGAGTAGAAACAAAGATATAACTGTACATTTTATGCCATGTGGAAAAACAGCTGACTTCTTCTTTGTTTTTTGTATTCGCTGCAATTGGTCTCACGTATTAGGGTCCAAATGTAGTCACCCATCATAGCCATGTCATAGATGCCCTGATAGCGTCGTTCCATAGCCTTCAATTCCTGATGAAAGCGCTCGCCGTGTTCGTCGCTCACGTCTCCTAAATTCTCAGGGAAAAAATCCAAATGAGAATGCAGAAAGTGTATTTTAAGTGATATGTGCACTCCTACCCAAAAATGAAAAAAAAAACGAGAATTAAAACGCTATTTAAATTAACATTTGTTTCAAAAAAAACCTACCCATTGGTTCATAGTTCTTTACCAGATCCTCAACTATGTCCTTATAATTATCGCTTTTGTTGTTTCCTAAAAAGTTTTCCACAACAAGCCTGAAGGAATTCCATGCTGCGGCTTCGATGGGTGATAACAGCTTCGGGAATGTTTCATCTTTCAACATTTTTTTTATCTCGGGTCCTGCGAAGACTCCTTCTTTAATTTTTGCCAGCGAAAGGTAAGGGAAAATTGACCGTAAATAGGCAAAAGCTTCACCTTCTTTGTCCAATTTTTTGGCAAAATTTTTTATCAAACCCAATTTTATGTGCAGCGGCGGAAGTATTATATTTTCACGGTTCTCTATTAGTGGTTTGCGCTGAACATTCGCTTCTCCAACTACAGGTTTCGTTCGTTCCGGCCATTTTTTTGAATATAATGCTGATCATCAGCGCGGCTATTCCAAAGGCACAGAAAACAGCAATGTCGCGTATAGCCTCCTTGGAGTCCACACAGAATGGCCACAACTTTGAGGTCGGCGCATATTTTCCAATTATATTTGCTATACTCTATGCATTTCAGCAAAATGTTCATAGTTTCATAGTTCTCCTTTGAATGAACCGCATGAGCAATAGGAAGAGATGGCTTTTCATTCCCATTATGTAAGAGAACTGCCTTCAAGCTCTCTTTGTTGCTGTCAATAAACAACCTCCATTCATTGGGGTTGTGAATTTGGTGAAGCTCTTGGAACAAGCCGGAAATGTCGCTGCAAAAACATATTTCGTCTTTCTTTGTATAAAAGTTTGCATACTGCTGGTGACGCTTCCTGTACGCTGTTACTTTCACTTCTGAATCCGCAAATCCACACTGTACCATCCGAGACGCAAAAAGTTCGGATTTCTCCTTAGTGAGACCAAAATCGCGCACCCAATCGTTTAGTTCGGCCTATGACAGTAATTTTCGCTTTCTGCACGCCCCAAATTCGCTTGCACTTGACTCGGACTCTTGATCTGACGATTCTGCTTTTTGAAGAGATGCACCAGGGCACACTGGATATGGTACATCATTCGAATGTGGTACTGGAAGTGCAAACGATCCCACTTGAGCGTAGTTCCATTTTAAAAATCTCCCTACCCCACTGTTTGTGGTGAGGCAAAAATAACAGTCTGTGGAATGGCATAGCGGCTTTTTCCACATCATTGGTGTATCGAATTTCATTGCCGCCTAAAATTAAAATAAATTACTGTTATGTATTGAAACGCTCGGTGTTTGATTAACAACTCGTTTATTAGTTTATTCTAAAGTAGGAATATAGTTCAAGTAGATAAAGCTTTTATACACTGTAAAGTTATCTTACTGTAAGAATGTTATTAATATAATGTTAAGTTAAGCTTTGGAGTGTAACATAATTTGACAGTATGTAACACGCCTCCACTTAAATTTGATATTTAATTTAGTTATAATTCATTTTAAATAATTGGTTTTACAGTTCAGCTCTTACAAATCTAAGAGATTAATGTTTCATATAAAACAGCTCTTCAGTTATTTACATTTCATTTATTTTTCGTTCTAGGTCTTAATACTCTTGTACATTTGTTTTCATTTTCTTCATTTGAGATATTAGCTGATTCATTTGTATTTACATTTACATTCAAATTTGCAGATTTCTTTTCTATTTCATTTTGAGGATTTAATTCATTTAAATTGTTATTTGATGATTTTAATAAATCATTGTTTTCATGTGACTGTTCAACTGTTAAGCTCGTTGCATTTTGGTTGGAACATGATGGAGTCTCTTGCAATTTGAATTCATTATCAACACATTGATTATCCATCACTCCTGCTCTTATTTGATCAGTATGTCGCTTTATGACTCTTCCATTTGAGAGTATGCACTGATATGAACGGGAACCGGTTTTATCTTTAATAATAGCTGGAGTCCATGAATTTTTATTTGTATTTGTGTAATCACGAATATAAATATTTTCCCCTTTTCTGAAATTTGCAGATCTTTTGCCTTTATGATTTAAAATACTTTTTGTTGCTGTTCTAGTATCTTATCTTTAATGAGAGGAGGTTTAATTAAATCAAATCGCGTTCTGATCGATCTTCCAAGAAAAACCTTAGCTGGACTTTCATCCATTGAGCAATGTTTTGTATTTCGATAATCCATCAAGAACCGATTTAGAATGATATCAATATTTTCATTTGCATTTGAATTTAGATTTGCGCATATGGATTTCTTTAAAGTTTTCACAAAATTTTCAGCTTGACCATTAGTCGCTGGATGTCCAGGAGCTGTTAATGTGTGATTTATTTTATTTTTTTGAATGAATTCTCTAAATTCCTCAGACACAAACTGTCTGCCGTTATCACTGACGATGGTATGTGGAATGCCAAAACGACAAAAAATTTCTCTTAATTTTGTAATCACAAAGCTCGAAGTGATATCTTTTGTTTTAAAAACTTCAACCCATTTAGAATGTGAGTCAATTACTACAAATAGATGGTAATTCTTAATTGGACCTGCAAAATCCATGTGGATTCTATGCCATACTGAGTTTGTTGGTTTCCATGGTATAAGTATACTCTTTTCCGGACTTGATAAAAGTTCTTGGCATGGGAGACACATTTTGATAAAATTTTCTATATCTCTGTCCATTTTTGGCCACCAAACAAAAGACCTAGCAAGTGATTTCGTTTTAACAACACCCAGATGTGATTCATGTAGTAATTGAAGTACAGTTTTCCTAAGTTTTTCCGGTATTATAACCCTATAACCCCATAATAAGCAATCATGATCTACAGTCAACTCAAAATCTTTATTGGTAAAAGCAAAAAATTCTTCACCATTCAATTCTTTGATATTACCCTTCTTAACAACATCACAAACTTTAGAAAGGATAGGGTCTCGCCTGGTTTCACGGGCTATATCTTTGAAATCGAGAGTCAAAACGTTTTCTTTCTTAATTAAATTTACAAAAGTATCATCATCCATGCTATCATTAGCGTTATCGATTTTTATTTGAGGCATTCTGGATAGATTGTCAGCATCATTCAAATTACCCTTAACATATTCTATTTTATAATTGAATCCTGATAGAATGAACGCCCACCTTTGAATGCGTGCCGCCGCCATTTCCGGTAAGCCCTTGTTTTCACCAAATATGGAAATAAGCGGCTTATGATCGGTTCTTAACGTAAACATATTTCCAATCAAATACTGCTTTAATTTTGTTACGGAAAATATTATTGCAAGTGCTTCTTTCTCATGTGTACTATATTTTTGTTCGGCTTTAGTTAAAGTCCTCGATATAAATGCAATAGGTTTAAGTTCATCGTTAGAGAATTTGTGAGACAGTATTCCAGCTACTGCATAATCTGAAGCGTCCGTTGTGAGAAAAATCGGCAATTTTGGGTTAAAATGCACCAAAATTTTATCTGAAGTGATTTCTTGTTTTACTGTATCATATGCCGCTTGACAGTCTTCAGACCACACAAACTTAACATTTTTTTGTAAAAGACTATACAACGGAATCATTTTCTTAGCGAAATTATTAATAAATTTAGCATAATAATTTACCATGCCTAAAAATGCACGTAATTCCGACACATTATTTGGAATTGGGGCGTTTAAAACCGACTCAGTTCTTTCTTTGTTCTTTCTCAGACCAAACCTATCAATCGTGAAACCCAAATATGAAATTCTATTTTTGAAAAATTCACACTTAGATAAATTAAGTTTGAGTCCAGCCAGCTGTAACTTGTTTAGTACTGATTTCAAATTGTGAACATGTTCTGACATACTTTTCCCTGATATAGTAATATCATCTTGATACACAACAACAAATGGTATACCTTGTAGTAGGTTTTCCATTGTTTTCTGGAATATGGAAGCTGCTGGTTTTACACCAAAAGGTAAACGCTTCATCCTCAAAGTTCCAATGTGAGTTGACCAAGTACAGAGAAGTTGTGATTTATCATCAAGAAGAAGTTGGTTATATGCACAAGACAAGTCAAGCTTCGAATATTGTTCTCCACCCTGAAGTGACGCAAAGATCTCATCAATTAAAGGTAATGGGTACTTAAAATCTGACAAATATTTGTTAATGGTGACCTTATAGTCACCACAAATCCTAATGTCACCATTTGGTTTCAAAATAGGAACAAGTGGTGTACCCCATTCTGCATGATCTACTGGTTCCAAAACATCTTTTGCAATTAATTCTCTTAAATTCTTTTCAATTTTACTTTTCCATGCCAATGGCACTGGCCTCGGCTTAAAGAATATGGGCTTTGCATTATTATCAATGGTCAGAGAAATCTTTCCATGCTTATAAGCACCAAGATCATCACTAAAAACTTCCGAGAATTCATTTTTAATTTGTTCGATAATAATAGAAGATTGATCAGAGTGGCTAATTGAGTTTACTTGAACAAGTTCAAAATTGAAAGCTCTCAAAAAATTTCTACCAAACAAAGGACTGTTGTTATTATTTGTTACTACGAGTTTAACCTTTTTTCTTTTTCCATTAACTTCAATTATTTCATCATATTCTCCTAACACATTGATTTTGTTTCCATTGTAGTCGACATACGGATCATTACAACAATTGAGACTTACTTTTTTATTCAATTTGTTGACAAATGATTTCGATACCAAACTGCACGGAGCACCAGAGTCACAAACCACATCAAAAGCAACCCCATTTATTTTTATTAAAACATTGTAGAGCTCAGTTGAATCGCCACAACTTTTGTGATTTATGCTGTAAATAGAGAAATCATTTGTATTATACATATTTCGTTCTTCAGTATACGAATCAGATTCTGATACATAATTTACAACTTTATATCTTCCTCTGCAAACTGATGCCAAATGTCCAATTTTGCCACAATTGTGACACTTACTCTGCCTAAAACGACAATCATTTGACGCGTGATTACGCCAACCACAATGAGAACAGGCCTTCTGAGATGTTGCTGCATTATCAGATGTTGTTTGATGTTTTCTTTTATTAACATATTCGTTATTGCTTTGCTGAGTGAACTTCTTGTTTTTATTGTTGTGATTGTTTTTGTTCTTGTATTTGTTGGTATGAACGTAGCTAATCTGCATTTCGTTATCCACTTTCGGCAATAGCTTCATTTCCATAATAAGAGCTTTTCGGAGTGCTTCATCAATTGTTATTTTCTCGTCTTCTTCACAAAGTCTTTCAAATATTTTATTGTTAATGCCCATTATAAAACGATCCAAAACAAAAGCATTTAAATCATCGCCAAATTTGCATTTAAGGGCGAGCTTTTTAACTCTTGCATGCCAATCGGAGACACTCTCATCTTTAGCCTGCATTGCTGAGTGAAAAATTTTACGCTCGCGAAAAATTATTGTCGGTGGAGTGTAATGTCTTTCAAGAAGTGAGCAAAGCTCTTTGTAAGTTTTGGAAACTGGCGAAGATGGGCTACACAAATTGTGTAAAGTTTCATATGGTATCAATCCAATAGATTTTAAGAGAGTCGACTTCTTTGCATTATCTTCTGTGCACTTAATCTCCACAAAATGAATATCAAGCTTCTCTTTCCACAGAGCCCACGATTCGTTACGTGGTGAGAATTCTGGAACATTAGTTTGATGGTAAATTGTAACTGTACTATTCTGTACATTGTCTTGGCCTTCAGGCATGATGACTTTTTATGATACACAATTATGCAATAAATGTATGTAACTATATTGACTTGAATTCTGTGATTTTTTTGTTTGTTTAATTTTTTTAAACAGTTTTGTTATGAGAACGGCACTTTTATGTTTGTGCTTTTTATTTGTTTCTTCTGTTTATGTTTAGCGCTAAATTGTGCATTTGTTTTTCTATTTTGTTGTTGTTGTTTTCGTGTGAATTATGATATAATACACCATAAAACATATTCACAGACACCGAATATTTATTTTGTAATTACAAATTTTAATATTACACGCGATCAACTAATATATTTATGTACATATGTATGTACGAACGAGTATGTCTTCGTATTTACGTTGAGTTTCTTTTTGTCCTCGTCGCCAATGTTATGTATTGAAACGCTCGGTGTTTGATTAACAACTCGTTTATTAGTTTATTCTAAAGTAGGAATATAGTTCAAGTAGATAAAGCTTTTATACACTGTAAAGTTATCTTACTGTAAGAATGTTATTAATATAATGTTAAGTTAAGCTTTGGAGTGTAACATAATTTGACAGTATGTAACAATTACTATATTTGCTTTGCTTAATGTGTTTAAATAAAAATTCTTACCTTCCGCCAGCTGCCCAGTTGGTTAGGATTATATAGCAAAGATCACATAGCGACTTAGGTGTGTGCGTGATTATTCTTTATAAAATCGCCACAAACATTGCAGAAATTGTCTGGATTGTTCAAACACTCGAACACACGTAGTCTTTTACTCATTGTCTTACTTGTTGGGTAGGTATTATATGCACTTAAATTCAATTTGTTTCACTTTTTACTCGTACTACTCGCGTTCGTAGACACTTGTTGAATGACAAAAAACGATTAATGAACACCTATAAATACTAAGTATGTTACAATATTTTACTGACAGGTACTTATGAATGGGCGCATCTTTTAAGGGTGGCTATATACCTGATTCAGCAAGTGTGCGTTTCAAATTGTGGAAAAGTTTCCAAATAATGACCACTCAAAAATGTGGGGGGAATTTCTGTAAAAAAAACCGATACAGGTAGTCATCGGGAAAACACACATCAATAAAAAAAGTGTAATTCCCTTCTTTCCCTTTAATTGACTGTGAACGGAGTAGCAGTCACAAAGGAACACGAAGAGCGTCCACGCACATTCAGAAGCGTATATTACTCTGCAACCACAATCATAAAAATGAAATAACTATTTGTGTATTACTGCTGCATAGTTTTTCTCATTGATTTTGACCTACTGAACACGAAAATGAGTTTTAAAACTTTTTCTGTCGATTGGTTTTCGAGATACCAATTTTTTTAACTTTTTTTTTTAAATTTTTGGAGGTACACTTACAATTTTGAGCATATCTTTTGTCTTCTTTGACGTATTTGATCCTACTACTACTCAAATTAAAGCAAATTGAGCCGTCTCATTCTCAGAAAATTTTCAAATCGGGTGAGTAGTTTTGATGTTGGCGGCTTAAAAAGGTTAAAAAACTGCGATTTTTTAGTAAAAATGTGGCAGAAAAATTCATATAAAAATTCATATAAAATATAAAACGCGATGCTAACAGCGATTTTGGTTTTTTTACGTATAGCTGGCATTTTTCCAAAGAAAATAAGCACTTACTTAACAAAATCTGATAACAAATGGCGGACTTATAATTTTTTTGGTAAAAGACCGAAATTCCGCTATTTCACGATATTTTGATTTTCATTATTTGCACAGCTTACCTACCCAACGCAAACGAATAAATACATTTGAACTTAATTTAAAATAAACAAATTAGTCTTAGTATATTATTTTTTAATTTATTTAGAGCACTACATACTCAATGTATGGCACAATTAGAAATGGATGTGCCAGGTTAGCTAAACTAACGAAATTAACCAAATCAACGCCCAAAAAAAATGAGTAGAAACAAAGATATAACTGTACATTTTATGCCATGTGGAAAAACAGCTGACTTCTTCTTTGTTTTTTGTATTCGCTGCAATTGGTCTCACGTATTAGGGTCCAAATGTAGTCACCCATCATAGCCGTGTCATAGATGCCCTGATAGCGTCGTTCCATAGCCTTCAATTCCTGATGAAAGCGCTCGCCGTGTTCGTCGCTCACGTCTCCTAAATTCTCAGGGAAAAAATCCAAATGAGAATGCAGAAAGTGTATTTTAAGTGACATGTGCACTCCTACCCAAAAATGAAAAAAAAAAACGAGAATTAAAACGCTATTTAAATTAACATTTGTTTCAAAAAAAACCTACCCATTGGTTCATAGTTCTTTACCAGATCCTCAACTATGTCCTTATAATTATCGCTTTTGTTGTTTCCTAAAAAGTTTTCCACAACAAGCCTGAAGGAATTCCATGCTGCGGCTTCGATGGGTGATAACAGCTTCGGGAATGTTTCATCTTTCAACATTTTTTTTATCTCGGGTCCTGCGAAGACTCCTTCTTTAATTTTTGCCAGCGAAAGGTAAGGGAAAATTGACCGTAAATAGGCAAAAGCTTCACCTTCTTTGTCCAATTTTTTGGCAAAATTTTTTATCAAACCCAATTTTATGTGCAGCGGCGGAAGTATTATATTTTCACGGTTCTCTATTAGTGGTTTGCGCTGAACATTCGCTTCTCCAACTACAGGTTTCGTTCGTTCCGGCCATTTTTTTGAATATAATGCTGATCATCAGCGCGGCTATTCCAAAGGCACAGAAAACAGCAATGTCGCGTATAGCCTCCTTGGAGTCCACACAGAATGGCCACAACTTTGAGGTCGGCGCATATTTTCCAATTATATTTGCTATACTCTATGCATTTCAGCAAAATGTTCATAGTTTCATAGTTCTCCTTTGAATGAACCGCATGAGCAATAGGAAGAGATGGCTTTTCATTCCCATTATGTAAGAGAACTGCCTTCAAGCTCTCTTTGTTGCTGTCAATAAACAACCTCCATTCATTGGGGTTGTGAATTTGGTGAAGCTCTTGGAACAAGCCGGAAATGTCGCTGCAAAAACATATTTCGTCTTTCTTTGTATAAAAGTTTGCATACTGCTGGTGACGCTTCCTGTACGCTGTTACTTTCACTTCTGAATCCGCAAATCCACACTGTACCATCCGAGACGCAAAAAGTTCGGATTTCTCCTTAGTGAGACCAAAATCGCGCACCCAATCGATTAGTTCGGCCTGTGACAGTAATTTTCGCTTTCTGCACGCCCCAAATTCGCTTGCACTTGACTCGGACTCTTGATCTGACGATTCTGCTTTTTGAAGAGATGCACCAGGGCACACTGGATATGGTACATCATTCGAATGTGGTACTGGAAGTGCAAACGATCCCACTTGAGCGTAGTTCCATTTTAAAAATCTCCCTACCCCACTGTTTGTGGTGAGGCAAAAATAACAGTCTGTGGAATGGCATAGCGGCTTTTTCCACATCATTGGTGTATCGAATTTCATTGCCGCCTAAAATTAAAATAAATTACTATATTTGCTTTGCTTAATGTGTTTAAATAAAAATTCTTACCTTCCGCCAGCTGCCCAGTTGGTTAGGATTATATAGCAAAGATCACATAGCGACTTAGGTGTGTGCGTGATTATTCTTTATAAAATCGCCACAAACATTGCAGAAATTGTCTGGATTGTTCAAACACTCGAACACACGTAGTCTTTTACTCATTGTCTTACTTGTTGGGTAGGTATTATATGCACTTAAATTCAATTTGTTTCACTTTTTACTCGTACTACTCGCGTTCGTAGACACTTGTTGAATGACAAAAAAAGATAAATGAACACCTATAAATACTAAGTATGTTACAATATTTTACTGACAGGTACTTATGAATGGGCGCATCTTTTAAGGGTGGCTATATACCTGATTCAGCAAGTGTGCGTTTCAAATTGTGGAAAAGTTTCCAAATAATGACCACTCAAAAATGTGGGGGGAATTTCTGTAAAAAAAACCGATACAGGTAGTCATCGGGAAAACACACATCAATAAAAAAGTGTAATTCCCTTCTTTCCCTTTAATTGACTGTGAACGGAGTAGCAGTCACAAAGGAACACGAAGAGCGTCCACGCACATTCAGAAGCGTATATTACTCTACAACCACAATCATAAAAATTAAATAACTATTTGTGTATTACTTATTTTTTTTAATTCTGAGAATCATAAAAATTACGTAAACGTTTTTTCCAAACAATTTTGTACATGTAAAGTGGGTTTGCCAAAATTCGTATCGTAAAATGCACCTGTGTTTCTATGTTCTGCATTTTCATTATACCATTTTCGACGAAACGTCCCTACGGTATTGTAAATAGGTTTTTTACAATTATGAAATATTTGTGTTATTAATATTAATTTAAAAATTTTATCAAAACTGCAAAGTGCTGTGACATTTGAAAAAAATTTCCAAAAAAAAATTGCTGATTTCACTAAATTTTTGAAATTTCACGTCCCTTGCCAGAACAGAAGACATTAACCCAGGGTGGTGAAATTTTGAACAGAAGTAACTTATGTATAGGAGCAACTGTTCCGTTCTATTCCAAAAGGATTATAAAAAACTTGCTTTTTCGATCCCTCCTAGTAGGTTAGCTGTGCAAATAATGAAAATCAAAATATCGTGAAATAGCGGAATTTCGGTCTTATACCAAAAAAATTATAAGTCCGCCATTTGTTGTCAGATTTTGTTAAGTAAGTGCTTATTTTCTTTGGAAAAATGCCAGCTATACGTAAAAAAACCAAAATCGCTGTTAGCATCGCGTTTTATATTTTATATGAATTTTTATATGAATTTTTCTGCCACATTTTTACTAAAAAAACGCAGTTTTTTAACCTTTTTAAGCCGCCAACATCAAAACTACTCACCCGATTTGAAAATTTGCTTTAATTTGAGTAGTAGTAGGATCAAATACGTCAAAGAAGACGAAAGATATGCTCAAAATTGTAAGTGTACCTCCAAAAATTTAAAAAAAAAAGTTCAAAAATTTGTATCTCGATAACCAATCGACAGAAAAATTTTTAAAACTCATTTTCGTGTTTAGTGGGTCAAAATCAATGAGAAAAAGTATGCTAGAAACAAATAACAGAGAAAATTTTGTTATTTGTGACCTAGTGTTATTTTCCGCGTCAGCTGAATTATTTATATTGTTTATAATGGGGAATTGGAAACTTCAGTAGAAGTTTAGTATAATTGTTTACCATGCGGCAACTTGACTCGTAAGTTATTTTCAGTGGAAGTTTTATACAATTGTTTATTATGGGGAATGGGAAACTTCGACTGAAAGTGATATTGCCCCAATGAGAATCATTGTGGCAATATTATGATGGAGGGTATAAAAAGTATATTATTTCAATATTTGGATTTCAGTATTTTGTTTTATTTTCAACATTTAATAGTTTATAAGTATATTTAACTTTGGTTGTACTTTAAATTAACTTTAATTTACATTTGTTGATATTTCTTTGTTTGATCTTTAGTTACACTGATTTCTTGAAAATAACAATGCTTGGTTTTTTGTTTTTTCGTGGCGAACAATTCAAAGGGTCGAAATAGAATGAATAAGTCTGGAGCTGCTTTGGCAAAGAGAATCGAATTAGCAACAACACCATAAACTCCGATGGTCATAGGTAGACGGTTATACAGTTGTTGTTGTAGCTTTTTCTTCTCCTTGCCGATGCAATGAGTGTTTCATCGACAAGAAGAAGTAGTATAAAGAAATTAAAGAAAACAAAGGACAGGTACTTATTGACTAGGTATAAAAACACAGAATAATGAAAAAGAATGTATGAACAGGGTCGTTTAATATGTTGTGTTTTTACATTATGTCTTAATAATTCAAAGATTCATCATTAATGTGTTAGAAAAGTTTGATGTAAAATTTGAAAAGGGTTTAATGTCGTTTAACATTAAACATACCGGCCCATCGGTGATGAATTACAATGTGTCACGGGTTAGACCGATGCATATGTGTCCGATGGCGGTATGTAGGGTTGTGCAGTATGTAGCTCTGTATGCATTTGCATTTCTCTAGACCATTTTAAGTCGTCCGTTGGCAAAGAACTTAGTAGACCGAATGAGTGGGTCCAATGTCTAGGGCGGTTGCCATTGTTGCTTAAAGCCATATGTGAGGATACAAAGAAGGATGAGTGATTGTTTGGAAGTTGACTATTGCTAGAATTGTAGGTCAAGAAAATAGGATGTCTCTCGCTGTACGTTAGAAACGGAGAGTTTGTAAAACTTATATTTTCTGTCATGATTCCACATGAATTAATGAAAGGATTTAAGGTCGGAAGTGAACTGCTGACTGGAATGTTTATCCTTCGTGGCAAAAGGTGATTCGAAATTCCGCATTGGGTCTGGAGTCGTCTGACATTCTTGGCAATATTTTAACAATAGAGATATTTTTGTACGTTGAATGTCCGGGCAATTTTTAGATACAATTTTGCCATGTTAACCATGTCCAAGAGGCGATTTTTGCGACGATTGTTATTGGAGAACGCCATCCACATTGGTCAAGAAATCGTGCAATGACTGGATGCTCTTCTTTTTTGGTGAATTTTCGTATTGTCTCAATATTTGAAAGATGAAAGCAGTCGATCGACAAAAGTTTATTTTGAGGAACATTTTCGATGAAGCGAAAGTTAACCACATTTAGGCGGTTCTTTTTTGTGAGGTCCAATTTATCAAAGTATTTACCGAAATTCTGTTTTAAAGTCTGAGATACTAAAGGGTCCGCCAAATAACTTTTTTTTTTTGAAAATGCTATAAAAAAAACTACTGAATATTTTCTCAAATTTCTTCTTTTATTTGAAAGTACAATCCTTCCGGTTAATAATGGAAAATAATGTCATTCAAATGGCTGCCTCGGCTGGCCATGCAGTAGCCTACACGATCGGTCCAATTTTTAAGCACATTATCGATTGTGTGCAGCTGTATTTCACCAATGGCTTCACGAATATTGTCCTTTAAAGCGTCAATTGTCTCTGGCTTGTCGGCGTAACACGTATCTTTGTGGGCACCCCACAAATAATAGTCCACCGGTGTCAAATCGCAGCTCCGAGGTGGCCAAACGACATCAGCTCTGCGACTGATAATGCGATCTTCAAAAACAGGTCGCAAAACATCGAGTGTAGCTTCGGCTGTGTGGCACGTAGCTCCGTCCTGTTGAAACCAAATGTTGCCAATGTCCTCCTCTTCAATTTTTGTGAACAAAAATTCGTTCAACTTGGCCCGATAACGATCGCCATTGACTGTAACGGCCACTCCTTGCTCATTATGCCCAATTATGTCTCTGGACCAAAATCCGCACCAAACAGTGACTCGTTTTTGGTGTATCGGCTTTTCAAAGTATGCGTGCGGGTTTTCTGTGCCCCAAATGCGACAATTTTGCTTGTTTACATACCCGCCAAGATCAAAATTATCTTCATCTGAAAAGATGATTTTTTTGGCAAAATCGTCATCTTCTGTAAGTCGATCGCAGGCCCACTTGTTCAAGCGTATACACAACCATATTCGTTCAGCGAAAGGATAAAACTAATTATCTGTCAAATCAGACATGAGCTAAGTGTTACCACGAAATAAGCACTAGTAGAAAAAAAAACGTTAGATAGCGGACCCTTTAAGTCTTGTTGAAGAACAGGTCAAGGGTACACAAGTTTAGACGTTACACAGTCAGGTTTTATAACAGCGTGGAGAGGTAAGTAGTAGCTAGGAGCTCGGTTAATGTCTGCTTGTGGAACTTTTTCCATATTTTCGAGGTCTAGGTGTTCTAAAATGAATTTTGAGATCGTTGTTTGATGTCATGTTTCGAACTGAACATATTTTCCATACGGAGGTATTGCGCCATGAAGCTAGGGTCCACCTGGGAGCACAGTTTGAAAATACAAGCTTGTCTCCATGTTTCAGTGACTGTGGCACTGAGACATGCACAAAACTTCACATGATCGGAAGTCTATGTTGAATCTCCAGTTTTTCAGAGATTTAAGTCGCTTGGGATCTTGAGTTCGTTATCGCTCTGGTTTCATGTCTATGCACATTTGATTCTATTTCCACACTGGTTGTGGAAATCGGGGTATCTCGTGCCTGACTTTCGATTGTAGGTCTAATGTCATTGCGTAGATTCAAAGTTGTGATGTTTAAGGGATCAAGGTTCGATGAGGACTATATAGTTTTGGTAAGAGCCTGTGTACTTGGGCTAAGTCGTACTTTGGCATTATGTAAAAGAGTATGATGTCTGAGGTTGCAAATTCGACAGCTGAATTTACTTTTGCGCTATGGTTGTTTAGGAGGCCATTAAAACAAGTATGTGTTGTTTTGACCACATTAAGTCCGTCATTAATAGTTTCTCCAACAATTTTGGAAAATTTCTGATAAAATGTCTGTCTTTGCAAAGTCGATAGGATATTTCAACAACATTCTGAGGTCTATTAGTTGATCTAGGTCTGGATTTCGATCCACTAGGTTTGATATTCTGCCATAGGTTTGTGTGGAAAGAATTTATTCGCTTGTCCATTGAATCGTGTTTTTGAAAGTCTTGCTTAGAGTGATTTGGGCTGGAAGTCTATGGTTGAAGTTTTCTAACTGATTATTACCTGAGGGCATATGAGAACAATCTTCGTTCTCGTATCTGTCTAACAAGATGTTCCTCGCGAGGTCAAATCCATTATTGGTCAAGGGGACAAGCGAAATTATTTATCTAGCCTTACCTACTGCTTTTTAATTGAGGTAATAGAGCTTTTCGACATTACTAAATTGTGGGTTTTGGACAGAGATGGCAGAAAAGAAGCCTCTAAATGTGGGTCTTATAACATCCATAAAAAAATGTCTGGATCACTTAATTGCATTTCTATAGAATATTGTGACTGTTTTTTAACTACCGTCCTATATCGATCTACTTATATTTTAAGCGCACGTAACAAGAAGTAAAATAAGTACATATGGTCCGAAGATTTTTTGAAATCACCATGTACAATCACCCCTATCGCGAATAATAAGTGGAATATTTGTTTCCTAGATTTCTTCACTTCACGGGAAGTGGAATATGCTATCGTGAATATTAGGAAACAGTTTGTTCACTTCGAATCTATATGATGTATCGAAAACGAACAGCTGTTCAAAATTAATAAATTATCAGTGCACAGTGATCGTAAAAAAAGAAGAAGAGTTGAAAATCATTTTGTTTTTCAAAGTTAAGGTTTTAGGTTTAGGTTAGGGTGGCAGCCGTTTTCTTATTTATTTCTTCAGCTCACATAGACCAGTTTAGGTCCCTAGTGGTAACACCGGCTAAAATGCCCTTCATCGAAACCAACCTGTTTGATATACAAATGTATCGATAGCACGAATATTGGTACTGGAAAGATCTGTTAGGCTGCCTAGAAAGGCCGACCCCAGTAGGTCCAGTCGTCGTTTACTCAAAGCGGGACAGTCGCATAGCCAGTGCTCAATGCTCTCCACTTCATCCTCATCTCCACAGCTTCTGCAGAAGTCATTGGAGATAATACCCAATCTTCTGGCATGTTCGCCGATCAGGCAGTGTCCCTTCAGAACTGATACTAACGTAGATAATATTTTCCTTTCCAGTGCGAGGAGATATTTTGACCTTCTCAGATCATACCTTGGCCAGATTTGTCTAGCGTTGTCGTTGGACAGCCGGATTGCCTCTTGCCTTATCCAAAGCTTGCACGTGGATAGTGGCGCACCAATATATGCAAATTCTTCGAGAATTTGTAAAGTCGGTCCCTTTCCTAGCAAGTTCATCGGCTTTGCAGTTCCCCGGGATATCCCTATGCCCAGGCACCCATATGAGGTGTATATTAAACTGCTCAGCCATCTCGTTAAGAGATCTGCGGCAGTCGAGGGCTATTTGTGAATTTAGGGATTTGGCCTCCAGAGAATTGATGGCAGCCTGTCTGTCCGAGTAAATGACACCGCCAGTGTTGGTTACTATGTTCCGACTCAGCCACTTGGCTATTTCCCATATTACCATTATTTCGGCTTGATAGACACTGCTCTGGTAGTCTGTGAGCTATATCCAAATTAAGTTCTTCACAGTGAGCTTCGAACCATCCGTATAGAAGTGGAGATGGTTTCTATTTCCGGGTATTCTGCCATCCCATTCATCCCTGGCTGGTATCATAGTGATGTAGTTCTTCTCAAAGGTGCGCACCGTTAATATATAGTCCACTCGGTCGGTTACCATAACACTACACTTTGATATCCACATGTGACCGTAGTGTTTGTACCTCCACATTGATAGGCAGTTTAATCTTAGTGCCGCTTTGGTTGCAACTTCTCTCGCCACAACATTAATCGGCAGTATATGGAGAAGGGCTTGTAGAGACTCAGTCGCTGTAGTCCTTAACGCTCCGCTTATGCACAGGCAGGCAGTTCTCTGAACCCGTGATAGCAGGTTTGTAATGGTTAGTTTGTCAGTTGCCGTCCACCATACCACAATGCCGTATAACACTATTGGACGAACCACTGCTATATACATATATCCAATGGACAATTTTAGGAGAGAGGCCCCACCGCGACCCTACAGCCTTCCTGCAGGAATATAGGGCGATGTTGGCCTTCTTTACACGTTCCAGGACGTTTAGTCTGAATGACAGTTTCCTATCCAAAATTATTCCTAAAAATTTTGCACTTTCAGAAAAGACTAGATCTGTTCCATTTATACGAGGAGGAGGGTCCACATGAGGGACATTATTCATCCTAGTAAAAAGAACAAATTCTGTCTTGTTTGGGTAAACACCCAAACCGCTGCTTCTGGCCCATCTAGCAAACTTGTTCAGAGCCACCTGTAGAATATCTCGGAGGATGTTTTCGAATTTGCCACTCACTGCGATTGCCAGGTCGTCCGCATATGCCACGACCTTGCTGCCACAACGTTCTAAATCTAGCAGGATTTCATTCACCGCTAGGTTCCAAATTAGTGGAGACAGTACTCCTCCTTGTGGGGTCCCTCTGTTTACAAACCTTGTTAGAGTTGTGGACCCTAGACATGCTGTTATACGTCTTCTGTTGAGTAGTCTTTGAATTAGTCTAATCAAGCTAGAGTTCACCTTTAGATGTGACAATGCCGCGATTACTGCATATGGGTGTATGTTGTTAAAAGCCCCTTCTATGTCAACAAATGCCACAATGGTGAATTCTTTAAAATGTACAGACGATTCGATAGTGCTAACAAGTTCGTGCAGGGCTGATTCTGTAGACTTTCCCTTATTGTAAGCATGTTGGTTCCCCGACAGGAGTTTTGTATCCAGGTTTTGCCTAATGAAATAATCTAAAAGTCTTTGCAGACTTTTCAATAGGAAAGAGGATAGGCTAATTGGTCTGAAGTCTTTTGGCCTAGTGTACGATATCTTCCCCGCTTTGGGTATGAATACTACTTTGGGATGTATGAAAGCCTAATACAGCCTACATAAATTGTCTGAAGCCAGGGGATAATGTACTTTAACATTTTCTGGATTTCTGCTTTGGTGATGCCGTCTGGTCCAGGTGACTTGAAGGGCTCAAAGCTGTTTATAGCCCAGCTTATTCTAGATCTCTCAGTCAACAAGCTAGCGATGCTCGCAGTCCACTCGCACTCTTGTTGGTCCTGTTGATCCTCGCGCTCTGTTGATGAGTTTGCCGGGAAATGTGTGTCGAGCAGTACACTTAGCGATTGCTCGCTGTTTTTTGTCCAGTTGTTTGCCTCATCCTGCAAATACCCCACTGTAAAAGGAGACGCGGATAGTACCTTCCTCAGCCTTGCGGCGCACAGTGTATTATGAGCGGCAAAAACTCCCAATTTTCATGAGGCCCAATCTCAAAATGTTTGATTCCAATCTGTAAAGAACATTCCAATTAACTAAATCTTTAAAGGTTTTTCCGATATCTTGGCGAAATGTCGCGGTACAAGCATTTGAAATTCATAAATGGTACAATGGTTCCAAAGTATATCATTTAAGAGAGCATTTTCTAAGCCCATATCTCCGAAACTATGAAACGCATTGGAACTTCGTTTAAGTCATACTATACAGAACGAGTTTTTTGTGTTAAAAAAAATATAATTGTGTTGTCATTTTCCTATTTAATCTGTGGTTTACTTGCAAGTTGCCAAAAATCAGGGTGTTTCATTTTCTCCAGGATAAAACTATACTACCGAGGCCGACCGAGGTCTTGTCATTAACAAAAATTTATAAACTAGGGACTTAGTTAACCATTGCGAAAAGAAAATTCTGCCTATACCTGTCTATGTTGATTTATTTAACGAAATGGTAAAACCTACTCGGCAAAAAACAATCCAAAATTCGTTATTTTTAGTCCATGTTGCTATGTATTGAACAACATTACCAAAGCATACCTTAAGGGGAAAATGATAAATTGACTGCAAATATAACAAAAAGCATATCGTCATCAGAAACGAAAAAGGGCGTAACAACAAGAAAAATGGAATTTCAGTTTTTGATGGATTTCGATACACTGCATCAAAATACACATCCTGACAAATTTATAGCGGCTTAATATTAAAAATGACGAATTTATTAACGAAATTCAAAAGGGACTAACAACAAATTGTTTCTTTTTTCATAGTTAAAAAATCCTATTTCACGCAATTTTCACAAACAAGTTATAAATCATGTTTGTGTGATCTTATATATGCATCAGTATGTTTATATATTATCCTGAAAACCCCGTTTTTCTAAAGACAGCACTTTTCATTTTATTTAGTTTTTTGGCTCTCCTGCAAAATTTTTAAACATGATGATAGGCCCTTTTTCGTTTCTGGTGACGATATAAAGCATGTATAAAAGCAAGTTGGTCTTGAGTCGAAAGAGTATCTCAGTTTACATCAACGATTACAGACCGAATTAAACGGCAACCGACATGAACGAGGTAAATATTCATATAAGCGAACATTTGTTTGCCAATCTACTATGTATATATATGTACATGCCTCATTGTTTATGTGCCCTTTCAACATATTCCTAAAAGTATGCTTTAAAAATGACGTATTATTAATGAACACATTGCTAAATCAATGATTATTTTTTCTGGATAGTTGGAATGATTGATTAATTAACAAAAAACTGTAAACTATTTCATCATGATTTTTTTGCAAATGTTGAGCTTATGTATTGCGCTTTAGGTATATACTTTGTTCTATGTACTGATTTACATCGAACAAAAGATACAATAAAAAAATTTCCTGTAATTTCCAACATCGTATAAAATTTAAATTGATATATGGGCGTTGGGCGTGGCACTTGTGATGTTTATATAACTGAGGACTCAAATACAATCTCTACAAGTGATTTGTAATAATATAAATGCTAAATTCAGAAAAATACCAAGATTTTTAATTTTAGGTTATGTGGGAAGTAGCCGTGGTTATGGGCGGATTTAAGCAAAAAATTGGTTTTTTGCTAATTAGGCGAAATGAGTGATATGTACCAAATTTCAAAGCTCTAGCTCAATTCCTTCTAATTTTTGCCGCGTCTTGTGTGAAAATATTCCACTGTGCGGCGTCGGAGACCTTTTCCACTTCGCCACAGAAGGAATACCAAGAGCGTCTTTGCGCCTTCCTAAGCTCCTTCTTATAGATCTTGAGTTGCCCTTTATATGCATCCCAATCATTAAAGGTTCTTGTAGATTTCGCTTTGTTGAATAGCTTGTTGCAGGTCTTTTTCCTTGCCGTTAGCTCAGAAGTCCACCATTGGGGTTTAGATGCGTCAAAGAGTCCGGAGACTTCCCTCAGTATCCGAAGTAGTGTTTTCATCCTCAGAGAATGACGTTACAGATCTTCTGTTAGAGTTAGAGTCACCAGAAGTAATCGACGACTCGCCTTCCGCACTGGGAGCTATATCCTGCTTGTATACCTTCAAGACTATAGTCTCGAAACCATATTGCAGGGTTGCACTTGCACTTTGTATATGGGATGTGAATTCAGCGTTAAGGATCAAATTGACCTGACGCTTTTTACCATCCGCCTCACCCACCTTGCTAATTCTCCAATTATGGGTCGGCAGACCAGGATTGGAATCTTTTATTATCTCTAATATGTCAGCTGGGTTGGAGGGCTCTTCTTTAACCCAGGTGATGGCTCTAGGGTGACTAGGGATGTTGTTTTTTTAGACAACATCCGACTGGGCACCCGGCCACACCTCACCCACTCGACTCAGAGCAGCTTTATACAGATCTACTGATCTGGCATCACCGAAATATAAGAGCTTTATTCTCCCCTGATGCCATCCTGCATCGTTGCAGACTGGTGGTGTGCCCGGCATTTCTCTTCGGACATCGAGGTAATGAGCCATTATGGCGGATTGCACATGGCTCCATTTGTCCTTGAGGATGGATCCATCCTCACTACTTCTGTCTATAACAGCCATCACTAGACTCTCCTTCGCCACTTCATTGAAGGGCTTGGTGAGTGTCCTGTTGATTGTGACATTAGGGCCTCTTGCCTTTTTCGAAATCAGGGGTTCATCAGGTGATCTGATTCTTTTGACTTTATTAGCCGTTAACACAGCTGAATTTGTGGCTCTTTCAGCCGGCTGATTGGCCTTAGAAGCATCTATGACGCTTTTGGACCAGGTAAGTGACTCTTTTTGTTTTTCGGTAAGAGCCGAAACCTCAACAGCCTCCAACTTCGTCAAAACTCTGAGCGCTAAAGTTAGGGTTAAAATATTACTTAAATGTTTAAAAAAGAATTATTCTTTTATAAGAGGAACAAGAAGGGTGTATAGAACAACGAGCGTTGAAGTTTGAGAGATGCATCAAATCCTTTGGAGTTGCCTGATATACTGTAATTGTCCTTAGTAGCATACCCTTTTTTGTGTAAATTGTTTTTTTTTAGATTTGTTCAACATTACAGGGTAAACAAGGCGGTTTTTACATACCTATTGAATGTACTCGAAAAAATTCTAACCCTGTACTACAAAAAAATCATTTGCGATTACTCCAATTGTAAAACTGCCATAGGTTTGTGTGGAAGAATTTATTCGCTTGTCCATTGAATCGTGTTTTTGAAAGTCTTGCTTAGAGTGATTTGGGCTGGAAGTCTATGGTTGAAGTTTTCTAACTGATTATTACCTGAGGGCATATAAGAACAATCTTCGTTCTGGTATCTGTCTAACAAGATGTTCCTCGTGAGGTTAAATCCATTATTGGTCAAGGGGACAAGCGAAATTATTTATCTACACTTACCTACTGCTTTTTAATTGAGGTAATAGAGCTTTTCGACATTACTAAGTTGTGGGTTTTGCACAGAGGTGGCAGAAAAGAAGCCTCTAAATGTGGGTCTTATAACATCCATAAAAAAGTGTCTGGATCACATAATTGCATTTCTATAGAATATTGTGCCTGTTTTTTAACTACCGTCCTATATCGATCTACTTATATTTTAAGCGCACGTAACAAGAAGTAAAATGAGTACATATGGTCCGAAGATTTTTTGAAATCACCATGTACAATCACCCCTATCGCGAATAATAAGTGGAATATTTGTTCCCTAGGTTTCTTCACTTCACGGGAAGTGGAATATGCTATCGTGAATATTAGGAAACAGTTTGTTCACTTCGAATCTATATGATGTATCGAAAACGAACAGCTGTCCAAAATTAATAAGTTATCAGTGAACAGTGAGCGTAAAAAAAGAAGAAGAGTTGAAAATCATTTTGTTTTTCAAAGTTAAGGTTTTAGGTTTAGGTTAGGGTGGCAGCCGTTTTCTTATTTATTTCTTCAGCTCACATAGACCAGTTTAGGTCCATAGTGGTAACACGGGCTAAAATGCCCTTCATCGAAACCAACCTGTTTGATATACAAATGTATCGATAGCACGAATATGGGTACTGGAAAGATCTGTTAGGCTGCCTAGAAAGGCCGACCCCAGTAGGTCCAGTCGTCGTTTACTCAAAGCGGATAGCAAGTGCTCAATGCTCTCCACTTCATCCTCATCTCCACAGCTTCTGCAGAAGTCATTGGAGTTAATACCCAATCTTCTGGCATGTTCGCCGATCAGGCAGTGTCCCGTCAGAACTGATACTAACGTAGATAATCTTTTCCTTTTCACTGCGAGGAGATATTTTGACTTTCTCAGATCAGATACCTTGGCCAGATTTGTCTAGCTACCCTACAGGTGCCGATTTGTGTCCATCTGTCGTTGGACTGCCGGATTGCCTCTTGCCTTATCCAAAGCTTGCACGTGGATAGTAGCGCACCAATATATGCAAATTCTTCGAGAATTTGTAAAGTCGTCCCTTTCCTAGCAAGTTCATCGGCTTTGCAGTTCCCCGGGATATCCCTATGCCCAGGCACCCATATGAGGTCATGTGCCTGGGCATCTCGTTAAGAGATCTGCGGCAGTCGAGGGCTATTTGTGCATTTAGGGATGTGGCCTCCAGAGAATTGATGGCAGCCTGTCTGTCCGAGTAAATGACACCGCCAGTGTTGGTTACTATGTTCCGACTCAGCCACTTGGCTACTTCCCATATTACCATTATTTCGGCTTGATAGACACTGCAGGTATCTGGTAGTCTGTGAGCTATATCCAAATTAAGTTCTTCACAGTGTACTCCGAAGCCAACCTTTTCATCATGCTTCGAACCATCCGTATAGAAGTGGAGATGGTTTCTATTTCCGGGTATTCTGCCATCCCATTCATCCCTGGCTGGTATCATAGTGATGTGGTTCTTCTCAAAGGTGCGCACCGTTAATATATAGTCCACTCGGTCGGTTACCATAACACTACACTTTGATATCCACATGTGACCGTAGTTCTTGTACCTCCACATTGATAGGCAGTTTAATCTTAGTGCAGCTTTGGTTGCAACTTCTCTCGCCACAACATTAATCGGCAGTATATGGAGAAGGGCTTGTAGAGACTCAGTCGCTGTAGTCCTTAACGCTCCGCTTATGCACAGGCAGGCAGTTCTCTGAACCCGTGATAGCAGGTTTGTGATGGTTAGTTTGTCAGTTGCCGTCCACCATACCACAATGCCGTATAACACTATTGGACGAACCACTGCTATATACATATATCAAATGGACAATTTTAGGAGAGAGGCCCCACCGCGACCCTACAGCCTTCCAGCAGGAATATAGGGCGATGTTGGCCTTCTTTACACGTTCCAGTACGTTTAGTCTGAATGACAGTTTCCTATCCAAAATTATTCCTAAAAATTTTGCACTTCAGAAAAGACTAGATCTGTTCCATTTATACGAGGAGGAGGGTCCACATGAGGGACATTATTCATCCTAGTAAAGAGAACAAATTCTGTATTGTTTGGGTAAACACCCAAACCGCTGCTTCTGGCCCATCTAGCCAACTTGTTCAGAGCCACCTGTAGAATATCTCGGAGGATGTTTTCGAATTTGCCACTCACTGCGATTCTTACCACCATTCGTAATCGACAGATTGACATCCACCCCGACAAGGGTGTTATCGAACTCTTCGTCCGTATCATCGGGGAGCATGTCCCCGCCAGATGCGTCAAAGAGTCCGGAGACTTCCCTCAGCCCCTCAGTATCCGAAGTAGTGTTTTCATCCTCAGAGAATGACGTTACAGATCTTCTGTTAGAGTTAGAGTCACCAGAAGTAATCGACGACTCGCCTTCCGCAGTGGGAGTAATATCCTGCTTGTATACCTTCAAGACTATAGTCTCGAAACCATATTGCAGGGTTGCACTTGCACTTTGTATATGGGAGGTGGATTCAGCGTTAAGGATCAAATTGACCTAACGCTTTTTACCATCCGCCTAACCCACCTTGCTAATTCTCCAATTATGGGTCGGCAGACCAGGATTGGAATCTTTTATTATCTCTAATATGTCAGCTGGGTTGGAGGGCTCTTCTGTAACCCAGGTGATGGCTCTAGGGTGACTATGGATGTTGTTTTTTTCGACAACATCCAACTGGGCACCCGGCCACACCTCACCCGCTCGACTCAGAGCAGCTTTATACAGATCTACTGATCTGGCATCGCCGAAATGTAAGAGCTTTACTCTTGTGGGGGTCTATCTTATTTCTACTGTGTGTTGATTCTAACTGTAGAAATTCATCGAAGATATATTGAGTTTTAGAAATCAAAATTTGAGTGGAAGAGTATTTTGAAAACGAAAAATCAAAAAAAAAATTCATTGGAAAATATATAACGGGAAATTTAAAAAAAAGACTGGAATTAGAGAACGATTTGTTGTTTGAATGATTTCCATTTGTACCAATATTTAAATTGTTTGAAGCGTCTGAGAATCCGATTTGCAATTCGCAAGAGCATATCCTGCGGATTCTTTTTATATGTGTGTCAAATAAGAAAAAAACGAACAAAAATAGATGGATATCTAATCCGCTATAAATCCTGTTAATTGCAATCACTTTGAGGAAAATCAAATGGAAGCAAAATTACAATCAAGCGGAAACTATATACGTATACATTTTGAAAATCCTGGTTACCTCTTTTGGTCATCATGAAAGAAATCTGCCCATTTTGTTAGTTACCAATATCTCAAGATTATATTTCCGTTTATCGGTTGGGAAAGATTTAGTCTGGAGACGATCTTATAAGTTATCTACAAATTGGACACAAATGAACATCATCTTTAATTGTTATTGGTCAATTTGCCGTTAATTATAAGTATTATATATATATACAATTCATCATTGATTCTAATTAACTTTGAAACACTGCAATTATTATCAAATCGACGCAGCGATCGCTTCGTGGAACAGGATATAATGTAAGTTATTTTATTTTAATCTCTATAAAAATCTCATTAATATAACTATTAGTTTGTAATCAACTTCTTATAATTATTTGTATCATAATACTCTATATATTCTCACGTCCATTTTTAAGAATACTTCTAATATACCTACCAGCTAAATCCAAATAGTTAATATTATCTTTAATGTTAATAAATATTTACACTGTCACTATGATCAATTAATTACCGCTTTCTAAATGATGAAACATAGGGCCATTCAGATAAGCAATACTTCGAAACTCATAGAATGATCCCACAATTCCCCAATTTCCTTAATTTCCTCTCACTAAATTGTCTATCCCCTCTATTTAAATTGTGTGACTGGCTGTCCAAGTATCCTCCCCATTTACCCTAAGCACGGCCGGATATGCGACTAGGACGGCGGTTTCGTTACATAATTTTTGGCGCCCAACGTTCTTAAATGTCGGTTAATTACACCTTTACCAAGAATTGAGAAATTCGAAGAACAGTTGTGTCCCTCTTTTCTCTTTCGGTTTGTGAATTTGAATCTTGGATTTGCTGTGATGATAATTTGTTTTTACTGACCAGATTCAATACACATATCGATTATGAAATAGATTTCCTTTTTGTGATTGGGATTTTTGACTGATGCCAGTGTCGTGGTCAAACCAGCACAATGGGAAACCTCATTCATGAGTGACTGTTATGATAGGGATTTTATATTTCTGAGAAATAATGCTTGGAAATACACCTTACCATATATTCACAATTATACCTATTGATAAAAAAATTAAGGAAATGTGGAGCGAATATTATAACGGGATATTTATTTGTTGCTTGTCTGATAACCCTATGGAGTAATCAACATTTTGTGACATATTTTACTTTCAATATCCATCTATTTATACATATATAGTTAAGTTATTTTGCTTATAATTTTTAAACTTATTTGATTTAAAGAGATGCCCTTAACGCGAAGTCCATGTGCGGGAAATTTAGTTAATTTTGGTAATGATACCAGCATAGAGGAAGTGGATCCGCAGGATATTATAAGAAGGAGAACGAATACCGTATCTCAGGTTAGAACGCGGTCACAGACTCAAAGGGAGACAGAAATTAATGCTAGGTTTCAGGACGAACAACCTAGCACTTCGAGAAATAATTCTATGAACGAACAGCAAGTTCGAAATATCATTGTTGAGTCTATCGAAAATTTTCGGATAGAAATGTCTAGTACTATTGGAAATGCTTTATCCAGTTTAAATATTGGCACTGGGGATAGGTCAAGTGATCGTCAGGATGACCCTGGGCATCCTAGACAAGAATTACCCACAACTAATAACGCATCCCTTCATACTACAAGGGAAAATATTTCAGTATCTAGTGAGAAGATTGCTACATTGATTAATAATTGGCATGTAACATTTAAAGGCTTGTTAGGAGAGGTATCGGTAGATGATTTTATATACCGTGTTAGAACCTTAACCACATTACACTTAAATGGGAACTTCGATCTTTTGTGTCAACATGCTCATATTTTATTCGAGGGAAAGACAAGACAATGGTATTGGCGTTATCACCGTCAGACGGGTGGGACATTCTCTTGGTTCGATTTGAGTCAGGCCTTGAAGAGGCAATTTAAGGACACTACGACGGATTATGATATTAAGGATGACATGCGTCGGCGTAAACAAAGACCAAAGGAGAACTTTGAGGATTACCTTGAATTGATGACTGGGATGAGCGATCGTTTACAAAACCCACTAGAGGAAAGGGAGTTGGTGGAGATATTGCTTCGTAATCTCCGAGATGATTTGAGATATGAATTGCTACATATAGATATACCAAATATAGCTGTTCTGCGTACTGAAGTTCGAAAGCACGTAAAATTTCATGAAGAGATAGGATGGTCGAGCAGGCCAAACCCTTGCATTCGAAGAAAAATTTGTGAGGTAGAAACTGAGATGGATGATGTTAGGGAAGAAGATATTGAGGTGTTAGGTTCATCAGTCCCCAAGTGTTGGAACTGTGAGGCTGTAGGTCATAGGTATCAGGACTGCTTGGAATCACGACGCATTTTTTGTTATGGATGCGGCAGGATTAACACTTATAAGCCAAACTGTAAGACTTGTCAGAATAAAATTAAATCTTTAAACTCGCGGAAGGATGTGTATCCGGCAACGGATTCACATCCGCAGAGCAAATTCCAATAGTAAATTCACGATTGGAACAAAAGACAACCCATCATGTAGAATCAGGAGAACCGGACATAGACAATTTATATCACAATATAATAAAATTTAAATATGAGATTTGTAAACCTAAATTACTATCGAAAAGAAAGGCACGTTCTTCAAATAGGATTAAATCATTTTGGAGAAATAGAAGGAATCTACGAAAGCATTGCATTTCAGCCGTAATTGCAAGAGATATTGATACTCGTCCTTATGTCCAGGTACACATTTTAGGAAAGACATTTGTATCGCTTTTAGACAGCGGGGCTACTATAAGTTGTTTCGGCAGTTCTTTGGCTGCAGATATTATTTCAAACAATTCAAAGGAGCTGAAGAAATTTTATGTAACGTGAAAACAGCGGACGGGCAGAAGCAGAAGGTGGTAGGTACTATGACGGTCAGTATTTCATTTGGAGGACAGACTAAATCTCTGAAAGTATTAGTAATACCCGACTTGAGACAGGATATGATCTGTGGGATGGACTTTTTGCGACTATTCGATTGGGGAACTGTTTCTGAGTTGTCTTTGGAAGAAGTGAACTCGGATAGTTGTGATCTAACCTCGATTCAGCGTCAGAAATTGGAAGCCGTTATTTCACTGTTTCCTTCATCTGAGAAAGAGGGTTTAGGAAGAACTACGTTGTTAGAACATGTTATTGATACGGGTGATGCCAGACCGATCAAACAGAAGTTTTATCCCATTTCTCCGGCTAGAGAGAAAATCCTATGCGAGGAGATCGATAGGATGTTAAGTCTTGGGGTCATAGAGGAGGCGAAGAATTCCGCATGGTCTTCACCGGGAGTGTTGGTTGTAAAACCTGGCAAAGTTCGATTTTGTTTGGATTCCAGAAAGTTGAATGAAGTGACGCAGAAAGACGCATATCCGATGCCAAATATTGATGGCCTTATTTCTCGTTTACCGGAAATTCATATAATTTCAAAAATAGATCTAAAAGATGCCTTCTGGTAAGTGAATTTATCTGAGGAATCTAGACCTAAAACTGCATTCTCTATTCCTAATCGACCTTTATACCAATTTTGCCGAATGCCCTTTGGGCTCTGCAACGCCCCTCAGACCCTTTGCAGATTAATGGATAAGGTAATAACATATGATTTGAAAGGACATGTTTTTGTATACCTGGATGATTTATTGGTAGTATCCAGAACGTTTGACGAACATATATCCCATTTATTGGAAGTGGCAGGACTTTTAAAGAAGGCCGGACTCACCATCAATATCAGGAAAAGCGGGTTTGGGCTTAAACAGGTTAAGTATTTGGGATATATAGTTGGGAATGGAGCTATTAAGGCCGATCCAGACAAGGTAGCAGCAATAACAAGCTATCCAGTGCCCAGGAATATTAAGCAGGTACGTCAATTTTTAGGCATGGCAGGATGGTATAGACGATTCCTGGAGGATTTTGCGACGGTTACCTTCCCCTTGACCGAATTGTTATCCAATAAAAGATCCTTTAAATGGAATCTAGATGCACAGAATGCATTCGAGAAGATAAGGATATTGTTGTCTACGGCTCCACTTTTAGTTCATCCAAATTATGAGAAAAAGTTCATAGTGCAGTGTGACGCCAGCAAAACGGGTGTAGGTGCCGTGTTGGCTCAAGAGGATGATCAAGGTATGGAAAGACCTATTGCATACATGTCGCAGAAACTAAATCGCGCGCAACGGAATTATACGGTCATGGAATTAGAGTGTCTGGCAGTGGTGTTAGCTATTAAGAAGTTCCGAGTATATATTGAGGGACATGACTTTACGGTGGTGACCGATCATGCTAGCCTTAAATGGCTGATGCGTCAGAAGGACTTGAATGGTAGGCTGGCCAGATGGGCGCTCAAACTTCAGGGCTTCGATTTCAATATCGAGCACAGAAGGGGGCGCGATAATGTGGTACCAGATGCACTGTCGAGAACTTTCGAGAATGATGAGATTGCTCAACTGGATTTTGAGACACTTCCGGCTATTGATTTAGAATCCGAGACGTTTGATTCCGAGGAGTATAGACTATTACGGGAGAGGATTGTTAAGTCTGAGTTACCAGACTACAAGGTGGTTGATAAGTTCATCTACTATAGGACAAACTTTGACGAAACGACGCAATGGAAATTAGTTGTTCCTTACAAACTGAGAAGAAAGGTCATGTATGCTTGTCATGATCCCCCATCTTCGGGACACTCCGGGATAGCGAGAACATTGAATAGAATTCGTAGATATTTTTATTGGCCACGGATGGTTGTAGATGTGAAGGGATATATACAAAATTGTGAAATATGTCAGACTTCGAAGACCCCAAATAAGAATTTACGCCCTTTAATGGGGAACATGGCTACCTCTGAACGTCCATTTCAACGTTTATATATTGATTTGATTGGTCCGTTTCCAAGGAGCAAGCAAGGAAATGTAGGCATTTGTATAATTTTAGATCACTTCTCCAAATTTACCTTCTTGAAACCGATAAAAAATTCTGTGCGAAACATATTATAAACATTTTGAAAGAAGACGTTTTCCATTGTTTTGGTGTACCCGAGGTGATAATATCAGATAATGGGAGTCAATTTAAAAGTAAGAATTTCCAGGAGCTTCTATCGGAATTCGGAGTGAGAAATGTCTACACTCCAATATACGCTCCACAGTCAAAGGCAAGTGAAAGAGTGAACCGTAGCATAAATGAGGCATTGAGATCGTATATTCGAGGAGATCAGAGAGAATGGGACATACACATAAGTGCTATAAATAGTTCCTTAAGAAATAGCCTTCATCAGTCTATCGGAAAATCTCCATATTATGTGGTATTCGGGCAGAATATGGTTAGTCATGGAGATGACTACAAGCTTCTGAGAAATTTAGAGAAATTGCACGACGGAGAAGAAGGATTAGATAGACAGGACAAATTTTCTTACCTCCGAGACATGGTATTGGAAAAAATGAGGAAGGCCTACGATAGAAATGTGAAGACATACAATTTACGAAGTACTGGAAGAACATTCGACATTAGCCAAAAAGTGACACGGCGCAACTTTACACAAAGTAGTTTATTAAATCATTTTAATGCGAAATTGGCACCCGTAGGAATAAAGGCGATAGTGTTAGAAAAAATTGGTAATTGCTCTTACAAATTGGAAGATATAAATTCGGGGAACATAGCTATATATCATGCCAAGGACATTTGGTGATGAAGACTTTATTTTTTTTTTTTAGCTTTATTGTAGTTTGTGGGGGTCTATCTTATTTCTACTGTCTGTTGATTCTAACTGTAGAAATTCATCGAAGATATATTGAGCTTTAGAAATCAAAATTTGAGTGGAAGAGTTTTTTGAAAACGAAAAATCAAAAAAAAATTCATTGGAAAATTTGTGAAAGGAAGACGCACAACAAAAATTCATTGAAAAATATATAACGGGAAATTTAAAAAAAAGACTGGAATTAGAGAACGATTTGTTGTTTGAATGATTTCCATTTGTACCAATATTTAAATTGTTTGAAGCGTCTGAGAATCCGATTTGCAATTCGCAAGAGCATATCCTGCGGATTCTTTTTTTTTTATGTGTGTCAAATAAGAAAAAAACGAACAAAAATAGATGGATATCTAATCCGCTATAAATCCTGTTAATTGCAATCACTTTGAGGAAAATCGAATGGACGCAAAATTAAAATCAAGCGGAAACTATATACGTATACATTTTGAAAATCCTGGTTACCTCTTTTGGTCATCATGAAAGAACTCTGCCCATTTTGTTAGTTACCAATATCTCAAGATTATATTTCCGTTTATCGGTTGGGAAAGATTTAGTCTGGAGACGATCTTATAAGTTATCTACAAATTGGACACAAATGAACATCATCTTTAATTGTTATTGGTCAATTTGCCGTTAATTATAAGTATTATATATATATACAATTCATCATTGAACTGTACGAACCGAATGACAAAGCCGGTCTGGATCATCTGGTCGAGCATATCACCACATCATTCAATAGTTCCCTTGAAGAAGCCTGTCCAAAAACAAGGTACAAGGGTAAAACTAAACCCCAATGGTGGACTTCTGAGCTAACGGCTATGAAAAAGACCTGCAACAAGCTATTCAACAAGGCTAAATCTACTGGGGTCGCTAATGTTTGGGATGCCTATAAAGAGCAACTCAAGATCTATAAGAAGGAGCTTAGAAAGGCGCAAAGACGCTCTTGGTATAATTTCTGTGGCGAAGTGGAAAAGGTCTCCGACGCCGCAAGGCTGAGGAAAATATTATCAGCTTCACCCTGTACAGTGGGTTACTTGCAGGATGAGGCAAATAATTGGACCAAAAACAGCGAGCAGTCGCTCAATGTACTGCTCGACACACATTTCCCGGGGAACTCTCTAACAGAACCAGAGGATCAGCAGGACCAACAAGAGTGCGAGTGGACTGCGAGCGTCGCTAGCTTGTTGACTGAAAGATCCAGAATAAGCTGGGCTATTAATAGCTTTGAGCCCTTCAAGTCACCTGGACCAGACGGCATCACTCCAGCAGAAATGCAGAAAATGTTGAAATACATTATCCCCTGGCTGGAGAAAATTTATGTAGGCTGTATCAGGCTTTCATACATCCCGAATCGATGGAGGGATACCAAAGTGGTATTCATACCAAAAGCGGGGAAGATATCACACACTAGGCCAAAAGACTTCAGACCAATTAGCCTATCCTCCTTCCTATTGAAAGGTCTGGAACGACTTTTAGATTATTTCATTAGGGAAAACCTGGATACAAAACTCCTGTCAGTGAACCAACATGCTTACAATAAGGGGAAGTCTACAGAATCAGCCCTGCACGAACTTGTGAGCACTATCGAATCGTCCCTGCATTTCAAGGAATTCACCATGGTGGCATTTCTTGACATAGAAGGGGCTTTTAACAACATTCACTCAGATGCAGTAATTGCGGCACTGTCACATCTTAATGTTAACTTTAGTTTGATTAGACTAATTCAAAGTCTGCTCACCAGAAGACGCATAACAGCATGTCTTGGGTCCACAACTCTAACAAGGTTTGTAAACAGAGGGACCCCACAAGGAGGAGTACTGTCTCCACTAATTTGGAACCTAGCGTTGAATGAAATTCTGCTAGATCTAGAACGTTGTGGCTGCAAGGTCGTGGCATATGCGGACGACGTTGCAATCGCAGTGAGTGGCAAATTCGAAAACGTCCTCCGAGACATTCTACAGGTAGCTCTGAACAAATTGGCTAGATGGGCCAGAAGCAGCGGTTTGGGCATAAACCCAAACAAGACAGAATTGGTTCTCTTTACTAGGATGAATAAAGTCCCACATGTGGACCCTCCACCTCGGATAAATGGAACAGATCTAGTCTTTTCTGAAAGTGCAAAATTTTTAGGAATAATTCTAGATAGAAAACTGTTATTTAGACTTAATGTATTGGAACGTGTAAGGAAGGCTAACGTCGCCTTATATTCCTGCAAAAAGGCTGTAGGGTCGCGGTGGGGCCTCTCTCCTAAAATCGTCCACTGGATATATATAGCAGTAGTTCGTCCTATACTGCTATACGGCATTGTGGTATGGTGGACGGCAACTGACAAACTAACCATCACCAACCTACTAACAAAGGTTCAGAGAACTGCCTGCCTGAGCATAAGCGGAGCCTTAAGGACTACAGCGACCGAGTCTCTACAAGCCCTACTCCATATACTGCCGATTAATATTGTGGCGAGAGAAGTTGCAACCAAAGCGGCAATAAGATTAAACTGCCTATCAATGTGGAGGTACAAAACCTACGGTCACATGAGAATATCAAAGTGTAGTGCTATGGTAACCGACCGAGTGGACTATATACCAACGGTGTACACCTTCGAGAGAAATTACATCACTATGATTCCCGCGAGAGATGAATGGGTTGGAAGAAAACCAGGTAATAGAAACCATCTCCAATTTTACACGGATGGTTCGAAGCTTGATGAAAAGGTTGGCTTCGGAGTACACTGTGCAGAGCTTAGATTGGATATAGCTCACAGACTACCAGATACCTGCAGTGTCTATCAAGCCGAAATAATGGCAATATGGGAAGTAGCCAAGTGGCTGAGTCGCAACATAGTAACCAACACTGGCATTGTCATTTACTCGGACAGCCAGGCTGCCATCAATTCTCTGGAGGCAACATCCCTAAATTCACAAACAGCCCTCGACTGCCGCAGATCTCTTAACGAGATGGCTGAGCAGTTTAACATACACCTCATATGGGTGCCTGGGCATAGGGATATCCCGGGGAACTGCAAAGCCGATGAACTTGCTAGGAAAGGGACGACATTACAAATTCTCGAAGAATTTGCATATATTGGTGCGCCACTATCCACGTGCAAGCTTTGGCTTAGGCAAGAGGCAATCAGGCAGTCCAACGAAAGATGGACAGAAATCGGCACCTGCAGGGTAGCTAGACAAATCTGGCCAAGGTATGACCTGAGAAGATCAAAATATCTCCTCGCACTAGAGAGGCAAAGATTGTCTACGTTAGTATCAGTTCTGACGGGACACTGCTTGATCGGCGAACACGCCAAAAGATTGGGTATTGACTCTAATGACTTCTGCAGAAGCTGTGGAGATGAAGAAGAAGTGGAGAGCATTGAGCACTTGCTATGCGACTGTCCCGCTCTGAGTAAACGACGACTGGACATACTGGGGTCGGCTGTTCTAGGCAGCCTAACAGATCTTTCCAGTACCGATATTCGTAATATCGACAAATTTGTATATCAAACAGGTTGGTTTCGATGAGGGGCATTTCAGCCCGTGGTAACACTAGGGACCTAAACTGGTCTATGTGAGCTTGTATAAAAAAATACGGCTGCCACCCTAACCTAAACCTAAACCTAAATTCATCATTGATTCTAATTAACTTTGAAACACAGCAATTATTATCAAATCGACGCAGCGATCGCTTCGTGGAACAGGATATAATGTAAGTTATTTTATTTTAATCTCTATAAAAATCTCATTAATATAACTATTAGTTTGTAATCAACTTCTTATAATTATTTGTATCATAATACTCTATATATTCTCACGTCCATTTTTAAGAATACTTCTAATATACCTACCAGCTAAATCCAAATAGTTAATATTATCTTTAATGTTAATAAATATTTACACTGTCACTATGATCAATTAATTACCGCTTTCTAAATGATGAAACATAGGGCCATTCAGATAAGCAATACTTCGAAACTCATAGAATGATCCCACAATTCCCCAATTTCCTTAATTTCATCTCACTAAATTGTCTATCCCCTCTATTTAAACTGTGTGACTGGCTGTCCAAGTATCCCCCCATTTACCCTGAGCACGGCCGGATATGCGACTAGGACGGCGGTTTCGTTACACTCTCCCCTGATGCCATCCTTCATCGTTGCAGACTGGTGGTGTGCCCGGCATTTCTCTTCGGACATCGAGGTAATGAGCCATTATGGCGTATTGCACATGGCTCCATTTGTCCTTGAGGATGGATCCATCCTCACTACTTCTGTCTATAACAGTCATCACTATACTCTCCTTCGCCACTTCATTGAAGGACTTGGTGAGTGTCCTGTTGATTGTGACATTAGGGCCTCTTGCCTTTTTCGAAATCAGGGGTTTATCAGGTGATCTGATTCTTTTGACTTTATTAGCCGTTAACACAGCTGAATTTGTGGCTCTTTCAGCCGGCTGATTGGCCTTAGAAGCATCTATGACGCTTTTGGACCAGGTAAGTGACTCTTTTTGTTTTTCGGTAAGAGCCGAAACCTCAACAGCCTCCAACTTCGTCAAAACTCTGAGCGCTAAAGTTAAGGTTAAAATATTACTTAAATGTTTAAAAAAAGAATTATTCTTCTATAAGAGGAACAAGAAGGGTGTATAGAACAACGAGTGGTGAAGTTTGAGAGATGCATCAAATCCTTTGGAGTTGCCTGATATACTGTAATTGTCCTTAGTAGCATACCTTTTTTGTCTAAATTGTTTTTTTAGATTTGTTCAACATTACAGGGTAAACAAGGCGGTTTTTACATACCTATTGAAAGTACTCGAAAAAATTCTAACCCTGTACTACAAAAAAATCATTTGCGATTACTCCAATTGTAAAACTGCCATAGGTTTGTGTAGAAAGAATTTATTCTCTTGTCCATTGAATCGTGTTTTTGAAAGTCTTGCTTAGAGTGATTTGGGCTGGAAGTCTATGGTTTCTAACTGATTATTACCTGAGGGCATATAAGAACAATCTTCGTTCTCGTATCTGTCTAACAAGATGTTCCTCGCGAGGTCAAATCCATTATAGGTCAAGGGGACAAGCGAAATTATTTATCTACACTTACCTACTGCTTTTTAATTGAGGCAATAGAGCTTTTCGACATTACTAAGTTGTGGGTTTTGCACAGAGATGGCAGAAAAGAAGCCTCTGAATGTGGGTCTTATAACATCCATAAAAAAGTGTCTGGATCACATAATTGCATTTCTATAGAATATTGTGCCTGTTTTTTAACTACCGTCCTATATCGATCTACTTATATTTTAAGCGCACGTAACAAGAAGTAAAATAAGTACATATGGTCCGAAGATTTTTTGAAATCACCATGTACAATATGCTATCGTGAATATTAGGAAACAGTTTGTTCACTTCGAATCTATATGATGTATCGAAAACGAACAGCTGTTCAAAATTAATAAATTATCAGTGCACAGTGATCGTAAAAAAAGAAGAAGAGTTGAAAATCATTTCGTTTTTCAAAGTTAAGGTTTTAGGTTTAGGTTAGGGTGGCAGCCGTTTTCTTATTTATTTCTTCAGCTCACATAGACCAGTTTAGGTCCCTAGTGGTAACACCGGCTAAAATGCCCTTCATCGAAACCAACCTGTTTGATATACAAATGTATCGATAGCACGAATATTGGTACTGGAAAGATCTGTTAGGCTGCCTAGAAAGGCCGACCCCAGTAGGTCCAGTCGTCGTTTACTCAAAGCGGGACAGTCGCATAGCCAGTGCTCAATGCTCTCCACTTCATCCTCATCTCCACAGCTTCTGCATAAGTCATTGGAGTTAATACCCAATCTTCTGGCATGTTCGCCGATCAGGCAGTGTCCCGTCAGAACTGATACTAACGTAGATAATCTTTCCTTTCCAGTGCGAGGAGATATTTTGACCTTCTCAGATCATACCTTGGCCAGATTTGTCTAGCGTTTGTCTAGCGTTGTCGTTGGACAGCCGGATTGCCTCTTGCCTTATCCAAAGCTTGCACGTGGATAGTGGCGCACCAATATATGCAAATTCTTCGAGAATTTGTAAAGTCGGTCTCTTTCCTAGCAACTTCATCGGCTTTGCAGTTCCCCGGGATATCCCTATGCCCAGGCACCCATATGAGGTGTATATTAAACTGCTCAGCCATCTCGTTAAGAGATCTGCGGCAGTCGAGGGCTATTTGTGAATTTAGGGATGTGGCCTCCAGAGAATTGATGGCAGCCTGTCTGTCCGAGTAAATGACACCGCCAGTGTTGGTTACTATGTTCCGACTCAGCCACTTGGCTATTTCCCATATTACCATTATTTCGGCTTGATAGACACTGCTCTGGTAGTCTGTGAGCTATATCCAAATTAAGTTCTTTACAGTGAGCTTCGAACCATCCGTATAGAAGTGGAGATGGTTTCTATTTCCGGGTATTCTGCCATCCCATTCATCCCTGGCTGGTATCATAGTGATGTAGTTCTTCTCAAAGGTGCGCACCGTTAATATATAGTCCACTCGGTCGGTTACCATAACACTACACTTTGATATCCACATGTGACCGTAGTTCTTGTACCTCCACATTGATAGGCAGTTTAATCTTAGTGCCGCCTTGGTTGCAACTTCTCTCGCCACAACATTAATCGGCAGTATATGGAGAAGGGCTTGTAGAGACTCTGTCGCCGATTACTCCAATTGTAAAACTGCCATAGGTTTGTGTGGAAGAATTTATTCGCTTGTCCATTGAATCGTGTTTTTGAAAGTCTTGCTTAGAGTGATTTGGGCTGGAAGTCTATGGTTGAAGTTTTCTAACTGATTATTACCTGAGGGCATATAAGAACAATCTTCGTTCTGGTATATGTCTAACAAGATGTTCCTCGTGAGGTCAAATCCATTATTGGTCAAGGGGACAAGCGAAATTATTTATCTACACTTACCTACTGCTTTTTAATTGAGGTAATAGAGCTTTTCGACATTACTAAGTTGTGGGTTTTGCACAGAGGTGGCAGAAAAGAAGCCTCTAAATGTGGGTCTTATAACATCCATAAAAAAGTGTCTGGATCACATAATTGCATTTCTATAGAATATTGTGCCTGTTTTTTAACTACCGTCCTATATCGATCTACTTATATTTTAAGCGCACGTAACAAGATGTAAAATGAGTACATATGGTCCGAAGATTTTTTGAAATCACCATGTACAATCACCCCTATCGCGAATAATAAGTGGAATATTTGTTCCCTAGATTTCTTCACTTCACGGGAAGTGGAATATGCTATCGTGAATATTAGGAAACAGTTTGTTCACTTCGAATCTATATGATGTATCGAAAACGAACAGCTGTCCAAAATTAATAAGTTATCAGTGAACAGTGAGCGTAAAAAAAGAAGAAGAGTTGAAAATCATTTTGTTTTTCAAAGTTAAGGTTTTAGGTTTAGGTTAGGGTGGCAGCCGTTTTCTTATTTATTTCTTCAGCTCACATAGACCAGTTTAGGTCCCTAGTGGTAACACGGGCTAAAATGCCCTTCATCGAAACCAACCTGTTTGATATACAAATGTATCGATAGCACGAATATTGGTACTGGAAAGATCTGTTAGGCTGCCTAGAAAGGCCGACCCCAGTAGGTCCAGTCGTCGTTTACTCAAAGCGGATAGCAAGTGCTCAATGCTCTCCACTTCATCCTCATCTCCACAGCTTCTGCAGAAGTCATTGGAGTTAATACCCAATCTTCTGGCATGTTCGCCGATCAGGCAGTGTCCCGTCAGAACTGATACTAACGTAGATAATCTTTTCCTTTTCACTGCGAGGAGATATTTTGACTTTCTCAGATCAGATACCTTGGCCAGATTTGTCTAGCTACCAGTCGTCGTTTACTCAAAGCGGATAGCAAGTGCTCAATGCTCTCCACTTCATCCTCATCTCCACAGCTTCTGCAGAAGTCATTGGAGTTAATACCCAATCTTCTGGCATGTTCGCCGATCAGGCAGTGTCCCGTCAGAACTGATACTAACGTAGATAATCTTTTCCTTTTCACTGCGAGGAGATATTTTGACTTTCTCAGATCAGATACCTTGGCCAGATTTGTCTAGCTACCCTACAGGTGCCGATTTGTGTCCATCTGTCGTTGGACTGCCGGATTGCCTCTTGCCTTATCCAAAGCTTGCACGTGGATAGTGGCGCACCAATATATGCAAATTCTTCGAGAATTTGTAAAGTCGTCCCTTTCCTAGCAAGTTCATCGGCTTTGCAGTTCCCCGGGATATCCCTATGCCCAGGCACCCATATGAGGTCATGTGCCTGGGCATCTCGTTAAGAGATCTGCGGCAGTCGAGGGCTATTTGTGAATTTAGGGATGTGGCCTCCAGAGAATTGATGGCAGCCTGTCTGTCCGAGTAAATGACACCACCAGTGTTGGTTACTATGTTCCGACTCAGCCACTTGGCTACTTCCTATATTACCATTATTTCGGCTTGATAGACACTGCAGGTATCTGGTAGTCTGTGAGCTATATCCAAATTAAGTTCTTCACAGTGTACTCCGAAGCCAACCTTTTCATCATGCTTCGAACCATCCGTATAGAAGTGGAGATGGTTTCTATTTCCGGGTATTCTGCCATCCCATTCATCCCTGGCTGGTATCATAGTGATGTGGTTCTTCTCAAAGGTGCGCACCGTTAATATATAGTCCACTCGGTCGGTTACCATAACACTACACTTTGATATCCACATGTGACCGTAGTTCTTGTACCTCCACATTGATAGGCAGTTTAGTCTTAGTGCAGCTTTGGTTGCAACTTCTCTCGCCACAACATTAATCGGCAGTATATGGAGGCTTGTAGAGACTCAGTCGCTGTAGTCCTTAACGCTCCGCTTATGCACAGGCAGGCAGTTCTCTGAACCCGTGATAGCAGGTTTGTGATGGTTAGTTTGTCAGTTGCCGTCCACCATACCACAATGCCGTATAACACTATCGGACGAACCACTGCTATATACATATATCCAATGGACAATTTTAGGAGAGAGGCCCCAACGCGACCCTACAGCCTTCCAGCAGGAATATAGGGCGATGTTGGCCTTCTTTACACGTTCCAGTACGTTTAGTCTGAATGACAGTTTCCTATCCAAAATTATTCCTACAAATTTTGCACTTTCAGAAAAGACTACACCCTTTCAAGTTTGCAATGAGAACATGTAAATTTATATTGGTAATTGTAAATTTGTATTGAGAGAATATAAAATCATATTGGAAAATGTAAATTTGTAATGAGAACATGTAAATTCATAGTAAGATGTGTAAATTCATATTGGAAAATGTAAATTTCAATGAGAAAATATAAATTCATATTGCGAAATGTAAATTTGTAATAAGAACATAGAAACATATATTGAGAAATATAAATTCGTAATGAGAAAATAACGAAGAATATAAACTCGTAAATTCATATTGACAAATGTAAAATTGCAATGAGAACATATAACGCATAATGAGACAATGTAAATTCGAAATGAGAAAACATAAATTCATAATGAGAAACTTTTAACTCAATTTATCGAATATTATAAAATTCTTTCAGGGATGCACTTGTTTTAAGGTCAGGTCCTTATTCTCCAATGCTTAAGCCCATATATTTGGGCTACCCTACATATTTGGGCTGTTAGGAGAAAACTTCGTGTTCCTGCGGTACAGTTATGGGCTGTATGTGAAAAAATAATTCAATATCTCGACCACATTTTAAATGAGTCCTGGTCAACATGAATGGCGGAGATTGTGCAAGAGATTATGTTTAAATGATATGCACGTTGGACAATACTCAATTGAAGTTTTTAATCAAATATGTATTTTTATGTATTTTTTCTTAATTCTCAATATCTTATCAGTTACTGAGTTAAATGTTATCAATATGAATTTATATTTTCTCATTATTATACCCTACACCACACTGTGGTACAGGGTATTATAAGTTTGTTTCACGGCAGATGTTTGTAACACCTGAAAATAACACAGCTAGACCCACCTTAAAGTATACCGATCGACTCAGAATCACTAGCTGAGTCGATTTAAGCATGTCCGTCCGTCCGTCCGTCTGTCCATGTAAAGTTGTTCGTCGAGTACAGGTCGCAATTTCACTCCGATCGTTCTGAAATTTTGCAGTTTAGAGTATTTCGCGGCTGTTAAGATCGCTATTGAATTTGGTTGAAATCGGTTCAGATTTAGATATAGCTCCCATATATATCTTTGGTCCGATTTGGCCCTTTAGTCCTATAGAAGCTGTATTTTACATCCAATCGTTTTGAAATTTAGAATGGTAGAGTTTCTTGATCCATGAACCAACATTGCCGAATTTGAAGAAAATCGGTTAAGATTTAACTATAGCTCCCATATACATGTTCCGTCCGATTTGGCGCTTTAGTCCTGTAGAAGCTGTATTTTGCATCCAATCATTTTTTGAAATATAGAATGGTAGAGTTTCTTGACCTATGAACCAACACTGCCGAATTTGAAGAAAATCGGTTAAGATTTAGCTATAGCTCCCATATATATGTTTCGTCCGATTTGGCCCTTTAGTCCTATAAAAGCTGTATTTTACATCCAATCGTTTTGAAATTTAGAATGGTAGAGTTTCTTGATCCATGAACCAACACTACCGAATTTGAAGAAAATCGGTTAAGATTTAGCTATAGCTCCCATATATATGCTTCGTCCTATTTGGCCCTTTAGTTCTATAGAATCTATATTTTACATCCAATCGTCTTGAAATTTAGAATGGTAGAGTTTCTTGATTGAACCAACATTGCCGAATTTGAAGAAAATCGGTAAAGATTTAGCTATAGCTCCCATATATATATGTTTCGTCCGATTTTGCTCTTTAGTCCTGAAGAAGCTGTATTTTACATCCAATCATTTTGAAATTTTGAATGGTAGAGTTTCTTGATCCATGAACCAACACTACCGAATTTGAAGGAAATCGGTTAAGATTTAGCTATAGCTCCCATATATATGTTTCGTCCGTTTTGGCCCTTTAGTTCAATAGAAGCTGTATTCTACATCCAGTCGTTTTGAAATTTAGAATAGTAGAGTTTATTGATCCATGAACCAACACTACCGAATTTGAAGAAAATCGGTTAAGATTTAGTTATAGCTCCCATATACATGTTCCGTCCGATTTGGCGCTTTAGTCCTGTAGAAGCTGTATTTTGCATCCAATCATTTTTTGAAATATAGAATGGTAGAGTTTCTTGATCTATGAACCAACACTGCCGAATTTGAAGAAAATCGGTTAAGATTTAGCTATAGCTCCCATATATATGTTTCGTCCGATTTGGCCCTTTAGTCCTATAAAAGCTGTATTTTACATCCAATCGTTTTGAAATTTAGAATGGTAGAGTTTCTTGATCCATGAACCAACACTACCGAATTTGAAGAAAATCGGTTAAGATTTAGCTATAGCTCCCATATATATGCTTCGTCCTATTTGGCCCTTTAGTTCTATAGAATCTATATTTTACATCCAATCGTCTTGAAATTTAGAATGGTAGAGTTTCTTGATTGAACCAACATTGCCGAATTTGAAGAAAATCGGTAAAGATTTAGCTATAGCTCCCATATATATGTTTCATCCGATTTGGCTCTTTAGATCCAATCGTTTTTATACCTTACACCACACTGTGGTACAGGGTATTATTTAAGTATAAAATGTCCCAAAAGTAAATTTATGTAAACAATTTATACATGAATTACAAAATTTATATATCAGAGTTATTCAATATTACGAGAGTGATGTAGGGTATTATATAGTCGGCACCTCCCGACTTTAGCCTTTCCTTACTGGTTTTTTTATATTTTCCCAATACGACTTTATATTACTCATTATGAATTTATATGTTCTCATTACAAATTTTCATTTGCCAATATGAATTAACACATCTTACTATTAATTTACATGTTCTCATTATAATTTACATTTTCCAATATGATTTTATATTCTCTCAATACAATTTTACATTTGTCATTATAAATTTACACGTTCTCATTACGAGTTTATATTCTACGTTATTTTCTCATTTCGAATTTATAATTCTAAATATAAATTTCTATGTTCTCATTACGAATTTACATTTCGCAATATGAATTTATATTTTCTCATTGTAATTTATATTTTCTCATTGCAAACTTGAAAAGGTGTAGATCTGTTCCATTTATACGAGGAAGAGGGTCCACATGAGGGACATTATTCAAAAGGGAACCAATTCTGTCTTGTTTGGGTTAACACCCAAACCGCTGCTTCTGGCCCATCTAGCCAACTTATTCAGAGCCACCTGTAGAATATCTCGGAGGATGTTTTCGAATTTGCCACTCACTGCGATTGCCAGGTCGTCCGCATATGCCACGACCTTGCAGCCACAGCGTTCTAAATCTAGCAGGATTTCATTCACCGCTAGGTTCCAAATTAGTGGAGACAGTACTCCTCCTTGTGGGGTCCATCTGTTTACAAAGCTTGTTAGAGTTGTGGACCCTAGACATGCTGTTATACGTCTTCTGTTGAGTAGTCTTTGAATTAGTCTAATCAAGCTAGAGTTCACCTTTAGATGTGACAATGCCGCGATTACTGCATCTGGGTGTATGTTGTTAAAAGCCCCTTCTATGTCAAGAAATGCCACAATGGTGAATTCTTTAAAATGTAGGGACGATTCGATAGTGCTAACAAGTTCGTGCAGGGATGATTCTGTAGACTTTCCCTTATTGTAAGTATGTTGGTTCCCCGACAGAAGTTTTGTATCCAGGTTTTGCCTACTGAAATAATCTAAAAGTTTTTCCAGACTTTTCAATAGGAAAGAGGATAGGCTAATTGGTCTGAAGTCTTTTGGCCTAGTGTGCGATATCTTCCCCGCTTTGGGTATGAATACTACTTTGGTATCCCTCCATCGATTAGGGATGTATGAAAGCCTAATACAGCCTACATAAATTGTCTGAAGCCAGGGGATAATGTACTTTAAAATTTTCTGCATTTCTGCTTGTGTGATGCCGTCTGGTCCAGGTGACTTGAAGGGCTCAAAGCTGTTTTATAGCCCAGCTTATTCCAGATCTCTCAGTCAACAACCTAGCGATGCTCGCAGTCCACTCGCACTCTTGTTGGTCCTGTTGATCCTCGGGCTCTGTTGATGAGTTCCCCGGGAAATGTGAGACGAGCAGTACACTTAGCGATTGCTCGCTGTTTTTTGTCCAGTTGTTTGCCTCATCCTGCAAATACCCCACTGTAAAAGGAGACGCGGATAGTACCTTCCTCAGCCTTGCGGCGTCGGAGACCTTTTCCACTTCGCCACAGAAGGAATGCCAAGAGCGTCTTTGCGCCTTCCTAAGCTCCTTCTTATAGATCTTGAGTTGCCCTTTATATGCATCCCAATCATTAAAGGTTCCTGTAGATTTCGCCTTGTTGAATAGCTTGTTGCAGGTCTTTTTCCTTGCCGTTAGCTCAGAAGTCCACCATTGGGGTTTAGTTTTACCCTTGTACCTTGTTTATGGACAGGCTTCTTCAAGGGAACTATTGAATGATGTGGTGATATGCTCGACCAGATTATCCAGACCGGCTTTGTCATTCGGTTCATAAAGAAGTTTAGAGTTAAGGACCTTGTTAAAATTCTTCTCATACAGGTGCCACTTTGTCTTCCTCACATTTCTGTGGACAGCAGGTTTAGGCGTTTTTTCGGCGAGTTTGAACTCTATATAATGGTGATCCGAGAATGAGTGGTTGTCCAGTACATTCCAGCCAATAATTTTGTCTGACACCCGGTCAGTAGCAAACGTTACGTCTAGTACTTCTTGTCTGTCTTTAATTGTAAAGGTCGGTTTATTGCCGATGTTACAAATAGTTAGGTTGGTAGTTAGAATAAAGTCAAGAAGCGAATCACCCCTATTGTTTATATCCGTACTACCCCAGATAGCATGATGAGCGTTCGTGTCTGCGCCAATAATCAGCTCGAGCTCGTCAGACGTTGCTTCTTCTACTACTTCCCTGAAGAGAGCTGTCGGTATTACAGCTTCATAAGGAAAGTAACTGGAGACCTCCCAGTATATGCAATTACCAATCTCCAGACTAGCAGCTGTTTAGTCTTTACCGCTTAACTTAGTCAGGAGAAAAATACTTAGGTCTTTTCTGGCCAAAATGCAGGTTCTTGGAGTGCCTTCACAGTTGGCCACAAGCAGTTTAAAGTTTGGTGTCTTGGTACCGCACACCCGTCCTCCTACTACATAGGGCTCCTGGATCAGGACGATGTCTACTGCATCTGTGGACAGGCGCAGCAATATAGCCGCTGAGGCTGCTTTAGCGTGATGGAGGTTAATCTGTAGAATTCTTACCACCATTGGTAATCGACAGATTGACATCCACCCCGACAAGGGTGTTATCGAACCATTCGTCCGTATCATCGGGGAGCATTTCCCCGCCAGATGCGTCAAAGAGTCCGGAGACTTCCCTCAGCCCCTCAGTATCCGAAGTAGTGTTTTCATCCTCAGAGAATGACGTTACAGATCTTCTGTCAGAGTTAGAGTCACCAGAAGTAATCGACGACTCGCCTTCCGCAGTGGGAGCTATATCCTGCTTGTATACCTTCAAGACTATAGTCTAGAAACCATATTGCAGGGTTGCACTTGCACTTTGTATATGGGATGTGGATTCAGCGTTAAGGATCAAATTGACCTGACGCTTTTTACCATCCGCCTCACCCACCTTGCTAATTCTCCAATTATGGGTCGGCAGACCAGGATTGGAATATTTTATTATCTCTAATATGTCAGCTGGGTTGGAGGACTCTTCTGTAACCCAGGTGATGGTTCTAGGATGTTTTCGACAACATCCAACTGATGATCTGGCACCACCGAAATATTAGAGCTTTACTCTCCCCTGATGCCATCCTGCATCGTTGCAGACTGGTGGTGTGCCCGGCATTTCTCTTCGGACATCGAGGTAATGAGCCATTATGTCGGATTGCACATGGCTCCATTTGTCCTTGAGGATGGATCCATCCTCACTACTTCTGTCTATAACAGCCATCACTAGACTCTCCTTCGCCACTTCATTGAAGGGCTTGGTGAGTGTCCTGTTGATTGTGACATTAGGGCCTCTTGCCTTTTTCGAAATCAGAGGTTCATCAGGTGATCTGATTCTTTTGACTTTATTAGCCGTTAACACAGCTGAATTTGCACCTACACCACACTGTGGTACAGGATATTATAAGTTTGTTTCACGGCAGATGTTTGTAGCTCCTGAAAATAACACAGCTAGACCCACCTTAAAGTATACCGATCGACTCAGAATCACTAGCTGAGTCGATTTAAACATGTCCGTCCGTCCGTCCGTCCGTCCGTCTGTCCATGTAAAGTTGTTCGTCGACTACAGGCCGCAATTTCACTCCGATCGTTCTGAAATTTTGCCGTTTAGAATATTTCGCGGCTGTTAAGATCGCTATTGAATTTGGTTGAAATCGGTTCGGATTTAGATATAGCTCCCATAAATATCTTCCGTCCGATTTGGCCCTTTAGTCCTATAGAAGCTGTATTTTACATTCAATCGTTTTGAAATTTAGAATGGTAGAGTTTCTTGATCCATGAACCAACATTGCCGAATTTGAAGAAAATCGGTTAAGATTTAGCTATAGCTCCCATATATATGTTTCGTCCGATTTGGCCCTTTAGTCCTATAGAAGCTGTATTTTACATCCGATCGTTTTGAAATTTAGAATTGTAGAGTTTCTTGATCCATGAATCAACATTGCCGAATTTGAAGAAATTCGGTTAAGATTTAGCTATAGCTCCAATATATATGTTTCGTCCGATTTTGCTCTTTTGTCCTGTAGAAGCTGTATTTTACATCCAATCATTTTGAAATTTAGAATGGTAGAGTTTCTTGATCCATGAGCCAACATTGCCGAAATTGAAGAAAATCGGTTAAGTTTTAGCTATAGCTCCCATATATATGTTTCGTCCGATTTGGCCATTTAGTCCTATAAAAGCTGTATTTTACATCCAATCGTTTTGAAATTTAGAATGGTAGAGTTTCTTGATCCATGAACCAACATTGCCGAATTCGAAGAAAATCGGTTAAGATTTAGCGATAGCTCCCATATATATATGTTTCGTCCGATTTTGCTCTTTAGTCCTGAAGAAGCTGTATTTTACATCCAATCATTTTGAAATTTTGAATGGTAGAGTTTCTTGATCCATGAACCAACACTACCGAATTTGAAGAAAATCGGTTAAGATTTAGCTATAGCTCCCATATATATGTTTCGTCCGATTTGGCCCTTTAGTTCTATAGAAGTTGTATTTTACATCCAGTCGGTTTGAAATTTAGAATAGTAGAGTTTATTGATCCATGAACCAACACTACCGAATTTGAAGAAAATCGGTTAAGATTTAGCTATAGCTCCCATATACATGTTCCGTCCGATTTGGCGCTTTAGTCCTGTAGAAGCTGTATTTTGCATCCAATCATTTTGAAATTTAAAATGGTAGAGTTTCTTGATCTATTAACCAACACTGCCGAATTTGAAGAAAATCGATTAAGATTTAGCTATAGCTCCCATATATATGTTTCGTCCGATTTGGCCCTTTAGTCCTATAAAAGCTGTATTTTACATCCAATCGTTTTGAAATTTAGAATGGTAGAGTTTCTTGATCCATGAACCAACACTACCGAATTTGAAGAAAATCGATTAAGATTTAGCTATAGCTCCCATATATATGTTTCGTCCGATTTGGCCCTTTAGTCCTATAAAAGCTGTATTTTACATCCAATCGTTTTGAAATTTAGAATGGTAGAGTTTCTTGATTCATGAACCAACATTGCCGAATTTGTTTCATCCGATTTGGCCCTTTAGTCCTATAAAAGCTGTATTTTACATCCAATCGTTTTGAAATTTAGAATGGTAGGGTTTCTTGATCCATGAACCAACACTACCGAATTTGAAGAAAATCGGTTAAGATTTAGCTATAGCTCCCATATATATGTTTCGTCCTATTTGGCCCTTTAGTTCTATAGAATCTATATTTTACATCCAATTGAAGAAAATCGGTAAAGATATAGCTATAGCTCCCATATATATGTTTCATCCGATTTGGCTCTTTAGATCCAATCGTTTTTATACCCTACACCACACTGTGGTACAGGGTATTATTTAAGTATAAAATGTCCCAAAAGTAAATTTATGTAAACAATTTATACATGAATTACAAAATTTATATATCAGAGTTATTCAATATTACGAGAGTGGTGTAGGGTATTATATAGTCGGCACCTCCCGACTTTAGCCTTTCCTTACTGGTTTTTGTCTAAATTGTTTTTTTTAGATTTGTTCAACATTACAGGGTAAACAAGGCGGTTTTTACATACCTATTGAATGTACTCGAAAAAATTCTAACCCTGTACTACAAAAAAATCATTTGCGATTACTCCAATTGTAAAACTGAGTGCCTGTCTACAGTCCTTTGCAGATGGTGGGTATCAGAAAGGATTTGGCAAAGATCCTGAAGTCGGCATGGTACAGTCAGTGAAGTACTCTCCCATGTTTTGATTCCATTAGAATCGAGAATTTGTCGCAAGTGGATAACTTATCGAACTCAAGAGGAAGGGAATATTATAGCACAAGATTTATGTACTAAATTTGGAATACCCGGTGCCCTTGGATGTATTGAAACGTGAACATCTTATAACCACAGACAAATAAGCATCTATACTTTATCAGAAGAGGATAGTTTAGCTAAATGAGACAATCGTACGCCCCCATTTTATTTTATATTTTTCCGATTTATTCAAATATTTATGTTTTAAAGATAATCGATAGTAAACTGAGGATACGACACGTTATTAGGACATATCACGGAGCTTGTCACGATTCCCTTGTGTGGAGTACGAGTTATTTCAGAAATGTAATGGAACAAGAATATTTATAAAGTGGAAGCACTTTGTGGTTATTAGGTGCATATATATATACGCATACATACATATGTATGCCATATATCATACCAACATTTGTAGACGATGGCGGATGCCCACTGGAGCCCTGACTGTTAGTTCCATATAGAACTCCTGCAGCTGGCTTTGTCAAACAGAAATTTGATTATGTCCATGGTAAATGTCGAAACATTATAGAACGGACAAATGGAGTTTTTAAAAATAGATCACTTTGTTATTTTCTAACTGATCCACTCCTGTAAAATAAATATTTTTTTAGTTTTATTCAAAAATAAAGACTTTCACGATGAGTCCGTTCTGTTCGCTAGCAAAAATAAAGTGAGCAAATCGAAGTGAAAAGAAAAAAATTCCACACACAAAAATAATTCACTATAGGGGGAATTTTTTCGAACAATGAACAAAATTGCCGATTGGAATTTGGTGGAAAGTGAACATATTTTGAGGGAACATTTATTCGCGATAGGGGTGAATGTGTATAGCCAAAATTTCGGTACCCACCCAGCGGCGGAAATTGCGAGGCCTTCCATATATAAGACATGCGGAAGGCCTTATTTGGCAAGGACTTCCCTATGTAAAGCCTGCGAAATGCAAGATTATTGATCAGTTGAAGGCATGCCAATATCAGGCATGATACAGGACTTTTAAAAGAATGGAGAGGGAATGTGAGAGCGTGTGGTTCGTAGTCCAGCGTTTATAACAAATACAACAAATTGAAAAAAACGTTATCCAAATCCCAACAAAGAATCTTCCTTTTTGATAGCCTGAAAAATGCCTTCCAAAGAGAAGACAGAGGGAATGTAAGAGAGAGTGGTTAATCGTCGATTATCAAATGAAATTGCAAAAACAAAAAACGCTATGTAAATCTCAACATACCTATAATCTTCCTTTTTGATAGCCTGAAGAAGGCCTTCTAATGCAAAAGCGAGTGGTTCGTAGTCCATTGTGCTTCAATACCACAAATGAAAGAGCAGCAACAACAAAACGAAGTATACCGTTATACAAATTCCAACGTAATGTGAAGGGAATGCAAATAAACAAGACGGTTCGTCGCGCTTGTTTAAATTTTCGTGAGTTACGAACGAGGAGAAATGAATTTCGAAACGCGGAAATAGTTTTTTACTTTTTTGCACTTATCAATCAGACCTTCTTTTTAAGTCCTTTTGGAAGGCCTGATTTTTTCTGACATGCGTTATTCCTTATCTATGAAGGCCTTCTGGAGGCATTCATGTAGGGAAATGGAAAGCAAGACCTTGCCTCCCAATCTCACGGGAAGGCCTCCGCCATGACTAAGAAGGCCTGATATAAGGCCTTATAGCTCATGCATTCCGCCGCTGGGCAGTTCTATTCTGCATGTGTGTGTCTAGTCACTACATATACATTTTATGGAAATTTTTTGTTGTATTTAGTTCGTGTTGATTAGGGTTTTTGTATTTAGCACAATTTATTTACAAACCAAATGTTATTTTGAATTTTAATTAGCGTAAGTTTAAATTTTAAGTAGTTAAATTTGCCGACTTGAATTAGAAACATTTTTTAGATTTTAATTAAACAAATTTTAATTAGTGGAAATTTATTAGCGCTACTATTTTTAATAGTTTTCAATTTGTTGAAGTTGAATTTGGGTGAAGTTTTTTAGTTAGTTGTGTCACTGTACAGCAATATGTTTTTCGTTTTTTTAGTTAGCAAATCGACTTAAGTCACAGTTTTTTGTGTCTTAATTGTTGTAGAATTTTTTTTATGTCACAAATTTTCAATGTTTCTTGAATTTTTAAGTCGTGATTATTTTAATATGTGCATGTTAGGTTACTTTGTCTTTTTGATGAAATTCGGTCATAGGTTTTTGTACTTGGCACAATACGATAAATTACTTTATTTTTTGAAACACACCCGCGGCTCGAATGTCCAAAACTATTTAGGTTCGGGTGGGGGTTTTGTTTGTTTAATTTAGTTTATTTATTAACTTTGTATGTTTAATTTAGTTTTCTTTTATTTACTCTTTCCTTGCCTTTCGCAAATAAAAAAAGTAAGTTTATTTCAATATTTGGATTTCAGTATTTTGTTTTATTTTCTATATTTAATAGTTTTTAAGTATATTTAACTTAAGTTGTATTTTAAATTAACTTTAATTTAAATTTGTTGGTATTTCTTAGTTTGATCTTTAGTTACACTTATTTCTTGGAAATAACAATGTTTGGTGTCGTGGCGAACAATTCAAAGGGTCAAAATAGAATGAATAACCAGATTTGGCAAAGAGAATCGAATTAGCAACAACAACAACATAAACTCCGTTGCGTATATGATGGTCATATGCAGACGATAATGCAGTTGTTGTGGCCTTTTCTTCTCCTTGTCCATGATACAATAATAGAATATAATATCACTTGCCCAACAACAGGTCTCGGATACAACCCCGTGCCGTATTTTCGTACAATAGCTTGGTGAAATAGGCAGTCTACACGAACAGCTGACCAATAATTGGTTGTCAAATAATTTTTTGTTTGAAAGTTTATCTTATCTGAAAAAGATAATTTTTCTAACATTTCAAACTTACGTGGACACAAACAACGTTTTGTTTTTTAAGAAACTATAAAATTTAAATAATTTCCTCATTTTAATCTCGGAAGGGCAGACGTTTGGATTCTATTGCTGGATATATGAGAAAGAGTCAATACTCAGATGTTTTTGCTGTTATAGTATTGAGTGGAATCGATAATGGAATCCACACACATACACTACTAACTTTCCAACGATTTTACTTCTTTGGCATAAATTGTTTAAAAGGTTTTTCTCTTCAGAGCTTGTCCTTACTAATGAGCGGCGCGAGGCATAAGCTGAATGTGGCCAAAGGTGTCACCCATAACAGGGAAAATATAGCTGGGAATGCATTAAATGGAAGAGGCCCGGCCTCTCACGCAATGGAGTTAACTCAAAATGCCGACAACAGGATCCTTAACGGCAAACTGGGCCTCCCGACGACGTAGAAGGCTTTGGGTTTAGAGCTACTAATCATGTTAAACTAATTTTCAGGTCGCATTTATTTTCTAGTTAGGAAAAAATATGATGTACGAATAATGTAAAATGAATTGAACATATAATAAGTTATTAGCGGCAACATTGTTCAAGATACACTGTCGAATTGCCCAGCATTTATTCAGTTTTATCAAAATGGGTGTTTTCTTCGGGTGATCCACCTAGTTTACCATTTGTTTATGAATAGGTACGTCTACAAACAAAATCGTCGACTTTGAGACGATTTCAATCCACATGAGTTCCAAGAACGTCCAATGCAAACCGAAAAATTTGCTGGATGTGGATTTAGAGCTGACGTCGTCATCAGCCCATATTTCTTTGAAAGCGACGTTCACCTCACATTATCGTCAACGGCGAGTGGTCGTTGCTTACCAACTTCTTTTGAGCTGTACTGGATGATATGGACACAAAATGGCCACCGAGATTGTGCGATGTAACCGAGTTATTTTTGTGGAATTTTCTTAAGTGGTAAGTCTCTGAGAATAATCTACAAACCACAACAGCCATCAAAGCTAACACAACCCTTTAGTTTTAGGTTCAGGTTAGGGTGGCAGCCGTATTATTTTTTAACAGCTCACATAGACCAGTTTAGGTCCCTAGTGTTACCAGGGGCTGAAATGCCCCTCATCGAAACCTACCTGTTTGATATACAAATTTATCGGTAGTACCAATATCGGTACCGGAAAGATCTGTTTGACTGCCTAGAAAGGCCGACCTCAGTATGTCCAGTCGTCTTTTACTCAAAGCGGGACAGTCGCATAGCAAGTTCTCAGTGCTCTTGACTTCTTCCTCATCTCCACAGCTTATGCAGAAATCATTGGAGTCAATACCCAATCTTTTGGCGTGTTCGATGAACATGCAGTGTCCCGTCAGAACTGATACTAACGTAGACAATCATTTCCACTCTAGTGCGAAGAGGGCTGTTTGTGAATTTAGGGATGTGGCCTCCAGAGAATTGATGGCAGCCTGGCTGTCCGACTAAATGACAACGCCAGTGTTGGTTACTATGTATGCGACTTCCCATATTGTCATTATTTCGGCTTGATAGACACTGCAGTTATTTGGTAGTCTGTGAGCTATATCCAAACTAGGTTCTTCACAGTGTACCCCGAAGCCTACCTTTTCATCAAGCTTCGAACCATCCGAATAGAAGTGGAGATGATTTATATTACCTGGTATTCCGCCAACCCATTCATCTCTGGCTGGAATCATAGGGATGTAGTTCCTCTCGAAGGTGTACACAGTTGGCCGTTACCTGGCCTCCAGAGAATTGATGGCAGCCTGGCTGTCCGAGTAAATGACAACGCCAGTGTTGGTTACTATGTTGCGACTCAGCCACTTGGGGACTTCCCATATTGTCATTATTTCGGCTTGATAGACACTATTTGGTAGTCTCTGAGCTATATCCAAACTAGGTTTAGGTTTAGGTTAGGGTGGCAGCCGTATTTTTTATACAAGCTCACATAGACCAGTTTAGGTCCCTAGTGTTACCACATGCTGAAATGCCCCTCATCGAAACCAACCTGTTTGATATAAAAATTTGTCGATATTACGAATATCGGTACTGGAAAGATCTGTTAGGCTGCCTAGAAAAGCCGACCCCAGTATGTCCAGTCGTCGTTTACTCAGAGCGGGACAGTCGCATAGCAAGTGCTCAATGCTCTCCACTTCTTCCTCATCTCCACAGCTTCTGCAGAAGTTATTAGAGTCAATACCCAATCTTTTGGCGTGTTATCCAAACTAAGTTCTTCACAGTGTACCCCGAAGCCAACCATTTCATCAAGCTTCGAAGCATCCGAATAGAAGTGGAGATGATTTATATTAACTGGTATTCAGCCAACCCATTCATCTGTGGCTGGAATCATAGGGATGTAGTTCCTCTCGAAGGTGCACAGTTGGTATATAGTCCACTCGGTCGGTTACCATAGCACTACACTTTGATATCCTCATGTGACCGTAGTTCTTGTACCTCCACATTGATAGGCCGTTTAATCTTAGTGCCGCTATGGTAGCAACTTCTATCGCCACAGTATTAATCGGCAGTACATGGAGTAGGGCTTGTCGAGACTCAGTCTCTGTAGTCCTTAAGGCTCCACCATACAACAATGCAGTATAACAGTATTGGACGAATTACTGTTATATATATCATGTGACCGTAGTTCTTGTACCTCCACATTGATAGGCCATTTAATCTTAGTGCCGCTATGGTAGCAACTTCTCTCGCCACAGTATTAATCGGCAGTACATGGAGTAGGGCTTGTCGAGACTCAGTCTCTGTAGTCCTTAAGGCTCCACCATACAACAATGCAGTTAACAGTATTGGACGAATTACTGTTATATATATCCAATGGACGATTTTAGGAGAGAGGCCCCACCGCCACCCTACAGCCTTTTTGCCGGAATATAAGGCGACGTTGGCCTTCCTTATACGTACCAATACGATAAGTCTAAAATCAGTTTCCTATCTAGAATTGTTCCTAACATTCACTTTCAGAAAAGACTAGATCTTTTCCATTTATCCGAGGTGGAGGGTCCACATGTGGGACATTATTCATCCTAGTAAAGAGAACCAATTCTGTCTTGTTTGGGTTGACGCCCAAACCTCTGCTTCTGGACCATCAAGCCAACTTGTTCAGAGCCACCTGTAGGATGACTCTGAGGACGTTTTCGAATTTGCAACTCACTGCGATTGCAACGTCGCACAGTGGCGCCCGTAGAGCAAACGAGGTTGCAAAAATCAAAATTTTCATGTGCGCCGACGAAGTTTTGAATAAGCCCATGTTATAGGAAACTTTTCAGCGATTTCAAATATGCTACTCTTAATAATATCACATTTTTAGTTTAGAAGATATAACCGTTCAAAGTTGACCGACTTTCGGTTTTCAAAAAAACACAAAATTTTTAGTCAATTTGTTGCGATTTCAGGTGTAATATCACGAAAAATAGGTAACGAATCGCCTTATTTTTTGTTTGTATTTATTGATGTATTTATTAAATGTATAATGATAAAAAAAAAATTAACTGTTTGCTTTGTGTTTCTCCTGGTAAAACACTATTTAAAAACTATCCGTTTTTTCACTATTTTTCAACTTTGGCGGAAAATAAAAAAAATCTATATATTTCTATATTTACCATATTTTCAAAATATGTTCTTTGATTATTCCTTTACATAATCCTAAAGGTTTTATTTGCCTCTAGGCGCCCCTTTGGCTTCTAGAGGTGAAAAAGGTAAAAAAAGACGTGGTTCTTGATTGGCAAAAATCAAATCATTAACCCTTCGTCATACACATGTTTCTATAGTTACATTCGTAACACATGGGTCAGGCCAGACCAACTGTGTATTCATTTTGTAAAACAATAAAAACAACTCGCGTAAACTTCTGTAACTGGCACTCATGATAGAATTATTGGGAAAATTAGCTGTACGGACACCATGGGATGCCATCATTTCCAACATTAAAACCCTTTTCTGTCTGAATTCGTGGAAAGAACTAACAATTCTTGGAAAAACAAAATTACGTGATAAAATGGACGCAACAATTGTCATCCAGTCCAGTTAGGGAGATGCTTCGTGTACCTGTACACGATGTGATTGGTCACCCACCCTGTAGGTAGGCTAGCACTCCACCACACCACGCATAGTCCAAACCCGTTAAGACTCCGCCCACAAGAACCCAAGCGCACACTGGAAAATTCTACCTAATTTACCTGTGACCAAAACGTGGTGGTAAAAACTTGCGTCATGCACAGCTACTATATAAGTGTAAACACTTAGCGTGGTTTCAACAAACCTGATTGTGCTATTATTGACCAACCATCTAACCGCGAGTTATTGAAAACATGGCGTTGAACAATTTAAAATTATGTGAACTGTTTAGAAAGTCAACCACACCAAAGTTTTTCACGGAAGCTGCTTTAGAAGAACTTGATAGCTTATACGGAAATATTGAGAGAAGCGAAATTATAAAAAATAATTTTTATTTATAATGAAGACACCATCCTGGATATATTGGCAGTAGATAAACCCACTACATCAACCAGAGGAGCAAAAGGAAGGCCAGAAAAAGTATTGAGGAGTGTTCAATTTTCACAAGAAAGAGGAAACTTGCCGATGCCACCAATGACTTGACCACGAAGCATTTATCGGAGGCGCTGTCTATTAAATATACAAAGGATAGTGAAAGAGTGAGGTCGCAGATTACAAAATCTGTTGCTGATGCAAGCCCACTGCGACTAAAAAGGATTAAGGAAAGCATTCCCACGCCCACAAACGCACACATTAAAAGTATGGTTCCGAAGAAGCCTTGGCTTTCCAAAGAAAAATATGAGATACTACGGGCATCCTTGATGCGACACGGCGCTGACGTTTTACCAGGATACAAGCATATTACGCAAGCCAAAAAAAATTGAAAAAATAAATTTAAAAAAGAAGTAATTTTTTTTAATTTGTTGGGTAATAATTTAAAACATAAAACCCTAAAGAAAAAAATGAAAACAATCTAAAAATGTAAAAATAATTTTTTTTAGTTACCATAAAATTGATTTTTCTACAAATTTTAACTTTGATAACCCATAAGTAGGCCCCTACAAAGCGTAGCACCCTTTCCAAACGCTAATTTCATAGGCTGAACAGTTATCTATCATATGCTGTTTAAACTGTTCAATTGTCTTATTCGGTTCAAAAGATATGATTTTTGCAACGAAAAAACTCAAATGGCGCCACTGTGCGTCGTCCGCAAATGCCACGACCTTGCAAGTTGCAACGTTCTAGATCTAGCAGGATTTCATTCACCGCTAGGTTCCAAATTAGTGGAGACAGGGGTCCCTCTGTTTACAAACCTTGTTAGAGTTGTGGACCCTAGACATGCTGTTATACGTCTTCTTTTGAGTAGTCTTTGAATTAGTCTAATCAAACTAAAGTTAACTTTTAAATGTGACAGTGCTGCAATTACCGCATCTGAGTGAATGTTGAAATGCAGAGACGATCCGATAGTGCTCACAAGTTCGTGCCGGGCTGATTCTGTAAACTTCCTCTTATTGTAAGCATGTTGGTTTCCCCGACTGGAGTTTTGTATCCAGGTTTTCCCTAATGAAATAACCTAAAAGTCTTTCCAGACCTTTAAATAGGAAGGAGGATAGGCTAATTGGTATGAAGTCTTTTGGCCTAGTGTGCGATATCTTTCCCGCTTTGGGTATGAATACCACTTTGGTATCCCTCCATCGGGATGTATGAAAGCCTGATACAGCCCACATAAATTTTCTCCAGCCAGGATATAATGTAGATTTTAACTAATTGTATCCGCTCCATGATACACACGTCCGTTGACATCGGTAAAATTCAGCATGTTTCCATGCGGCAAATTCATGAAGATTGGAAATTACGGATTCGCGAATCTGCGAAACCTAGGCGGACATACCATAATGATAATGGTAATGATACCATAATGATAATGGCCTACTGATTACTTTTCAAGGAAAGTAATAAAGTTATGTGATATTACACACAGACATTGCTTTATTTACATTTAAATATAGGAAATGTTAAATAAAATGTATATTATTTTTAATTTGTGTGAATTTTGTTTGATTGCACACAACATTATTTAAAACCCTCACAACAACAGTAAAATTAAAACAAAAAAAATTAAAAAGTCAGCTGATCGCTGTACTCTACCTTGTTCAATATACCTTGTCCTTGTCGATGCAATGAGTGTTCGCTAGAGGTGGGAAACTATCGATGGCACTATCGATAGTTTAATTTTTTTGTGACTATCGATTGTTTTCTGCTAAGTCTGCATTTACATGATACTTTTTTTTAAATATTAAGTATACTTATCGGCCTTTTGTGGGCGAGAGAGGCAGTCGGTGGGAAAAAAAGTATGCCGTACTCGTACTTATCGTACTCATCGTTTTGTGTTTTTCGTTCGCACTTGGAAACAACAACAATTCACACAGGAAAAGCCGAAACAAAACAAATGAAAATAAGTATAAGTATTGAAAAAAAGTACGTGTGTGAACGTAAATACTTTTTCAAAAGAGAATAAGTCGATAAGTTACTTAAAAAAAAAGTACCATGTTAATGGGGACTAAGAATATTTAATATTTTAAAACTATCGATATTTTTGGTCACTATCGATAGTGAATTCGAAATGATCCGCCACTAAGTTCCTATTTACATTGGCTGAATGTTCAGCAGATTATCGGCGTTTTGTTGGAGAGAGTGGCAGTCGGCAAGAGGGGGAAAAAACTCTCCCGTACTCGGGCTTATCGGTCTGAACGTTTTGTGTTTTTCACTCGGCCTTTGAAACAACAACAATTCACACAGAAACAAAATTATGTGTCTAAACGCAGAGGCAAGTTTAAAAGAGAATTAACGGATAAGCTGCTGAAAAAAATATACTAGTGTAAATCTGGACTAAGATTGTAAAATTAAAGCGTCCGGCAAGTTCACAAATGCAAACAAACACACAGATTATCAAGCCAACACAAGTTCCATCAAATGCGGTTCGGACGTTTGGATGACTTTTTCATTAAGTTCCGACAAAAACAGGCAAAATGGCTAACGTGCCAAAATCACATAAAACAAGTGAAAACACGTCAAATCTTCTAGACAATTAACAACAAGGCAAAGTATACAATATGGGAGTACAGACGAATAGACTCATCAAAACTGGGCAATTAATTTCGGACACGAAATTAAAAAAAGTAGATATGTTGATTTTATGAACAAAAATATCTACTGATCTAATTTTTAACTGGAATACATCACAAAATAGAAGTAATCATTTTAGTTTTTCTGCATTGAACTAAGAAAATAAGAAGTTGTTTTGTTTTGCTAAACAAATTGAATTATTTATTTTACATATACAGTACGAGCTCGATTTACGCAACTACCGATTATCGCAACACCCCGATTAAGGCACCCGGCAATTTTTTTACATTACAGTCTTTATAAGTGCAACTATTTTTCAAAAAGAGTCTCGGTAAGTGCAACTTTGTTTAATGATAGACAACGACTTATTCCAGTTTCCTACTTTTCATGTATACCAGTGTGTATGTTTATTTGTGTGTAGATATCTGGAATTTTTCGTTAAATATTTGGGTTGTTTAGGTCAAAAATAATGAATAATAAGATATGTCATCCCGGAGCGAGTAAGTTGTCAGTTACGAACGAATAGAAATTTCAACGAGTAGGACTTCAAAGAGTGAGGTTTTCCGCGGATTTCGTACCGATTTTCCTGAATTTTTTGTAATTGTCACAATTAAAAAGTTAATATTAATTGATTAGTGCAAAGAAAGTTCTAACTATGTTCGCGGAAAAGTGTTTTTTCGCGTGTGACATTTCATTCCTATTCATTCGTAACTGATAGATTTTGACGTTTCGTCCGTACGGCACATCTGTCTAATTTAAGGTCTGTGGTTTAGGTCTGCTTTCTTCGATTTAAGCTGAAACATTGCCGAGTCGAGTGTACACATCGCTTTAAAAATGGGAATTGTAAGACAGATTTGTAAACTGACAATAAAACCAAAAACTGAAATACTGAGCAAATCAACAAATCTACCATATGTAGAATTAAAAAGAAGGTAGACAGAAGCTAATTCATCCCAGGAATAGAGTCTGGCCCTGGAAAACGAGTAACTCTAAAGACTACTAAAATTCAAAAAATGACAAAAAAAACTTTGTTAAAATTGAGAGCGTAATGTGCCAATGACCGAAGAACTTTTAAAAGCAAAGGCGATTTTTTTCACAACATAATTAAAGAAAAAAATGGAAATTTCGATGCTAGTCTTGGATGGTTCAAAAAATGTCACAGAATTCGCAGATTAAAGGGTTTTGGGAAAAACTATCATATAATCCAGGGAGTGTAGATCTCTTTTGCCATATATTGATAGGCAAAACGAGAGAACTTGAGTTGACTACCGATCAACTATACAATTGTGACGACTCTGGTTTAGTTTTTCGCATGTTACCAAAAAAAAGTTGTAAAGGTAAGTATACACGATTGCCAGATCGGACAATCAGCAAATTATCTCGCAATGACTTTTCTGCCAAAGTTGCAAAACAAAAATTGTATGTTCACACGGTTGTGAATTCACAGGGTTGTAAGTACAGGGTTGTACTTAGATTAACTTTGAAAGCAAAATCTGCTCCTGGACGTAAAATATCTAAGGTGCGAATCACATTTTTAGCATTTGTTTGTTACGGGGTTTGTACTTTACTTGATTAAAGGTGCCAAGGTAAAATTATAATCTCATTTTATTCAGGCTTCAGATTTTCTTCAATCCAAAAATCTTCCCAAAAGAGCACTGTTTTTTATTAACAATGATTCATGCCACCCAAATAATAACGTGCCTGACGCCCAATTGCTCTGCAATTCTTCAACCTCTGGATCAAAATGGCGTCAAATTAAACAAGTGTTATTACAAGAAAACCTTTTAACGAATTTGATAGGAGTAAGAGGTCCGGATTTAGAATAAACAGTAAAAAGATCGGACGACCGATGTACCCTATTTTTAACAGGGTCTATTATGTCCAATATAAAGTATAAATTGTTAAATTTCAGACATATGAATTGCTAAATCTCTTCTCTATAGCGTAAAGAAGTGACATCGGTGGGGACCTTTATATGGGGGATATACCAAAACATGGACCTATGTATCCCATTTTAACTAGGGACGATTAGGTCCAATATAAAGTATAAATTCTTAAATTTCAGCCAGATCAAGTGAAAATTGTGTTCTCCAGAGTGTCAATAAGTGACAACGGTGGGGAAATTTATATGGGGGCTATACTAAAACTTGTACCGATGTACCCTATTTTTAATATGGGCGATTAAGAGCAATATAAACCAAAAATTATTGAATTTAAGCCAGATTAATTGAAAAATGAGTTATCTAGAGCATCAAGAAGTGACATCGGTGGGAACCATTATATGGGGGCTACATCAAACGTGGACCGATGTGCCCCATTTTCAATAAGGCTCGTCGTCCCTAGTCTAAGAAATGCGTCTCTACTAATTTTCGTAAAGATCGCTTCATATTTGCGACCTGCACATTGATCACAAGCATTTAAGGAAAGACAGACAGGCAGACTTGGATAAATCGACTCAGAAAGTGATTCTATACCGATCGGTATAATAAACTGTGGCTGTATCTCTTTGTTTCTAGGCTTTACAAACAAATGTACAAAGTCATAATAACCTGCACCACAGTGTGGTGTCGGGTATAAAAATAAAAAATTTAACTTCGTAAGGCATCCGCGTTCTTTTCAAACGCACGGGACAAGATATCCGATACTGCTATAAAGAAATGTTGGAATGTTGTTATGTCCAGGCACTGCAATTCCACATATTGGCAATTTATTTAATGACATTTGTCCTGATGTAAACTATACCCCAGATGAAATCAGCGAACGAAAATATTTAAGGCTTTGATGAAGAACCAGAAGGTATTGATGTGTCAGACGATAAAAGTAATGGCGACGTTGAAAACATAGAGACGCCAAAAATTAATATGGACGATGTTATTAAATCTCTGGCTATTAGCATTGAATGGGCATGTACGAGTAAAGGAGACAGCAGTAAACAAGAAAATGAAGGCTTGCAATTTGCAAACGAAAATTTCGTCAACAGAAACGGAACAGTAGAAAAAGGAACAGTATTATCTTTTCATAAACAACAAATCTCTTTAAAATATATTCATCTACGCTATTATTTATATTTCGAGAAAGAAAAATATAAATTTTCAATTTTATAGTCTTGTTTGAATTACTTTTTTTTTCATTGTTATGTGAAATATATAATTTTATGTTCAAAATAAATATTAATTGAAATGTATGACTAATTTTATTTGCGAAATATTTGAGGCTTGGTAAGTGCAACTATCTCGATTAACGCAACGGGACCGATTTCCTATCGGTTGCGATAATCGAGCTCGTACTGTAAAAGCTTTTCTTTGAGGACTATTAAAATTCGATAGTATCACGATAGTATCGTCGATATATCGATATTTTTGTTAAGATTTGATAGTTGAGAATCAATATATCGATGGTCTTTTTTAAAACTATCGAAACTATCCGATAGCACCACTACCGATAGTTTGCCACCTCTAGTGTTCGCATGTTTCTCAGCTTTGATTAAAGCAGAGAAGTATAAAGAAAACAAGGGTCAGTTACTTATTGAATAGGTATATAAACAAGGAATGTATGAACGTACATTAGACAGGGTCATTCCATAACTTGTGGTTTTACATTATGTCTTAATAATTCATACATTCATAATTAATGATATTAGAAAAGTTTGATGTAAAATTTTAAATGGTTTAATGTCGTGTAACATTAAACATTACATATATACAATAAACATTTTTATCAAAATTTCGTCAAACAATATTTATATCTTTAATATTAGCACATGTGTTTTACTTTGAAACAAAAGAAAAAAATATGTTACATGAATGTATATGAAATGTATACTTTCTTTACGCAAATCAGCTGTTGTTCGCATAGACATCCAGTCATCTCTCAACATCTGTTGGCTTTAGACTACTATCGCGCTGGCCGCTTTCTCATTTGTTTACTTTGTTACAAACAGGCTACAGTTATCCCTATATACAATATTTCTTTTTTTGTTTTTTTTTTTTATTTATTAAACACATAAAAAAAAAATTAGTAAATAAAACTTTATAAAAATATCAAAATGGAGGACGTGGATCCGCCTTCTCGACTAGACCCAAGGAGAAGGAATGAATATCTCGGCAACAATGGCCCAAAAAAATAATACACTTTCCAATGAAAATAAACAACCAATTCTGATATCGCAGCAACCAACAACAAGTACCAACGCCAACTCTGAAAATGAAGCAAATATTTATAATTTCGATGCTTTTAAAAACAAACAAATCTTATATTTTACGTTCTGCTGGTGTCTGAAAATCCTATCAGCAACATAAGGAGGAATTGTGAATTGCATATTTTTACAAAGATAAGGAAAATTAACACGGCTTCTAATTACAACGCTAAAAATATAGGTTATAATACCTTTAGACTCTGCTTTAATAACTACCACTCAGCTAATTCCTTTATACTAAATACCAAGCTTCATGAGCTAAAAATGAAAGCTTTCATTCCGGACAGATTTGCCCAGAAATTTTATATCATAAAGGGAGTTCCTGCGAAACATTCTGGGGAAAAAATAGTGGATGAATTAAACTTTAAAAATGATTTTACTGCCATCTCTGTACACCGGTTTACCTTCAAAAATGAAAGGGGGAAATTTTGCCTTCTGAAACCATCAAATTTGGAATAATTAATGATGTAGTGATCAGTGATGTCTATATGTTCAATACGAAAGCGTATGTAGAATTGTACACTCCACCACTTCGTCTCTGCATGAACTGTGGCCGTCTGGGTCATATTTCAGTGCGTTTAGGTCAAGGAATAGATGGTTTTGTGTGGAGAAACCATTATATGTCCCAACAACTGCAAAGAAGTCAAATGTCAGACTTGTATATCAACTACCAAGTGCGGTTAGGTTAGGTTAGGGTGGCAGCCGTATTTTTTTATACAAGCTCACATAGACCAGTTTAGGTCCCTAGTGTTACCACGGGCTGAAATGCCCCTCATCGAAACCAACCTGTTTGATATACAAATTTGTCGATATTACAAATATCGGTACTGGAAAGATCTGTTAGGCCGCCTAGAACAGCCGACCCCAGCATGTCCAGTCGTCGTTTACTCAGAGCGGGAGAGTCACATATCAAGTGCTCAATGCTCTCCACTTCTTCCTCATCTCCACAGCTTCTGCAGAAGTCATTAGAGTCAATACCCAATCTTTTGGCGTGTTCGCTGATCAAGTAGTGTCCCGTCAGAACTGATACTAACGTAGACAATCTTTGCCTCTCTAGTGCGAGGAGATATTTTGATCTTCTCAGGTCATACCTTGGCCCGATTTGTCTAGCTACTCTGCAGGTGCCGATTTCTGTCCATCTTTCGTTGGACTGCCTGATTGCCTCTTGGCTAAGCCAAAGCTTGCACGTGGATAGTGGCGCACCAATATATGCAAATTCTTCGAGAATTTATAATGTCGTCCCTTTCCTAGCAAGTTCATCGGCTTTGCAGTTCCCCGGGATATCCCTATGCCCAGGCACCCATATGAGGTGTATGTTAAACTGCTCAGCCATCTCGTTAAGAGATCTGCGGCAGTCGAGGGCTGTTTGTGAATTTAGGGATGTTGCCTCCAGAGAATTGATGGCAGCCTGGCTGTCCGAGTAAATGACAACGCCAGTGTTGGTTACTATGTTGCGACCCAGCCACTTGCCTACATCCCATATTGCCATTATTTCGGCTTGATAGACACTGCAGGTATCTGGTAGTCTGTGAGTTATATCCAATCTAAGCTCTGCACAGTGTACTCCGAAACCAACCTTTTCATCAAGCTTCGAACCATCCGTGTAAAAGTGGAGATGGTTTCTATTACCTGGTTTTCTTCCAACCCATTCATCTCTCGCGGGAATCATAGTGATGTAATTTCTCTCGAAGGTGTACACCGTTGGTATATAGTCCACTCGGTCGGTTACCATAGCACTACACTTTGATATTCTCATGTGACCGTAGTTTTTGTACCTCCACATTGATAGGCAGTTTAATCTTATTGCCGCTTTGGTTGCAATTTCTCTCGCCACAATATTAATCGGCAGTATATGGAGTAGGGCTTGTAGAGACTCGGTCGCTGTAGTCCTTAAGGCTCCGCTTATGCTCAGGCAGGCAGTTCTCTGAACCTTTGTTAGTAGGTTGGTGATGGTTAGTTTGTCAGTTGCCGTCCACCATACCACAATGCCGAATAGCAGTATAGGACGAACTACTGCTATATATATCCAGTGGACGATTTTAGGAGAGAGGCCCCACCGCGACCCTACAGCCTTTTTGCAGGAATATAAGGCGACGTTAGCCTTCCTTACACGTTCCAATACATTAAGTCTAAATAACAGTTTTCTATCTAGAATTATTCCTAAAATTTTTGCACTTTCAGAAAAGACTAGATCTGTTCCATTTATCCGAGGTGGAGGGTGCACATGTGGGACTTTATTCATCCTAGTAAAGAGAACCAATTCTGTCTTGTTTGGGTTTATGCCCAAACCGCTGCTTCTGGCCCATCTAGCCAATTTGTTCAGAGCCACCTGTAGAATGTCTCGGAGGACGTTTTCGAATTTGCTACTCACTGCGATTGCAACGTCGTCCGCATATTCCACGACCTTGCAGCCACAACGTTCTAGATCTAGCAGGATTTCATTCACCGCTAGGTTCCAAATTAGTGGAGACAGTACTCCTCCTTGTGGGGTCCCTCTGTTTACAAACCTTGTTAGAGTTGTGGACCCAAGACATGCTGTTATGCGTCTTCTGTTGAGCAGACTTTGAATTAGTCTAATCAAACTAGAGTTAACATTAGGATGTGACAGTGCCGCAATTACTGCATCTGAGTGAATGTTGTTAAAAGCCCCTTCTATGTCAAGAAATGCCACCATGGTGAATTCCTTAAAATGCAGGGACGATTCGATAGTGCTCACAAGTTCGTGCAGGGCTGATTCTGTAGACTTCCCCTTATTGTAAGTATGTTGGTTCACTGACAGGAGTTTTGTATCCAGGTTTTCCCTAATGAAATAATCTAAAAGTCTTTCCAGACCTTTCAATAGGAAGGAGGATAGGCTAATTGGTCTGAAGTCTTTTGGCCTAGTGTGTGATATCTTCCCCGCTTTTGGTATGAATACCACTTTGGTATCCCTCCATCGATTCGGGATGTATGAAAGCCTGATACAGCCTACATAAATTTTCTCCAGACAGGGGATAATGTATTTCAACATTTTCTGAATTTCTGCTGGAGTGATGCCGTCTGGTCCAGGTGACTTGAAGGGCTCAAAGCTATTAATAGCCCAGCTTATTCTGGATCTCTCAGTCAACAAGCTAGCGACGCTCGCAGTCCACTCGCTCTCTTGTTGGTCCTGCTGATCCTCTAGTTCTGTCTTTGCGCCTTTCTAAGCTCCTTCTTCTAGATCTTGAGTTGCTCTTTATAGGCATCCCAAAATTAGCGACCCCTGTAGATTTAGCCTTGTTAAATAGCTTGTTGCAGGTCTTTTTCATAGCCGTTAGCTCAGAAGTCCACCATTGGGGTTTAGTTTTACCCTTGTACCTTGTTTTTGGGCAGGCTTCTTCAAGGGAACTATTGAATGATGTGGTGATATGCTCGACCAGATGATCCAGACCGGCTTTGTCATTCGGTTCGTACAGAAGTTTGGAGTTGAGGACTTTCTTGAAATTCTTTTCATACAGGTGCCACTTTGTCTTTCTCACAATTCTGTGGACGGCAGCTTCAGGCGCTTTTTCAGCGAGTTTGAACTCAATATAATGGTGATCTGAGAACGAGTGGTCGTCCAGTACATTCCACCCAATAATTTTGTCTGACAGCCGGTCAGTAGCAAACGTTACGTCGAGTACTTCTTGTCTGTCTTTAATTGTAAAGGTCGGTTTATTACCTATGTTACAAATACTTAGGTTGGTAGTTAGAATAAAGTCAAGAAGCGAATCACCCCTATTGTTTATATCCGTACTACCGCAGATAGTATGATGAGCGTTCGTGTCTGCGCCAACAATCAGCTCGACCTCGTCAGATGTTGCTTCTTCTACTACTTCCCTGAATAGAGTAGTCGGTACTACAGCTTCATAAGGCAAGTAACTGGAGACCACCCAATATATGCGATTACCGATCTCCAGACTAGCAGATGTTTGGTCTTTACCACTTAAATTAGCCAGGAGAAAGATACTTAGATCTTTCCTGGCCAAAATGCAGGTTCTTGGAGTGCCTTCACAGTTGGCCACAAGCAGTTTAAAGTTGGGTGTCCTGATACCACACACCCTTCCTCCCACTGCGTAGGGCTCCTGTATCAGGACGATGTCTACTGCACCTGTGGACAGGCGCAGCAATAGAGCCGCTGAGGCTGCTTTAGCGTGATGGAGGTTAATCTGTAAAATTCTTACCATCATTGGTAATTGACAGATTAACTTCCACCCCGACAAGGGTGTTATCGAACTCTTTGGCCGTATCATCGAGAAGCGTGTCCCCGCCAGATGCGTCAAAGAGTCCGGAGACTCCCCTCAGCCCTCAGTGTCAGAAGTAGAGCTTTCGTCCTCAGAGTAGGACGTTACAGATCTTCTGTTAGAGTTGGAATCACCCGAAGTAATGGGCGTGGATACCTCCGCACTTCCAGAAAGCTGTGTATCAACCGCGGTGGACGACTCACCTTCCATTGTGGGAACTATATCCTGCTTGTATACCTTCAAGACTATAGTCTCGAAGCCATATATATGGGAGGTGGATTCAGCGTTAAGGATCAAATTGACCTGCCGCTTTTTACCATCCGCCTCACCCACGTTGCTGATTCTCCAATTATGGGCGGGTAGACCAGGATTGGAATCTTTTATTATTTCTAATATGTCAGCCGGGTTGGAGGGCTCTTCTGTAACCCAGGTGATGGCTCTAGGGTGACTAGGGATGTTGTTTTTTCGACAATATCCAACTGGGCACCCGGCCACACCTCACCCGCTCGACTCAGAGCAGCCTTATACAGGTCTACTGATCTGGCATCACCGAAATGTAAGAGCTTTACTCTCCCCTGATGCCATCCTGCATCGTTGCAGATTGGTGGTGTGCCCGGCATCTCTCTACGGACATCGAGGTAATGAGCCATAATGGCTGATTGCACATGGCTCCATTTGTCCTTGAGGATGGATCCATCCTCACCACTTCTGTCTATAACGGCCATCACTAGACTCTCCTTCGCCACTTCATTTGACTTTATTATTATTCTTTTGACTTTATTAGCCGTTAACACAGCTGAATTTGTGGCTCTTTCAGCCGACTGATTGGCCTTAGAAGCATCTAAGACGCCTTTAGCCCAGGTAAGTGACTCTTTTTGTTTTTCGGTAAGAGCCGAAACCTCAACAGCCTCCAACTTCGTCAGAACTCTGAGCGCTATCCGGACATGACGTTTTCCCCTCACCGTACCACCTGTTGTGAGTACTGGGGGGAAATTTTCACCATGTTTGGTGTGGTCGGCTTTGGCCAAGACCAACGGACGGACAGTAGGACGATTGGGGAACCCCGCTCCATCGGAACGCGGAGGCATCCCCGCCAATGAATTTTTTTTTCGTATTAGCCCGTAATAGGTAATACGATGTAGGCCTTCCAGACTTTGTACAGATTTTGTTTTGTTTTTGCGATTGCGTAATAGGTACTGCGTAATAGATTTTAACTATCCGCTCTGTGCTAAACACGTCCGTTCACTACGACTGATCAGCAACGAGTGCGGTACAATCTGTAAAAGCCCAAGGTGCATTGTGTGTAATCTTGCCGACATAATGCTAAAGATTCCTCAATTTGTAAAAAATGGAGTGCGGAAAAATCTCTCAGAACTACAATGGCCTATCAGTGTATCTCTTTGTTTCTAGGCTTTACAAACAAATGTACAAAGTCATAATAACCTGCACCACAGTGTGGTGTCGGGTATAAAAATAAAAAATTTAACTTCGTAAGGCATCCGCGTTCTTTTCAAACGCACGGGACAAGATATCCGATACTGCTATAAAGAAATGTTGGAATGTTGTTATGTCCAGGCACTGCAATTCCACATATTGGCAATTTATTTAATGACATTTGTCCTGATGTAAACTATACCCCAGATGAAATCAGCGAACGAAAATATTTAAGGCTTTGATGAAGAACCAGAAGGTATTGATGTGTCAGACGATAAAAGTAATGGCGACGTTGAAAACATAGAGACGCCAAAAATTAATATGGACGATGTTATTAAATCTCTGGCTATTAGCATTGAATGGGCATGTACGAGTAAAGGAGACAGCAGTAAACAAGAAAATGAAGGCTTGCAATTTGCAAACGAAAATTTCGTCAACAGAAACGGAACAGTAGAAAAAGGAACAGTATTATCTTTTCATAAACAACAAATCTCTTTTAAATATATTCATCTACGCTATTATTTATATTTCGAGAAAGAAAAATATAAATTTTCAATTTTATAGTCTTGTTTGAATTACTTTTTTTTTCATTGTTATGTGAAATATATAATTTTATGTTCAAAATAAATATTAATTGAAATGTATGACTAATTTTATTTGCGAAATATTTGAGGCTTGGTAAGTGCAACTATCTCGATTAACGCAACGGGACCGATTTCCTATCGGTTGCGATAATCGAGCTCGTACTGTAAAAGCTTTTCTTTGAGGACTATTAAAATTCGATAGTATCACGATAGTATCGTCGATATATCGATATTTTTGTTAAGATTTGATAGTTGAGAATCAATATATCGATGGTCTTTTTTAAAACTATCGAAACTATCCGATAGCACCACTACCGATAGTTTGCCACCTCTAGTGTTCGCATGTTTCTCAGCTTTGATTAAAGCAGAGAAGTATAAAGAAAACAAGGGTCAGTTACTTATTGAATAGGTATATAAACAAGGAATGTATGAACGTACATTAGACAGGGTCATTCCATAACTTGTGGTTTTACATTATGTCTTAATAATTCATACATTCATAATTAATGATATTAGAAAAGTTTGATGTAAAATTTTAAATGGTTTAATGTCGTGTAACATTAAACATTACATATATACAATAAACATTTTTATCAAAATTTCGTCAAACAATATTTATATCTTTAATATTAGCACATGTGTTTTACTTTGAAACAAAAGAAAAAAATATGTTACATGAATGTATATGAAATGTATACTTTCTTTACGCAAATCACCTGTTGTTCGCATAGACATCCAGTCATCTCTCAACATCTGTTGGCTTTAGACTACTATCGCGCTGGCCGCTTTCTCATTTGTTTACTTTGTTACAAACAGGCTACAGTTATCCCTATATACAATATTTCTTTTTTTGTTTTTTTTTATTTATTAAACACATAAAAAAAATTAGTAAATAAAACTTTATAAAAATATCAAAATGGAGGACGTGGATCCGCCTTCTCGACTAGACCCAAGGAGAAGGAATGAATATCTCGGCAACAATGGCCCAAAAAAATAATACACTTTCCAATGAAAATAAACAACCAATTCTGATATCGCAGCAACCAACAACAAGTACCAACGCCAACTCTGAAAATGAAGCAAATATTTATAATTTCGATGCTTTTAAAAACAAACAAATCTTATATTTTACGTTCTGCTGGTGTCTGAAAATCCTATCAGCAACATAAGGAGGAATTGTGAATTGCATATTTTTACAAAGATAAGGAAAATTAACACGGCTTCTAATTACAACGCTAAAAATATAGGTTATAATACCTTTAGACTCTGCTTTAATAACTACCACTCAGCTAATTCCTTTATACTAAATACCAAGCTTCATGAGCTAAAAATGAAAGCTTTCATTCCGGACAGATTTGCCCAGAAATTTTATATCATAAAGGGAGTTCCTACGAAACATTCTGGGGAAAAAATAGTGGATGAATTAAACTTTAAAAATGATTTTACTGCCATCTCTGTACACCGGTTTACCTTCAAAAATGAAAGGGGGAAATTTTGCCTTCTGAAACCATCAAATTTGGAATAATTAATGATGTAGTGATCAGTGATGTCTATATGTTCAATACGAAAGCGTATGTAGAATTGTACACTCCACCACTTCGTCTCTGCATGAACTGTGGCCGTCTGGGTCATATTTCAGTGCGTTTAGGTCAAGGAATAGATGGTTTTGTGTGGAGAAACCATTATATGTCCCAACAACTGCAAAGAAGTCAAATGTCAGACTTGTATATCAACTACCAAGTGCGGTTAGGTTAGGTTAGGGTGACAGCCGTATTTTTTTATACAAGCTCACATAGACCAGTTTAGGTCCCTAGTGTTACCACGGGCTGAAATGCCCCTCATCGAAACCAACCTGTTTGATATACAAATTTGTCGATATTACAAATATCGGTACTGGAAAGATCTGTTAGGCCGCCTAGAACAGCCGACCCCAGCATGTCCAGTCGTCGTTTACTCAGAGCGGGAGAGTCACATAGCAAGTGCTCAATGCTCTCCACTTCTTCCTCATCTCCACAGCTTCTGCAGAAGTCATTAGAGTCAATACCCAATCTTTTGGCGTGTTCGCTGATCAAGTAGTGTCCCGTCAGAACTGATACTAACGTAGACAATCTTTGCCTCTCTAGTGCGAGGAGATATTTTGATCTTCTCAGGTCATACCTTGGCCCGATTTGTCTAGCTACTCTGCAGGTGCCGATTTCTGTCCATCTTTCGTTGGACTGCCTGATTGCCTCTTGGCTAAGCCAAAGCTTGCACGTGGATAGTGGCGCACCAATATATGCAAATTCTTCGAGAATTTATAATGTCGTCCCTTTCCTAGCAAGTTCATCGGCTTTGCAGTTCCCCGGGATATCCCTATGCCCAGGCACCCATATGAGGTGTATGTTAAACTGCTCAGCCATCTCGTTAAGAGATCTGCGGCAGTCGAGGGCTGTTTGTGAATTTAGGGATGTTGCCTCCAGAGAATTGATGGCAGCCTGGCTGTCCGAGTAAATGACAACGCCAGTGTTGGTTACTATGTTGCGACCCAGCCACTTGCCTACATCCCATATTGCCATTATTTCGGCTTGATAGACACTGCAGGTATCTGGTAGTCTGTGAGTTATATCCAATCTAAGCTCTGCACAGTGTACTCCGAAACCAACCTTTTCATCAAGCTTCGAACCATCCGTGTAAAAGTGGAGATGGTTTCTATTACCTGGTTTTCTTCCAACCCATTCATCTCTCGCGGGAATCATAGTGATGTAATTTCTCTCGAAGGTGTACACCGTTGGTATATAGTCCACTCGGTCGGTTACCATAGCACTACACTTTGATATTCTCATGTGACCGTAGTTTTTGTACCTCCACATTGATAGGCAGTTTAATCTTATTGCCGCTTTGGTTGCAATTTCTCTCGCCACAATATTAATCGGCAGTATATGGAGTAGGGCTTGTAGAGACTCGGTCGCTGTAGTCCTTAAGGCTCCGCTTATGCTCAGGCAGGCAGTTCTCTGAACCTTTGTTAGTAGGTTGGTGATGGTTAGTTTGTCAGTTGCCGTCCACCATACCACAATGCCGAATAGCAGTATAGGACGAACTACTGCTATATATATCCAGTGGACGATTTTAGGAGAGAGGCCCCACCGCGACCCTACAGCCTTTTTGCAGGAATATAAGGCGACGTTAGCCTTCCTTACACGTTCCAATACATTAAGTCTAAATAACAGTTTTCTATCTAGAATTATTCCTAAAATTTTTGCACTTTCAGAAAAGACTAGATCTGTTCCATTTATCCGAGGTGGAGGGTGCACATGTGGGACTTTATTCATCCTAGTAAAGAGAACCAATTCTGTCTTGTTTGGGTTTATGCCCAAACCGCTGCTTCTGGCCCATCTAGCCAATTTGTTCAGAGCCACCTGTAGAATGTCTCGGAGGACGTTTTCGAATTTGCTACTCACTGCGATTGCAACGTCGTCCGCATATTCCACGACCTTGCAGCCACAACGTTCTAGATCTAGCAGGATTTCATTCACCGCTAGGTTCCAAATTAGTGGAGACAGTACTCCTCCTTGTGGGGTCCCTCTGTTTACAAACCTTGTTAGAGTTGTGGACCCAAGACATGCTGTTATGCGTCTTCTGTTGAGCAGACTTTGAATTAGTCTAATCAAACTAGAGTTAACATTAGGATGTGACAGTGCCGCAATTACTGCATCTGAGTGAATGTTGTTAAAAGCCCCTTCTATGTCAAGAAATGCCACCATGGTGAATTCCTTAAAATGCAGGGACGATTCGATAGTGCTCACAAGTTCGTGCAGGGCTGATTCTGTAGACTTCCCCTTATTGTAAGTATGTTGGTTCACTGACAGGAGTTTTGTATCCAGGTTTTCCCTAATGAAATAATCTAAAAGTCTTTCCAGACCTTTCAATAGGAAGGAGGATAGGCTAATTGGTCTGAAGTCTTTTGGCCTAGTGTGTGATATCTTCCCCGCTTTTGGTATGAATACCACTTTGGTATCCCTCCATCGATTCGGGATGTATGAAAGCCTGATACAGCCTACATAAATTTTCTCCAGCCAGGGGATAATGTATTTCAACATTTTCTGAATTTCTGCTGGAGTGATGCCGTCTGGTCCAGGTGACTTGAAGGGCTCAAAGCTATTAATAGCCCAGCTTATTCTGGATCTCTCAGTCAACAAGCTAGCTACGCTCGCAGTCCACTCGCTCTCTTGTTGGTCCTGCTGATCCTCTAGTTCTGTCTTTGCGCCTTTCTAAGCTCCTTCTTCTAGATCTTGAGTTGCTCTTTATAGGCATCCCAAAATTAGCGACCCCTGTAGATTTAGCCTTGTTAAATAGCTTGTTGCAGGTCTTTTTCATAGCCGTTAGCTCAGAAGTCCAACATTGGGGTTTAGTTTTACCCTTGTACCTTGTTTTTGGGCAGGCTTCTTCAAGGGAACTATTGAATGATGTGGTGATATGCTCGACCAGATGATCCAGACCGGCTTTGTCATTCGGTTCGTACAGAAGTTTGGAGTTGAGGACTTTCTTGAAATTCTTTTCATACAGGTGCCACTTTGTCTTTCTCACAATTCTGTGGACGGCAGCTTCAGGCGCTTTTTCAGCGAGTTTGAACTCAATATAATGGTGATCTGAGAATGAGTGGTCGTCCAGTACATTCCACCCAATAATTTTGTCTGACAGCCGGTCAGTAGCAAACGTTATGTCGAGTACTTCTTGTCTGTCTTTAATTGTAAAGGTCGGTTTATTACCTATGTTACAAATACTTAGGTTGGTAGTTAGAATAAAGTCAAGAAGCGAATCACCCCTATTGTTTATATCCGTACTACCGCAGATAGTATGATGAGCGTTCGTGTCTGCGCCAACAATCAGCTCGACCTCGTCAGATGTTGCTTTTTCTACTACTTCCCTGAATAGAGTAGTCGGTACTACAGCTTCATAAGGCAAGTAACTGGAGACCACCCAATATATGCGATTACCGATCTCCAGACTAGCAGATGTTTGGTCTTTACCACTTAAATTAGCCAGGAGAAAGATACTTAGATCTTTCCTGGCCAAAATGCAGGTTCTTGGAGTGCCTTCACAGTTGGCCACAAGCAGTTTAAAGTTGGGTGTCCTGATACCACACACCCTTCCTCCCACTGCGTAGGGCTCCTGTATCAGGACGATGTCTACTGCACCTGTGGACAGGCGCAGCAATAGAGCCGCTGAGGCTGCTTTAGCGTGATGGAGGTTAATCTGTAAAATTCTTACCATCATTGGTAATTGACAGATTAACTTCCACCCCGACAAGGGTGTTATCGAACTCTTCGGCCGTATCATCGAGAAGCGTGTCCCCGCCAGATGCGTCAAAGAGTCCGGAGACTCCCCTCAGCCCCTCAGTGTCAGAAGTAGAGCTTTCGTCCTCAGAGTAGGACGTTACAGATCTTCTGTTAGAGTTGGAATCACCCGAAGTAATGGGCGTGGATACCTCCGCACTTCCAGAAAGCTGTGTATCAACCGCGGTGGACGACTCACCTTCCATTGTGGGAACTATATCCTGCTTGTATACCTTCAAGACTATAGTCTCGAAGCCATATATATGGGAGGTGGATTCAGCGTTAAGGATCAAATTGACCTGCCGCTTTTTACCATCCGCCTCACCCACGTTGCTGATTCTCCAATTATGGGCGGGCAGACCAGGATTGGAATCTTTTATTATTTCTAATATGTCAGCCGGGTTGGAGGGCTCTTCTGTAACCCAGGTGATGGCTCTAGGGTGACTAGGGATGTTGTTTTTTCGACAATATCCAACTGGGCACCCGGCCACACCTCACCCGCTCGACTCAGAGCAGCCTTATACAGGTCTACTGATCTGGCATCACCGAAATGTAAGAGCTTTACTCTCCCCTGATGCCATCCTGCATCGTTGCAGATTGGTGGTGTGCCCGGCATCTCTCTACGGACATCGAGGTAATGAGCCATAATGGCTGATTGCACATGGCTCCATTTGTCCTTGAGGATGGATCCATCCTCACTACTTCTGTCTATAACGGCCATCACTAGACTCTCCTTCGCCACTTCATTTGACTTTATTATTATTCTTTTGACTTTATTAGCCGTTAACACAGCTGAATTTGTGGCTCTTTCAGCCGACTGATTGGCCTTAGAAGCATCTAAGACGCCTTTAGCCCAGGTAAGTGACTCTTTTTGTTTTTCGGTAAGAGCCGAAACCTCAACAGCCTCCAACTTCGTCAGAACTCTGAGCGCTATCCGGACATGACGTTTTCCCCTCACCGTACCACCTGTTGTGAGTACTGGGGGGAAATTTTCACCATGTTTGGTGTGGTCGGCTTTGGCCAAGACCAACGGACGGACAGTAGGACGATTGGGGAACCCCGCTCCATCGGAACGCGAAGGCATCCCCGCCAATGAATTTTTTTTTCGTATTAGCCCGTAATAGGTACTACGATGTAGGCCTTCCAGACTTTGTACAGATTTTGTTTTGTTTTTGCGATTGCGTAATAGGTACTGCGTAATAGATTTTAACTATCCGCTCTGTGCTAAACACGTCCGTTCACTACGACTGATCAGCAACGAGTGCGGTACAATCTGTAAAAGCCCAAGGTGCATTGTGTGTAATCTTGCCGACATAATGCTAAAGATTCCTCAATTTGTAAAAAATGGAGTGCGGAAAAATCTCTCAGAACTACAATGGCCTATCAGTCGCCGCCTGTCGTAGCGAACGGACGTGTTATCGCAGAGCGGATAGTTTTTAACCTATTACGCAATACTTATTCACCTACCTACTACGCAACCAGGAGGTTTGTTGTTTATAAAGCGTAGGTTGAATTGGATGCATCGGTCTCTGGACAAAAATTTCTGAGCTCCGTCTGGAAGGCCTATACCGACGTACCTATTACGGGCTAATACTGGCTATGGGGGTGTCTCCCCAACCAATTTATGATTAAACCAAAAAAGACGAAGGAGATTACGGCGCAGGGGAGGGAAAACCCAGTGCCGGCGACAAGCGTTGATTCACTCACGAGTCATGTGTCGTCGTTATCGAACAATCGTGAGCAAGCAACTTCTACAAGCTTTGGTGCCTTGGATCCCGTAGTCGAAAATGAAACAAGAGCACATCCAGCCGCAGGCAAAATAAATGATGAGACAGATGAAGCAGAACCCAGCCGGGGCTTTAAGCAACCCCAGCCTTTAAAAGCCAGTGGGGACTCTGAATCATCAAATGAAAACAATGTCACTATTGTTGCTAACTCAAAGAGACTGTCAGGGGCACAAAGAAGGAAACTGAATAAGTTGAACCGACAGAACCTATTACGGGATGAACCTGACCTGAATATAAACATTGAGGCCGCTAAAAGAGTCAGGTCCCCCGAAGAACATAGCGCTGTGAAAGTGACTAAGAAGAAAAAGGGCTCGCCGTCTTCCAGTAATTCGGATAAGCCTAACGTAACCACACAAAAGGAGGTCTCTAGACTGGGTCCTTCGATTGTGGGCGGTAAAGTTGACCCAGTAACGCAGGTCAAGTCAACCAAATCATCCGTTAAGGATGAGGCTTTAACCAAAAAGACTCTACAGAAGGGTAAGAAGCCAGCGTCTTATACTAATATAGCTAAACAACATTTTCGAGACGATCTATGCTACGCCATAATTGATAGCAGTAGTGCATCTGACAGAATCCCCGAAGACCAAAAGAGTAACTTCGAAGATTTGGTCTATACGAGGGTAGCGGAATACGTCCTCGAATCAAAGGACGGACCACCAATCGAAGTAATGAGTTGCAAGTTTGAGAGGGGTGTTTTGATGCTAAGGCTGGCATCACAACGCTGCGCGGGTGTCCTCGTAAAACTCGTGGATAGCTTCCCCTCACCTTGGGACGGCGCAAAGCTAAAATTGGTAAGGAAAAGCGACATTCCTGAACTCATAAAAACGACCCTATATGTTAAGGGATGTCCCAGTAAGTTCTCATCAGAGTACATACTCGACATAATTGGCAAACAGAATTCAAAACTTTCCGTGAGAAAGTGGGAAGTCTTCTACAGGAAGTATGATACCGAGGGTACTCTCCTCGTGTTGGGCATAGACACAGAATCCAAGAACAATCTTGTCATGGCGAAGGGCATGGCGTACTTCTTGATCTGGACAGTCTTTTTCAAAATTGGAAAGGTCCCGATTGGCAGGACAGATGAATCGAGTCCAAATATACTGTCTGAAGAGGCAAACACTGGTATTTAACGGATGGAGACAAGTGAGACACTGCCAAAAACTGATGTGGAAGTAGTCAATAACACCACCAGTTCACCAATAGTACCGCCACTTTTGCAGGAAGTTCCCAGCAAAGGTGGTGATCAAAATCAAAAAACACCGCCTCCCAAAATTGTCGACTTGAAGATGGTGTAATAGGTAGTGAACGAAAGGAGGAGAATGACCACATGACTACCAAATAATGAGGGAGTGCCATCAGATAGGATGGACTCCCAAAAGAAACATTTACTGGAAGGACAATGATTGAGGTCATCCAGATAAACCTCCACCGGAGCGAGACAGCATCCAACGCTCTGATGGACATCATAAATAAAGGCAGGGTTCATATTGCTTTGATCCAGGAACCATGGACAACTAGCAACAAGGTTACTGGATTAAACCATGTGAACTATAAACTTTTCTACGCTAACACAGGTACTCGTCCAAGGACTTGTATTCTGTGCCATAAAAACATGTTTTATTTTCTCTCCAGAGTTGTCAACATCGGACGCAACGGTGCTGAGGCAAGGTAATGGAAATATGTACCTGGCGTCAATATATCTGCCATTCGATGCGCCGACTTTGCCACCTACGTCGGAATTACAACGTCTGGTGAGGGAATCCAAACACACAAGTAATGAGTTATTACCTGGATGTGACGCCAACTCCCATCATATCGCTTGGGGTAGTTCTAACACCAATAAAAGGGGACACGCCCTTATCGAATTTTTGAATACAAATGACATCATAACTCTTAACATAGGAAACACTGCAACCTTTGTTAACAAAATTAGGGAAGAAGATTAGATATAACGATATGTTCAGAAAATCTTATTGATGAGATTCATGAGTGGAGGGTTTCGGATGAACACTCCTATTCAGACCACCGTTATATAAGGTTTAAAATTGCACGGCCACCGCCAAACCCCATAAGTTTCCGTAATAAGGCTAAGACCGACTGGACTAAATTCGGAAATCTACTTAGAAATCGATAGGGGCAGCCTACACGCGATTATCTATGTGCAGAAGACATTGATATCAATGTGAAGAAGATTACCGAGGCTCTTGTAAAATCATTCGAAGATAGTTGCCCACTTCGAGAAAGGAAATCTGCCTTCGAGAAACCCTGGATGACAGGACAAATTCGCTCGATTGGCAAAGATAGAGTCAATACCCAATCTTTTGGCGTGTTCGCCGATCAAGTAGTGTCCCGTCAGAACTGATACTAACGTAGACAATCTTTGCCTCTCTAGTGCGAGGAGATATTTTGATCTTCTCAGGTCATACCTTGGCCCGATTTGTCTAGCTACTCTGCAGGTGCCGATTTCTGTCCATCTTTCGTTGGACTGCCTGATTGCCTCTTGGCTAAGCCAAAGCTTGCACGTGGATAGTGGCGCACCAATATATGCAAATTCTTCGAGAATTTATAATGTCGTCCCTTTCCTAGCAAGTTCATCGGCTTTGCAGTTCCCCGGGATATCCCTATGCCCAGGCACCCATATGAGGTGTATGTTAAACTGCTCAGCCATCTCGTTAAGAGATCTGCGGCAGTCGAGGGCTGTTTGTGAATTTAGGGATGTTGCCTCCAGAGAATTGATGGCAGCCTGGCTGTCCGAGTAAATGACAACGCCAATGTTGGTTACTATGTTGCGACCCAGCCACTTGCCTACTTCCCATATTGCCATTATTTCCGCTTGATAGACACTGCAGGTATCTGGTAGTCTGTGAGTTATATCCAATCTAAGCTCTGCACAGTGTACTCCGAAACCAACCTTTTCATCAAGATTCGAACCATCCGTGTAAAAGTGGAGATGGTTTCTATTACCTGGTTTTCTTCCAACCCATTCATCTCTCGCGGGAATCATAGTGATGTAATTTCTCTCGAAGGTGTACACCGTTGGTATATAGTCCACTCGGTCGGTTACCATAGCACTACACTTTGATATTATCATGTGACCGTAGTTTTTGTACCTCCACATTGATAGGCAGTTTAATCTTATTGCCGCTTTGGTTGCAATTTCTCTCGCCACAATATTAATCGGCAGTATATGGAGTAGGGCTTGTAGAGACTCGGTCGCTGTAGTCCTTAAGGCTCCGCTTATGCTCAGGCAGGCAGTTCTCTGAACCTTTGTTAGTAGGTTGGTGATGGTTAGTTTGTCAGTTGCCGTCCACTATACCACAATGCCGTATAGCAGTATAGGACGAACTACTGCTATATATATACAGTGGACGATTTTAGGAGAGAGGCCCCACCGCGACCCTACAGCCTTTTTGCAGGAATATAAGGCGACGTTAGCCTTCCTTACACGTTCCAATACATTAAGTCTAAATAACAGTTTTCTATCTAGAATTATTCCTAAAATTTTTGCACTTTCAGAAAAGACTAGATCTGTTCCATTTATCCGAGGTGGAGGGTGCACATGTGGGACTTTATTCATCCTAGTAAAGAGAACCAATTCTGTCTTGTTTGGGTTTATGCCCAAACCGCTGCTTCTGGCCCATCTAGCCAATTTGTTCAGAGCCACCTGTAGAATGTCTCGGAGGACGTTTTCGAATTTGCTACTCACTGCGATTGCAACGTCGTCCGCATATGCCACGACCTTGCAGCCACAACGTTCTAGATCTAGCAGGATTTCATTCACCGCTAGGTTCCAAATTAGTGGAGACAGTACTCCTCCTTGTGGGGTCCCTCTGTTTACAAACCTTGTTAGAGTTGTGGACCCAAGACATGCTGTTATGCGTCTTCTGTTGAGCATACTTTGAATTAGTCTAATCAAACTAGAGTTAACATTAAGATGTGACAGTGCCGCAATTACTGCATCTGAGTGAATGTTGTTAAAAGCCCCTTCTATGTCAAAAAATGCCACCATGGTGAATTCCTTGAAATGCAGGGACGATTCGATAGTGCTCACAAGTTCGTGCAGGGCTGATTCTGTAGACTTCCCCTTATTGTAAGTATGTTGGTTCACTGACAGGAGTTTTGTATCCAGGTTTTCCCTAATGAAATAATCTAAAAGTCTTTCCAGACCTTTCAATAGGAAGGAGGATAGGCTAATTGGTCTGAAGTCTTTTGGCCTAGTGTGTGATATCTTCCCCGCTTTTGGTATGAATACCACTTTGGTATCCCTCCATCGATTCGGGATGTATGAAAGCCTGATACAGCCTACATAAATTTTCTCCAGCCAGGGGATAATGTATTTCAACATTTTCTGCATTTCTGCTGGAGTGATGCCGTCTGGTCCAGGTGACTTGAAGGGCTCAAAGCTATTAATAGCCCAGCTTATTCTGGATCTCTCAGTCAACAAGCTAGCGACGCTCGCAGTCCACTCGCTCTCTTGTTGGTCCTGCTGATCCTCTGGTTCTGTCTTTGCGCCTTTCTAAGCTCCTTCTTATAGATCTTGAGTTGCTCTTTATAGGCATCCCAAACATTAGCGACCCCTGTAGATTTAGCCTTGTTAAATAGCTTGTTGCAGGTCTTTTTCATAGCCGTTAGCTCAGAAGTCCACCATTGGGGTTTAGTTTTACCCTTGTACCTTGTTTTTGGACAGGCTTCTTCAAGGGAACTATTGAATGATGTGGTGATATGCTCGACCAGATGATCCAGACCGGCTTTGTCATTCGGTTCGTACAGAAGTTTGGAGTTGAGGACTTTCTTGAAATTCTTTTCATACAGGTGCCACTTTGTCTTTCTCACAATTCTGTGGACGGCAGCTTCAGGCGCTTTTTCAGCGAGTTTGAACTCAATATAATGGTGATCTGAGAATGAGTGGTCGTCCAGTACATTCCACCCAATAATTTTGTCTGACAGCCGGTCAGTAGCAAACGTTACGTCGAGTACTTCTTGTCTGTCTTTAATTGTAAAGGTCGGTTTATTACCTATGTTACAAATACTTAGGTTGGTAGTTAGAATAAAGTCAAGAAGCGAATCACCCCTATTGTTTATATCCGTACTACCGCAGATAGTATGATGAGCGTTCGTGTCTGCGCCAACAATCAGCTCGACCTCGTCAGATGTTGCTTCTTCTACTACTTCCCTGAATAGAGCAGTCGGTACTACAGCTTCATAAGGCAAGTAACTGGAGACCACCCAATATATGCGATTACCGATCTCCAGACTAGCAGATGTTTGGTCTTTACCACTTAAATTAGCCAGGAGAAAGATACTTAGATCTTTCCTGGCCAAAATGCAGGTTCTTGGAGTGCCTTCACAGTTGGCCACAAGCAGTTTAAAGTTGGGTGTCCTGATACCGCACACCCTTCCTCCCACTGCGTAGGGCTCCTGTATCAGGACGATGTCTACTGCACCTGTGGACAGGTGCAGCAATAGAACCGCTGAGGCTGCTTTAGCGTGATGGAGGTTAATCTGTAAAATTCTTACCATCATTGGTAATTGACAGATTAACTTCCACCCCGACAAGGGTGTTATCGAACTCTTCGTCCGTATCATCGAGAAGCGTGCCCCTCTGTGTCAGAAGTAGAGCTTTCGTCCTCAGAGTAGGACGTTACAGATCTTCTGTTAGAGTTGGAGTCACCCGAAGTAATGGGCGTGGATACCTCCGCACTTCCAGAAAGCTGTGTATCAACCGCGGTGGACGACTCACCTTCCATTGTGGGAACTATATCCTGCTTGTATACCTTTAAGACTATAGTCTCGAAGCCATATATATGGGAGGTGGATTCAGCGTTAAGGATCAAATTGACCTGCCGCTTTTTACCATCCGCCTCACCCACGTTGCTGATTCTCCAATTATGGGCGGGCAGACCAGGATTGGAATCTTTTATTATTTCTAATATGTCAGCCGGGTTGGAGGGCTCTTCTGTAACCCAGGTGATGGCTCTAGGGTGACTAGGGATGTTGTTTTTTCGACAATATCCAACTGGGCACCCGGCCACACCTCACCCGCTCGACTCAGAGCAGCCTTATACAGGTCTACTGATCTGGCATCACCGAAATGTAAGAGCTTTACTCTCCCCTGATGCCATCCTGCATCGTTGCAGATTGGTGGTGTGCCCGGCATCTCTCTACGGACATCGAGGTAATGAGCCATAATGGCTGATTGCACATGGCTCCATTTGTCCTTGAGGATGGATCCATCCTCACTACTTCTGTCTATAACGGCCATCACTAGACTCTCCTTCGCCACTTCATTTGACTTTATTATTATTCTTTTGACTTTATTAGCCGTTAACACAGCTGAATTTGTGGCTCTTTCAGCCGACTGATTGGCCTTAGAAGCATCTAAGACGCCTTTAGCCCAGGTAAGTGAATCTTTTTGTTTTTCGGTAAGAGCCGAAACCTCAACAGCCTCCAACTTCGTCAGAACTCTGAGCGCTATCCGGTGCTCATTGTGTTTCCGTTTTGACGGTCGGACATGACGTTTTCCCCTCACCGTACCACCTGTTGTGAGTACTGGGGGGAAATTTTCACCATGTTTGGTGTGGTCGGCTTTGGCCAAGACCAACGGACGGACAGTAGGACGATTGGGGAACCCCGCTCCATCGGAACGCGAAGGCATCCCCGCCAATGAATTTTTTTTTCGTATTAGCCCGTAATAGGTACTACGATGTAGGCCTTCCAGACTTTGTACAGATTTTGTTTTGTTTTTGCGATTGCGTAATAGGTACTGCGTAATAGATTTTAACTATCCGCTCTGTGCTAAACACGTCCGTTCACTACGACTGATCAGCAACGAGTGCGGTACAATCTGTAAAAGCCCAAGGTGCATTTTGTGTAATCTTGCCGACCATAATGCTAAAGATTCCTCAATTTGTAAAAAATGGAGTGCGGAAAAATCTCTCAGAACTACAATGGCCTATCAGTCGCCGCCTGTCGTAGCGAACGGACGTGTTATCGCAGAGCGGATAGTTTTTAACCTATTACGCAATACTTATTCACCTACCTACTACGCAACCAGGAGGTTTGTTGTTTATAAAGCGTAGGTTGAATTGGATGCATCGGTCTCTGGACAAAAATTTCTGAGCTCAGTCTGGAAGGCCTATACCGACGTACCTATTACGGGCTAATACTGGCTATGGGGGTGTCTCCCCAACCAATTTATGATTAAACCAAAAAAGACGAAGGAGATTACGGCGCAGGGGAGGGAAAACCCAGTGCCGGCGACAAGCGTTGATTCACTGACGAGTCATGTGTCGTCGTTATCGAACAATCGTGAGCAAGCAACTTCTACAAGCTTTGGTGCCTTGGATCCCGTAGTCGAAAATGAAACAAGAGCACATCCAGCCGCAGGCAAAACAAATGATGAGACAGATGAAGCAGAACCCAGCCGGGGCTTTAAGCAACCCCAGCCTTTAAAAGCCAGTGGGGACTCTGAATCATCAAATGAAAACAATGTCACTATTGTTGCTAACTCAAAGAGACTGTCAGGGGCACAAAGAAGGAAACTGAATAAGTTGAACCGACAGAACCTATTACGGAATGAACCTGACCTGAATATAAACATTGAGGCCGCTAAAAGAGTCAGGTCCCCCGAAGAACATAGCGCTGTGAAAGTGACTAAGAAGAAAAAGGGCTCGCCGTCTTCCAGTAATTCGGATAAGCCTAACGTAACCACACAAAAGGAGGTCTCTAGACTGGGTCCTTCGATTGTGGGCGGTAAAGTTGACCCAGTAACGCAGGTCAAGTCAACCAAATCATCCGTTAAGGATGAGGCTTTAACCAAAAAGACTCTACAGACACGGAAAAATCAATTGGCCATAAAGAAGGGTAAGAAGCCAGCGTCTTATACTAATATAGCTAAACAACATTTTCGAGACGATCTATGCTACGCCATAATTGATAGCAGTAGTGCATCTGGCAGAATCCCCGAAGACCAAAAGAGTAACTTCGAAGATTTGGTCTATACGAGGGTAGCGGAATACGTCCTCGAATCAAAGGATGGACCACCAATCGAAGTAATGAGTTGCAAGTTTGAGAGGGGTGTTTTGATGCTAAGGCTGGCATCACAACGCTGCGCGGGTGTCCTCGTAAAACTCGTGGATAGCTTCCCCTCACCTTGGGACGGCGCAAAGCTAAAATTGGTAAGGAAAAGCGACATTCCTGAACTCATAAAAACGACCCTATATGTTAAGGGATGTCCCAGTAAGTTCTCATCAGAGTACATACTCGACATAATTGGCAAACAGAATTCAAAACTTTCCGTGAGAAAGTGGGAAGTCTTCTACAGGAAGGATGATACCGAGGGTACTCTCCTCGTGTTGGGCATAGACACAGAATCCAAGAACAATCTTGTCATGGCGAAGGGCATGGCGTACTTCTTGATCTGGACAGTCTTTTTCAAAATTGGAAAGGTCCCGATTGGCAGGACAGATGAATCGAGTCCAAATATACTGTCTGAAGAGGCAAACACTGGTATTTAACGGATGGAGACAAGTGAGACACTGCCAAAAACTGATGTGGAAGTAGTCAATAACACCACCAGTTCACCAATAGTACCGCCACTTTTGCAGGAAGTTCCCAGCAAAGGTGGTGATCAAAATAAAAAGAGCCACAAAACGATTCAAAACAATGAGGGAGCGACAAAAAATAACACCGCCTCCCAAAATTGTCGACTGGAAGATGGTGTAATAGGTAGTGAACGAAAGGAGAAGAATGACCACATGACTACCAAATAATGAGGGAGTGCCATCAGATAGGATGGACTCCCAAAAGAAACATTTACTGGAAGGACAATGATTGAGGTCATCCAGATAAACCTCCACCGGAGCGAGGCAGCATCCAACGCTCTGATGGACATCATAAATAAAGGCAGGGTTCATATTGCTTTGATCCAGGAACCATGGACAACTAGCAACAAGGTTACTGGATTAAACCATGTGAACTATAAACTTTTCTACGCTAACACAGGTACTCGTCCAAGGACTTGTATTCTGTGCCATAAAAACATGTTTTATTTTCTCTCCAGAGTTGTCAACATCGGACGCAACGGTGCTGAGGCAAGGTAATGGAAATATGTACCTGGCGTCAATATATCTGCCATTCGATGCGCCGACTTTGCCACCTACGTCGGAATTACAACGTCTGGTGAGGGAATCCAAACACACAAGTAATGAGTTATTACCTGGATGTGACGCCAACTCCCATCATATCGCTTGGGGTAGTTCTAACACCAATAAAAGGGGACACGCCCTTATCGAATTTTTGAATACAAATGACATCATAACTCTTAACATAGGAAACACTGCAACCTTTGTTAACAAAATTAGGAAAGAAGATTAGATATAACGATATGTTCAGAAAATCTTATTGATGAGATTCATGAGTGGAGGGTTTCGGATGAACACTCCTATTCAGACCACCGTTATATAAGGTTTAAAATTGCACGGCCACCGCCAAACCCCATAAGTTTCCGTAATAAGGCTAAGACCGACTGGACTAAATTCGGAAATCTACTTAGAAATCGATAGGGGCAGCCTACACGCGATTATCTATGTGCAGAAGACATTGATATCAATGTGAAGGAGATTACCGAGGCTCTTGTAAAATCATTCGAAGATAGTTGCCCACTTCGAGAAAGGAAATCTGCCTTCGAGAAACCCTGGATGACAGGACAAATTCGCTCGATTGGCAAAGATGTCCGCAGACTTTACAACAGAGCTCGACGTAAAAAACAATCAGTATATTGGGACGACTACCACAGAAGACAATAAAATCGTTAGATCGGCGAAACGTAACTCCTGGAGGCTTTTCTGTGACCAGGTAGACGGCGTTAACAGCATGTCTAAAATGAAAAAGTTCCACTCAAAAACTCATGTCCAAACCGAAACACTGGTGGATGAAACGGGTAAAAGGATGGAAACTATAGAGGATACCGTAAGGCTCTTGATGAAAACTCATTTTTCGACTGGTAATGCTGAACCGACAGAGGAACAGTTACAGAATGAAAATGCATTGCATCAAGTACCTATTACGGATATAACAGATGGTATGGCTAAAGAAGCGATAAAAAGTTTCTTTCCTTTTAAGGCTGCGGGACCGGATGGAATATTTCCAGCACTTCTGCAGAATGAGGTGGATCTGGTATCAACTCATATGGCTGGAGTGTTCACTGCATGCCTAACCCATTCGTATACCCCAAAAAATTGGCAGGAATCAAGGGTGGTCTTCATACCAAAGCCTGGCAAGGCGAGTTATACGACCCCAAAGGCTTATCGACCCATTAGCCGGACACGCCCTCAACTCCAACAGTTATATCTAATCCTGTTGAGAGGGCAGTTCCATTAACTGCTCCTGCTGGAACTTAGCAGCAGGTAATTCCAATTCTCCCTGTGGTTCCCCCCATTGTGTTTCCACAAGTTGTTGTTCCGCCACCTCCTACTAGGAATACGACGCAAAGAGCAAATAGGAAAGCAAAAACTCTGACTGTGGTGCCAGTCAAGAAAGTAGTTTTCATTTCACGTTTGCCTTGGGTACGTCCTCTGAGGATTTAGACCATTATATTAGATTCAAGATTGATGGTGATTTTTATTTGAAGACAGTCAAGATGAGATTGCCTTCAACCGCTACCAGATCATCATTTAAGGTTATTGTTCAACCTGAAATCTTTGATAAGTTGATAGATCCCAATTTTTGGCCTCCAAAGGCATTTGTAAAATAATTTGTGGATAGGGTAGATAATCTGGCACGGTTACCTGCGAGGCATTCTAACGTGCCAAAAAACTAATAAACTCTCTGGTCATAGCTTATCAGAATGTAAGAGGGCTTAATACCAAATTAACCCGCTTATTTGCTGATAGCTTTGACTTCGATTTCTCTGTTTTGTCTTTCACCGAGACTTGGTTGAAACCTGGTGTATATGATTCGGAAATTTTATCTAATAAATACGTAGTATACAGAAAAGATCGCCCTTATAAAATTGGGGGTGGTGTCCTTATCGCTGTAGTTAGTTCGTTGTCATCAGAACGTGTCTTTGTTGACATAACTAACGACATCGAATTCATTGTTGTATCTGTTAATTTGGGGAAAACCAAATTATTCGTCAGTTGCTCTTACATCCCTCCAAATTCGGAATTATCTGTTTATGATAATCACTTATCGGCAGAGTGGTTTCGATGTTGAGCGATGTTGATCGAATTATAATTCTAGGTGATTTTAACTTACCCTCCGTTTCCTGGCTTTCATTGCCCGACACTGAGGCATTTATTCCCCTAAATTCTTCATCACGCTCTTTTGAGTGGACCTGCGATGTTGTCAGGCGTTTTTCTGATCTCGATCTAGTCCAGATAAATGGGATTCCTAACTCAATTGATAAATTACTTGATTTAGTATTTGTTGATAATTCCCAATTATTCGATGTTTACAGAATTTCTCCAATTTCTATACCGGAGGATAATTACCACCCTACGCTGGGTATTTCCATGACGTATGATATGGTGGACACTCCCTGTGTACACACCCCAAGTGATGAGGGTGCAGTTTTTTGTTTCAAAAGAACAAATTTTGATTTGCTTAATGTTATGCTCCTCGACGTTGATTGGGATTGTATCTGTTGTTGTGATGATTCAACTCGCATTGACTCAGCTATTGAGCAGTTTTATAACGTATTGAATAATTGTTTTCAACAATCTGTTCCGAAGATTCGTGTTAAAAATTCTAATAGACCACCATGGTATTCTCCTGCTTTGACTGCTATTAAGAACTTGAAGAGCAGACTATTTAAAAAATTTAAAAAATCGGGTTCGGTGACCGATTATGCAAAATATGCTATTACCAGATCTCTATTTAATATTGAATCTAGCAGATGTTATGAAATCTATTTAGAGAAGTTAGCCCTCAATTTTAAGTCTAATCCTAAATCTTTCTATGATTTTGTAAATATGAAACGTAGATCTAATCCAAGACCTTATATGGTTAGAATGGATAGTGAGGAATTCTGTGGTGATCAATCAATCGCCAATGCTTTTGCAAAATTCTTAAATCAACCTATTCTCATCAACACAGACAATTAGACGTCCCCTACCCTTTCCTGTTAAAAACAATGGAGCGAATACTTGATAACATGGTCAAAGTTAAAATAGCGGATGACAGGCTAAAATTCAAACAACACGCCTATGTCAAAGGAAGATCAGTGGAAACAGCTCTGCATGAGGGAGTGCACCACATAGAAGAGTCCTTCAGTAAAGAAATGTATACACATGCTGTTTGCATAGACATTGAGGGCGCATTTAATAATGTACTGACCGATACACTTATCCAGTCCTTAGACGAGTTTCAGGTTGACCGGGCGCTGAAAAACTGGATCAACAATATGCTAAGGAATAGGTGGATTATTTGTGGGTCATATGACGTAAAAACTAGAGACAAGGTAAATCGTGGTATACCTGAGGGGGGCATTTTATCGCCTCTTCTATGGGTTACGACGATACACAGTCTCCTAAAAGCCCTCACCAATGAAGAACTTAAACCAGTCTGTTATGCAGACGACGTTGTAATACTTCTAAGGGGCTTTCATCCAAATCTATTATGCAGAAGAGCTGAAGAGGCACTTAACATAGCATATAACTGGGCACAACCAAGGGGATTACATGTTAAAACAAACAAAACAGAAATATGTCTATTTACAAGGAAAACGAAGATCCCACGTTTACCCCGCCTCGATTCCTGAATAAGACAATTGCTATAACTAAAAAGGTAAAATACTTGGGAGTAATCTTGGATCAGAAACTGTACTGGAAAGATCATCTTGAAGAAAGAGTTACAAAGGCACACATATGTTGGTCGTTGTGCAGAAGAGCTATAGGTTTAAAATGGGGACGACGTCCAAATATGACTCACTGGCTTTACATAAGCGTGATCAGGCCAATAATCACCTACGCCTGTGTAGTGGACATCAATGGACAAGAAGTGCAACGTAATACCTTTGCAAAAAATTCAACGTATGTGCTGTCTAGGCATAAGCGGGGCATTTAGAACTGCACCAACAACAGCGTTGGAGACTATACTGCACATCCAACCAATAGACATCCGTATAAAGTATGAGGCAGCCCTCACAGCAAGACGTCTACAAGTGATGGGTGAATGGATAAATCGAGACCACAAGTCGTACCATCAGAAGATTTTAGAATATCTAGTTGGTCACATTCAAACGCCAGAAATCTCGGACCGCATTCCTGAAGTGCGGCTTACAGCTACCTGTGATACGTTTGTGCCAGACAGACGCTCCTGGGAAAATGGATCTTTGGCCCATGTGCCAGTGGGAACCAGTTGCTACACGGATGGGCCCAAGCGAGGAGGAAGGACGGGTCTGGGACTTTTTATTGATGAACCAGAAGTCGAACTTCACTTCCGCCTCCCTGATCATAAGACGGTATTTCAAGCAGAAATTCGAGCAATCACGGAGTGTGTGAACTGGCTCAGTAACACGACAAAGCCTAAATATGCCAACATCTTCACAGATAGCCAAATGGCGATTAAAGCAATAACATCGGAAAGGTTCAAATCCAGAACTGTGTTGGACTGTAAAAGAACGATAAATGATTACTCAGCCCATGCATGGTCAATTGCGTATTTGCTGGGTACCAGGACACAACGGAGTGATTGGAAATGAACGGGCAAACAGCTTGGCTTCAAAGGGCAGAGAACTTCGAGTAATAAACTTGGAAAATTGGAAACCTTTCGAAGCCACGAAGGATGAGTTGAAGCACTGGGCAGAGATGGCTCACAAAACTGTGTGGAATAGCGCAACAGTAGGAGCAACTGCAAAGATACTGTGGGGTGACCCAAATGAAAAGAAAACAAGAAGTCTTCTGAAACTAAACAAGATCGATATTAATAAGATGATGAGTGTTCTAACGGGACACTCAAGCTTACAAGCACATCTTCATCGCATAGGACTAGCAGAAAACGACGAATGCAGGGCATGCAGAGAAAACATCGAAACGATGGAACATTTTCTGTGTCACTGTCCGGCTTTCACACATGCAAGATCCCAACATTTCGGGTCCGACATATTACCAGACTTGACCTTCTCAGAGAATATGACTGGAAGATACTGAGAAAATTCGTGTCTAGTACCGATTTTCTGTAACTCGTGAGGTATAAAAAGATCATAAATAAGGAGCGCACAACAGGCCGAACCACTGGCTTAAGTGTATGTCCATGGACATGAGACGTTTAATCGTCTCCTCTCTTCAACCTAACCTAACAATGGCCTATCAAATCTTTTTTCGTAAGGAATGCATTCACACTTACCATTCGAACAACTAATTTCATTAATTTTTAATGAGCCGGAATATGAAAACAACTTCCCCACTATTACTAAGAAACCAGCCCCGCCAACTAGAACGATAAATGAAGAAATTAATAGAAGAATTATGAAATAGAAATTTAGTAAAGTAGTGCAAATACCTGCAAACCGTTTCCTGCCAGTTGCTGAACAAACACCGTCAAGTCCTTCGAAGCCGGTCTTCGAATATGAAAATTTCAGCAAGGTATCCGAAGTGGACAAAATAATGAAAATGTTCACTTCAAATGTCGGCAGTTTTAACAGCAATGAACTGTTCTGAATGTCTAGTCATCCTACAGCAATTTAAAAAAGCAGTATTATCAGTGTCACCTAATATAAAAGACAGTAAAGACAGAATAAATTATGATGAACGTTTTACAGTATAATGTACAAAGCTAAAACAAAAGCTATTTAGAGTACTACCTAAATAAGCTTAATATTGATGTGTGCTTTTTAAGTGGAATTTTTAACTTTGATGGAAATGAAAAGAAATCCTGTTTTCAAAACTACAATTTGTTTATAAAGAAAAGATCTGACAATTATGGTGGTGTCGCTATCGCCTAAAAAAGACGTGTGAAACGACAAACCTTTCTCCCAACTTTCACTTGTGTCGGTATATTTCCCACACTCAGTAAAATCTACTGTTTTAAAACATGAGCTGAATAAATTAGTTACTCTTCTCGAAGATAAATCAAATGTGTTCATATGTGGAGATTTTAATGCAAGATCGAAAGCCTTCGGTGATAAAACTGAATCGGTCCGTGTCAATGATCAAATACACCTTTAAAAACTCTATTTTTCGCTGCCTCAATGATGGATCTACTACTTTTAAAAAATGTTTAACTGACAACTCCTATGGTTCTGTTCTTGATCTCTCTTTTACTAACACAAATCTCACATCCATATGGAAAGTTGTAAAAACGAAGATTGGCGCCAGTCATCATTTTCCTATACAAAAAAAATTCAATCAAACAACAATGTCTAATCCAAATCCTATCGACTTAAAGAAGCAGCTCAAACAACCCTTGATATCAACAAAAATAACTTAAATGCCAACATACTTCTTGAAGCCATTCTAAATTTTAAAAATGCCGTCAAAAGAGCAAAGGAAAACTCCTTTGTGTGAAAAATAGACACTTTAAATAAAAACCCAAATCCTAAATCTCTGTTCAAATTTGTAAGAGGCTGCAAAAATTCTATAGATCCTCAAACTTCGACAACTTTGTGTAAAGAAAATAATATTCCTTTTCTAAATCATCTAAAAACTCAAGTCCCTAACAACTCATCAGCGATCATAGCAATACCTTACTCCGGCAACTCAACTGTTTTTTCAATGGAAGAATTCTTAATTGTCCTGAAGTAAAAAAATCCCTATAGTTGCCGGTGTAGTAATAAGACGTTCGTATTTACATTTAACAACTATCTTATTCTATTTATTATTACTAAAACTAGTTCACAAAATCTTACGAAGTATTACTAAAAATGCTACCGCTGACGGCGAAGACTTCTCTAGGAATCAGCTGTTGTTTTCTCCTCCTCTGGTTCGTTACAGCGTTGCCAGATTGTTTGTCATTCGAACACGGCGGTCTTGGTGCTGCCACAGCCACTCCCTCTCCAGTGACCAACTCAGGATCCGATACCTGATCCGCTTGGATCGATATTCTCCTAGTTTGTGAGTTCCGCACAACTGGAAGTTCGGTGCACTGCGTACTCTGAGATGGTGTTGATGAGTCTTGAGAGAATGTCTGAGGACTCGGTGGAGGTGTTGCTGTTGTTTGAGGACTCGGTAGAGGCGTTTGTGTTGTTTGAGGATGTTCAGGCTCAGTATTATTGATGGCGAAAGCTGCCTTGAGTCGATATACCTATATGTTCACGTCCGAATGAAGATTCGTATTGTATATAACCGATCTGAAATTCGTCTCACTATCTCAAATGGTCCAGTGTAAAGTGGTTCAAGTGGTCCTCGTACTGCGTCCGTGCGAAGAAAAACGTGAGTGCAATCATAAAGGTTCTTGAAAATAAACATTTCGTTTTTGTTGTGGTGAGACACTGGAATTGGTCGCAGGAAGTTGAAGTATTCACGAAGTTTCCTTAAAAATTCAGATGAATCGACAGGAATTTCCGATTCGGTGAAGAACTCTTGAGGTAACCGTAAGTGCCCACCATAAAGAAGATCCGAAGGCGAAGATTGAAGATCCTCTTTGACAGCTGTCCTTAATCCGAACAAAACAGTTTGAAGTATATCGACCCACGATACTTGTGAATGACACATTAAAGCTGCTTTGAAAGATCTGTGCCATCTCTCCATTCGATTGTGGATGGTAAGCCTCTTTTACTAACACAAATCTCACATCCATATGGAAAGTTGTAAAAACGAAGATTGGCGGCAGTCATCATTTTCCTATACAAAAAAAAATTCAATCAAACAACAATGTCTAATCCAAATCCTATCGACTTAAAGAAGCAGCTCAAACAACCCTTGATATCAACAAAAATAACTTAAATGCCAACATACTTCTTGAAGCCATTCTAAATTTTAAAAATGCCGTCAAAAGAGCAAACGAAAACTCCTTTGTGTGAAAAATAGACACTTTAAATAAAAACCCAAATCCTAAATCTCTGTTCAAATTTGTAAGAGGCTGCAAAAATTCTATAGATCCTCAAACTTCGACAACTTTGTGTAAAGAAAATAATATTCCTTTTCTAAATCATCTAAAAACTCAAGTCCCTAACAACTCATCAGCGATCATAGCAATACCTTACTCCGGCAACTCAACTGTTTTTTCAATGGAAGAATTCTTAATTGTCCTGAAGTAAAAAAATCCCTATAGTTGCCGGTGTAGTAATAAGACGTTCGTATTTACATTTAACAACTATCTTATTCTATTTATTATTACTAAAACTAGTTCACAAAATCTTACGAAGTATTACTAAAAATGCTACCGCTGACGGCGAAGACTTCTCTAGGAATCAACTGTTGTTTTCTCCTCCTCTGGTTCGTTACAGCGTTGCCAGATTGTTTGTCATTCGAACACGGCGGTCTTGGTGCTGCCACAGTCACTCCCTCTCCAGTGACCAACTCAGGATCCGATACCTGATCCGCTTGGAACGATATTCTCCTAGTTTGTGAGTTCCGCACAACTGGAAGTTCGGTGCACTGCGTACTCTGAGATGGTGTTGATGAGTCTTGAGAGAATGTCTGAGGACTCGGTGGAGGTGTTGCTGTTGTTTGAGGACTCGGTAGAGGCGTTTGTGTTGTTTGAGGATGTTCAGGCTCAGTATTATTGATGGCGAAAGCTGCCTTGAGTCGATATACCGATATGTTCACGTCCGAATGAAGATTCGTATTGTATATAACCGATCTGAAATTCGTCTCACTATCTCAAATGGTCCAGTGTAAAGTGGTTCAAGTGGTCCTCGTACTGCGTCCGTGCGAAGAAAAACGTGAGTGCAATCATAAAGGTTCTTGAAAATAAACCTTTCCTTTTTGTTGTGGTGAGACACTGGAATTGGTCGCAGGAAGTTGAAGTATTCACGAAGTTTCCTTAAAAATTCAGATGAATCGACAGGAATTTCCGATTCGGTGAAGAACTCTTGAGGTAACCGTAAGTGCCCACCATAAAGAAGATCCGAAGGCGAAGATTGAAGATCCTCTTTGACAGCTGTCCTTAATCCGAACAAAACAGTTTGAAGTATATCGACCCACGATACTTGTGAATGACACATTAAAGCTGCTGATTGTGGATGGTAAGCCGTTGTTCGAGTACGTTTCGAACCTATTAAATTCGCTAGGGCCTTGAATAACGCGGGCTCGAATTGTGTGCCCTGGTCTGACGTAATTGCATTAGGACAACCAAAGCGTGAAATCCAGTTGGACCAAAATGCAGTCTGGGCCGACATGTCCCTCAGAGGAACAGCTTCAGCTTCATCGTGAAAATCGATCGATCATGGTGAGACAATATCTATAACCCTGTACTAACGGCATTATCACGATGTCCAAATGAACATGATCGAACCGATTGTCTGGGACGCCTATCTTGTCTGGAGTAAGGCGGTTGTGTCTGGCGATCTTTGCTCTTTGGCACGATATGCAATTCCGAGACCAATTTAGGATTTGTTTCTTCATTCCGGGCCATACGTATTTCTCACGTATCTGTTGAAGACTATCACGGCCGCCAGGATGTGAAAGATTATGAATTGAATTGAAGATTTGTTGACGTAGTGACTCAGGAACATACATATAAACATATCCTGTGGATACGTCACAGTATACTGACGTCGTATCAAAATGTACTATTTGTAGTTTTAAAGAATTTGCGCCATCCAAAATGGTTTTCAACTCTTCGTCCATCTCTTGAGCTGATTGGAGTTCCATTAGAGTGACTGATGTTGGCATTGAAATTGCGTTAAGGCCGGACATTGCATCTGCCACTGCGTTTTCAGAACCCGACAAGTACAAAATTTCTGTCGTGAATTGCGAAATGAAATCTAGCCTCAATTGTCGAGGCGAGGATTTTTCCGGTTTTTGCGAAAATGCATAGACGAGCGGTTTGTGATCGGTCCGAATTATGAAATGTCTTGTCTCCAGCAAATGGCGAAAATATCTTACCTCGTAGATAGCAAGCAACTCTCTGTCATATGTGCTATAATTTCTCTGTGCTGCAGATAATTTTCGGGAGCAAAATTCGAGTGGTTGCCAAATTCCATTTGCTTTTTGTTCCAACACAGCTCCAATGGCGATGTCTGATGCGTCGGTTGTAAGGGCCAAAACTGAATTGGGTGCTGGATGAGCTAGCATAGTTGCTTCACAAAGGCTGCGTTTACAAGATGCAAAAGCATTTTCAGCTTCAAGTGTCCAAGGAACCTTCTTCTTATAATTTTTCTTGGAGTCCTTAAGGAATTCATTGAGTGGTGCCTGTAGCTGAGCGGCATGTGGAATGCAACGACGATAAAAATTGACGACACCGAGGAATCTGCGAAGCTCGCAAATAGTTTCAAGTTTGGTGTAATTTTCAATAGCGGCAACACGATCTGTTGGAGGTGTACAACCATTGCCGTTGATGATGTAACCAAGAAACTGTACTTCAGATTGTCCAAATTTACATTTATTGACGTTGATTGTTAGACCGTATTGTCGAGAGCGGTCAAAAATCTGCCGTAAATGTATTTGGTGTTCTTCAATAGACTCAGACATAACGATCATATCGTAAATATAACAATAAACAAAATCAAGACCTTTCAAAACGGAGTTTCTCAACCCGAATGGCATAAATAAAAATTCCACAAGTCCAAAAGGGGTGCACACTGCTGTCTTTTCGATGTCTTCCGCAGCCATTGGTATTTGGTAATAAGCCAATAACAAGGTCGAGTGTAGAAAAAACTGACTTACAATATAATTTGTCACAAAAATCGTTGATGTTGGCAAATGGGTATCTGTCAGGCACAGTTTTCGAATTCAGCTTTCGGTAATCTCCACACGCTCGCAAACCACCATTTTTTTCGACACCATATGGAGCGGACTAGTCAAGGACTTTTGGAGGGACGGCATATAGCATTGTCCAATAGGAAGTCAATTTCCGCTTTTGCAGCTGCAAGTTTCTCTCCAGAAAGTCTTCGTGTGCGGTCTACAACAGGGATTCCGACTGTTTCGATGTTGTGAACAATAATTGTATCACTTGTCGATTTACGCGTCAAAGTAGTAGTTGTGATGTCAATAAACTAAACGTTCAGTAATTCTTGGAATGGTCCTGCCGATGACGATGATGTTGAAATACTAAATTCTTTGGTCTTACGAATTTCACCACGACTTGTTAAATTTGTTGTATTATCGATGAGGCATTTCCGTTTTAAATCAATCATCAAATTGTAATGAATTAGAAAGTCTGCCCCAAAATGGGTGACTGGACATCGGCAATGGTAAACAATCACTTGAGTTCACGACGCAGACCTAGGTCTAATTTAAGAACACAATTACCATAAGTTTGTATTTCACTGCTGTTTGCAGCAAGAAGACTCATGCCGGACGGTTTTAGAGTTGTTCTGATTAAGGATGGGGGTACAACTTACACCACCGATCCGGAATCAATTAAAAATCGAGACTTTGTACATGTGTCGTAGATATGTAGATGATTCTCCTTTACTGGGTTGTCATTGCCGCTATCGCCAGTCGTGTTAACTGACGACAGCCCTATTAATTTTCTCGAACTAGTGTTGTAGCGGGGACAATTCGGTTTACAATGTTTGACAGAATCTCCAAACTTTTGATGATACCTGCAAAGCAATTTGTTGTTAGGAGGTTTATTATTTGAACGTGAATGACTATGAGATCTGGATCGATGAGGACCGTATTTGCTTTTATTGCTCGCTTGAAAGGTGTCCACTTTAGCAGAAAGATGCGTTTAAGTCTTTTGCAAATATCAGCTAAAGACACAGGCGAATTAATTGCGTCAATCGAAATGTTGGTATCAGAATGTGGTGGTGCCTCGGAGACAGCACACACAGTATTTCCTATAGCATCCAACATTTTTTCTGCGTTTTTAGCAAGTTTGTCTAAATCTTCCTCTTCCCACACAGTTAATAGGGGGCGAATCGAATCTGGCATTTGTCAGAGAAATAGTGTCCGAATAATTGTTTTATTTCCTTTACCAGGTGCCAAACGTCTAATGTGGGATAGCATTTCCGACGGCTTCATACCTGTCTCACCACTTTGAAATAAACGTTGCAATTTAGACTCGGAAGACTCAGCAAATTTCGAAATTAGTCTCTCCTTCAATGTAGAATATTTGTCGTCTTTCGGCGGATTTGTTATGAGGTCTTCAACCGAAAAGAGTATGTCGTCTTCAAGGCGCACAGAAACAACATCAAAAATGCCCGCATCCGTTGAAACACCACAGAGAGAATAGGAACGTTCAACCTGAGCAAAAAATAATTCCGGATTTTTTCTGTTGAATTATGGAATATGCACTTTATGCAGGTTCGATCGCTGTCCTTCATATGCGTTCACTGATGACTGTCGAAGAGAGTGTACTTCACGTTGTAGCGCCTCTATTTGCTGAATTAAATTTTCCATTTCCGACATGTTTATATTGCTACTGTCGAAAAATTCCATATCGTCACCACGTAGCGATTTCTCGTTGTTTTTGGAGTATTCTCGTTGCATTAAGTTGTGTCTGGAATGCATAAGCAAACACGTTGACTATTCTGTCAAAATGATGCAAGAAAAAACGTTGAAAATTTTAAAAGCGCTGCTGCTGCTCTGCTATTAGGTTTTTTCGCTGCTCTGCTTCCAAGAAGTTTTTGTAGCAATGTAAAAAATACCACTTCAGATATAGTTATATAGTTAATAAGACGTTCGTATTTACATTTAACAACTATCTAGTTCTATTTATTATTACTAAAACTAGTTCACAAAATCTTACGAAGTATTACTAAAAATGCTACTGCTGACGGCGAAGACTTCTCTAGGAATCAGCTGTTGTTTTCTCCTCCTCTGGTTCGTTACAACGTTGCCAGATTGTTTGTCATTCGAACACGGCGGTCTTGGTGCTGCCACATCCCTATCTGCAGCAGATCTGAATGGTATAACATACGAAATGGTTAATAATTTATCACCAAGTGCAAAATATAATCTCTTAATAGCACCAAATGAAGCATGGAAGCACAGCAATTTAAATGACGAGTGGAGAAAAATAAAAATTTTACCAATCCCAAAAAGAGGTAAGGATCGCGATGTATTCACTATCTATAGGCCAATCGCATTAATATCAGTCCTAGTCAAAATTCTTAATCTTATGGTAAAAGTACGGCTAAATGCATTCATAAAGGAAAATAAAATTCTTCCCGAAAGGACATATGCCTAGAGAAAACATGTATAAACGACATATTGCACACTATTACAACACACAAGAAAAAAGATGAAAGAGTTATTCTTGTCACTCTAGGCATCAGTAAAGCCTATAAATGCGTCGACGTAAATATGTAAATATTCTTCAAAATATATTGCACACATTGAACTTTCCAACACAAACACTTCGTGGATTATTGCTTTTTTTGAGTAAAAGGACATTAGTCTTGGGTAATGAACACATTGACATATACAATTGTATACCTCAGGGTAGCTGCCTAAGTCCAACTATTTTCAATATTTATACATTGGGTTTACATGGAATTGCGGATGAGAAATCACATATTTTTCAATATGCAGATGACTACATAATTATAAGCCGCGATAAAGATTTTTGGACTCGGCCACCATAATACTCCAAAATAAATTTATCCAATTTGCTTCATTGTTGTCAAATCTGAACTTACACATCAACATGGAAAAAACTGCAGCAATGTATGTTGCCAAAGGGGCTAAAAAAACACCACTCATCTCACTATACGGAAATTTAATCAATAAAATTTCTGGGTAGAATCATTAAAAATTGTTTATCACTAAAAGAACACTACGAAGACATAACCGCATCATGTCATGCATTAAAAATGCTAACAACACTTTAATATGGCCTACACCCCACGGTCGCTAACAATATTTCAAAAGCAATAATCTTTTCAAAAACTGAATACTTGATCTCATCAATGGCTCATACGCCCATGTACCTCAATAAAAAAATCACGAGTTTTCAAAACCAAATTTTAAGGAGAAACCTTGGGTTGACAAGAACCACACCAACACATGTTGTATATGCCTTATCGGGAGTACTCCCTCCTCAACAAAGGTCACAATTTTTGTTTCAATACAAATCTGTATACTTGTCTCATTGCATCCACACCAAACATGGTAAAAATTTCCCCACAGTACTCACAACAGGTGGCACGGTGAGGGGAAAACGTCATGTCCGACCGTCAAAACGGAAGAACAATGAGCACCGGATAGCGCTCAAAGTTTTGACGAAGTTGGAGGCTGTTGAGGTTTCGGCTCTTACCGAAAAACAAAAAGAGTCACTTACCTGGGCTAAAGCCGTCATAGATGCTTTTAATGTCAATCAGCCGGCTGAAAGAGCCACAAATTCAGCTATGTTTACGGCTAATAAAGTCAAAAGAATCAGATCACCTGATGAACCCCTGCCTTCGAAAAAGGCAAGAGGCCCTAATGACACTCTTGAAGTGACAACAGCTGATCTTCAACAGCAGCGCCCCTACCTCAACTTTCATGAACGATGCAGCTGAAATACAGTGCTGCTAACGCCGTCGTTGTGATAGTAACGCCGTCACATTAGCTTGTGTTAGTTCTCAACTCACCTGCTTATGGCATACTGCCAAACCGCCTGGCTCACGGCCAAAATAAAATATTAAATTAAATTAAAAATAAATATAATTGTGTGTCTTTCTTTTTTTAAGTCCCGCCATCCTGGCATGGATTTAAACATGGTCCTTCAAACCAAAGATCCGATCCAGTGACCCGGTGAATTGTGTTGTGCGCGGAATACATATATAGGTCGACAAAGCATTGCTTAAATTCTTGCCACATCGTGGAAAGTCAATTGTCTCCGTCGCTCCACCATTGGTTTCATCACGTGAAACAAGGCTTCACGAGCCAGCGACGGATGACAAGATGACAACAGAATTTAAGCTTCCCACAAATGCACTGCAGTCGAACCCAACAAATTTCAACAAGGAACAGCAGCATCAAATTGCAATAACGAACAGCAGCATCTGTACCAGCCAACAACAACAACAAATAGGCGAGTCATCCAGTTTGGAATTGCACTCGTGCAAGGGGGGGCGGTATGTTGAAGTGACAACAGCTGATCTTCAACAGCAGCGCCCCTACCTCAACTTTCATGAACGATGCAGCTGAAATACAGTGCTGCTAACGCCGTCATTGTGATAGTAACGCCGTCACATTAGCTTGTGTTAGTTCTCAACTCACCCGCTTTTGGCATACTGCCAAACCGCCAGGCTAACGGCCAAAATAAAATATTAAATTAAATTAAAAATAAATAAATTTTGTGTTTTTCTTTTTTTAACTCCCGCCACTCTGGCGCGGAGTTAAACAGTCACCATCAATAGGACACTCACCAAGCCTTTCAATGATGTGGCGAAAGAGAGTCTAGAGATGGCCGTTATAGACAGAAGTAGTGAGGATGGATCCATCCTCAAGGACAAATGGAGCCATGTGCAATCAGGCATTATGGTTCATTACCTCGATGTCCGAAGAGAAATGCCGGGAACACCACCAATCTGCAACGATTTCGCTGATGCCAGATCAGTAGACCTGTATAAGGCTGCTCTGAGTCGAGCGGGTGAGATGTGGCCGGGTGCCCAGTTGGAATTAAATTAAATTAAAAATAAATAAATTTTGTGTTTTTTCTTTTTTTAACTCCCGCCACTCTGGCGCGCAGTTAAACAGTCACCATCAATAGGACACTCACCAAGCCTTTCAATGATGTGGCGAAAGAGAGTCTAGTGATGGCCGTTATAGACAGAAGTAGTGAGGATGGATCCATCCTCAAGGACAAATGGAGCCATGTGCAATCAGGCATTATGGCTCATTACCTCGATGTCCGAAGAGAAATGCCGGGAACACCACCAATCTGCAACGATTTCGGTGATGCCAGATCAGTAGACCTGTATAAGGCTGCTCTGAGTCGAGCGGGTGAGATGTGGCCGGGTGCCCAGTTGGATGTTGTCGAAAAACAACATCCCTAGTCACCCTAGAGCCATCACCTTGGTTACAGAAGAACCCTCCAACCCGGCTGACATATTAGAAATAATAAAAGATTCCAATCCTGGTCTGCCCGCCCATAATTGGAGAATCAGCAAGTGGGTGAGGCGGATGGTAAAAAGTGGCAGGTCAATTTGATCCTTAACGCTGAATCCACCACCCATATACAACGTGCAAGTGCAACCCTACAGAATGGCTTCGAGACTATAGTCTTGAAGGTATACAAGCAGGATATAGTATCCACGCCCATTATGTCGGATGACTCCAACTCTAACAGAAGATCTGTAACGTCCTACTCTGAGGACGAAAGCTCTACTTCTGATACAGAGGGGCTGAGGGGAGTCTCCGGACTCTTTGACGCATCTGGCGGCGACACGCTTCTCGATGATACGGAAGAAGAGTTCGATAACACCCTTGTCGGGGTGGATGTTAATCTGTCAATTACCAATGATGGTAAGAATTTTACAGATTAACCTCCATCACGCTAAAGCAGCCTCAGCGGCTCTATTGCTGCGCCTGTCCACAGGTGCAGTAGACATCGTCCTGATACAGGAGCCCTACTCAGTGGGAGGAAGGGTGTGCGGTATCAGGACACCCAACTTTAAACTGCTTGTGGCCAAGTGTGAAGGCACTCCAAGAACCTGCATTTTGGCCACGAAAGATCTAACTATCTTTCTCCTGGCTAATTTAAGTGGTAACGACCAAACATCTGCTAGTCTGGAGATCGGTAATCGCATATACTGGGTGGTCTCCAGTTAGGTTTTTAGGTTTAGGTTAGGGTGGCAGCCGTATTTTTTATACAAGCTCACATAGACCAGTTTAGGTCCCTAGTGTTACCACGGGCTGAAATGCCCCTCATCGAAACCAACCTGTTTGATATACAAATTTATCGATAGTACGAATATCGGTACTGGAAAGATCTGTTAGGCTGCCTAGAAAAGCCGACCCCAGTATGCCCAGTCGTCGTTTACTCAGAGCGGGGCAGTCGCATAGCAAGTGCTCAATGCTCTCCACTTCTTCCTCATCTCCACAGCTTCTGCAGAAGTCATTAGAGTCAATACCCAATCTGTTGGCGTATTCGCCGATCAAGCAGTGTCCCGTCAGAACTGATACTAACGTAGACAATCTTTGCCTCTCTAGTGCGAGGAGATATTTTGATCTTCTCGGGTCATACCTTGGCCAGATTTGTCTGGCTACTCTGCAGGTGCCGATTTCTGTCCATCTTTCGTTGGACTGCCTGATTGCCTCTTGCCTAAGCCAAAGCTTGCACGTGGATTGTGGCGCATCAATATATGCAAATTCTTCGAGAATTTGTAATGTCGTCCCTTTCCTAGCAAGTTCATCGGCTTTGGAGTTCCCCGGGATATCCCTATGCCCAGGCACCCATATGAGGTGTATATTAAACTGCTCAGCCATCGCGTTAAGAGATCTGCGGCAGTCGAGGGCTGTTGCCTCCAGAGAATTGATGGCAGCCTGGCCATCCGAGTAAATTACAACGCCAGTGTTGGTTACTATGTTGTGACTCAGCCACTTGGCTACTTCCCATATTTCCATTATTTCGGCTTGATAGACACTGCAGGTATCTGGTAGTCTGTGAGCTATATCCAATCTAAGCTCTGCACAGTGTACTCCGAAGCCAACCTTTTTATCAAGCTTCGAACCATCCGTGTAAAAGTGGAGATGGTTTCTATTACCAGGTATTCTTCATCTCTGGCGCGAATCATAGTGATGTAATTTCTCTCGAAGGTGTACACCGTTGGTGAACAACGAGGGACTTAAAGAAATAAAAAGAACAGGCGAGTTTGAAGGTTGATCGAATACTAAATTTTATTAAACCAATTTTCGAAAGACTGCCATGGCAAGCCTTCCGTTGGTCTCTTATTGTCATTTCTAAGAATACATTAATAAATGAAAATAACCATAAAAGTGAAAGCAAACACATGTGACTAAATCTTAACTACTTACAACGAAATACATTTTAAACATTTCAAACATGTAGTTCTATTTTAGGGTTTTATTACCTATGATACACACAGTGTATTTTTGTTGCTACATTTACTTAACATAAAACGCTACCTTCGATGGGTTTTCATAGTTTTCCATGAAGAATACAAATTATCTAATTTACCAATTTCCATTTACATACAAATATCTTAGGCTACAACCAACGATCAGTTCAGAGAACTGAACAGTTGGTATATAGTCCACTCGGTCGGTTACCATAGCACTACACTTTGATATCTTCATGTGACCGTAGTTTTTGTACCTCCACATTGATAGGCAGTTTAATCTTATTGCCGCTTTGGTTGCAACTTCTCTCGCCACAATATTAATCGGCAGTATCTGGAGTAGGGCTTGTAGAGACTCGGTCGCTGTAGTCCTTAAGGCTCTGCTTATGCTCAGGCAGGCTGTTCTCTGAACCTTTGTTAGTAGGTTGGGGATGGTTAGTTTGTCAGTTGCCTTCCACCATACCACAATGCCGTATAGCAGTATAGGACGAACTACTGCTATATATATCCAGTGGACGATTTTAGGAGAGAGGCCCCACCGCGATCCTACAGCCTTTTTGCAGGAATATAAGCGACGTTGGCATTCCTTACACGTTCCAATACGTTAAGTCTAAATAACAGTTTTCTATCTAGAATTATTCCTAAAAATTTTGCACTTTCAGAAAAGACTAGATCTGTTCCATTTATCCGAGGTGGAGGGTGCACATGTGTGACGTTATTCATCCTAGTAAAGATAACCAATTCTGTCTTGTTTGGGTTTATGCCCAAACCGCTGCTTCTGGCCCATCTAGCCAATTTGTTGAGAGCCACCTGTAGAATGTCTCGGAGGACGTTTTCGAATTTGCCACTCACTGCGATTGCAACGTCGTCCGCATATGCCACAACCTTGCAGCCACAACGTTTTAGATCTAGCAGGATTTCATTCACCGCTAGGTTCCAAATTAGTGGAGACAATAGAGTTGCGGACCCAAGACAGAGTTGTGGACCCAAGACATGCTGTTATGCGTCTTCTGTTGAGCAGACTTTGAATTAGCCTAATCAAACTAGAGTTAACTTTTAGATGTGACAGTGCCGCAATTACTGCATCTGAGTGAATGTTGTTAAAACCCCTTCTATGTCAAGAAATGCCACCATGGTGAATTCCTTGAAATGCAGGGACGATTCGATAGTGCTCACAAGTTCGCCTTATTGTAAGCATGTTGGATCACCGACAGGAGTTTTGTATCCAGGTTTTCCTAATGAAATAATCTAAAGTCTTTCCAGACCTTTCAATAGGAAGGAGGATAGGCTAATTGGTCTGAAGTCTTTTAGCCTAGTGTGTAATATCTTCCCCGCTTTTGGTATGAATACCACTTTGGTATCCCTTCATCGATTCGGGATGTATGAAAGCCTGATACAGCCTACATAAATTTTCTCCAGCCAGGGGATAATGTGTTTCAACATTTTCTGCATTTCTGCTGGAGTGATGCCGTCTGGTCCAGGTGACTTGAAGGGCTCAAAGCTATTAATAGCCCAGCTTATTCTGGATCTCTCAGTCAACAAGCTAGCGACACTCGCAGTCCACTCGCACTCTTGTTGGTCCTGCTGATCCTCTGGTTCTGTTAGAGAGTTCCCCGGGAAATGTGTGTCGAGCAGTACATTGAGCGACTGCTCGCTGTTTTTGGTCCAATTATTTGCCTCATCCTGCAAGTAACTGTACAGGGTGAAGCTGATAATATTTTCCTCAGCCTTGCGGCGTCGGAGACCTTTTCCACTTCGCCACAGAAGGTATACCAAGAGCGTCAGTGCGCCTTTCTAAGCTCCTTCTTATAGACCTTGAGTAGCTCTTTAAAGGCATCCCAAACATTAGCGACCCCTGTAGATTTTTCATAGCCGTTAGCTCAGAAGTCCACCAATGGGGTTTAGTTTTACCCTTACCTTGTACCTTGTTTTTGGACAGGCTTCTTCAAGGGAACTATTGAATGATGTGGTGATATGCTCGACCAGATTATCCAGACCAGCTTTGGCATTCGGTTCGTACAGAAGTTTGGAGTTGAGGACTTTCTTGAAATTCTTTTCATACAGGTGCCACCTTGTGTTTCTCACATTTCTGTGGACGGCAGGTTCAGGCGCTTTTTCAGCGAGTTTGAACTCAATATAATGGTGATATGAGAATGAGTGGTCGTCCAGTACATTCCACCCAATAATTTTGTCTGACAGCCGGTCAGTAGCAAACGTTACGTCTAGTACTTCTTGTCTGTCTTTAATTGTAAAGGTCGGTTTATTACCTATATTACAAATACTTAGGTTGGTAGTTAGAATAAAGTCAAGAAGCGAATCACCCCTATTGTTTATATCCGTACTACCCCAGATAGTATGATGAGCGTGATGAGCGTATGCGCCAACAATCAGCGCAACCTCGTCAGACGTTGCTTCTTCTACTACTTCCCTGAATAGAGCAGTCGGTACTACAGCTTCATAAGGCAAGTAACTGGAGACCACCCAGTATATGCGATTACCGATCAACAGACTAGCAGATGTTTGGTCTTTACCACTTAAATTAGCCAGGAGAAAGATACTTAGATCTTTCCTGGCCAAAATGCAGGTTCTTGGAGTGCCTTCACAGTTGGCCACAAGCGGTTTAAAGTTTGGTGTCCTGATACCGCACACCCTTCCTCCCACTGCGTAGGACTCCTGTATCAGGACGCTGTCTACTGCACCTGTGTACAGGCGCTGCAATAGAGCCGCTGAGGCTGCTTTAGCGTGATGGAGGTTAATCTGTTAAATTCTTGCCATCATTGGTAATTGACAGATTAACATCCACCCCGACAAGGGTGTTATCGAACTCTTCGTCCGTATCATCGAGAAGCGTGTCCCCGCCAGATGCGTCAAAGAGTCCGGAGACTCCCCTCAGCCCCTCTGTATCAGAAGTAGAGCTTTTGTCCTCAGAGTAGGACGTTAAAGATCTTCTATTAGAGTTGGAGTCACCCGAAATAATGGGCGTGGATACCTCCGCACTTCCAGAAAGCTGCGTATCAACCACGGTGGACGACTCACCTTCCGCAGTGGAAACTGTATCCTGCTTGTATACCTTCAAGACTATAGTCTCGAAGCCATACTGTAGGGTTGCACTTGCACGTTGTATACGGCAGGTGGATTCAGCGTTAAGGATCAAATTGAACTGCTGCTTTTTACCAGCCGCCTCACCCACCTTGCTGATTCTCCAATTCTCAAAATAAGAAACTTTGCCGAAGGAACCATACCTATAAAACGAATTCTGATGTCCCGGAAAAAATCGCACTTTGACCCATTTAGAGTGCTCCAATCGAGTCCAAATGTAAGGAACCCCCAGGGGGTTCCAGGGGGTGTGCCACTGGCAAGGGTGGGTCGGGCCTCAAAAGTTAGTGGAGTCGGTCATACATTTGGACTGGATTGGAGCACTCTAAATGGGTCAAAGTGGGATTTTTCAAAGTTTCCCCTGCCCAAAAGTTCGACCCAAATTCCGGGACATCAGAATTCGTTTTAGAGGTACATATGTTTCCTGCGGCAAAGTTTCTTATTTTGATCCCTAGAATACGATTTTCACTGAGCAATGGCGACTTTTTTGCCTCCCCACAAATCGACCCGGCCTAGTGACTAGGGATGTTGTTTTTTTCGACAACATCCAACTGGGCAACCGGCCACACCTCACCCGCTCGACTCAAAGCAGCCTTATACAGGTTTACTGATCTGGCATCACCAAAATATAAGAGCTTTACTCTCCCCTGATGCCATCCTGCATCGTTGCAGATTGGTGGTGTGCCCGGCATTTCTCTACGGACAACGAGGTAATGAGCCATAATGGCTGAATGCACATGGCTCCATTTGTCCTTGAGGATGGATCCATCCTCACTATTCTGTCTATAACGGCCATCACTAGACTCTCCTTCGCCACTTCATTGAAGGGCTTGGTGAGTGTCCTGTTGATGGTGACATTAGGGCCTCTTGCCTTTTTCGAAGGCAGGGATTCATCAGGTGATCTGATTCTTTTGACTCTCCAGTTACTTGCCTTATGAAGCTGTAGTACCGACTGCTCTATTCAGAAGCAACGTCTGACGAGGTTGAGCTGATTGTTGGCGCAGACACGAACGCTCATCATAATATCTGAGGTAGTACCGATATAAACAATAGGGGTGATTCGCTTCTTGACTTTATTCTAACTACCAACCTAAGTATTTGTAACATAGGTATAACCCAACCTTTACAATTAAAGACAGACAAGAAGTACTAGACGTAACGTTTGCTACTGACCGGCTGTCAGACAAAATTATTGGGTGGAATGTACTGGACGACCACTCATTCTCAGATAACCATTATATTGAGTTCAAACTCGCTGAAAAAGCGCCTGAACCTGCCGTCCACAGAAATGTGAGAAACACAAGGTGGCACCTGTATGAAAAGAATTTCAAGAAAGTCCTCAACTCCAAACTTCTGTACGAACCGAATGACAAAGCCGGCCTGGATAATCTGGTCGAGCATATCACCGCATCATTCAATAGTTCCCTTGAAGAAGCCTGTCCAAACACAAGGTACAAGAATAAAACTAAACCCCAATGGTGGACTACTGAGCTAACGGCTATGAAAAAGACCTGCAACAAACTATTCAACAAGGATAAATCTACAGGGGTCGCTAATGTTTGGGATGCCTATAGAGAGCAACTCAAGATCTATAAGAAGGAGCTTAGAAAGGCGCAAAGACGCTATTGGTATACCTTCTGTGGCGACGTGAAAAAGGTCTCCGACGTCGCAAGGCTGAGGAAAATATTATCAGCTTCACCCTGTACTGTGGGTTACTTGCAGGATGAGGCAAATAATTGAACCAAAAACAGCGAGCAGTCGCTCAATGTACTGCTCGACACACATTTCCCGGGGAACTCTCTAACAGAACCAGAGGATTAGCAGGACCAACTAGAGTGCGAGTGGACTGCGAGCGTCGCTAGCTTGTTGACTGAGAGATCCAGAATAAGCTGGGCTATTAATAGCTTTGAGCCCTTCAAGTCACCGGGACCAGACGGCATCACTCCAGCAGAAATGCAGAAAATGTTGAAATACATTATCCCCTGGCTGGAGAAAATTTATGTAGGCTGTATCAGGCTTTCATACATCCCGAATCGATGGAGGGATACCAAAGTGGTATTCATACCAAAAGCGGGGAAGATATCACACACTAGGCCAAAAGACTTCAGACCAATTAGCCTATCCTCCTTCCCATTGAAAGGTATGGAAAGACTTTTAGATTATTTCGTTAGGGAAAACCTGGATACAAAACTCCTGTCGGTGAACCAACATGCTTACAATAAGGGGAAGTCTACAGAATCAGCCCTGCACGACCTTGTGAGCACTATCGAATCGTCCCTGCATTTCAAGGAATTCACCATGGTGGCATTTCTTGACATAGAAGAAGCTTTTAATATCAATCACTCAGATGCAGTAATTGCGGCACTGTCACATCTAAAAGTTAACTCTAGTTTGATTAGACTAATTCAAAGTCTGCTCAACAGAAGACGCATAACAGCATGTCATGGGTCCACAACTCTAACAAGGTTTGTAAACAGAGGGACCCCACAAGGAGGAGTACTGTCTCCACTAATTTGGAACCTAGCGGTGAATTAAATCCTGCTAGATCTAGAACGTTGTGGCTGCAAGGTCGTGGCATATGCGGACAACGTTGCAATCGCAGTGAGTGGCAAATTCGAAAACGTCCTCCGAGACATTCTACAGGTGGCTCTGAACAAATTGGCTAGATGGGCCAGAAGCAGCGGTTTGGGCGGAAACCCAAACAAGACAGAATTGGTTCTCATTACTAGGAGGTGTGGACCCTCCACCTCGGATAAATGGAACAGATCTAGTCTTTTCTGAAAGTGCAAAATTTTTAGGAATAATTATAGATAGAAAACTGTTATTTAGACTTAACGTATTGGAACGGGTAAGGAAGGCCAACGACGCCTTATATTCCTGCAAAAAGGCTGTAGGGTCGCGGTGGGCCTCTCTCCTAAAATCGTCCACTGGATATATATAGCAGTAGTTCGTCCTATACTGCTATACGGCATTGTGGTATGGTGGACGGCAACTGACAAACTAACCATCACCAACCTACTAACAAAGGTTCAGAGAACAGCCTGCCTGAGCATAAGCGGAGCCTTAAGGATTACAGCGACCGAGTCTCTACAAGCCCTACTCCATATACTGCCGATTAATATTGTGGCGAGAGAAGTTGCAACCAAAGCGGCAATAAGACTAAACTGCCTATCAATGTGGAGGTACAAAAACTACGGTCACATGAGGATATCAAAGTGGACTATATACCAACGGTGTACACCTTCGAGGGAAATTACATAACTATGATTCCCACCAGAGATGAATGGATTGGAAGAATACCAGGTAATAGAAACCATCTCCACTTTTACACGGATGGTTCGAAGCTTGATGAAAAGGTTGGCTTCGGAGTACACTGTGCAGAGCTTAGATTGGATATAGCTCACAGACTACCAGATACCAGCAGTGTCTATCAAGCCGAAATAATGGCAATATGGGAAGTAGTGGCTGAGTCGCAACATAGTAACCAACACTGGCGTTGTAATTTACTCGGACAGCCAGGCTGCCATCAATTCTCTGGAGGCAACATCCCTAAATTCACAAACAGCCCTCGACTGCCGCAGATCTCTTAACGCGATGGCTGAGCAGTTTAATATACACCTCATATGGGTGCTTGGGCATAGGGATATCCCGGAGAATTGCAAAGCCGATGAACTTGCTAGGAAAGGGACGACATTACAAATTCTCGAAGAATTTGCATATATTGGTGCGCCACTATCCACGTGCAAGCTTTGGCTTAGGCAAGAGGCAATCAGGCAGTGCAACGATAGATGGACAGAAATCGGCACCTGCAGAGTAGCTAGACAAATCTGGCCAATGTATGACCTGAGAAGATCAAAATATCTCCTCGCACTAGAGAGGCAAAGATTGTCTACGTTAGTATCAGTTCTGACGGGACACTGCTTGATCGGCGAATACGCCAAAAGATTGGGTATTGACTCTAATGACTTCTGCAGAAGCTGTGGAGATGAGGAAGAAGTGGAGAGCATTAAGCACTTGCAATGCGACTGTCCCGCTCTGAGTAAACGACGACTGGACATACTGGGGTCGGCTTTTCTAGGCAGCCTAACAGATCTTTCCAGTACCGATATTCGTACTATCGACAAATTTGTATATCAAACAGGTTGGTTTCGATGAGGGGCATTTCAGCCCGTGGTAACACTAGGGACCTAAACTGGTCTATGTGAGCTTGTATAAAAAATACGGCTGCCACCCTAACCTAAACCTAAAACTTAACAATAACACAGGCCAAATTTATCTGGTAAATAACATAATTCAAAAGATCAACAACTCACAAATTACTGTTCCCAGGCTGATCTTGACTTCTGCACACATCGGTATATCACCCAACGAAACAGCTGAACAGTGAACTACTGAGCTGAATTAAAGAGTTGTGTGAACTAGTTCGTTCAGTTCAGTATAGTGACCCGTTCAATTGAACTAGTTCGTTCACGAACTACACAACTCTTCCTATAACTTCAAGTCTCTCTGTTAAAGATGCCATTAATAACATAACACCCGTTCAATTGAACTAGTTCGTTCACGAACTACACAACTCTTCCAATAACTTCAAGTCTCTCTGTTAAAGATGCCATTAATAACATTAGAGAAATCATATGGAAAGATTGGACAGACTGTTATAAAGAAACATCCACACACAAAGGCACTTACTTCAGACAGTTTTTTGAGAAGCCACCAAAAATTCCTTGGTGTAAGGGCGTAATTGAGCCACCTACAAAAATAAAACTCATCAACAGGCTGCTCTCTGGACATACTTATAGCAGGGATCGGCACACTTATACAAACTTACAAAAGCATCTCTCTCAATGTAAACTGAATGAATTATTTGATACTCATTCGTTGTGTGAGAGGAGAGAACCGCCCACGGGCGCTGTTTTGCCGATCTCTGACTTATAGCAAAAATTGTTTGTTCACTGTTGGAATCTCACCCACAAACCTATGCGAAGATTGTAATATCGTTGAAAACAAGTAACACCTAATTTTCCAGTGCAAAAGATATACACAAATCAGATTGGAATATCAACATCTTTTTAACAAATATACTAACCTGTCAACTTTACTAAAAACTCGCAATTAAATCTATATGTTGAAAAGAAATCGAGAATACCAAAAACCAATTATCAAATATCTAATACAAGTATATGAATAATCATATGTAACGAAATAAACATCAATTTGTCACCGATGAAAGCAGTGTAGTCACGTAAGACGTGTCTACCAAGCCCTGGTATATGCATGCTTAAAGCATTAAACCAACCCAAATGACGTGGAACATAAAAACAAAAAAAAACGTTCGACATCGTAGGTCAGGCGAGTATTATCACAAAAAATAGGCACATCACAAAAGAAAAGTGGCACTGCTGAAACAAATGTGGGCAAATTGCCCTTTAGTCGCGGTACGGTAACACTGGTCAGGCGTATTTTTAACAGACGCCCAACGCATTCATTTAAGAGAGACCCTTACAATTATTGTATCACGGCAGGGATGGAAAATTAGAAAATTACTTTAATGGTACTTTTTAAACTAAAAAGGTATTTTTTCTTTAAATAATGTTATATTTGTTCATGGAAAATATTTAACGACATTTGGCTCCATAATTTCCCCTTTTTTAATTCGAATTTTTGGGAAAATATTAAATATATTGGCAAAGCTTTGTAACTAGTCTAAGTGAAATTTAGAAATACACAATTTTAAGAAACTTAATATATAATGGGTGATCCAAGTATAGATACTTTTTTCAATAAACTTTTTTTGACAGATCACGTGCGAGACGTGTCATGTTATTTTTGTTAAGTATTGTTTGGCATTTCATCATGGAAAGACCTACGCCTGAACAACGGTTTGACAACAAATTGACAGATTAATTAGTGTAATGTTATAACGGGTGATCCAAGTAGAGATACTTTTTCAATAGCCTTTTTTGACAGATCACGTGTGAGTCGTGTCATGCTGTCATGTTAGTTTTGTTAAGTATTGTTTGGCATTTCATCATGGAAAGACTTACGCCTGAACAACGTTTACGATTGTCATTCGCCAGTTCATCTGAGACGTAGCAAAAAAAAATGCCACAGAATGTTATTTCAAATGATAATAAACATTCCCCATTCAATTAGAATTATTTTTTTTATTTATAAGTTTGAAAATTGCATAATATATATAATACAAATATGTGTTGCATCGCGCCTATGTAGGCTTAAAGAGGTGTGTTGACAAAGAATATTTATACTAAAATATGCATATGCGTATATACAATAAATATGTATGTATATTAATATTTGCTTTTAGAATACAAAAAAAAATATTATTAATATATTATATAGAATATAATCAGTAACCATATAAATTGTAAGATACCTAATGTATGTAAGTTATTTCGTAAGAATGAAAAACGTTATAAGCGTTTTTAACCAGTATAATAAGAATTTTTCGAATTAATAAACATGAATTGAATTTGGCTCCATAAATATTGACAATGTCAGAAATTGATACGAACTTTCTAGTAATACTTGTTAATTAGTCATTCCACCTATATGAATTCCCTAAGATCATTTAATAGAATTATAAAATTGTCAAAATAATGCGTTGTTCTGAAGAAAAATTTTAATTATTATGTAGAAGCGGTTAGCAAAATGTACCATTAATATTTTATTTTCCGATAAAAAAATTTACGGTGAATAGAAATATTTGGGAATTTTTTTAAATTCATACATGTTCATGTATAAAAAATTTTTTTAAAAAATACGACGTCGAGCACGTGCTTTAGGAAATAAAATGTGACTTGATTATTATCGAATTACAAATATGAATTTCTATAAGAACAGCCACATGGAATTAACTGGTGGAATTAAAATAAATCCACAGATGAAAATGGTACTAAAATAGTCATGGGAGTACTTTTGAATGAGGAAAAGTAGTGAAGTACTCCCTTTTCCATCCCTGTATGATGGTAAAAGCAATGTCGAGCCGCCGTCGTCTGGAGCAGTATCGACTTTGGCCTTTAGAATGAGTCATTCTATAAATTTGTTTCAGTCTGTGCAATAGTTTTTATATTTTCGATTTTTTAAACTCTCGCCTTACCATGAAAACTACAGCGACCGACGTCTCTTCCAATGTAGTGTTAATTAAGTGTGAGCCTTGTAACGCTGCACAGGACGCTGAGAAGATGCTATTTCAATCGCCAAACTCTACAGCAACTGGCCTTCAAACGGGGAATATAAACAAGCGACCTGCATCATTAGACCTAAAAAGTTCTTCTAAAAAGCGTTTGGTTACTCCCTCTCATCTTGTTATAGAATCTCCTGAAACCCATCAGAAACCTTTGACGACCCCAGACCTAGACAAGATACTTCACCTTCTTCCAACTCCACAACCAGGTTCGATTTTCCAATCTAAAAATGGAGCTGTCACTTCGGAACAAGAAGCTTTTGGAAAGGGATTTGAAGAGGCATTACATAGTTTACATAATAACAATAAGCAAAATCATGTTGGTAGAAATGAAACTATTAACAATAGTAGTGGAACTCCAATATCTTCTTCTATTAGTGCTGTAACAACCACTAGCACCATGGCAACTGGAATGAGTGGTGGATCGTTCACATACACAGAGTTGGGTATGTCTTAATAAATCACGGAATCAACTGTATTGTCAATATTTTATTTTTAGAATCATTTAACTCAATTCCAATAAAAGACGAACCTCAGAATCCTCCCGTATCTCCACCAGTTAGTCCGATAGATATGGAAACTCAAGAGAAAATAAAACTGGAGCGCAAACGGCAAAGGAATCGTGTAGCTGCCTCCAAGTGTCGAAAGAGAAAGCTTGAACGCATCTCAAAACTAGAAGATAAGGTGAAAATGTTGAAGTGTGAAAACACAGATTTAGGATCGATTGTCAAAAACCTTAAAGAGCATGTTGCACAACTCAAACAACAAGTAATTGAACACATTGAGTCTGGATGCAGCATTCAAACAATGTGTAACGGTAGTGTTTTGTTACAAGGCAAATAAATGATATATAGCAACAAATTATTTACATACAATGTTTCAAATTGATATTTCCTGTTGTGTTACAGGACACGTGGTTTAAATGCTTTTTACACACACTCCTCGAAATGCGTCTAGATTTTCACCATTTTGTCATCTGAAATCCAAAATCACAACATCAAAAAAATCAAAATTTTATGTTTGATTATAGTCTATTAGACTAAACTACACATTCTTACAACATTTTGGAGTTCAGTATCAAAAATTTACCATTTTATGAGCGATATTCAAAATGACGTTACAGCAAACAAGGTCATTAAAAACGCGAAAAATTCATAAAATTTTATTTTATTTAATTCTGAGTGTACACCGCAACTAATTGCGCTAGATCAGTCGCCGCCAGTGGTAGCGAACGGACGTGTTATTGCAGAGCGTATAGTTTTTTCAACCTATTACAATAATATACTTATTCACCCAAAAATTATAAATTATGAAGATAAGTCATCCCGAGAACTGTCAAAATCTATCAGTTACGAACGAATAGGAATGAAATGTCACACGCGAAAAAACAGGTTTCCGCGAACATAGTTTGAACTTTTTTTGCACTAATCGATTGATATTAATTTTTTAATTGTGACAATTACAAAAAACTCGGGAAAATCGGTCCGAAATCCGCGGAAAAACTCACTCTTTGAACACCAACTCGTTGAAATTTTTATTCGTTCGTAACTGACAACTTACTCGCTCCGGGATGACATATCTTATTATTCATTATTTTTGTATTCACCTACCTACTACCCAACCAAAAATTATAAATTATGAAGATAAGTCATCCCGAGAACTGTCAAAATCTATCAGTTACGAACGAATAGGAATGAAATGTCACACGCGAAAAACAGGTTTCCGCGAACATAGTTTGAACTTTTTTTGCACTAATCGATTGATATTAATTTTTTAATTGTGACAATTACAAAAAACTCGGGAAAATCGGTCCGAAATCCGCGGAAAAACTCACTCTTTGAACACCAACTCGTTGAAATTTTTATTCGTTCGTAACTGACAACTTACTCGCTCCGGGATGACATATCTTATTATTCATTATTTTTGTACCCAACCACAAGGCAAAAATAATGAATAATAAGATATGTCATCCCGGAGCGAGTAAGTTGTCAGTTACGAACGAATAAAAATTTCAACGAGTTGGTGTTCAAAGAGTGAGTTTTTCCGCGGATTTCGGACCGATTTTCCCGAGTTTTTTGTAATTGTCACAATTAAAAAATTAATATCAATCGATTAGTGCAAAAAAAGTTCAAACTATGTTCGCGGAAACCTGTTTTTTCGCGTGTGACATTTCATTCCTATTCGTTCGTAACTGATAGAGTTTGACAGTTCTCGGGATGACTTATCTTCATAATTTATAATTTTTGCCACAAGGTGTTCTTAAAGTGGGGGTTGAATTTGTTGCATCGGTCTCAGGACAGACATTTTAGAAGTAGTCTGGAAGGCCAACATCGACGTACCTATTACGGGCAAATTTATGATTAACCCTGATGAAGTAAATGATATTATGGTGCAGGGAAAAATAAACCCAGTACCGGCGGAAATCGTTGATTTACTCGCGAGTCACGTGTCGTCGTTATCAAACAATCGTGAGCAAGTAACTTGTACGGGGTTGGAATCCTCGGATTCCGTAGTCAAAACAGATACAAGAGCACATCTAGCCTTTGGCAAAATAAACGATGAGGAAGATAAAGAAAACCCAAGGGGGGGCTCTAAGCAACCCCGGCTAGTGGGAACTCGGACTCTGAGTCATCAAGTGATAACAATATTACTATTGTTAAAAATCCGAAAAGACTGTCAGGGGCACAAAGAAGGAAACTGAATAAGATGAACCGGCAGAAGGTATTACAGGATGAATCTGACTCCTCTACATCTACCACAAGAGTCAGATCTCCCGAAGAGCATAGCGATGCGAAATCAACTAAGAAGAAAAAAAGCTCACCGACACCCAGCGCTTCGGAGAAACCTATTCAATCTACCAAAAAAGGAATTTCTAGTCAGAATCAGGGATGCCAACATAGTGCTTTTCGCACTAGATTTAGTGCTTTTAAGACCCCCCAATACGCGAAAAGTATTCATTTAGTGCCAAACGAAAAAAAGCACTAACTGTACGCTTTTCATATTTGTTGTTAGTGAAATTGCTAAAATTTCACTGAATTTCGAAAAAATTTAGTTTTTTTTACAGATGTAAAAAGATCCTAAAATGGATCCACAAAAATATAGGGAAAAAGATCCTAATTTCACCAAATGGCTGCGCCCAACAAAAGATTTTAAAGGCACTGGATGCACTTTTTTCGGATAGATTTTTGAATAAAGAAATTTTTATCTTAAAATAAAGGGTTTTGTAATTAAAAAAAAAATTTTGTGCTTTTTTACGCTTTTTAAATTTTTCGTTACGCTTTTGCTTCAGAAAAAGTTGGCATCCCTGGTCAGAATCCGTTAATGGTGGGAGGTGAAGTTGATCCTGTTGTTGAGAAGGTGAGTAAGTCCACCAAACCTTCCATAAAAGAGGGGGCCTCAAACAAAAAGACCCATTCTAAAGGAAAAAGCAAGGTGGCTATAAGAAAGGGTAAGGAAACACCATCTTATTCCCAAATAGCCAAAAAACATATTCAGGACGAACTACACTATGCCATAATTGATAGCAGTAGTGCGTCTGGCAGAATTCCCGAAGAGCAAAAGAGCATCTTAGAAGATTTGTTCTACACAAAGGTATTGGACCACATTCTCGAATCTAATGATGGACCAACAATCCAAGTAATGAGTTGCACGTTTGAGAGGGGCGTTTTGATGCTGAAACTGGCATCACAATGCTGTGTCGATGTCCTCGGAAAACTAGTGGAGAGCATCCCCTCAACTTGGGACGGCGCCAAGCTGAAACTGGTAAGGAAAAGCGACATCCCTGTACTCATAAAAACATCTTTCTATGTCAGAGGATGGGCAAGTGAGGTACCGTCAGAGCGCATACTCAGCGTCATTGGCAAACAAGATTCGGACATAAAGTGGGGAAGTGGGAAGTCTTCCACAGGAAAAATGATCCCGATGGTTCTCTGCTGGTGGTAGGCATAGACCCGTATTGCAGGGATAGCCTTGTCAAGACAAAAGGCATGGAATTTTTCGGGATTTGGAAAATCTTCTTTAAGATTGGAAAAACCCCCATTGGCAGGACAGTTAAGTCGAGCCCAAACACGAACGTACCGCCTGCAGTGGCAAACGAAAATAGTTTTTTTTCCAATTCATTACATTTTTTTTATTGAATCTTTCATTATTATACAATGAAAATAACAATAAGTGGACAAATCTTAACCTAAAATACTATTCTCTGGGTTATTGCCATTGCGAACAAACCATTGAGACTTTACACGATTTTTTTACTTAAACAAAAGGTTAACATTTCAAATTTAGGAATTCATAATTTCATTTCATTTTTTTGTTTTAGATTTTGATTAGGATTTGTTTTAATTTATATCATGTCCAGCGTATCTCTCCTTCGAAGGCGGTCATGACCTTCAAAATTTAGTAGTTCTCGAGCCAGGATGTTTGGATGATTGAATAGTTTACCCATGTAACACCGGCAATATTTTTCAATTTCCTCTTTTACTGTTGGCATGTTGAGATCCTTATGGATGTTAGCGTTTCTTATATACCATGGTGCACCTGTAATTAAACGAAGAATATTCGATTGTCTTCTTTGTAATTTGCATACATTTGAAGCGCACGCTGTACCCCAGAGCTGGATACCATATGTCCAAATTGGCTTCAATACCGTTTTGTATAAAAGAACTTTATACTCTGGATCTAGGGTAGATCTTTGGCTGATAAGCCACTGAAGTTGATTAGTTTTGAGTTTTATTTGAGTTACTTTAGAGTCTATGTGGCGCGACCACGTCAAACGCCGATCTAGGTGGATTCCAAGGTATTTTACATGATCCTTTTGGGGAATCTGTGAGTTGAAAATAGAAATTGGAGGACTTGCATCCCTTCGCAGGGTAAAAGTAACATGAGTACACTTTGAGGCATTCACCATTATTCTCCATTTTTTTAACCATTCTTCTAGGATTCGGACATGCGACTGCAGTTGATCGGACGCAACTGAAGGGTTTTTGTGAGTACTGACGAAAGCAGTATCGTCCGCAAAAGTAGACGTGAGCGTAAAGTTGGTTATGGGCATATCTGCCGTAAAAATAACGTACAGTATAGGGCCAAGAATGCTCCCCTGTGGGACACCGGCATTTATTTTCTTAGGGCTAGAAAAAATGCCATTTGATTTAACTTGAAAAGACCGGTTAGTCAAATAGCTCCTGAACAGTTTATGCGTGTTGATTGGCAGAAGGTCACATATTTTGTACAAAAGTCCTTCGTGCCAGACTTTGTCAAATGCTTGGGAAATCTATGAATAACGCCGAACAGTATTCTTTATTCTCAAAAGCTCTTCTGATGCAGGTTACGATACGGTGTACCTGTTCTATAGTATTGTGACTTTTTCTAAAACCAAATTGATGGTCAGGTATAATATTGTGAGAAATTATGTGAGGTGTGATTTTCTTCATGAGAATGCACTCAAACATTTTTGAAAGTATCGATAGTAAGCTTATAGGGCGATAGGATTTGACTTGATTTGGATCTTTGCCTGGTTTCGGTATCATCACGATTTCAGACCTCTTCCAAGATAGGGGGAAGTAACCTACACGGAGAATTGCATTGAATAAAAATAACACAATTTTCAAGGCTGAAAAGGGAAGTTCTTTAATCATTTTCGCTGTTATACCATCTCCTCCGGGCGATTTCTTTAATTTTAGTTCATTGACAGATTTTTCAACATCCTTTATTCTAAGCTTGATTGGGCCAGGAATTATATCATCTATCACGGGCTGATAGATTGGGCGACGAATTAAATCATCTGTCACGGGCGGATAGATTGGGCGTGGAGTTATATCGTCTATCACGGGCGGATAGATTGGGCGAGAAGTTATGGCATCTATCACGGGCTGATATATTGGGAGAGGAATTGAGTCATTTATCCCGGGCGGATAGATTGTGTGAGAAATTGTATCATCTATCACGGGCGGATAGATTGGGCGAGGAATTGTGTCGTTTATCACGGGCGGATAGTGTGGGCGAGGAATTATATCTATCACGGGCGGATAGATTTCAGATGTATCACTGTTGGGTGTAAAAACGGACTCGAGGTAGTTTGCGAATGCATTTACTTTCTCTTCTGTGCTTTTTGCCCAGTTCCTATTTTCAAGGCGAATTGGGGATTCATGCGCAACAGGACCTCGCATGTTTTTTGTGGCCTTCCAGAGACTATAATCTGTTTTCTGGGTTGGATCCAGAGATTGCAAATATATTTTTAGATCACTTTCCTCGGCCGATTTTAGGGCTGATTTCAATCTCTTCTGGCAATTTTTTAGTTTTTTTCTCAGTGCTGGGGAGCGATATTGTTGCCACTCTCTTCTTACGCTTCTTTTTTCATTGATTAACGCTTGGATGCCTATTGGGTTATTGGAGTTATCTCTTTTGAATGCGCTTTTTCGAGTAGCCACTTTAACAGCACTGTTTACAACGTCTGTGAATAGGTTTACCGCGGCTTTAATTTCATCCGTTGTACGTAACGATACACCATCGGATAGGTGTGAGCTAACGTATTTTTTATATTTTAGCCAGTTGGTATACTTATTGGGCAAACTGTCACACCCATTTTCATGATTGTTGTAAAGCAGTGTCAAAATGGTAGGCGAATGATCCGATGATAGATCAAGTGATAGACATAGAGATAATTGTTCACGCCTTATATTTTTTATTATAGCGAAATCAATAAGGTCAGGCGTTTTTTTCAGATCTGAGGGCCAATATGTTGGGTGACCGCTCGAAGCTACATCTAGTTTAGCAGATGTTATGGCTTTAAGTAGTTGTCTACCTTTTGGAGTAGTGAGGCGAGAGCCCCAAAATGTGTGCTTGGCATTGTAGTCACCTGCTACCAAAAACTTTGTGCCAAGAGTGGAGAAGAACTCCATGAATTGATCTTTGTTAATATTGTGCCTAGGGGTACAAAATATCGACGATATCACCAGATTTGTGCCTGTGATAGCGATAGAAGTTGCTTGTATATGCTCAGTCCTATATTCGGTCATAGGATAATGTTTGATTTTATTTTGGACAATAAGAGCTGTACCACCACAGGCTCTCCCGCTAGGATGTTTAGTATCGTATGTGGAATAACCACGTATCCTAAAACAATTTCTGGTTGAAAAATGTGTCTCAGAGACTAATAAAATATCTATACAGTGGTTTCGGAGAAAATTTTCTACCTCATTTCTGTGTTGGCTCAGGCCGTTTGCATTCTAATAACATATTCTCATTGGATTTATTTTTGATTTAACACGAGTTGCATAAGCATACTTTGATTTGTCATCATTTTTTGCATCATGCTTTGCATATTCAACATGAATGAATTCATAGTTTCTATTAATTTTTCTATTGAGTTTTCGAGGGTAAATTGAGGGGGTAACGAATTACCATTTCTTTTCATACGGGCGTATGACATATTTGGATGAATTGTATTCTTTGGGATTCGGTTTACGTTTGGATCGCTAGAACTAGCATTTTCTGTAGGAGATACAGTTCTTAAGCCTGGGAAAGGCGATGGAATATAGCTTGCATATGTTGGAGTTTTATTAACATTGTTTGATTTTTGCATGTGCTTATAGACAGGGCAACCCCTGTAGTTTGCTGTATGGTTCTCACAGCAGTTACTACATTTTTTTACGCCGGTATCTGTTCTAGTATGGGGACAGTGAACAAACTTGTGCACATCGCCACATCTGACACAAATGGCCGGTAATTTACAGTATGCCTTGGTGTGTCCAAATTCTTGACAATTTGTACATTGGGGAGGATCGGCTCGTTTTAAAGGTTCCTCGACTCGAATTCTACGGTTGCACAAATATCTTAGGTCGTAAATAGGATGAGGTGCGCCTTTTTTCTTTATTCTTGAAGAATCAAATGTTAGTTCTGTGATGATCAACTGAATGTCACAAAGGAAATCATTTAAATTACATTCATTAAATTTTAAATAAAATAACGTCATATAACGGAAGACAGCCGAATAAATGTTCATGACCATTCACAATAGTGTTTAATAAGTGGCATCTGTCGGTCAATACAGCCAGGTTTCCGAATCACGGTATTAAGGTGACAGAGATGTTCCAAATCTTTTTTTTACGATCACCCGTGACTGATATTGAGGAAGGTCAAAGAAGTTAGTAAAAGAGCAACTTCATTTAACGACCAGAACTTTCAAGGTTACAGTGACATTTAAACGAGTGAAGGTGATACTAGGCGAAGTTAGATAATTAGAAAAGTAAATTTTGATGTTTAAAATTTGAATGAAACTCGGGCGGAATAAATAATTTTTTTATATAATTTTCAATTTTAGAAACGAAAATCGAGAAAAATGGTGCGATTTAACGTTTGTACATATTAACATTATTTGTTATTATTTGTTTTGGTGAAAACTGAAAAGGTATGAATGAAATAGTTTAGAAAAGATTTCGCCATAAGTAATGACAACTATTTAATTAAACATTTGTATTTCGACGGTGATAGCACACAACGGACTGTCAGCGCCATCCATCAGTTCCTACCTATACTGACATTACAAAGTGGATCCCCAGAGAAGTCTGGACGACAACCACAATTTCCCAGTAAGTCTCATGTTGAGAGGGATTTTGTGAACTTTGGGTGTGCTTTTCAGTTTCACCACCTTCTGAATTAACCGCTAAAAGGTATGTTGAGCTAATGATAAAATTACCGCCATACTCGAAGTAACCTCAAAAAAGTAAACACGCCCGTTCGATAACAATAAATTTAAACTTTCAATGACAATTCAATTCGTAATTGTATAAAAAAAACTACCACGTGTCCTTTCTTGTCCTCGTGATTGTCCTCTATGTATGGCAATCAAAAAAATAATTTCTAGAATACAAAAATAAAAAAAAAATACAAAGAAATAAAAATTATTATTATTAACTTTTATATATATATATTACAACTATAACTATATTTAAGTAGTAAAAAGTAAGAAAACAAGATAAAAAAAATAAAAATATTACTATAAGTTTGGAATATATCCATTGAAACGTTACCTATATGTATTTAATAAGCTAAATGATTAAATAAAAGATATAGTCCGCGGACAAATATTGGCTAATTAATTAATAATAAATAATGTGAAATTGTAAAATTTAAAAATCAAAATGATTCGGTCTTGCTAAATTTTGTTGAACATGGTTGAGTAACTGAGGTGTGAGTAAGATGTGCGGATTGGGGCATTTTCATAACGTCGGAGCAAAGAAAATGTCACGGCATGCTAAATTGAGCATTTGAGGGAGGGTTAGCTCTCTGTAGAACCCTACCACCAAGGTTCTACCACATAAGAAAATGTTTCCCATGATGTCATCCAGCATTTCTCAAAGTAGGCATTTCCTAGTTCCCCATCTTTTCTTTTGATCCCTCTATTTCCTATTTCCCTTCTTTTACTATAATTTCCTCTTCCCTTTCTGTCCCTCCTTGTATCTTGTTCAATGTATCTTTTTTATCAGTCCAGGCACGAACATATTCAAAATTGGATAACTTAACGGAAAAAGAATCCCCCCCCATCCGACGAGTTCAAGCCCGGTAAAGACCTGCGTGCCATTTCCGTTACTGTCACCAGGGGTTATCACAATTTTTGGCGCCCAACGTTCAGGCCTCGGTTTTTTAAAAAAACAAGCCTGAAACCTCAATAAAAACTTTCGTTATGTATAATGGATGTCCTCTAGGAAGGTGCCGTAGTACCTGAGTAGCAACATTATCACAACGATCGAATATGAGAGATTTCACCAAGTTAAACCAATTGCATTTCAAAATCAGAAGTCGTGATCCTTGAGACTAAAGATCTAGTGGTTCACAAGCGATCTGATTTGATATGGAACTTGATATGACGTTGGTGTTGTTTTTATGTATTTTGTATTTTGTCTAACCAAATCCCAAAATGCCTAACTACTTACATATGAGACAAACTTAGCTGTAAATAAAACATTTCAAACATCCAGACATCATTTCGATTTAGGTGCTTTTATTGTAGAAAAGCATTGTTAAATTATCTTGACAATTAATTGTTAAAAAAAAAGAATTGATTTTTCTAAATTAATTAAAAAAACTGAATTCTAAATTAACAAAATATTATTAATTGATCCGGGATACATTTTCTTAAATACTCTCCGCCTTCTTACGAACGCAAAGTTACAAAACCGATCAACCAAACTGTACAAATCTGAAAAGAAAAACAAAACAAAAAAACATTAATATTTATTCTAGCACACTAATATAACTATACATATTATCTAAACTTGTATATAACTTGCTACTAATTTATATAAGTCAAACTAACAATAATATTTTTCACATTCAGTCAAATAATTCCGAACGATATTACGCACGTTTAAAAAAAATTTACATGTATATATATATGCACATATATGTATATATTAAAAAAAAAAAAACAATTTCAATAATACCCGGCTTTAGAGTATACAAAAAAACAAACCCTAAATTCCGAGGTTACAATTTCTAATTATAAAACTTAATGATTTATAACTAAAGAAAAGTAATTTCTTCAGAATCATCTAAATATATTTCGTTTGCCATAATCAGTATATCCACCAAACCATTCTATTTCACTATTAGTTTTGGATATATAAACAAATCAGTTATTGCCTCGAACAGTTTCAGTACACAAAATCTATGTCCTTGTTAACATAGGAGAAGCCGAGTTTATTCTAGCATAATTTTAGACAGCCAAAGTAGAACATAATGCAAGGAACTAGACCTTATAGATCCTCGGATAGAATAGCTGCCCGTAATGACAATTTACACCAAAGGGGGAATACAAATACGGATTCTAATCGTATGACAGCTACGTCAAATATGAATAATATCGCTACAGATAACGCTCAAGTAGAGACTGACGATTTGAACCGAACAGCTATACAGATACCGTCGCTATTATCCTTGAATTTTAATGGCGGGCAAGGTCCTCAGACAACGTCATCACCAGGGACTCAAGCAACAATTCCTAGCCCGGAATTCAGCAGCTTAACTGCCCAAGAAGTCCAAAGAGAACATTCAAGAATTCGGACACAACCGATTCAAAGACTACATACGGTAAACGAAGAAGTAAATCTCGATATGCCCATCAATGCAGACGGTATGAGTCTACGAGATTATGTAGGTGCATCCGTAGGAGCTGCCCAAGCAAGTATTATGCGACAAATGGAGCAAAATCTTGCCTTAATGATTCCTCGCATAGTACGAGAGTCGTTAAGATCGGAGAGAGGCACATCCACTGGGAATAATCACGACCCAAACTTTACTTTTACGTCACAAGTTAGACCACGCCAGAATGAGAATAGTTATCATAGTCAACCCAACCAAACATTGCCAAATTATCAGCAGAATTTTCGACCACAACAAAATTACCATCCACAACAGAATAACTATTTCGCACATCAGACGCAATGTCATGCACAGCACAGTAATGCGGGATATAATCCACCTAATCCGATGCACTTGGAGAAATGGGGATTAAAATTTGATCCCAAAACCAAGTCCATGAGCGTAGAGGAATTAATTTTTAGAGCTGAAATGCTTAGGGACGATTACAATTGTCCCTGGGATGTATTCATGAAAGGTTTCCACCATTTGGTTGCGGGCCAAGCAGATAATTGGTTATGGAATTTTCGTCATCAATACCCGACATGCGAATGGGATTTTTTGAAATACAATCTCATAACAAAATTTAGAAATTTCGAAAGCGATTTTGAAATTCAAAGAAGAATCGTAGAGCGAAGACAGTTATCATCTGAATCAGCGGACATGTATATAGCCGAGATAATAAAATTGAAAAACCAAATGAGAACTCAAATCCCAGAGTACGAACTGGTAAGAACAATAAAAGAAAACTTGCAGGATGACCTACTACAACTGGTTTTCTCTAAAGATATATACTCAATAGACAGGCTATTAGAAGAATGTAAGAGAGTGGAAAGAGCTATAGCGAAAAGGAGTTCCTACCGTCATCAATCGCACAAGTATCGACAAGTAAATGAAGTGAACTATGAGGATAATACCACTGAACATATAGATTTTCAATTGGAGGCACTAAGGCAAGTGAATTTACCTGCCCGACAGCTTAATTGTTGGAATTGTAAAACTCCAGGACATACTTTTATAGATTGTACCATAGAACAGAGAAACAAATTCTGCTATAAATGTGGGTTCGATGGTGTTAACTGCATTAATTGTCCAAGGTGCTTGGGAAACGGTCGGATGAACATCGTGAAGACTGGGCCCACATGTTCGACTCAGCCCCTGGCTCAGTGAATACCAGACAAAATCACGACGAGAATACCGACATGAACATAACAGATGAAGCCTGTTATAACAATAATACGCCTCTCGGAACAGAACCCGAACAAGTTTTAGTTAGCTTCAACGTCATGGCAGAACAAAGACATAAATTTCAAGATAATAATATGAAGTTTTGGAACCAGGAGACCTTAGAAAAACAGCCAATGAAAGTATTGTCAAACGAAGCAATAGATCAACCAATGAAAAGGAAACTTAAAAAGATAATACCATACGAGGAAAGATTAAGAAATTATAAGGAAAAAAAGCTAGAAATTTTTAAGGATTTGCAACCTAGGGTGAGCAGAAAAGTTGAGAAAGCAAGATTAGGATACGAAAGAAGAAAAAGGGAAAGGAAAATAATAGCTTCTTGTGCCATAAATATCGGGAATGACATCAGGCTTTACTTGGATGTTAGTTTAAACAATATTAAACTCAAAGGTCTCATGGACAGTGGAGCAACCGTCAGCTGTTTAGGCAATAATTGCTTAGAAAATGTATGCAAAATGAATGCACAAATAATTGATTTCAAATCCGACATAAAAACAGCTGATGGAAGAAAACATCAAATAGTAGGTAAAGTTGGACTTACGGTCCAATGCGGGAATAAAACTGAGAAAATGATATTTTATCTAGTGCCAAATCTAACTCAAGATTTGATCTTAGGATACAACTTTTGGCAGAAATTAGGTATTAAAATCGGTTTTGAAAACGAGTCGATAAATGAACTCGAAATTGAGGATGAGGAGCTTTTGAAAATGCACCATCTGACAAAAGACCAAAATACAGTTTTAGAAAATGTAAAACTTTCTTTTCAATGTTATACAAAACACGGTTTAGGTGAAACGAAGTTGGAACAACATATTATCGATACCGGAAACGCTACAAAAATGCGACATTATCCAGTAAGTCCGGCAGTTCAGAAACTGATATATGCTGAACTAGATCGTATGCTAGAGTTAGATGTAATTGAAGAGGCAAAAGACTCCGAATGGAACAATAGGGTAACTCTCGTTATAAAACCCAACAAGAACCGACTATGTCTCGATGCCCGGGAACTCAATAAAGTAACCCAAAAAGACGCTTATCCACTTCCCAATATTGATGGTTTGCTTTCAAGGCTAGGTGATACTCACTATATTTCTAAAATCGATCTCAAGGACGCATTCTGGCAAATTCCTCTCGAGGAATCCAGTCGGCCAAAAACGGCGTTCACAGTCCCAGGTAGGCCACACTACCAATTTAAGAAAATGCCTTTTGGACTGTGCAACGCTGCCCAACGTCTTTGCCGACTGATGGACAGAATCGTGCCTTCAGAGATGAGAGATCATATATTTGTATACTTAGATGACCTATTAGTAGTGTCACCAGACTTTGAGACTCACATGCACATGCTCAAAATCGTTGGAGAACGTCTAACAGCAGCTGGTTTGACAATAAACATGACAAAATCTAGATTTTGTTACAGAGAGCTGAAATATCTTGGTTATATAGTGGGAAGAGGAACTATAAAGCCAGATTCGGGTAAACTGGAAGCGATCAGGGATATAAAACCCCCTAGAAACCAGAAGGAAGTGCGTCGATTTTTAGGAACTGTGGGATGGTATCGTCGATTCATTCACGATTTTTCGACCTTAACCGCACACCTAACAGATACTCTAAAGAAGTCCCCGAAATTTACTTTAACCCCTGAAGCATTAGATGCGTTCGAAAAATTAAAAGTACGCTTGATTTCAAGTCCGGTTCTGTCTAGTGCGGACTTTAATAGACCATTTTTCGTCCAATGTGACGCATCAAATGTCGGAATTGGGGCCGTTCTCTTTCAGAAAGACGATGAAGGAGGAGAACACCCAATTGAATATTTTTCAAAGAAATTGAATACTGCTCAGAAAAATTATTCGACGACAGAAAAAGAGTGTCTCGCAGTAGTATTGGCCATAAAGAAATTCAGGCAATACATAGAGCTCATGCAGTTTACGGTCATAACCGACCACTCCAGCCTACAATGGCTGATGAGACAACAAGACCTCAGCGGACGACTCGCCAGATGGAGTCTCAAGCTACAACGTTTCAAATTTTCAATTGAGCATAGGAAAGGGACAAAAAACGTAGTACCAGACATGTTGTCCAGACTATATGTTGAGACCTTGTCTGTAGAAAGCACGAATATTATAAATTTTGACTCTGAAGCTTTCAGAAGCACAGAATATTTATCGTTAATCGATAATATCCAACAAAATCAAGAACGTCTACCTGACCTTAAAGTAAGTGAACGGATTGTATATAAAAGAGTCAAATTTAATACCGAAGATGTTGTTAGCGAAGAGGATTGTTGGAAAATCTGGTTACCAGAGGAGTTAGCCAAGGAGGTGATCACAAAGGCACATGTGAACAATACGTTTCATGGCGGTATATCCAAAACATTGTTCAACATCAGGACATTATTTTACTGGCCTGCCATGGCAAAGCAAATCAAAATTTTTATTAAAGGTTCCCAGCCAGAAAAATAACATCCTCAAAGCGTCGTGAAAGCACTGTGCACCATCATCACACGGTGGGATAAAGCGTTGTAAAAGCGTCAAAATGATAACACCGATATACGGTGTGACGGCGGTATTTAACAACGCTTTTGAAACGCTGTAAAAACAAAATTCATGACGCTTTTCCGATGGTTTGAAGGTAATTATTCCCAAAAAAATAGTATTTAGAAATCAATGAATCAAATGAAATATGTTATTTTTAAGGTATTCATTTAAATGAATTCATAAGTTAAATTGTCCCTGTAACATGCCAGCTTGTTCATACTTTAGATGTTGTAAAGGTAGCACTGGGTTTTTGCATGTCAAAAATGCACTGTAAAAGCGAATCCTGCAGTCTTTTATAGAAAATACAATTTCCACCTTAACAAAAAGAATAGTTCCTCATAGGAACTTCAAAATTTTGATAACAAAATCGTAGTTTTTGAAGAAATGACATATACTTCACGTTTATTTAAAAAAATCGTTTTCGTTTTTTTCGGAATTAAGCCTAATTTTTTGCAGGAAAAGATGTTCCACATAAATTTCATAGAAAATAGTTTAATTTATTTTACTTAAATAATCGGAAAGCCACACAATTCAAATGCTTTGCAATGACAATTGAATACTATAGACGTCGCATGGAGTTTGACAATTCGTTTAGTTTGTCTGCATATTGAAGATGGCGCTTTGTCTGGCTAAACTGTAAAGAGAGCGTTCGGCAAAGAGAGGAGATTTACTTTTATTTACTCTGCAAAGAGAGAAAAGATTTTCATCATTAATTTTGTTATATTCCAACTTCAAAACATTCAACTACAAAACAAACTGAACTTCAAAACATTCAACTACAAAACAAACTGAAAAACTCACTCCCTTCTCAGAAATTATTTGAGAGTACAAAAAGTCTGCATGTTTTGAAAGAGAAATAATTGAGAGAGGAATTCGAGAATGAGAGAAAGGCTGCTCGGACGCCACCTGGCGGATGAAGTCTGTAAATACCATGCGACGTCTATAGTATTCAATTGTCATTGTGCTTTGTTGTATGCTGGTGACGTTATTTTAAAAATTTTATTAAGTTAGTTTTTTTGCTTTTATACATAGTACACTAAAAACCTAGCTCTTTCGTTTTAGCATGTTTTGGAATGGAGGTATCGATTTAATGACTGACTTTACAAAAAGGATTCCTTTTCTCAAATTATTTGTTCTCCAAGAATTGTAAATCCATCATGAAACAGCGCTTTAAAGACATTTTAAGCAAGCGTTGTGAAAGCGTCCCAAAACAGTGCTTTCACAACGCCTTTTTCGTGGTACCGTCATAAATTTCTGGCCGGGTTGCGATACTTGCAAAGAGGTTAAACATCCAAAACAGATCCTTCGTCCACCAATGGGTAACGAAGTCGTTACTCATCGACCTTTCCAGAAAATTTACGTTGACTTTTTAGGGCCTTATCCCAGAACAAAGTCAGGTAATACATTTATCTTTATCCTTCTGGATCACCTGACCAAATTTGTGCTTCTTAAAGCAATGTCCAAGGCATCGACTAAAAATGTAAATAAATTCCTGATAGAAGAGGTATTTCACAAATTCGGCGTACCCGAAATTTTGCACTCGGACAACGGCAAACAATTTACCTCTGAGGCATTTCAAGAGCTACTAAAAACATTCGGAGTCAAACATGTGAAAACAGCTATATACACACCTCAATCTAATGCTAGTGAGAGAGTTAACCAGAGCATTCTGAGTAGTATTCGAAGCTTTCTACAATCCGACCAGTCCAGATGGGACGAAAATTTGTCCAAAATCGAATGTTCATTACGAACGACAGTACATTCTTCAACTGGAGTTACACCCTATTTCGCCTTAACCGGCTACAATATGATCACACATGCCCAAGCATATGAGATACTAAAAAAATTAAAATCTGTTGAAGAAGGCGACACTATGATATTACCAAATGCATCAAAAATGCAACTAATTCACCAAAAAATCGGACAAAATCTACACACTGCATATGAAAGAAATGTTAAATCGTATAACAAAAGAAGCAGATTAATACGTTTCAAGCCAGGTCAGGAAGTATACCGTAAAAACTTTGTACAAAGCAATTTTGCTAAAGGCATTAACGCGAAACTCTGCAAACCATGGTTGAAATGCAGAATTAGAAAGCCTGTAGGTAATTGTCAATACGAATTGGAAAATCTGAATGGACAACGTATTGGAATTTTCCATGCTCAACATCTGAAGCAATAAAAAGGAAAAATATTAAGGAAAATTTGTAATTCTACCTAACACCTGGTCTAATTTACATAACCCACAATTCCTACCAGAACCAGAACGGCCAGAAGACCGAAAATCCCTTCAACACAATTTGTGAATTTTCGGACTCTGAATTATAAACTACTATCACCTTAGTACCACAAAATAATGTCAACGTGAAGACCTCGATTTCCAATTATTTCTATCTAAGTTCCAATGAATAATTGTTACTAAATAACAATATTTAAATTTTCCATTTAAGGCCTTTGTAAAACCACAAATTTTGCACTTGGTAATGACAAATAAAAGGGGCGAAAATGTATGTATATATTTACATGTACAATACCCAATTCCTCTTACCAGATGAGGTCATTTACGGCAGAAAGAAGAAGCCAGTGCACCAGTTATTTGTAGTTGACAAGTATGCCTGTAAGGACGAGAAGAGAAACATTAATAATACGAACAATAAAGTAACCTAAAAAAACAAATGGGAAAAGACATTAGTTTCATCGAATACAATGGAAATAAATGTATGAAACTTATCTGTATTCATTTTCACGACTGACGCAAACAATATTATCAGATACCAGTTTGGAGGGATTGAGTTTTTTTGTATTACCAGGTAGCACAGATGATTTCTTGCATATCATTAATTTGCAGATAGTTTCATATCTGATTTTCGTGGCGTCTACATCAATTTTTAGCGCTCTATGTCGTGACAGTATCCTTCTGCCTGTCTTCACCTTATTAATTTGCAGCTGCCCATTTGAGTTGGTCATGTTTACTCTATGTGAGGATGACGATGAGACGATAATCTGTCCGTCCACACACAATTGGCACAGGTAGATAAAAACACAATATGTAACCACATATGTAAATAAACTGAGATGATTTCACACGAGACTCAAACGAAACGGAATTACCTGTAACAAAAAAATAGAATGTATTAAGAAAGGCCAACAGAATGACTTGAATGGAACCAACTTCCCTGGTAGGCATAGCCTCTTTTAAAAATGTTTCACAATATCGTCGATTCCAATGTCGCACGCTTCTATTTATAAGAAGGTAATCACGACACAGGACAAATGTACGGCCAAGAAGTTTTCCATTGTCGGTAGGCATTTATTGTATGTAGTTAACATCAATGGCATCATAGAGTTTTAAACAGTAAAGACGAAGAACCACTTCCTGGCGATACTGTTTTTTATCCATCCTTTTAGGTAGATATACAATACGCCATATTTGGAAGACCTCCTCGTTTTCCGTCTAGCCAAAGGAAGCGATTGATTCCTTCACCCAATCATGCCAACACGAGAACCGTCAATTCGGGCGATTGACTTTTTCATAACGTTGATTGTTTCCTCGAGAATTCGGTAGGCACTTTGTCGCACATTTATTGTTTATTTTCGTTTTCTATCCAAATGTTCTTAAAATTAATGGCACGGCTTGTAATTTTGCATTTTCTTCTTTTGGTGGAATATTTGTGTGGATGATAGATGTAAATAGAGCGATGTCAATGTTGTCAATACTGACGGCGTTAGCTAGACTACAAACGTGACGTCCCGCGATGTGAGAACTGAACACAGCCCAAGCTTGAACACAATTAGAACAACAGCGATAGCGTTTGATATTTCATGTCATAGAATGAAAAATCACGCTCTTTCTAGGATGCAATGATCATTGCCCAACACTTAACACTTAACGGGTTGCGCGTGAAGCGTTGGCTTTGTGATGATCAACTGAATGTCACAAAGGAAATCATTTAAATTACATTCATTAAATTTTAAATAAAATAACGTCATATAACGGAAGACAGCCGAATAAATGTTCATGACCATTCACAATAGTGTTTAATAAGTGGCATCTGTCGGTCAATACAGCCAGGTTTCCGAATCACGGTATTAAGGTGACAGAGATGTTCCAAATCTTTTTTTTACGATCACCCGTGACTGATATTGAGGAAGGTCAAAGAAGTTAGTAAAAGAGCAACTTCATTTAACGACCAGAACTTTCAAGGTTACAGTGACATTTAAACGAGTGAAGGTGATACTAGGCGAAGTTAGATAATTAGAAAAGTAAATTTTGATGTTTAAAATTTGAATGAAACTCGGGCGGAATAAATAATTTTTTTATATAATTTTCAATTTTAGAAACGAAAATCGAGAAAAATAGTGCGATTTAACGTTTGTACATATTAACATTATTTGTTATTATTTGTTTTGGTGAAAACTGAAAAGGTATGAATGAAATAGTTTAGAAAAGATTTCGCCATAAGTAATGACAACTATTTAATTAAACATTTGTATTTCGACGGTGATAGCACACAACGGACTGTCAGCGCCATCCATCAGTTCCTACCTATACTGACATTACAAAGTGGATCCCCAGAGAAGTCTGGACGACAACCACAATTTCCCAGTAAGTCTCATGTTGAGAGGGATTTTGTGAACTTTGGGTGTGCTTTTCAGTTTCACCACCTTCTGAATTAACCGCTAAAAGGTATGTTGAGCTAATGATAAAATTACCGCCATACTCGAAGTAACCTCAAAAAAGTAAACACGCCCGTTCGATAACAATGAATTTAAACTTTCAATGACAATTCAATTCGTAATTGTATAAAAAAAACTACCACGTGTCCTTTCTTGTCCTCGTGATTGTCCTCTATGTATGACAATCAAAAAAATAATTTCTAGAATACAAAAATAAAAAAAAAAAAAATACAAAGAAATAAAAATTATTATTATTAACTTTTATATATATATATATTACAACTATAACTATATTTAAGTAGTAAAAAGTAAGAAAAAAAGATAAAAAAATAAAAATATTACTATAAGTTTGGAATATATCCATTGAAACGTTACCTATATGTATTTAATAAGCTAAATGATTAAATAAAAGATATAGTCCGCGGACAAATATTGGCTAATTAATTAATAATAAATAATGTGAAATTGTAAAATTTAAAAATCAAAATGATTCGGTCTTGCTAAATTTTGTTGAACATGGTTGAGTAACTGAGGTGTGAGTAAGATGTGCGGATTGGGGCATTTTCATAACGTCGGAGCAAAGAAAATGTCACGGCATGCTAAATTGAGCATTTGAGGGAGGGTTAGCTCTCTGTAGAACCCTACCACCAAGGTTCTACCACATAAGAAAATGTTTCCCATGATGTCATCCAGCATTTCTCAAAGTAGGCATTTCCTAGTTCCCCATCTTTTCTTTTGATCCCTCTATTTCCTATTTCCCTTCTTTTACTATAATTTCCTCTTCCTTTCTGTCCCTCCTTGTATCTTGTTCAATGTATCTTTTTTATCAGTCCAGGCACGAACATATTCAAAATTGGATAACTTAACGGAAAAAGAACCCCCCCCCCATCCGACGAGTTCAAGCCCGGTAAAGACCTGCGTGCCATTTCCGTTACTGTCACCAGGGGTTATCACAGTTCAACCTTAAACATGGGCTGAGGAATTTTCTTTTTATTTGTAATGTTTATTATGGATTTAACTTCATAACCCTCTTTAGCAAGTTCATCGATTATTTCAGCTGTTGAAACTGTACTATCAAGACCCTTAATTACTACCACGAGACCTTTTGAACTCTTAAGCTGGTAGGTTTAGGTTTAGGTTAGGGTGGCAGCCGTATTTTTTATACAAGCTCACATAGACCAGTTTAGGTCCCTAGTGTTACCACGGGCTGAAATGCCCCTCATCGAAACCAACCTGTTTGATATACAAATTTGTCGATATTACGAATATCGGTACTGGAAAGATCTGTTAGGCTGCCTAGAACAGCCGACCCCAGTATGTCCAGTCGTCGTTTACTCAGAGCGGGACAGTCGCATAGCAAGTGCTCAATGCTCTCCACTTCTTCCTCATCTCCACAGCTTCTGCAGAAGTCATTAGAGTCAATACCCAATCTTTTGGCGTGTTCGCCGATCAAGCAGTGTCCCGTCAGAACTGATACTAACGTAGACAATCTTTGCCTCTCTAGTGCGAGGAGATATTTTGATCTTCTCAGGTCATACCTTGGCCAGATTTGTCTAGCTACCCTGCAGGTGCCGATTTCTGTCCATCTTTCGTTGGACTGCCTGATTGCCTCTTGCCTAAGCCAAAGCTTGCACGTGGATAGTGGCGCACCAATATATGCAAATTCTTCGAGAATTTGTAATGTCGTCCCTTTCCTAGCAAGTTCATCGGCTTTGCAGTTCCCCGGGATATCCCTATGCCCAGGCACCCATATGAGGTGTATGTTAAACTGCTCAGCCATCTCGTTAAGAGATCTGCGGCAGTCGAGGGCTGTTTGTGAATTTAGGGATGTTGCCTCCAGAGAATTGATGGCAGCCTGGCTGTCCGAGTAAATGACAATGCCAGTGTTGGTTACTATGTTGCGACTCAGCCACTTGGCTACTTCCCATATTGCCATTATTTCGGCTTGATAGACACTGCAGGTATCTGGTAGTCTGTGAGCTATATCCAATCTAAGCTCTGCACAGTGTACTCCGAAGCCAACCTTTTCATCAAGCTTCGAACCATCCGTGTAAAATTGGAGATGGTTCCTATTACCTGGTTTTCTTCCAACCCATTCATCTCTCGCGGGAATCATAGTGATGTAATTTCTCTCGAAGGTGTACACCGTTGGTATATAGTCCACTCGGTCGGTTACCATAGCACTACACTTTGATATTCTCATGTGACCGTAGGTTTTGTACCTCCACATTGATAGGCAGTTTAATCTTATTGCCGCTTTGGTTGCAACTTCTCTCGCCACAATATTAATCGGCAGTATATGAAGTAGGGCTTGTAGAGACTCGGTCGCTGTAGTCCTTAAGGCTCCGCTTATGCTCAGGCAGGCAGTTCTCTGAACCTTTGTTAGTAGGTTGGTGATGGTTAGTTTGTCAGTTGCCGTCCACCATACCACAATGCCGTATAGCAGTATAGGACGAACTACTGCTATATATATCCAGTGGACGATTTTAGGAGAGAGGCCCCACCGCGACCCTACAGCCTTTTTGCAGGAATATAAGGCGACGTTAGCCTTCCTTACACGTTCCAATACATTAAGTCTAAATAACAGTTTTCTATCTAGAATTATTCCTAAAAATTTTGCACTTTCAGAAAAGACTAGATCTGTTCCATTTATCCGAGGTGGAGGGTCCACATGTGGGACTTTATTCATCCTAGTAAAGAGAACCAATTCTGTCTTGTTTGGGTTTATGCCCAAACCGCTGCTTCTGGCCCATCTAGCCAATTTGTTCAGAGCTACCTGTAGAATGTCTCGGAGGACGTTTTCGAATTTGCCACTCACTGCGATTGCAACGTCGTCCGCATATGCCACGACCTTGCAGCCACAACGTTCTAGATCTAGCAGAATTTCATTCAACGCTAGGTTCCAAATTAGTGGAGACAGTACTCCTCCTTGTGGGGTCCCTCTGTTTACAAACCTTGTTAGAGTTGTGGACCCAAGACATGCTGTTATGCGTCTTCTGTTGAGCAGACTTTGAATTAGTCTAATCAAACTAAAGTTAACATTAAGATGTGACAGTGCCGCAATTACTGCATCTGAGTGAATGTTGTTAAAAGCCCCTTCTATGTCAAGAAATGCCACCATGGTGAATTCCTTGAAATGCAGGGACGATTCGATAGTGCTCACAAGTTCGTGCAGGGCTGATTCTGTAGACTTCCCCTTATTGTAAGCATGTTGGTTCACTGACAGGAGTTTTGTATCCAGGTTTTCCCTAATGAAATAATCTAAAAGTCGTTCCAGACCTTTCAATAGGAAGGAGGATAGGCTAATTGGTCTGAAGTCTTTTGGCCTAGTGTTTGATATCTTCCCCGCTTTTGGTATGAATACCACTTTGGTATCCCTCCATCGATTCGGGATGTATGAAAGCCTGATACAGCCTACATAAATTTTCTCCAGCCAGGGGATAATGTATTTCAACATTTTCTGCATTTCTGCTGGAGTGATGCCGTCTGGTCCAGGTGACTTGAAGGGCTCAAAGCTATTAATAGCCCAGCTTATTCTGGATCTTTCAGTCAACAAGCTAGCGACGCTCGCAGTCCACTCGCACTCTTGTTGGTCCTGCTGATCCTCTGGTTCTGTTAGAGAGTTCCCCGGGAAATGTGTGTCGAGCAGTACATTGAGCGACTGCTCGCTGTTTTTGGTCCAATTATTTGCCTCATCCTGCAAGTAACCCACTGTACAGGGTGAAGCTGATAATATTTTCCTCAGCCTTGCGGCGTCGGAGACCTTTTCCACTTCGCCACAGAAAGTATACCAAGAGCGTCTTTGCGCCTTTCTAAGCTCCTTCTTATAGATCTTGAGTTGCTCTTTATAGGCATCCCAAACATTAGCGACCCCAGTAGATTTAGCCTTGTTGAATAGTTTGTTGCAGGTCTTTTTCATAGCCGTTAGCTCAGAAGTCCACCATTGGGGTTTAGTTTTACCCTTGTACCTTGTTTTTGGACAGGCTTCTTCAAGGGAACTATTGAATGATGTGGTGATATGCTCGACCAGATGATCCAGATCGGCTTTGTCATTCGGTTCGTACAGAAGTTTGGAGTTGAGGACTTTCTTGAAATTCTTTTCATACAGGTGCCACTTTGTCTTTCTCACATTTCTGTGGATGGCAGGTTCAGGCGCTTTTTCAGCGAGTTTGAACTCAATATAATGGTGATCTGAGAATGAGTGGTCGTCTAGTACATTCCACCCAATAATTTTGTCTGACAGCCGGTCAGTAGCAAACGTTACGTCGAGTACTTCTTGTCTGTCTTTAATTGTAAAGGTCGGTTTATTACCTATGTTACAAATACTTAGGTTGGTAGTTAGAATAAAGTCAAGAAGCGAATCACCCCTATTGTTTATATCCGTACTACCCCAGATAGTATGATGAGCGTTCGTGTCTGCGCCAACAATCAGCTCGACCTCGTCAGATGTTGCTTCTTTGACTACTTCCCTAAATAGAGCAGTCGGTACTACAGCTTCATAAGGCAAGTAACTGGAGACCACCCAATATATGCGATTACCGATCTCCAGACTAGCAGATGTTTGGTCTTTACCACTTAGATTAGCCAGGAGAAAGATACTTAGATCTTTCCTGGCCAAAATGCAGGTTCTTGGAGTGCCTTCACAGTTGGCCACAAGCAGTTTAAAGTTGGGTGTCCTGATACCGCACACCCTTCCTCCCACTGCGTAGGGCTCCTGTATCAGGACGATGTCTACTGCACCTGTGGACAGGCGCAGCAATAGAGCCGCTGAGGCTGCTTTAGCGTGATGGAGGTTAATCTGTAAAATTCTTACCATCATTGGTAATTGACAGATTAACTTCCACCCCTACAAGGGTGTTATCGAACTCTTCGTCCGTATCATCGAGAAGCGTGTCCCCGCCAGATGCGTCAAAGAGTCCGGAGACTCCCCTCAGCCCCTCTGTGTCAGAAGTAGAGCTTTCGTCCTCAGAGTAGGACGTTACAGATCTTCTGTTAGAGTTGGAGTCACCCGAAATAATGGGCGTGGATACCTCCGCACTTCCAGAAAGCTGTGTTTCAACCGCGGTGGACGACTCACCTTCCGCAGTGGGAACTATATCCTGCTTGTATACCTTCAAGACTATAGTCTCGAAGCCATACTGTAGGGTTGCACTTGCACGTTGTATATGGGAGGTGGATTCAGCGTTAAGGATCAAATTGACCTGCCGCTTTTTACCATCCGCCTCACCCACCTTGCTGATTCTCCAATTATGGGCGGGCAGACCAGGATTGGAATCTTTTATTATTTCTAATATGTCAGCCGGGTTGGAGGGCTCTTCTGTAACCCAGGTGATGGCTCTAGGATGACTAGGGATGTTGTTTTTTTCGACAATATCCAACTGGGCACCCGGCCACACCTCACCCGCTCGACTCAGAGCAGCCTTATACAGGTCTACTGATCTGGCATCACCGAAATGTAAGAGCTTTACTCTCCCCTGATGCCATCCTGCATCGTTGCAGATTGGTGGTGTGCCCGGCATCTCTCTACGGACATCGAGGTAATGAGCCATAATGGCTGATTGCACATGGCTCCATTTGTCCTTGAGGATGGATCCATCCTCACTACTTCTGTCTATAACGGCCATCACTAGACTCTCCTTCGCCACTTCATTGAAGGGCTTGGTGAGTGTCCTGTTGATAGTGACATTTGGGCCTCTTGCCTTTTTCGAGGGCAGGGGTTCATCAGGTGATCTGATTCTTTTGACTTTATTAGCCGTTAACACAGCTGAATTTGTGGCTCTTTCAGCCGGCTGATTGGCCTTAGAAGCATCTAAGACGCCTTTAGCCCAGGTAAGTGACTCTTTTTGTTTTTCGGTAAGAGCCGAAACCTCAACAGCCTCCAACTTCGTCAGAACTCTGAGCGCTATCCGGTGCTCATTGTGTTTCCGTTTTGACGGTCGGACGTGACGTTTTCCCCTCACCGTACCACCTGTTGTGAGTACTGGGGGGAAATTTTCACCATGTTTGGTGTGGTCGGCTTTGGCCAAGACCAACGGACGGACAGTAGGACGATTGGGGAACCCCGCTCCATCGGAACGCGAAGGCATCCCCGCCAATGATTTTTTTTCCGTATTAGCCCGTAATAGGTACTACGATGTAGGCCTTCCAGACTTTGTACAGATTTTGTTTTATTTTTTGCGATTGCGTAATAGGTATAATAGATTTTAACTATCCGCTCTGTGCTAAACACGTCCGTTCACTACGACTGATCAGCATCGAATCCTTAAGCTGGTAAGTGTAGTAATTCTTTTTCTCGAAATCGAGCAACCCAACCACCTTTCTATAAGACACTTCGGTGTGTGTCTGAATTTTTGTTTCGTATACATTGCCTCTACGAAGTGAAGCAACATAGAAGTTTTCTTTGCCTAGTAGCTGGGACAGCTTATTTACCAACGCGTTAGTTGTTTGTTCCCGCAAGAAAAGCGGAGGTGGTTTGGGTTCTCTTATAGTTTCATTTGTTTCTTCATTACTATCCTCAGAGCTGGGGAGGTCAAATCGGTTCGAACTTACCGCATTCATTCCTTTGGAAACTTTGGAATCTGGTTCCTTATGAGGAGACCTTGCACTTGCCTTTCGTTTTGTCACTAAAATATATCTATACCATGTATTTTCTCATCTTTGCCCGTTGTACTGTTTGGATTTGTACCTTTGGGAATTGTTCCTGTTGCTGTGGCAACACTATTTCCATTCGGATTAGCTACTGAACTTGAAAGCATACTTTTAGGCACTACGTTATTTTGCATTGTATTTGTTAGCATTTCTATTTGATTTGTTTCACTACTTGACAACTGCGGTGAGAAAAAGCGCGCATTGTTTGGGGTTTTGGCCGTCAAAAAGAGGCTGTCATCTCTTCTAGGCGTTGTTGTTGCGTTACTTTCTGTATTTGTCACAGAAATGTACGCATTTCTGCCATTAAGACTTAACCGCCTCTCAACGGAGGGAGTGAGAGACATGCACGAATATTTGTTTTTGTAAATTTCCTTTGTTTATTTATGAACAACCAACACAGCAAGCACTATGATTTTTAACTTGATTATTTTTCTTGCAAAAAGTTACACTTTAGCAATAAACTTTAACACAGAATTATAACCAAATCACTTGTTAATAGCGTCCAACTCGCTTTATATGCTTTAGCAGGGTTAATCCCAAAGAAAATAATTTTTTAATAGCATATTTGTGAGAGCCACTATAAACACGTCTGTACGCAACTATGTTGCCAACGAAAATAGTGAACAGAAAGAAGCGAGTGAGAGTGAGTGACATCGCCAATTTGCCGATAACATCATCAATTTTGCAGAAAGTTCCCAGCAAAGGTGGCGATAAGGATATGAAGAGGAGCACAAAAACTCAAAACAAAGAGGGAGCGACAAAAAACAACACCGCCTTCCTAAAAGAGGTCGATAACATTACCAAATTGCCGATAATATCACCAATTTTGCAGAATGTTTCCAGCAATAGTGGTGATAGGAATAGGTACATAAAGAATCAAAACAAAGAGGGAACGACAACAAGTAACACCGCCTCTCAAAGAGGTATACTTGAAGAGTGTGTAATAGGTAGTAAACGAAAGGAGGAGAAAGACTCACTACCAAATAAAGAGGGTGTTTGCGGAGCAATGAGATGAAAAGAAAATAAATAAAAAGGCAGATGTGGTTAGATTTTTTTTTCCAATAATGTTTGGAGTTGTTTATTGTGATAATTGTCGTAGAACAATTACTTTACCTTTTATAACAAAATGTTGGGAATGCTGTTCGGACGAAATCCAAATAACGAGTGAGTTACAAAAGAAAGTAAACAAAGCTTGGATGCCGAAAGGCCGCGCTTGGTAGCTTTTTACTCGTTAGATTCTGTCGTACTTTCTTGTACTTTTGGTCGTAAACCACAAAGTCGTATTTGAAAGTAGTAGACAGAATCTAACGCCGGGGAAATTGCGGAATGCCACTTAATGAGGAAAATGAAACGGGGGAAATTAAAGTAAAAATATTTTGAACTTAAACATTGCCGCCCGCCTTGCAACATCCAGCTATGTTGTAAATTAAATTTAGACTGTTACTTAGATAATACAAATTTTACATCGAAATTATAATGCGAAAACATTATTGCAAAAAAAATATACATTCTTTTTCATTGTTTTTTTTTTTTTTTTTATTTTTTCATAAAAATGTGCTCGACGAGCTAGTAGGTCTGACAGACCAAAGCCAACTTTAAAATGGACCGACCGGCCCGTTGACATACTTTAAGTTATATTATTATAGATTACATGGACCCGATATAACCCACCCGAAAATGGTGAGTTGGGCCCATGGGAAACCGGGGCAAAAGCTCTCTTTGCCAATGTTAACGGGGTGCAGCGGAAGTTTCTCAGCCAACGTCCGACAAACTCTGCTGTGCCCCGAGCAAGGGTCCAAAAGAGCTCTCACCGGTATTCGTCGGTCGGGCAGGATAAGTATTACCACTGCCGTAGGCCCAACGGTGACAACGGACTGAATAGCCATTATCGGACGTGATGTAGGAGCAGGAAGCGGACGATTAATTTGATCGGACATACGATTTTCTGAGGACGGACGTGGATGTTTATCGGACGGACCTTTTCCAGCGGACTGACGTGTATTCTGTTGTTTATGTGCGGGAGGAGCCTTTTGTTTTGTAGCCGGACGTGATCCGGAGGAGTGGGACGGAGAGGAAGGACCAGAATGGAGAAGGGTGTGGTGGTCAGCTTGACAAATTTTGCACCGTTGCTTTCTAGGGCAATCGCGTACAAGGTGCGTAGTGTCCAAGCAATTGGCACAGCAACGATGTAACACGATTGTGCGAAGTTTCCTCTCCATCCGCATAGCCTGAAATTCCCTACAATTTCGGAGATGATGTTTCGCATGGCAGACTACACATGGAACTTTCCAATGCCGCCTTCCCGAGCCCGGTTCCTTTCGACAAGATGCCGAAAGTGGTGGCGACGCCACAGTATTAACTCCGGAAGAAACTTCCGGAGCCGCCGACGGCGGATTTTTATTAGTATTTACTGCCTCTTCGTCTTGCGGAGGCAAAGTTTCCGATTCCAATGCGGAAGGCGTTGAAGTCTCGGAGGAGACGGTTTTTTCTCCCGAGAGAGGTGTGACCTGAACCTCTTGTTCCTCGTCGGATATGGGGACGTCATCCTCATAGTCGGGGAGAGTCGCTGCCATCGTGCCTAGATTTTCCATATTTCTGCGAAAAAATAGAGAGGGCGACATGGCGAAACAAGGAACGAGAAATATTAATTAGTAGGATCTGAAGAGACCCTAAGTCGTCTTACAACGTTCGAAAAGCCCGAATATTCACGATAGGGACACAACCGTCAACCTAATTTTTCAAATCTAACTGAAAAAAGGAGAGGACGCGATACCGACGCGAAAAGTGGACTCATTGCGGCAAAATTACTAATTTAGCTACTGGGCGTTTTACGATACCGTTTTCTATTCGAATATCCGCGACCCGAACGTGACCGTCGGACCCCGGATGAACAGCAACTACTCGACCTAACTTCCACGACGTGAGGGGTAATTGCTCGTGCCGAATAACGACTAAATCATTATTTTTTATGTCGCGCTGCGGATACTTCCATTTGTAGCGTTTATGTAGGCCCTTAAGATACTCGTCTTTCCACCGAAGGCACAATTGTTGAGTTAGAGCTTTAATTTTCCGATACCTATTGACTAGATGTAGCGGAGATTCGTCGATTTGAGGCTCCGGAGGAGCGAGGATCGGAGACCCAATAAGAAAATGTCCTTGCGTAAGTGCTACTGTATCATTAGGATTATCATTCATCGGACAAAGAGGGCGGGAGTTCAAACACGCCTCTATTCTAGCAAGAATTGTTGAAAGTTCCTCAAACGTATATTTGAAGTTTGCCGCATGTTTTCGAAAATGCAATTTAAAACATTTTACGGCGGCTTCCCAGAGGCCACCCATATGGGGTGCTCCGGCAGGGATAAACTCCCAAGAAAGTTCCTGATATTGATATGAGGAACACAAGATATCGCGGTTTTCGCGAAGTACAGATCTAAAATCTCTTTCTAATTCCCGGGATGCACCAACGAAGTTAGTGCCATTATCAGAAAATATAGTTTTAGGGCAACCACGACGTGATATAAATCTTTGAAAGGCAGCCAAAAAGGTTGTCGTAGACAAATCTGACGTAGCCTCGAGATGTATGGCTTTCGTAGAAAAGCATACAAAAACGCAAACGTAACCCTTAGTTATTTTGCAAGCCCGACCTGTAAAGGATTTAAGATCAAAAGGACCGGCAAAATCAACGCCAGTAGTGGCGAACGGTCGGGATACAATGGTCCTCTCCGGAGGGAGAGCAGCCATAATCTGAGTGCAAGACCGCTTTCTGTCTAACACACAGCGTTTACATCTATTAATTGTTGTTTTGACTAAAGAGGTGAGGCGTGGGATCCAGTATTCATTGCGAAGGATGCGTAGCATCAACTGGTTTCCTCCATGGATGGAAATTAAATGAATATTGGAAACTAATAGGGAGGCAAAACGGCTAGCGTAGGGAACAATTATGGGGTGCCTTTCTGAATAAGACAGGGTTGGTGATCGCGCTAAACGCCCGTTTAGACGAAGTACACCCGAGTCATCCAGAAATGGATTGAGGGGTAGAAGCGAACTTTTAGAATTCATAGGTTTCTTCTTCAATAAACAATCGTATTCTTCAGCATAGTGTACCTTTTGCGCCAAAACAGCTAGACGTAATCTCACTGTTTTGAGTTCCGAACTCGTAAGAGTCGTCTCTCGATAAATCTGGCGATCTCTATGAGAAGGATGTGTTCTCTGAAAGAAACGGAAGACGTATGCTATCACACGCATAGCCCTATCTTAAGATGAAAATCTTTCCAAAATATCCTCATAATTTGTAAAAAAGGATACATGACATTTGACAGGCCGAAGTTCAACCTCGGTATCTGGAGGAGACAAATTTTGAAGTTCCCACCGGGAACTGTCCTGACGGAGCCAGTTTGGCCCCTGCCACCAAATATGTGATTTGGCCAACTCAGCAGGCGAAAGCCCGCGGCTGCCAAGATCTGCGGGATTATCCTCAGAACGAACGTGATGCCAGTTGTGGCTTCCAACGTGTTCCTGAATTTTGCATACACGATTGGCAACAAATGTAGTCCACGTAGATGGAGTCTTTCTAAGCCATGAAAGGACGATCGTAGAATCTGTCCAACAATAAACTCTATGAATTTCGATATCAATTTCACTGAGAATGTGTTTAAGCAATTCAGAGGCCAAAACGGCTCCACACAGCTCTAACCGAGGTAATGAAATTGATTTAATGGGGGCTACTTTCGTCTTACAAGAAAGCAGATTAGTAAAAATATCCCCATTCGGTGCCAATATACGAATGTACGCCACCCCCGCGTATGCCTTTTCCGAGGCGTCGGAAAAGACATGAATTTCGACTGTACTATTGGGGGAATAATGGACCCATCTAGGAATCTGAATGGAATTCACCTCCAGATAAGAGTCCACGAATCTTTGCCATTCACGTTCCGTCATAGACGGAAGTAGATCATCCCACCCAATATTATCTAGCCAAATTCGTTGCATAACTATCTTTGCTGTTACAATCACAGGGCCTAACCAACCTACTGGATCAAATAATTTGGCTATAGTAGACAGAACTTCTCTTTTTGTGTAACGGGATTTATTCGGTAGGGGATTCACACTAAAATAAAATTGATCTAATTGGGCATTCCAACGAATGCCTAGAGGCTTGGAGCTGCTAGCTTCCACGAAGGTGAGAAGCTTTGCATCAACTAGGTGGTCAGTCGGTAGACCTTCCAGTAGCGCACGGTCATTTGAGGTCCATTTCCTCAACTCGAATTTGGCAGAAGATAAGGCTGCTATTAATTGACCCCGAGAATCTAAAGCGGTGCCCAAGTCATGATACCCCGTCAAAACGTCATCTACATACATGCACCTCCGTAGGATGTGTGCAGCTAGGGGAAAATCATTCTCCGTGTTATCGGCTAATTGCAACAAAGTCCGTATGGCTAAATAGGGTGCACAATTCACGCCGAAGGTCACCGTCAGAAGTTCATAATCCTGAACGTCCTCATGAGGAGAATCCCCAAAGAGTATCCTCTGAAGAGGAGTATGAGCTGGGTCAACCCTGATCTGGCGATACATCTGTGTGATGTCGCAGTTATAGACGTACCTAAAAAGTCTCCACCTAAGAATCAAAAGGACCAAATCTAATTGTAATGTCGGACCCACATGAAGAATGTCATTTAGGCTATTCCCGTTGGAAGTCTTATTCGAGGCGTTGAAAACCACTCGGAGCTTAGTCGTCTGCTTGTCTGGGTTGATCACTGGGTGATGAGGCAAGTAACAAACCGTAGAGTTTGATGGCGTAGCCTGAACGAGCCTCATGTGATCTAATTCTAAATATTCCCTAACTAGCGAGTCGTAGACTGTCTTAATTGGTGGTTTTCGAAGGAGAGAAGCCTCATTTTGAAGAAATTGACGTAAACAATTTGTCCTAGAATGTCCTAAGTCCACCTGTTCAAAGAATTCAGCCTTAAATGGGAGAGATACGACGTATCTTCCCTCAGAATCCCTACGAGTTGTCCGTTCATAATTTTCCTCACAAAATCTGTCCTCTGGAGATAAAATAGATCGTTTAGGAACTTCCTCAAGTTCCCAGAAACGAAGAAGAGTCTTGTTAAGTCCGTCTTCCTCACTAAAATCTATAGTCGTTGTAAACGCCGGAATATTAGGAGAGGACCAGTAATGATCCAACCAAAGACCGTTTTTTGCGCTATCAATGAACCTAATATATTTGTGAGAGTCCCTTGTCGCAGAAGTTTAGGATAAAGATCTGCCCCTAGTAATAGGTCGACAGGGCGACAAACGAAAAGATTAGAATCGGCCAAACGAAGATTTGGCATACGAGAAGTTAAGCCACTACTTAAAGAAAATGATGGCAAGTCTCCCGAAATATGTGGAAGAACCAAAGCAGTTGTTTCCATCAAGAGAGACGCATCTAGAGGAGAACTAATAGTTAAAGAACACAGCTTTCGAGAAATGATTGAAACTGTCTGATTTATACCAGAGACAGTAGCCTGAGTCGAAATAGTGTTGATACCAATTAGATTCTGAAGTCGCTCCGTAATAAAAGAAGCTTCTGAAGCTGGATCGATCAGAGCCCTAGCTGGGTACGTAGTACCCTGATGAACAATGTTCACCATTGCTGTCCCTAATAACACATTTCTACTCTGGGCGGTGTGAAAAACCTGGCTATTTGAGGCTCCAGAAATAATGCCGGTCGATGTAGAGGGTTGATTTGGATTCAGAGAACCTGAATTAGAGGCTGGAGTAGTAGTAGCAGTGTTTGCGGTAGAGGTAGAAGTCGTAGAATTCAAAACATTCATATGCAAAAGTGTGTGGTGTCTCCTATTGCATTTACCACAGTTATAAGAACTCACACAGTTATTGACTTCGTGTCCTCTAGACAAACAGTTAATACAGCAGTGATATCTCCTCACTGCCCTCAATCGATCAGGCACTGGAAGCTGACAGAATTTGGGACAGGAACGAAGGTGGTGAATCTGTCGTGGACAGAGAACACAAGAATTTTCAGAGGGTGCGCGAGAAGATCTCGACGCACGAGGAGAGATTCGAGAGGTGGCGGCAGGGGTTCGAGAATTTGTAGCATTTGTAAAATGCGAACGGATTTTCTTATTATTATTACTTTGATTTTTTGAAGATTCTATACCCCTAAGATCACGAAGGCAGGTAAGAGTTTGGATACGTTCCGTAAGAAATTGATCCAAATCTTCCCAAGAGGACAAAGCTGATTTATTTTTTATATTTTGTTCCCATAACGTAACGCTAATTTTGGGAAGTCGCTGAAGGCACAGGAATACCAGTATAGGATCCCAATCTTCAGTCGACACATCATAGACAGACATGGCCGAAACGCAGCCGTTAATGCCCCGTTGTAAATTTTTCAAACCTGAGCTTGTCTCACTCTCTAATACTGGCAGATCAAAAAGTACTTTAAGTTGGTGGTTCACCAATATACGAGTATTGTCGTAAGTGTCCTTCAATGCTTGCCATGCAAGATTGAAACTTCGATGCGTAAGCGGAAACTTGGATACAATCTCACGAGCATCGCCACTAGTCTTCTTTATCAGATGACATAGTTTTTCTATTTCACTCACGCGGACATTGTTAATGTAAACCGCCGAAAATAAATCCCTGAATGTCGGCCTTGATAGGAAATCACCATTGAATACATCTATGTCGCAAGGGGGCAAATTAAGGCTGTGAGCCCCATTGTCACCACTGCATGAGAGGGAAGAATTTCCCGAATACTGTGAACTTTGTGACGCATTCAAATCGGACTCCCTATCTACGGTTCGACATGCAGTATCAATATTGCCAGTATTAGGAGGTGGAGTCTGACTAGACGCTTTAGGCGAAGCCCGAAATTCTTCTAGCTTTCGATTAATGGAGGAGAGAACACTTATATATGATTTGTATGCGACATCGTATTTCATGTCGGCTAAGGTAATGTCATTAACTGAATTCTCCTGATCTGCTAGGAATGTAAGGCATTGATCAAACTTTGTTTTTACTTTATCCCATAAAGATTTAGCCTCAGATCCCTGTATTTCAAGGGAAAATATATCGTGCTTCTCGTTCTTCACCAGACTGAAGTTGGCGTCAAATTTCACCAAAGCATCAGTGGCTCGAATAAAGAAGTCGAAAGGAGTGAGCGGCATTATGAATTAATTTTCAAAGAAGTGCGCTAAAATGTATGACAAAATTAACACGAAGTGTTAATAAATTATTAAAATTATAGAATGTCAATGAAATTGACTGAAAACGCAAGAATTTGGTGATGAAATGTACCAAAAAGCACTGAGAAAGCAAGAAATACAACAGAAAACTAAGAAGATGTCGAATAATTCAGTACAGACTGACACGAAAATGTCCGAGGAAATATAAAAACGAGAGACCTCTTATTACTAACGTGTCGAAGAACACGAATAAGTTAATAAGAAAGCACGTAATGCTCAAAAGTCACTCAAAATTGTTTTAAATTTCCGAATAAAATGGAAAATTTGTAAAATTTCCCAAAAATGAACCGATTTTTTCTCAGTGTATTGAATTATTAGCAATATTTTTCTCACAGTGTATCGTAGAATACACTTTTTCTCAGTGTAGTAAAAAATATGAAAAAACTCGAAAATTTTAAAAAATTCACCAATATTTTTTTTCTCAGTGTAAGAATCAGCGCCTAATTTTTCCCAGTGTATCGTAAAACACACTAAGTTTTTTGCAGTGTATCACAAATAGCACTTGCCGCAAGCGGAAAATAAAATAAATCAAAACAAATGGCAAAATATTTAAATAAAATAGGTATATATTTAAAAATATGTTTAATTAGCGGACTGTATGGTGCACGATAAACCGAAACGACGAATAATTAATATTTGGTTGTTAGCCGTAGGACTGAACAATTAAAATCGCGAAAAGAAAAAATATTTATTTATTCACAAAAAAAATAATGTTTCGATCCACGTTAATAAATAAGATTTACGACCCACTCTAATATACAACAGCTGATCTTATGAATGTTTGTGTGTGTGTGTGAAACGAACTGAACTTCGACAGCAGTGTTTTGTTGAGAGTCGAACCAGTTTGTTTGAATCGAGCTTGTATGTGTTGTTATTGTAATTTACAGCAAAGTAAATGCGTAAATGCTCGTTGAAACAAACACAGCAGGCCTTCAATAAATAAATAAAAGAAAATAATAAAAAACACTGTGGATGACGTTTGATTTATCACTCTATTCACCAAAAAACACGCACTTTTTTCACTATTCTCTTTGAATGTTGGAGTATCGAACTAAATCGCGTTTTTTCCGTACGAATGTTCTCGTGGGAGACAGACGGACAGACGAACGAGAGAAAAAAAAAACACGACCGAGTTGCAAGACGACACTGGGTTTGTTTATTAATATTTAAGGGTGGGTTTTTTATTCAAAACAAATCACGGAATGATCACTTGTAATTAATAAAGCACTGTAAGAAAGTACATACCTTATTAGTGATGAATATTTTATTAATATTAAAATGAATAAATGGAGTGGTGATGATATGTGATTGTGAGTGTTGTTGTTGTAGGGTACGACGTAGTCGTTGCCTTTTTACCAAGAAGAAGAACAAAAAAACCGAGTTAATTATTTGCTGGAAGCAATTCTTCGGCTCGAAGGATCAATGTTTGCGGAGCAATGAGATGAAAAGAAAATAAATAAAAAGGCAGATGTGGTTAGAATTTTTTTTTTCAATAATGTTTGGAGTTGTTTATTGTGATAATTATCGTAGAACAATTACTTTACCTTTTATAACAAAATGTTGGGAATGCTGTTCGGACGAAATCCAAATAACGAGTGAGTTACAAAAGAAAGTAAACAAAGCTTGGATGCCGAAAGGCCGCGCTTGGTAGCATTTTACTCGTTAGATTCTGTCGTACTTTCTTGTACTTTTGGTCGTAAACCACAAAGTCGTATTTGAAAGTAGTAGACAGAATCTAACGCCGGGGAAATTGCGGAATGCCACTTAATGAAATATTTTGAACTTAAACAGAGGGAGTGCAGCCAAATAGGATAGACGACTCCAAAAGGAAACTTTTACTGGAAAGACAATGATTGAGGTCATCCAGATAAACTTCCACCGGAGCGAAACGGCATTCATTGCTCTGATGAACATAATAAATAAAGGCAGGGTTCATGTTGCTTTGGTCCAGGAACCATGGACTACTAGTAACAAAGTTACTGAATTAAACCATATGAACTACAATCTTTTCTACTCGTCCAAGGACTTGTATTCTGTGCCATAAAAACTTATGCTATCTTATGTAAAAGAGGAACAGTTACAGACCGAAAATGTAATGCACCAAGTACCTATTACGGGTGCTATGGTTAAAGAAGCAATAAAAAGCTTCTCTCCTTTTAAGGCTGCGGGACCGGACGGAATATTTCCAGCGCTTCTTCAGAATGAGGTGGATCTGGTATCAACTCATCTTGTTGAAGTTTTCACTGCATGCCTAACTCATGCGTACCCCAAAAAATTGGCAGGAATCAAGGGTGGTCTTCATACCTAAGCCTGGCAAGGCGAGTTATACGATCCCAAAGGCTTATCGACCTATTAGCCTAACTTCTTTCCTCTTAAAAACAATGGAGCGAATAATTGACGACATGATCAAAAGTAAGATAGCCGATGGCAAGCTAAAATTCAAGCATCAAGCATATGTTAAAGGAAGCTCAGTGGAAACAGCTCTACATGAGGTAGTACACCACATAGAACAGTCCTTCAGTGAAAAATTGTACACACTTGCCGTTTGTATAGACATTGAGGGCGCTTTTAACAACGTTCAGACCGATACACTTATCCAGTCCTTAGACGAGTTTCAGGTTGACCGGGCATTGATAAACTGGATCAACAATATGCTAAGGAATAGGTGGATTATTTGTGGGTCATATGACGTAAAAATCAGAGACAAGGTAAATCGTGGTATACCTCACGGGGGCATTTTATCGCATCTCATATGGATTACGACGATACACAGTCTCCTTAAAGCCCTCACCAATGAAGGACTTAAACCAGTCTGTTATGCAGACGACGTTATAATACTTCTAAGGGGCACATCCAAACCAACTATGCAGAAGAGCTGAGGACGCACTTAACATAGCATATAACTGGGCACAACCAAGGGTACTAAATGTCAATCCAGACAACACAGAAATATGTCTATTTACAAGGAAGAGGAAGATTCAACCTTTTACCGTGCCTAGTTTCCTGGATAAGAATATTGCCATATCTAAAAAGATAAAATACTTGGGAGTAAATCTTGGATCAGAAACTGTACTGGAAAGATCATATTGAAGAAAGAGTTACAAAGGCCCACAGATGTTGGTCGTTGTGCAGAAGAGTTCAAAATGGGGACTACGTCCAAATATGACACACTGGCTTTACATGAGCGTGATTAACCAATAATAACCTACGCCTCTGTAGTGTGGTGGACAATAATGGACAAAAAGTACAACGTAATACCATTGCAAAAAGTGCAACGTATGTGCTGTCTAGGCATAAGCGGAGCAATTAGAACCGCACCAACAAGAGCGTTGGAGACTATACTGCACATCCAACCAATAGATATCCGTATAAAGTATGAGGCAGCCCTCACAGCAAGACGTCTACAAGTGATGGGTTGAATGTATAAATCGAGACCACAAGACGTACCATCAGAAGATATTACAATCACTGGTCACATTATTTTTATAATTTCCTCTATATCTCGAAAATACTACATATCGTCATCAGAAACAAAAAGGGGCGTGACAACAAGAAAAAAACTACATAAAAATACACATCCTGTCAAATTTTTAGAGACCTACTATCAAAAATTGCATAACGAAATTTAAAAGCGCCTAACAAATTATTTCTTTGTTTATAGTTAAAAATTCCTCTTTCACGCAATTTTCACCAACCATTTATAAATCTTGTTTGGGAGAATATAAAAAGTATGTCAAGAAAGTGTTCTGACACATACATAATTAACAATAAATCTTTTTAATTAATATACTTTAATACGTAATTTTATTATTTCTTTATCAAGTTTATATAATACGTATATATAGTAATTAACAAACAACAAAAATACCAAAATTTCAAATACTTTTAAATAAAAGATTAACTTAAAGAGTTTAAAAAAAAGACTTCAGTGTTAATGTGTCAAGAAAGTTTTCTACATTCCAATTTAAATAAAAAAATTTGTAAAAACAATGTCTGGGACTTATTTAATATTTAGTATGACCGCCGTTAGCACTTATAAGCTTGCAATCTTCTTCTCATGGGTAAAATTAGATTCTGCATGTCATATTCATTGGCAATTTTGTACCACTCTTCAAGAATCACTTTTTTGAGCTCTGCTAGACTTTTTGGTTGTTGTTTAGCCACCTTTTCCAAATAAGCCCATACATTTTCGATGGGATTTATGTCCGGACTCTGCGCTGGAGTATCCAGTAACTTTTTACAGTTGAAAAAGATCCACATCTTGCCCATATGCTACTTATGTTTTGGGTCATTGTCTTGATAAAATTTAAATTGCAGATTGCTGTCGGAAAAAAACCGTGTGTCTGCCACGCACCACGACGGAGATCTTTCTAAATTTCACAGTTGAATTGTATTTATATTCTCCAATGCTGTAAATGGTTGTCGCCACACTCTGTTAGGTCCATTGTCATAATCTTAGCCTCGTCACAGAATATTACGTCGTCCCAGTAGTCAAGAGGTTTGCAATATACTATCTTTTGTTGTGAAAGCAATGTTTTTCACGAGCAACTCAGGACGTATATTGGTTGTTATTTAAGGCTCGTCTTATGGTTTCCAGTGAAACATTAATATCACACTCTTCTCGAAGCTCACTCCCAAGACCCGTGGATTTTGTTCACTTTCTCTAATTAATTTTCGCTCTGAGCGCCCTGATATTTTAGGCCGCCGGGCTGTTGCTGGTTTTGGCCCCACAAATTTTCATTTTTGGCGCGATTTAGTATGTTTTAAATTTGTTGTCTAGTTATAGAAAACATGTCTGAGAACTCTTGGACACGTTTGCCCTGGTGGTGATTATAGTAGACCAACTGTACGACTTCAAACGGAATTCTTTTACCAGGCATCTTGAATTAATCTTATAGTGCACACAACTGCCGAATTTGACTGCAAAAGTGAAAATGATCAACTGCAATAGATGAAAATCTATTTGAATGCATTCCAGATTGCGAAATGAAGTTGAAAGAAAAATTGTAAAAACACTTTCTTGACAGTCACATTTAGGAGAGAGTTTTTGTTGTTATATTATTGTTTTTATTAACATGGTTGCTCATTTCGTATGTTTCGGTAGTATTAATAGTAGTTAATTGAATTTGGTAAAAAATGCATCATTCCAACATTTATAAGTATCTTTTTAAAAGGAAATATATAAAAGTCATTAATTTCTTCCACTGTAAAAACACTTTCTTCACATAATGTGTATGCGTCATTATGTTCAGGTATTATCCTGAAAATCCCAATTTTCTAACGACAACATTTTTCATTTTATATAGTTTTTTGCTTCTCCAGTAAAATTTTTAGATATTTCTGAAGACGATATACCTTTTAAAATAACGGGAGATCCAAGTTGAGATCCTTTTTTCAATAGCCTTTTTTGACAGATCACGCGTGAGTCGTGTCATGCTGTCATGTTATTTTTGTTAAGTTTGTTTGGCATTTCATCATGGAAAGACTTACGCTTGAACAATGTTTACAAATAGTTCAGCACTTCGCTCAACTTATGGTCAACATTGTTGGTATATGAAAATCTGGCATCTCTTTATGATCTTCTTTGTCATATTTGATAGTACCAACACTCCTTTGTCAAATACGTTTTTCTATCTTACATATTTTTCCTTTCTACATTCTTACATCACAACAGGTTATGGGCCAGTGATTGATTTAGGTTAGGTTGAATAGAGGAGACGTTTAAACGTCCCATGTCCATGGACATACACTTAAGCCAGTGGTTCGGCCTGTTGTGCGCTTGAGTGTCCCGTTAGAACACTCATCATCTTACTAATCTCGATCTTGTTTAGTTTCAGAAAACTACTTGTTTTCTTCTCATTTGGGTCACCCACAGTATCTTTGCAGTTGCTCCTTCAGTTGCTCCTTCAGTTGCTCTATTCAACACAGTTTTGTGAGCCATCACTGCCCAGTGCTTCATCTCATCCTTCGTAGCTTCGAAAGGTTTCCAATTTTCCAAGTTTATTACTCGAAGTTCTCTGCACTTTGAAGCCAAGCTGTTTGCTCGTTCGCAAACACAGTATCTTTGCAGTTGCTCTATTCCACACAGTTTTGTGAGCCATCACTGCCCAGTGCTTCATCTCATCCTTCGTAGCTTCGAAAGGTTTCCAATTTTCCAAGTTTATTACTCGAAGTTCTCTGCCCTTTGAAGCCAAGCTGTTTGCTCGTTCGTTCCAATCACTCCGTTGTGTCCTGGTACCCAGAAAATACGCAGTAGACCATGGACTGAGTAATTATTTATCGATCTTTTACAGTCTAACAGTGTTCTGGATTTGACCTTTTCCGATGTTATTGCTTGTCTGTGAATATGTTGGCATATTTAGGCTTTGTGGTATTACTGAGCAAGTTAACACACTCTGAGATTGCTCGAACTTCTGCTTGAAATATCGTGTTATGGTCAGGGAGGCGGAAGTGAAGTTCGACTTCTGGTTCATCTATAAAAAGTCCCAGACCCGTCCTTCCTCCTCGCTTGGACCCATCCGTGTAGCAGCTGGTTCCTACTGGCACATGGGCCAATGTTCCATTTTCCTAGGAGCGTCTGTCTGGCACAAACGTATCACAGGTAGCTGTAAGCCGCACTTGAGGAATGCGGTCTGAGATTTCTGGCGTTTGAATGTGACCAACTAGAGATTCTAAAATCTTCTGATGGTACGACTTGTGGTCTCGATTTATCCATTCACCCATCACTTGTAGACGTCTTGCTGTGAGTGCTGCCTCATACTTTATACGGATGTCTATTGGTTGGATGTGCAGTATAGTCTCCAACGCTTTTGTTGGTGCAGTTCTAAATGCCCCGCTTATGCCTAGACAGACATACGTTGAATTTTTTGCAAAGGTATTACGTTGCACTTTTTGTCTATTGATGTCCACTACACTACACAGGCGTTGGTGATTATTGGTCTAATCACGCTCATGTAAAGCCAGTGAGTCATATTTGGACGTAGTCCCCATTTTATACCTTTTGCTCTTCTGCACAACGACCAACATCTATGCCATTGTAACTCTTTCTTCAAGATGATCTTTCCATTACAGTTTCTGATCCAAGATTACTCCCAAGTATTTTACCTTTTTAGTTATAGCAATTGTCTAATTCAGGAATCGAGGCCGGGTAAAACGTGGGATCTTCGTTTTCCTTGTAAATAGACATATTTCTGTTTTGTGTGGGTTGACATTTAATCCCCTTGGTTGTGCCTAGTTATGCTATGTTAAGTGCCTCTTCTGCATTATAGATTTGGATGAAAGTCCCTTAGAAGTATTACAACGTCGTCTGCATTACAGACTGGTTTAAGTCCTTCATTGGTGAGGGCTTTTAGGAGACTGTGTATCGTCGTAACCCATAAAAGAGACGATAAAATGGGTGTTCCTCCTGTGGAACACCCATTTTAATTTTGCGGAATTTGGATTTTTGGCCTCGTGATTCTACGAAGGCTTGCATCTCCGGATTGTAGCTCGCTTAGTCCTGTTCTGCGATGTTGGATGCTCAATGAATAGGCGGCAGAATTGTGTTGCACACTTAAGGGAAATTTTTTCTCTTATTGGGACCAGATAGACTTTTAATGGCAGATTAAAGCTGTTTGGAATTGATTGAGCAATGGTCACGGTGTTCTAACCATTTGGTGCGTCTGTGTTCTCGGACTAGAGCCTCAATTTCTGCACTCAATTGCTCAATCCTTTCGTCAGCCGGGTCAGTGGCACGTAGTTGGTCGCGTTGTTGTGCCAATCTGGAAGCCCTGGATAGAATATTTGGTCTGAGGAGAGGGATTCTGCCTGCTGGAATATCTTGTCACCCTTTCTGGCAAATGTAGGAGGCGGCAAGTGACGTAAGGAGTCATCTATGATGTTCGTGAAGACATGCCAGTTAGCTTCATTATAACAGAACCAGAGGATCAGCAGGACCAACAAGAGTGCGAGTGGACTGCGAGCGTCGCTAGCTTGTTGACTGAAAGATCCAGAATAAGCTGGGCTATTAATAGCTTTGAGCCCTTCAAGTCACCTGGACCAGACGGCATCACTCCAGCAGAAATGCAGAAAATGTTGAAATACATTATCCCCTGGCTGGAGAAAATTTATGTAGGCTGTATCAGGCTTTCATACATCCCGAATCGATGGAGGGATACCAAAGTGGTATTCATACCAAAAGCGGGGAAGATATCACACACTAGGCCAAAAGACTTCAGACCAATTAGCCTATCCTCCTTCCTATTGAAAGGTCTGGAACGACTTTTAGATTATTTCATTAGGGAAAACCTGGATACAAAACTCCTGTCAGTGAACCAACATGCTTACAATAAGGGGAAGTCTACAGAATCAGCCCTGCACGAACTTGTGAGCACTATCGAATCGTCCCTGCATTTCAAGGAATTCACCATGGTGGCATTTCTTGACATAGAAGGGGCTTTTAACAACATTCACTCAGATGCAGTAATTGCGGCACTGTCACATCTTAATGTTAACTTTAGTTTGATTAGACTAATTCAAAGTCTGCTCAACAGAAGACGCATAACAGCATGTCTTGGGTCCACAACTCTAACAAGGTTTGTAAACAGAGGGACCCCACAAGGAGGAGTACTGTCTCCACTAATTTGGAACCTAGCGTTGAATGAAATTCTGCTAGATCTAGAACGTTGTGGCTGCAAGGTCGTGGCATATGCGGACGACGTTGCAATCGCAGTGAGTGGCAAATTCGAAAACGTCCTCCGAGACATTCTACAGGTAGCTCTGAACAAATTGGCTAGATGGGCCAGAAGCAGCGGTTTGGGCATAAACCCAAACAAGACAGAATTGGTTCTCTTTACTAGGATGAATAAAGTCCCACATGTGGACCCTCCACCTCGGATAAATGGAACAGATCTAGTCTTTTCTGAAAGTGCAAAATTTTTAGGAATAATTCTAGATAGAAAACTGTTATTTAGACTTAATGTATTGGAACGTGTAAGGAAGGCTAACGTCGCCTTATATTCCTGCAAAAAGGCTGTAGGGTCGCGGTGGGGCCTCTCTCCTAAAATCGTCCACTGGATATATATAGCAGTAGTTCGTCCTATACTGCTATACGGCATTGTGGTATGGTGGACGGCAACTGACAAACTAACCATCACCAACCTACTAACAAAGGTTCAGAGAACTGCCTGCCTGAGCATAAGCGGAGCCTTAAGGACTACAGCGACCGAGTCTCTACAAGCCCTACTCCATATACTGCCGATTAATATTGTGGCGAGAGAAGTTGCAACCAAAGCGGCAATAAGATTAAACTGCCTATCAATGTGGAGGTACAAAACCTACGGTCACATGAGAATATCAAAGTGTAGTGCTATGGTAACCGACCGAGTGGACTATATACCAACGGTGTACACCTTCGAGAGAAATTACATCACTATGATTCCCGCGAGAGATGAATGGGTTGGAAGAAAACCAGGTAATATAAACCATCTCCAATTTTACACGGATGGTTCGAAGCTTGATGAAAAGGTTGGCTTCGGAGTACACTGTGCAGAGCTTAGATTGGATATAGCTCACAGACTACCAGATACCTGCAGTGTCTATCAAGCCGAAATAATGGCAATATGGGAAGTAGCCAAGTGGCTGAGTCGCAACATAGTAACCAACACTGGCATTGTCATTTACTCGGACAGCCAGGCTGCCATCAATTCTCTGGAGGCAACATCCCTAAATTCACAAACAGCCCTCGACTGCCGCAGATCTCTTAACGAGATGGCTGAGCAGTTTAATATACACCTCATATGGGTGCCTGGGCATAGGGATATCCCGGGGAACTGCAAAGCCGATGAACTTGCTAGGAAAGGGACGACATTACAAATTCTCGAAGAATTTGCATATATTGGTGCGCCACTATCCACGTGCAAGCTTTGGCTTAGGCAAGAGGCAATCAGACAGTCCAACGAAAGATGGACAGAAATCGGCACCTGCAGGGTAGCTAGACAAATCTGGCCAAGGTATGACCTGAGAAGATCAAAATATCTCCTCGCACTAGAGAGGCAAAGATTGTCTACGTTAGTATCAGTTCTGACGGGACACTGCTTGATCGGCGAACACGCCAAAAGATTGGGTATTGACTCTAATGACTTCTGCAGAAGCTGTGGAGATGAGGAAGAAGTGGAGAGCATTGAGCACTTGCTATGCGACTGTCCCGCTCTGAGTAAACGACGACTGGACATACTGGGGTCGGCTGTTCTAGGCAGCCTAACAGATCTTTCCAGTACCGATATTCGTAATATCGACAAATTTGTATATCAAACAGGTTGGTTTCGATGAGGGGCATTTCAGCCCGTGGTAACACTAGGGACCTAAACTGGTCTATGTGAGCTTGTATAAAAAATACGGCTGCCACCCTAACCTAAAACCTAAAACCTAAAAAGCTTCATTATAATTCACGAATGTGCACTTATCAGGCTCAACGAAATCGCTTGGTTTTTCTACCGTGACCAGGATTGCATTGTGGTGTGAATTTAAGGCGACCTGTGTTTTGCCAGTATGTGTACGGAAGGAGCGACTGGGAGACGATGGATATGTCTGGAGAGCTCGAACACCTGGCAGTAACTCTGGTAGGGAAATCTCGACCAAATCTCGTGATGAGCGTTGAAGTCGCCAAGTATAATTTTGTTATCCACTGGCAGTAGGTGGTTAATGCTAGGGTGATAACTGGCACCTATACTGTTGGTGGGCGGAATGTATACGTTGACGATTTCAATTTCAGTATCTCCGGAATTAACTGAAATATTCATAACCTTTTGGAATTGGTCAGGAGGGGAGAGGACAGGTGGGGCCGTCAGCCTCAATCTGACATCTCGCTGGATTATAAAAGCGAGTCCACCACCATGGTCCCTCTCCCTATCCCGCATAAGGATGTTATAATTCCCAGAGGACGAGAGTGAACAATTGCTGGTCATCTTTTTCCTGCAATGCAGCTATGAGGTTGTTGTTGTCATGCATAAATTGATTGATTTCAACCGCCTTATTCCTTAAACCATTACAATTGCATTGCATGATTTGGAAAGAGAGCTGTTGCGGAGACTGGTGGATGGAATTTACCAGTGGAGTGGATATCTGTTTCAAATGCTGTTGTGTTGGATGGCGATGAGCATTCGTGTCTGGAACTGGAAGACTAGTAGGATTAATACTACTGGGTGGAAAACTAGTCGGAGTGCTAGTCGTAGTACTGAAGGAATGGCTGGTTGAAGTACCAACTGGACTACTAGCTTGGATACTAGTAGATGTACTACTGGATGAAAAACTAGTGTGAGTGCTAGTCGTAGTACTAGTGGAATTACCAGTTGGGACACCAGCTGGACTACTAGTTTGGATACTAGTGGGAGTACTACTGGATTGAAAACAAGTCGGAGTGCTAGTTGTAGTACTGAAGGAATTACTAGTATGAGTACTTATCGCTGCGGCTGGAACGTTATTGCAACACGCTGCCCGGAAGCGGAGGTGCCGTCCTTGTCAGAACGCAGAGTAGGTTAGGTTAAAGGACGCGTAGTGCACTACCAATTTGGCGTGCACTACTCCACTCGGAGACCGAAAAGTCCTCCTATATAGAATTAAAGATTTGGAGAAACAGTAAAAAAATGATAGAAAAACCCTCTTTGTGAGGTTTAGCAAGTCCCTTGTTCTGGATTGTGTCATAAGAGGCCAGAGAGACCTAGCGGTTTTACAGTCCGGTCTGGCTGACCAATTCTAGTTAACTCGATCCCTGTAGAATCATCGTTGATCCATCCGTGTAAATCTCGGGACCAAGAAAGGGGAGATCACCATCCAACCAATCTGATCTAGAAGGGATCGTCGTGTCCAACCTTGTGGAGAAATTCAGAACAGGTTGCAAATAATCAGTTTGTCCCGTTGGAACCAGTGTTGCCAATTTAGTCATTTTTCGGCTAAATCTAGCCATTTTCCAGAAAACTTAAAACTTCTATTAGCGGGTTTTTTAGCCTTTTTTATTTTACGTTTGCCATTTTTCCAAGTTCAGCTGGCAAAAGTGATTTTTAGTCAAGGAGCTTATAATGACAACTTTCAAATACGAGTGAAAGCGTACAACGTCTTCTAAACGGTAAAAGAAAGATGTTTTTCACGTACGCAGCATTGTCTCAACTTCCCGACCCTGATCAATACCGGTCGCGTATTGACATCACTGGAATCTCCTCTACACCTCTCTTCGGAGACCTAATTCGCTTAGTACGGATGTGTAAGAGTGCAGATTGCCACTGGGCGGTGGTTGTTGTGTGGCTGCCTTGTATTATCCTCGGGTCTCTCTCTCTTTCCTCGCACTTTCTAAGGAGTCTGACTCTTCTAACGAGCCTCTGCGTTCACTAGTCGTTGTCGAGCACTCTCCGTGTAAAGTAGTCAATCGTATTCTTTGTTCGGCGATACTATCGCGCACATTACTACTAGTCGTTGTTTTTGCACATCTACTTGTCTTTGGCTCGACTACTGAGCACATCTTGTAGTTTTTGCTATCGCACGGCCTTGTCTCCACCCTGATACATGGTAATATACGTTACTACAAATAAAGATCTGCCTTTATCACAACCGAAAATACTAAATCTTGTGTTTTATTTATTCTATTTCGCTCTTTGCATTACTGCATCGGTCACTACATACATACGTGAACACACACATCGTTCCCCCCACTACTGAGCTATCGTTGTTATTGTAATTGGTGCGGAGTTTGTCATAGAAGGGACTTCGTTGATTTGTTTACCCCCCCTCCCTTGCGGGCAAACCACGTACCAAATTACTCTAAAAAGGTGGATTCGGACATCGCATCAACTGAGCTTTCGTCGCCCCACCTAAACAGATGTCATAAGGCTAAAATCCTTAGTCAATTGTACAGCGATGACACTATTCATCTGTATTTACTGTTTCTAAATCCTGTACTAAAAGATATGCAAAGAATTAACAAAAGTTTCCAAAGCAAGAATACAAACTCTACAAAATTGTTGCAAGACTTGATGTTGACCTTTACTTCAGTACGAACAAAAATTATTCCTCCTGACGTTGAAGTAGATATTCTACAAAATGACTTTGAACAGTTTGTAAAATATGATTTATATTTGGACTACGAGTTTGAAAAAGAAATATACTTAAAACTTAAAAGCACCACTGAAAAGCTACTCAGAACAAATTGTACCAACTTTGTTTTGAAATTAGTTATTCAACTAAAGCGAAGGTAAATTACGAGTAAATAAAATTTAGCATTATAAATTGTATGTTGTGATATATTGGCCTTCCAGAAAAAATCAAAATACTCGTATTGGAAAAGGTAGATATGTTTCCGTCGACAACATTTTACGTGCTAAAAAGTACAGTATTGTTGAGATTCTGGAACACTTTAAATTAAGAAACATCGAAGAAATAAAACATCAATATGAGAAGATCGATTTTGTGAGATGGGAAAATGTCGAAAAAACAACACAATTTTGGGCAGAACTTTTTGAGATATAAAAACGCTGACGGAAATAATCCTTTTATGTCGCGAGGTAAATCTAGTGGAAAGTACTTGGGCGGAGCCCCCACCTTTTACCTATGGAACCTCTGCAGGAGTGGATTGCATTCAGTCCCTTTTAGACTCTTTCCTCAGTGTTTCTTTTCCAGTTTAATTTCTGATCAAGTATGAAGCCAAGGTACTTAGCCTCTGGGGATAGTTTCAACTCCACCCCGTCGAGAATGGGTTTATGAACAAATTCTATCTTATTTTTCCTACTGAATAGTACTAGCTCTGTCTTAGTTGGATTAATTCCTAGCCAGTTCGCCGTTGCCCACTTAGACAGCTTCCTAAGAGCTTTTTGAATAATATCAGTAATGGTTAAGAGGAATTTGCCTCCAACCATGATAACCACATCGTCGACAACTTTCACTCTATCCTCCTCGAATGACTTAAGTACCCCGTTAATGCAAGAAGCCACAGGATAGGAGATAGACCCCCTCCCTGTGGTGTACCACTAGTCACTGTCTTCCTAATGGAACCCTCTGCTAGAGTTGAGTTGTTGATTCAGCATTATGTCAATCCAGTCAACCAGCAGAAGGGGGTGTGCTCACATCCAACAAAGATTCGTGTATGGATTCCAAATTCACATTGTTAAAGGTCCCTTCAATATCTAAGAAGGCTGCCAAAGTAAATTCGATTTTCTCCAGGTTATTTTCAATGTAATGCAATATAATTCCTAAGTATTCCTAAAAATCAGCGACAGCATATTAACTGCTATTGGCCCTGCACTTTTTAGCATGGCTGGTGATATGCCATCTGGTCCGGCAGAATTAAAGGGTTCGAAGGAGTTTATAGCCCACAGAATTTTCATGTCGGTTGATCCAAGAGACTCGTTTAGCTTTTTGACCTCATTCTTGTACTGTTTGGAAGATTCCTTATAGCAATCCCAATCTACACTCAATGTTGGCTTTATTATACAGTCTCCTTGCATTCTGCCTCAAACTACGAAGGCCTTTGGTCCAACATGCAGGTTGAGACCTTTAACCCGGGTACGTAAGGGGACATGATTTCTCAAAGTTAACCAACAAGGCTGCAGTAAAATCATTAACTGCTGCTTCCAGCTCTGTGCTGTCTGTGAAGTTATGCTTCAACGACAGTAGCTACCAACACGTACATTATACTGAGCCCAGTTAGTCTTCCTTGGGTTTCTGAAGGAGGGTTCATTACAAGTTACCATATTCAGAGTAAAAAGAATGTTCTTGTGATCCGAGAAGGAATTCTCCTTGAACACTCTCCACTCTGAAAGAACATTATCATCAAGGTTATGTCTATTACCTTCGATCTATTCTTGACCTGAAAAGTGGGATCACTACCAACGTTACAAATCTTTATGCCAGAATTTAAAATAAAATCATAAAGTGAAAGTTAATGTTTGAGCTTCCCCATAGAGAGTGATGGGCGTTGGCGTCGCATCCTATAACCAGCCTTGTTAAACGTATATTGTCATGCACCAGCTTGTTCACTAACTCGTTTGGCGGGTTGACTTCCTCATAAGGTAGATAAACTGATGCCAGGAGTAACGGTTGTTTGTTTTTTGTTTCTAACCACACAGTTGTCTGATCACCATTGCTGTAATTATATAGAAAGATTAGGTTATTTTCAGTGATAGGTGAGTACGTGATAAAATTTACATTGCTCAGTCCAGTTACCTTATTCCTAACGATATAGGGTTCCTGGATTAGAGCGATGTCAACTGAAGAGTTAGAGAGGGCAATACGAAGTTCGTTTGAGGCTGCTACAGAGTGATGCAGATGATGCAGAACTGCACTACTCTTAGCTTACTCGATCTAGTTTCTTTTGACGTTTGAATGCGGAAGTGGCTGATACCAAATCCCCATCTTACCTTACCTCCTCTCTCTCTTAAGTACTCTTCTGATTTTTTGTCAATTGTTACTTTGAAGATCAGACCACCACTTTCAGCACACTCCTTAGTCGATTGTATCGTTGGGATCCAAGCAGTCAATGTTGCTCGAAGTGGTAAATCAGTAGGAGGCAAAACTTTGATTTGTGCGACAGGCCAGGGGGCTTCCACATTATCTGCGGCCCATTCAAGAATGTGCAAGGACTCACTGTTGGCACATTTTATAACTTTTATACCATCTTTCCATTGCTCTCCATCGAAGATTACATCGCTACTGCTCCTTCTATCTGAAAGTATTAGATTGAGCAGCTTCGGTCCTAGTAGCTTCCAATTAGAAGGGCTTATCCTCCCGTCGGGGTCGGCCATGTCTACTACCTGCTACCACCACATGCTAAGGTTTTCTGGGAAGGGATATCTGGTTTCCTATCTTGAGGTCTTGAATGGGGCTTAAATGCCTTCTTTACTGGTCTAGACCCAGAGGGTTCTTTACCATCAGAATGTATTACGCTCTGTTGGACTTGACGGTTAGGTGTTAACTTTCCTGTTTCGTTTTAGACGGTCAGTCGCCGCCTGTCGTAGCGAACGGACGTGTTATCGCAGAGCGGATAGTTTTTAACCTATTACGCAATACCTATTCACCTACCTACTATGCAACCAGGAGGTTTGTTGTTTATTAAGCGTAGGTTGAATTGGATGCATCGGTCTCTGGACAGAAATTTCTGAGCTCAGTCTGAAAGGCCTATACCGACGTACCTATTACGGGCTAATACTGGCTATGGGGGTGTCTCCCCCAACCAATTTATGATTAAACCAAAAAAGACGAAGGAGATTACGGCGCAGGGGAGGGAAAACCCAGTGCCGGCGACATGCGTTGATTCACTCACGAGTCATGTGTCGTCGTTATCGAACAATCGTGAGCAAGCAATTTCTACGAGCTTTGGTGCCTTGGACCCCGTAGTCGAAAATGAAACAAAAGCACATCCAGCCGCAGGCAAAACAAATGATAAGACAGATGAAGCAGAACCCAGCCGGGGCTTTAAGCAACCCCAGCCTTTAAAAGCCAGTGGGGACTCTGACTCTAAATCATCAAATGAAAACAATATCACTATTGTTGTCGCTGCCGCTCATATTTATTTGTTTATTTGATTCTCTGTGCATACGCACATACATACATGTATAACAATGTTACTAACATAACACCGTTGCTGCATGTATGTATGTGCGTATTGATGATTGATTTGAATTGTTTAATTTTGTTTTGTGCCAATCTTTGTCATGTTAGATGTCACTCAACTTTGCCGCAGTCCCTTTATCCCTGCATTCTACTGCATTGTTTTCGTTAAGAAACCAGTTTCTTCGTACTGGAAGAAAACAGTTGCTTCTAATGCAGTAGAATGCCCTTATAAACGGTGGCCGTCGTTTGTAAGTTTAGTTTGTGAGGGATAAAGACTGCGGTAAGTTGTTCGGTCATTGCCTTTTATGTTTGTTTTTAAATTAAATTTTTTGTTTCGTTAGAAATAAACGCACCGCACCGTGTCATCACCCACATATACACATATACATTATATGAAGTATTTTATTTGGCCGTGGGATCGTGGTTCTTTTGGTGTTGTTAAGCTCGCTATTACTCCCGGGAAAAACTCAAGTCGCAGCCAGCGACAAATTTTATTTCGCACATCTTAATTGTGAATCTGTGGAAATTGTGAACGAAATTTTATTTCGCAAATCTTTGTTGCGAACCTTTGGAAGTTCTAAGAGATTATTTTTCGCATTCTTGCCAGCGGAATTTTGGAAATTTGATTCCGCATTTTGTGCCGCGGATTTTGAAAAATTTACGTGGAATTTTCGCAGTTTGGACGCGAAAATTTGGAAATTCAATTGCTGTTTTATTTGTGGTTCTAAAGAATTTGTTCGTGTGTTTGGAATTGTGTAGCCCTTTGGTTTTCGTTATTTGTGAAGTTTGGACAAAATGCAGCGGTCTCCACTACGAAGAAGTCCACGTTTGCAGCCGGAAACAGCAGTAAGTACTCCAACAAGTGGTGTCAGTGTTCCAAGTTCCACGTCTGCCGGAACAGAAGGTAATGTGAACATGACATCCACCACCGCTGGAGCGTCACTTTCGTCCGCGTCTGCAACAACAAACGTCTTCAGCCAGCCGATTGCAGCCACACCCAACCAACAAATGCCGGGTCCAAGCAACCAGACGACGCAAGTGCCACCCGGTGCACAAATTGTTACCCAGGAGGATATGAGCAGCCTTCAGAAGCAGATTGAAGTTTTACAGCTGCAACTGTTAAACGCACAACGTGCCTTGAAAGCTGCCGTTTCTTCAGCCACTTCGGGGTCGTCCAGTTCCACGCAGGCTGTTACAGGTAACGTTGTGGGTGATATTGGAAGTGGCTCGAATAGTGTCCAGTCTGAGCCCGGCTTGGAACGCCAGAATTTTACTCCCGAGTCTTACGTAACCAGCGAAGTACCTCCTGTGTCCCGTTACCTCCAGCCACCGCCTCTGCTTCCTGCTCTGTCGCATATGACTGCTGCTCTGCCGGCCATGACTACAGATCTGCCGTCGCCGCTTACTGCTCAGCCACCACCGCTTACTGCGCGGCCGCCGAATGTTCAACAGCCCGCGCCTTACCAAACAAACATCGTGTTGCCGCCATTGCCGAAAAAATTGTACGATTTGCCAGAGTTCAGTGGCTCTCCGGAAGACTGGCCGATGTTTCTGACGGCTTTTGAACATTCGACGGCAGCGTACCAGTACAACCATTTTGAAAATTGCTTGCGGTTGCAGAAGGCATTAAAGGGTGATGCTCGGGATTGCGTGAAATCGCTGCTGATTCACCCAGACAACGTCGGCACGGTGATAGAGCAGCTTAAATGTCAATATGGCCGCCCAGACCTGTTAATACGATGTCAGCTGCAACAGGTACGTGAAATTCCGCCGATAAATGAAAGTGCAGTTGATAAGCTGGTGCCATTTGCAGTTAAGATACAAAACCTTGCCGCCTTTTTGGAAACTGCAAATGGACATCAGCATTTATCGAACCCCACACTCATGGATGAATTAGTACAGAAGCTGCCCATGAGTAAGAGGTTGGAATGGGCCCAGTATGCCTCAAGATTGCAGTCGTGGCCCACAGTTTTGGACTTTAGTAGCTGGATAAAGGGAGTTGCGAATCTGGTGAGGAGCATACAGGGTACAACAAGTCGTCCAATGAGTGAAAATAAGAGAAGGGTCATTCTACACACAGCTGAAGGCCGTTTTAAACAAGAAGAGTGTCCCATTTGCCGTGGACAACATAAAATAATGGAGTGTAAAAAATTTGTTTCCCTAAACGTGCCTAACAGGTGGAATGAAGTGAAAAAATTGAGGTTATGCTTTGCGTGTCTCGGTAGTGGGCACTCTAGCAGAAATTGTCGCCGCAGAAAAGTGTGTCCCATTGATGGTTGCCAGAGAAAACATAACAAATTGTTGCATGAAAATCAACAAAATATTTATGCTGAAAATAATTCAAATGTAGATTCGTGTGGCCCAAATGCCAAGCCTGTTTTAAGTTGTGTTTCAAGTGTTCGTGAAAAACGTGATTTGCTGTTTCGAGTGTTGCCGGTGGTTCTATATGGGCCAAATTGTGTGGTTGAAACATATGCTTTGTTGGATGAAGGCTCTTCGGTCACCATGATTGACAGCTCCTTGGTGAGACAACTTGGACTCCAGGGCCGTCAAAGCAATTTGAATTTGAGTTGGTATGGTGGAAAGCAGGGAATGAAGCCGACGCGGCGCAAATCGGCGGCGCGCCACAGCCGGCCACTTATTTCCAGCCGGCGCCGCCGCCGTTTTCAGCGGCTTACATCGGCTGAAACTCAGCCGCCGAACATTATTTAGTGAGTTAAATCGATTTATTTTATGCAACCATGAAAATTAAGAAAGTGACTACTAAGTAATACAATAGGGTCAGAAATTTTAATAAAGTTCATTTTTGCACAAAAATTTATAAAAAGTTTCTAAATTAATCTCACTATCATTTATTTAAAGAAATGCGTGTTTTGGTTTTTACGGAAAATACAATAGCTCTTGAGCGGCCGAACCAATTTTTACAAAGTCCACGTCGTTCCAGAGAGAAAACAACAGGCGGTATGTCATTCACAATAAATTCTCTTTCACAACAAAGACTAATAAGTAGACATTTATTGAACTCACATATTTTCGACATCAAATCAAAACTTCCTTAACTTTTCGTAAATTTTTGTGTTAATTTTAGGTTTTGTCATCTAATTGTAAATATCTTAAAGCGTCATTTTTGCCTGAGATTGACATTCGTGCGCCATCGTTTGTTGGAACTTTATCGGCTCAGCCGATTGTTGAAATTTGATTGGCTAAGCTGATCAGCCGCCGCCGCCGATCGGTATTTTTCAATGCGCCGCCGCCGCCGATAGTTTTGGTCGGCTTCATTGTCTGGTGGAAAGTCATCGCAGGAAGTCGCCATGGTCGTCGATTTTCATGTAAGCGGTGTAAGTAAAAAGAGGAAGTATGCCCTAAAGAACGTGTATGGTGTTTCGAATCTTAAATTGCCGATTCAAAGCTACAATATGGATCAAAACAAAAATTATGGTGTCCCGATCAGGTCGTATAGCAATGTTGCCCCGAAGTTGCTTATCGGATTGGACCATTGTCATTTGGGTTTGCCGGACGAAGTAGTGCCACTGGAAGAGTCTGGTCCATATGCTGCCAACACGCCGTTAGGATGGGTCGTTTTTGGTCAGGTGAGTGGAGGACGGTCTACACCTCACACCTGTTTGCTGACAGCTCAGCCAGAGCAAAATTTGTACGATTTGGTTGCGAGCTATTTCGAGACGGAAAATTTTGGTGTCAAGGCTCTAAAGACGATTTACGTGCTCGGAAGTTACTCAGGGATCATACAATGAAGGTTACAGGAAGATTTCAATCCAGACTACTGTGGAGAGATGAAAGCGTGGTCCTGCCGGATAGTTATTCCATGGCCTTCAATCGATTAATTGGAATCGAAAGAAAGATGAAACGTAATCCAGAATTTGGTGCCGCCTACAAAGCAATTATCGAGGATTACGTTAAAAAGAGGTACGTACGTAAAATACCATCATGTGATTTTACTAATCTTTCTCCGAGGACATGGTACCTGCCACATTTTGGAGTTTTTAATCCCAATAAGTCAGGGAAACTTCGTTTGGTGTTCGACGCTGCAGCCACGGTCGAAGGAGTGTCTCTCAATTCAAAACTGTTGAAGGGTCCACAACAATACAAGCCCCTGCCCGCCGTCTTGTTTAATTTCCGAGTTGGATCTGTTGCCGTATGTGGAGACATAAAAGAAATGTTCCACCAAGTCGTCGTGGCCCCAGAAGACAGATGTTCACAAAGATTTCTCTGGCGTGAAGATGAGAGTCGTCCTCCAGATGTGTACGAGATGATTGTGATGACTTTTGGAGCTGCCTGTTCCCCATGTATTGCCCATTATGTGAAAGAAGCAAATGTCTTAGAATTTCGTGACCGTTACCCAAGAGCAGTGAAGTCAATTCTGGACCACCACTATGTTGATGATTTTGTGGACAGCTTTGAGTCCTCAAGGAAAGCAGTGGAAATAGCCACACAAGTTCGTGAGATACATAAATCAGCTGGATTCGAACTACGCCACTTTACATCGAATTCTATGGATGTGGTCGTGGCCCTTAAAGGAAGTTCTGATGTGCAGATCAAATTTTCTCGACGGAAAAGATACTGGGAATGTTTTGGCATCCGGGAGACGACGAATTCAAATATGAGCTGAAATTTAATAGAGTGAAGTCTGGAATAATTGAAGGCGAAAGATATCCAACCAAACGTGAGTTGTTGAGTGTAGTTATGTCTGTGTTTGACCCGCTTGGCTTCCTGAGCCACTTTATGATTTCTGCAAAGTTATTATTGCGTGAGGTTTGGAGACATGATATACGGTGGGATGAAATATTGCCCTATGGATTGCACGAGATGTGGAACAATTGCCGTAAAGAACTTCAAAGCGTGGCTCAAGTACGTATACCCCGCTACTATTTTAAAGATGGATTGCCTTGTTCGTTGGAACTACATGTTTTCGTCGATGCCAGTGAAGACGCATTTGGTGCCGTGTCATACTGGAGATCGATAGGATCTGATGGTAAAATTGGAGTATCATTTATTGCCGCCAAAACGAAATGTGCTCCACTGAAGACCATGACCATCCCGAGACTTGAACTTCAAGCAGCTGTATTGGGAACTCGACTAATGTGTACAATTCAAAAGGAACACTCCATGAAAGTAGCCCGCCGAATTTGTTGGAGTGACTCTACAACCGTCATCAGCTGGATTAATTCGGAAAGTAGAAGATATAAGCCATTTGTAGCCCACAGAATTTCCGAAATTCTGGATTCCACTCGCCCAGCTGATTGGAGATGGTTGCCCACACATTTAAATGTTGCTGATGAGACAACAAGAGTGAAAAATAAGGTCGATTTTTCATTTAGTACACGCTGGTTCCAGGGTCCTGAATTTCTACATAATGATGAAGATGATTGGCCTGAAGAGATTGCCGCCGAAATGGTCGAACCCTGTGAAGAAGAGCTGCGCCCAAAATTTGCTTTAATGGTTTGTACCAATATAGTTATTGATTTTAATCGTTTTTCTTCATTTCTCAGGATCAAACGAACCATGGCCTGGGTCCTGAGATTTGTGAGTTGCTGTCGCAAGAAAAACGTTGGTGCCAAAGAAACATGTCTGACTGTCGCTGAGTTGAAGGCTGCCGAAACCGTTATTTGCCGCCTGTCTCAAGAAGAGAGTTTCGCCTTCGAACTCGACGTCATACGGTCTGATGGTACAGTACCAAAAAGCAACGATTTATACAAGTTGTCGCCGTATATAGATGAGGATGCCTTGCTTCGGGTATATGGACGTGTTCACGCAGCCAGTTGGTTACCACTTGAAGCCAGACGTCCCATCATATTGTCGCCCAATCATCGCTTGGCAGAGCTTATTGTCGCCCACATACACGTCGTGATGAAACATCAAAATTTTGAAGCCACTATGGGTGAAATCCGAAGGCGTTTTTGGATTCCACGACTTCGTAATCTGCTGAAGAAAATCATCTCCAACTGTAATATGTGTAAGGTTCGTCGTGCCTCGTCAGTACCTCCGTTTATGGGACCCCTACCAGTCGATAGATTGACACCGAACATCCAGCCTTTCGCCTACACCGGTCGGGATTACTTTGGTCCGGTGACAATTACTATTTGTCGTCCTTTGACCTGTCAACGGATGCCTGTATTTTGGCTATACGAACTTTTATAAATCGACGTGGTACCCCCTTGAAGATACGTAGTGATAACGGGAAAAATTTCGTGGGCGTTGACCAGGAGGCCAAGCGGTTTGAAGAGGTGTTTGACGTGGCTCGAATTAAAGATGACTTATCTACAAGGGGAATTGACTGGCAGTTCAATTGTCCCTATAATCCGGCTGAAGGTGGTATATGGGAACGTATGGTACAGTGTGTCAAAAAGGTTCTACGTGTCACACTGAAAGAAGTCGCCCCAAGAGAGCATACGTTCCAAATCTTGCTGATAGAAGCAGAAAACATCGTGAACTCTCGGCCTTTGACTTATCTGCCTGTAAGCCCTGAGGACGAAGAACCTTTGACGCCGAATCATTTTTTGCTGGGAGCACCAAATACTCCAGAAACGCCAGCCGGTACAACCATCGACAAACCAGCCGTTTTGAAGAAGCAGTGGCGAATATCCCGGCAGCTTCGTGATCACTTTTGGAAGAGGTGGGTCACTAAATACCTACCCACGCTCACTAGACGTTCCAAATGGTGTGAGTATACGAAGCCTGTGTCCCCTGGAGATTTGGTCTTAATTTGCGATCCCGCTGTGGCCCGTCGAGAATGGAGGCGAGGCCGTGTACAAGAGGTATTCAAGGACAGTGATGGAGTTATCCGCCGAGCAGACGTCCTCACCAGCACTGGAGTCCTGAAACGCCCCGTATCAAAGCTTGCCGTCCTAGATTTTGAATAGTGAATCGGGGTCGATTCACGGGGGCGGGGATGTCGCTGCCGCTCATATTTATTTGTTTATTTGATTCCCTGTGCATACGCACATACATACATGTATAACAATGTTACTAACATAACACCGTTGCTGCATGTATGTATGTGCGTATTGATGATTGATTTGAATTGTTTAATTTTGTTTTGTGCCAATCTTTGTCATGTTAGATGTCACTCAACTTTGCCGCAGTCCCTTTATCCCTGCATTCTACTGCATTGTTTTCGTTAAGAAACCAGTTTCTTCGTACTGGAAGAAAACAGTTGCTTCTAATGCAGTAGAATGCCCTTATAAACGGTGGCCGTCGTTTGTAAGTTTAGTTTGTGAGGGATAAAGACTGCGGTAAGTTGTTCGGTCATTGCCTTTTATGTTTGTTTTTAAATTAAATTTTTTGTTTCGTTAGAAATAAACGCACCGCACCGTGTCATCACCCACATATACACATATACATTATATGAAGTATTTTATTTGGCCGTGGGATCGTGGTTCTTTTGGTGTTGTTAAGCTCGCTATTCCTCCCGGGAAAAACTCTAGTCGCAGCCAGCGACAATTGTTGCTAACTCAAAAAGACTGTCAGGGGCACAAAGATGGAAACTGAATAAGTTGAACCGACAGAACCTATTACGGGATGAACCTGACAATTCTACCTCCAATACAAACATGGAGGCCGCTAAAAGAGTCAGGTCTCCCGAAGAACATAGCGCTGTGAAAGTGACTAAGAAGAAAAAGGGCTCGCCGTCTTCCAGTAATTCGGATAAGCCTAACGTAACCACACAAAAGGAGGTCTCTAGTCTGGGTCCTTCGATTGTGGGCGGTAAAGTTGACCCATTAACGCTGGTCAAGTCAACCAAATCATCCGTTAAGGATGAGGCTTTAACCAAAAAGACTACAGACACGGAAAAATCAATTGGCCATAAAGAAGGGTAAGAAGCCACCGTCTTATTCTAATATAGCTAAACAACATTTTCGAGACGATCTATGCTACGCCATAATTGATAGCAGTAGTGCATCTGGCAGAATCCCCGAAGACCAAAAGAGTAACTTCGAAGATTTGGTCTATACGAGGGTAGCGGAATACGTCCTCGAATCTAAGGATGAACCACCAATCGAAGTAATGAGTTGCAAGTTTGAGAGGGGTGTTTTGATGCTAAGGCTGGCATCACAACGCTGCGCTGGTGTCCTCGTAAAACTTGTGGATAGCTTCCCCTCACCTTGGGACGGCGCAAAGCTAAAATTGGTAAGGAAAAGCGTCATTCCTGAACTCATAAAAACGACCCTATATATTAAGGGATGTCCCAGTAAGTTCTCATCAGAGTACATACTCGACATCATTGGCAAACAGAATTCAAAACTTTCCGTGAGAAAGTGGGAAGTCTTCTATAGGAAGAATGATACCGAGGGTACTCTCCTCGTGTTGAGCATAAACCCAGAATCCAAGAACAATTTTGTCATGGCGAAGGGCATGGCGTACTTCTTGATCTGGACAGTCTTTTTCATAATTGGAAAGGTCCCGATTGGCAGGACAGATGAATCGAGTCCAAATATACTGTCTGAAGAGGCAAACACTGGTATTGAACGGATGCAGACAAGTGAGACACTGCCAAAAACTGATGTGGAAGTAGTCAATAACACCACCAGTTCACCAATAGTACCGCCACTTTTGTAGGAAGTTCCCAGCAAAGGTGGTGATCAAAATAAAAAGAAACACAAAACGATTCAAAACAATGAGGGAGCGACAAAAAATAACACCGCCTCCCAAAATTGTCCACTGGAAGATGGTGTAATAGGTAGTGAACGAAAGGAGGAGAATGACCCACTACCAAATAATGAGGGGGTGACACCAGATAGGATAGACTCCCAAAAGAAACATTTACTGGAATGACAATGATTGAGGTCATCCAGATAAACCTCCACCGGAGCGAGACAGCATCCAACGCTCTGATGGACATAAAGGCAGGGTTCATATTGCTTTGATCCAGGAACCATGGACAACTAGCAACAAGGTTACTGGATTAAACCATGTGAACTATAACCTTTTCTACGCTAACACAGGTACTCGTCCAAGGACTTGTATTCTGTGCCATAAAAACTTATGTTTTATTTTCTCTTCAGAGTTGTCAACATCGGACGCAACGGTGCTGAGGCAAGGTAATGGAAATATGTACCTTTCGTCAATATATCTGTCATTCGATGCGCCGACATTGCCACCTACGTCGGAATTACAACGTCTGGTGAGGCCAAACACACAAGTAATGAGTTATTAGCTGGATGTGACGCCAACTCCCATCATATCGCTTGGGGTAGTACTAACACCAATAAAAGGGGACACAACCTTATCGAATTTTTGAATACAAATGACCTCATAACTCTTAACATAGGAAACACTGCAACCTTTGTTACCAAAATTAGGGAAGAAGTATTAGATATAACGATATGTTCAGAAAATCTTATTGATGAGATTCATGAGTGGAGGGTTTCGGATGAACACTCCTATTCAGACCACCGTTATATAAGGTTTAAAATTGCACGGCCACCGCCAAACCCCATAAGTTTCCGTAATAAGGCTAAGACCGACTGGACTAAATTCGGAAATCTACTTAGAAATCGATTGGGGCAGCCTACACGCGACTATCTATGTGCAGAAGACATTGATATCAATGTTAAGAAGATTACCGAGGCTCTTGTAAAATCATTCGAAGATAGTTGCCCACTTCGAGAAAGGAAATCTGCCTTTGAGAAACCCTGGATGACAGGACAAATTCGCTCGATTGGCAAAGATGTCCGCAGACTTTACAACAGAGCTCGACGTAAAAAACAATCAGTATATTGGGACGACTACCACAGAAGACTCAAAGAATACAATAAAATCATTAGATCGGCGAAACGTAACTCCTGGAGGCTTTTCTGTGATGAAACGGGTAAAAGGATGGAAACTATAGAGGATACCGTAAGGCTCCTGATGAAAACTCATTTTCCGACTGGTAATGCTGGACCAACAGAGGAACAGTTACAGAATGAAAATGTATTGCATCAAGTACCTATTACGGATATAACAGATGGTATGGTTAAAGAAGCGATAAAAAGTTTGTCTTCCTTTAAGGCTGCGGGACCGGATGGAATATTTCCAGCACTTCTGTAGAATGAGGTGGATCTGGTATCAGCTCATCTGGCTGGAGTGTTCACTGCATGCCTTACCCATTCGTATACCCCAAAAAACCGGCAGGAATCAAGGGTGGTCTTCATACCAGAGCCTGGCAAGGCGAGTTATACGACCCCAAAGGCTTATCGACCCATTAGCCTTACTTCTTTCCTGTTAAAAACAATGGAGCGAATAATTGATAACATGGTCAAAGGTAAAATAGCGGATGACAGGATAAAATTCAAACAACACGCCTATGTCAAAGGAATATCAGTGGAAACAGCTCTGTATGAGGTAGTGCACCACATAGAAGAGTCCTTCAGTAAAGAAATGTATACACTTGCTGTTTGCATAGACATTGAGGGCGCATTTAACAATGTACAGACCGATACACTTATCCAGTCCTTAGACGAGTTTCAGGTTGACCGGGCGCTGAAAAACTGGATCAACAATATGCTAAGGTGGATTATTTGTGGATCATATGACGTAAAAATTAGAGACAAGGTAAATCGTGGTATTCCTCAGGGGGGCATTTTATCGCCTCTTCTATGGGTTACGACGATACACAGTCTCCTAAAAGCCCTCACCAATGAAGGACTTAAACCAGTCTGTTATGCAGACGACGTTGTAATACTTCTAAGGGGCTTTCATCCAAATCTATTATGCAGAAGAGCTGAAGAGGCACTTAACATAGCATATAACTGGGCACAACCAAGGGGATTAAATGTTAACCCAGACAAAACTGAAATATGTCTATTTACAAGGAAAACGAAGATGCCATGTTTTACCCCGCCTCGATTCCTGTATAAGACAATTGCTATAACGAAAAAGATAAAATACTTGGGAGTACTCTTGGATCAGAAACTGTACTGGAAAGATCATCTTGAAGAAAGAGTTACAAAGGCACACAGATGTGCAATTTTAAACCTCTTCTGTCGTTGTGCAGAAGAGCTATAGGTTTAAAATGGGGACTACGTCCAAATATGACACACTGGCTTTACATGAGCGTGATTAACCAATAATAACCTACGTGGACATCAATGGACAAAAAGTACAACGTAATACCATTGCAAAAAGTGCAACGTATGTGCTGTCTAGGCATAAGCGGGGCAATTAGAACCGCACCAACAAGAGCGTTGGAGACTATACTGCACATCCAACCAATAGATATCCGTATAAAGTATGAGGCAGCCCTCACAGCAAGACGTCTACAAGTGATGGGTGAATGGATAAATCGAGACCACAAGACGTACCATCAGAAGATATTACAATCACTGGTCGGTCATATTCAAACAACGGAAATCTCCGACCGCATTCCTGAAGTGCGGCTTACAGCTACCTGTGATACGTTTGTGCCAGACAGACGCTCCTGGGAAAATGGAACTTCGGCCCATGTGCCAGTTGGAACCAGCTGCTACACGGATGGGTCCAAGCGAGGAGGAAGGACGGGTCTGGGATATTTTATTGATGAACCAGAAGTCGAACTTCACTTCCGCCTCCCTGACCATAACACGGTATTTCAAGCAGAAGTTCGAGCAATCACGGAGTATGTGAACTGGCTCAGTAACACGACAAAGCCTAAATATGCCAACATCTTCACAGATAGCCTAATGGCGATTAAAGCAATAACATCGGAAAGGGTCAAATCCAGAACTGTGTTGGACTGTAAAAGACCGATAAATGATTACTCAGCCCATGGTCAATTGCGTATTTGCTGGGTACCAGGACACAACGGAGTGATTGGAAATGAACGGGCAAACAGCTTGGCTTCAAAGGGCAGAGAACTTCGAGTAATAAACTTGGAAAATTGGAAACCTTTCGAAGCCACGAAAAATGAGTTTAAGCACTGGGCAGTGATGGCTCATAAAACTGTGTGGAATAGCGCAACAGTAGGAGCAACTGCAAAGATACTGTGGGGTGACCCAAATGAAAAGAAAACAAGAAGTCTTCTGAAACTAAACAAGATCGATATGAGTAAGATGATGAGTGTTCTAACGGGACACTCAAGCATATCTTCATCGCATAGGACTAGAAGGAAACGACGAATGCAGGGCATGCAGAGAAAACATCGAAACGATGGAACATTTTCTGTGTCACTGCCCGGCTTTCACACATGCAAGATCCCAACATTTCGGGTCCGACATATTACCAGACTTGACTCATCTCAGAGAATATGACTGGAAGATACTGAGAAAATTCGTGTCTAGTACCGATTTTCTGTAACTCGTGAGGTATAAAAAGATCATAAATAAGGAGCGCACAACAGGCCGAACCACTGGCTTAAGTGTATGTCCATGGACATGAGACGTTTAAACGTCTCCTCTCTTCAACCTAACCTAACCTAGACGGTCACATGCTGACGCTTCTTCGTAGCCGGTGCGACTTCTCATTCGACATCGTCCGCTTCACAGTATTCTGTAAAGCAGAAGATCGTATTAGGGCCGCAGCTTGCCGTGAGGTTGAAGGACCTTCGAAAAGAGGCAGAAAGTTAGTGCCAGTATCTTGTTTTTACTCATTAGTGACGGTTGTAAAGTACCCCTAATATAGGTGTCAATAAGTCTTTCGCGCGTTTGATAGTGCTCTTCGTGTCGTGGTTGGTTACATTGAAAATAACCTGGAGAAAATCGAATTTACTTTTGCAGCCTTCCTGAAAATTGAAGGGGCTTTTACTAATATGAAGTTGGAACCCATACACGAATCTTTGTTGTCAGACACCTGCAGTGTCTTTCAGGCGGAGGTTTTTGCCATCCTGGTTGCCTTGCGTTTAATTAACGAGGGTTTTTCCAAGCAGGGTGAAAACATAACTATATATGTTGATAGTCAAGCTGCTCTGAAGGCACTGAACTCCAACGTCGTTAAATCCAGGTTACTGAATGATTGCATATTAAAAATGCAAAAACTAACAGTTAAAGTCAAGCTCTTCTGGGTTCCAGGACACCGTGACATCGATGGAAACGAGAAGGCTGTTGAGCTCCCACGGAATGGGTCGGCAATGGAAACCACTAGTGCGGTGTCATCACTGTATCCACCAATGTGTGAGATCTTCGGCATGATAGAGCGCTTCTACAGGGATCAATTTAACCAGAATTGGTTAGCCAGACCGGACTGTGAAACCGCTAGGTCTCTCTGGCCTCTTATGCCACAATCCAGAAGAAGGGACTTGCTGAACCTCACAAAGAGGGATTTACGCCTGTTAGTGGGCGTTTTCACAGGCCACTGTAACGTTAGAGCACTTACATCAAAGTCGTCTCTGTACAGACGAAGAGGAACTTGAAACGAGCGAGCACTTTTTATGCCAATGTCCTTTTTCTTTCTAGAAGAAGACACCACTACCTAGATGATTTTACGATCGAAGATCTCGAAACTCTGTCATCGCATACAATCGTCAGTATCCTCAATTATATTAGTTGCCTGAAGTGGCTGGGGATGACAACCGCTCATCCATCTGCCTAAACGGCAGTGTCTATTGCAAGAACTTTTCTGCCCTCTACTCTTTTAATTCAACATTTTTTCCGCTCTTCTCACTTCTTATTGGGCCCCTTCCACCCCTCACATTTTCAATCTATTATTTTTTCTACTGTTTCTCCAAATCTTAAATTCTATCTGTCGCCGAGTGGAGTAGTGCACGCTAAATTGGTAGTGTACTACGCGTCCTTTAAATGAACCTTATCTATCTTGTTTGTTAGTATGTGTGGTCTTTTGTCAGCCAACACTGATCTGTACCTTTGAAGGTACATTGGAGGGAGCTGCTGTCACCGCTACCGCAGAGGTCGTAGGAGTTGAAGTCTCAACCAGGGAAGTGAGAGAAGAAGGTTTCAGCGGGGATTTCAACAGAACTGATCTCTTCACAAAGGCGGGATGTCATCGCTTATGTTGAAGAATCGTGTTCCAGTTTACTGCGATGAAACCCTTCTCCCTTTTAGGGATTTTACTCACAGGAGATCCTGAGTCTAAAGCTCCTTGCCGCGTCAGAGTCAAGCCGACACTTGAAAGCTCGTTAACCACGGAAGGTGGAGTCGGTGAAGTAGCGTTTGCGCCTAGGTATCATCGAGGCTCCGTTCAAACATAGTCATTTACCCGCGACTACGAAATTTTAATAAACATCGAGAGGCACATGGCCGTAGAATAACAGTTTCAATTGATGGATTTCTCTCAGGACAACATCATCTACAAAACGGTGAGCCGCAAGGTTCACCATTGTCCGTGGTGTTGTACACTGTATGTGCCAACTCTCTGGCGAATGCGATAGGCGACTTACCCGGCATAGACTGCGTTAGACTTACCGGCAGACAATATTTTTGCAGTTGCATCCGGTGATTCGACATCCACGGTAGTTAACTTATAAAATCTGAATGCAGTAGTTCAGCAATGGGCTGAAAAAAAAGGTGCGACCGTTCCTATAAACAGGCCGAAATCCTGCATGTTTGCAGAAAGAATAGGTGTCAGTGCCAATCAGTGGACCTCGGTGGTCAGTTATTAACAGTATCGACACAGATGAAGATAGGTTAGGTTAGCTTGATATATGGAACGGTGCAGCACGGTATAACCTTATATGGCTGAACATTCAAGGCGAACATGAAAATGTTGGATACGTCCATAAATAACTGTTTTCGAACAGCTATGGGATTGTTACGAGCAACCCCAACAGAGTCTTTAAGAGTGGAGGGTAATTTCCAAAAATTCCAAGACATATTGGAGAAATGCTCATGAAGCTTAGCGTCTAGATCTATCACCACATATGCAGACGGTCTACATTGGGATTTTAGGAAACATCTTACATCATTCGCGAGAAAAGAATCTTTTATTGGAACAGGGCTGTGGATTCGGAGTCGGAGTCTAGGAAATTTGCCCGGAGTCTGGAGTCCAAACCCGTGCGCAAGGGCCGGGTTTTTGGGGTTCAAACCGCCCCCAAAACGATTTGGAATTAAAAATTTTTAAATGTTAACGGTTAAAATGTTTTTCCTGTTCCAAAAAATATATCAAAGACTAAAAATGTTACAGTTGTTTACTTTAAAGTTTTATGTCTAAAATGTAGTAAATTGTAGCACATGATGGCACATATATCATATATACATGTGTGCTTTATTTCACAGGCTATACTCTCCGGAAAATTTCACTATTTTTAAAGTTTTATCTCAAAAATTACCTCCTTTTAAATTAAAAAGTTGTACACCTAAGAAATCGCAAATGTGCTACACATTTGTGGCTTTAACATTAAGAAAACCGTACACTTGCTACAAAATTGCTGTAACAGATTTGTAGTAGATGATGACAAATATCGTTTACGGCAAAGTAGTATAATTTATCTTACAGAAAAATGTATATATGGATTCCATTACGAAGTTCATCCTGTGAATATGTTTTATACAATTTTAATGATAATAACAAAAGTATTTAATAATATATTTTTCAGACAAAAATTATCAGAAAATTTTAAACAGTTTAGATGATGGAACTGTTAATAATGAACAAGACATTTCAGTTGAAAATAGCACAAACCTATTAAATCATTGAATAAAATTATAATATTTCAAATTTATTATTCGTGCCAATTATTATTAAGAATTTACCGTTTTGTAGTAAATATACAATTAGAGCAGCGTTAAAGACAATAGGAATAGGTAGCGGGTGATCCAAGTAGATATAATTTTTTCAATAGCCTTTTTTGACAGATCACGTGTGAGTCGTGTCATGCTGTCATGTTATTTTTGTTAAGTATTGTTTGGCATTTCATCATGGAAAGACTTACGCCTGAACAACGTTTACAAATAGTTCAACTTTATTACGAAAATTCACGTTCTGTCAGGAATGTGTTTCGTGCACTTCGCTCAACTTATGGTCAACATAATCGAGTCATCGAACATTTGACTCAACGGATGGACCATATGAGACGTAGCCGCGGCCAACATTTGATAGACATAATCTTCAAAAAATAAATGCCAAAGAATGTTCTTTCAAATGATAATAAACATTCCCCATTCAACTTAAATTTTCTGTGTTTTTTTTTTCTTTAAAAAAGTAGGGAACCTCGAAATGGATCACGCTTTAGTATCATATTGTAGATTTCAGACTAACTAAATTTTCTGTGTTTTTTTTTTTCTTTAAAAAAGTAGGGAACCTCGAAATGGATCACGCTTTAGTATCATATTGTAGATTTCAGACTAACTCAATTTGAACCATGGAAAGATACACAATCGAGCAGCGCGTTAAAGTTTTTAAGCCTTTTATGAAAATGGGCGTTCAAATCAAAATGCATTTCATGCACTTCGTGATGTTTTTTGATCAGCATAATCGACCAAATGTGTCCACAATCAGAAGAATTGTGCGCAAATTTTAAGAAACCGGGTCTGTAGGAGATGTGAAAACACCTGTGCATGCTCGCCCAGTTCGTTTGGTGCGGCTTATGGGCTGGCAACGTCATCGGGCCATATTTCTTCGAAATGAGGCCGGTCAGGCAATGATGTGGACAATATGTGGTTTCAACAGGACGGTGCCACTTGCCACACTGCTAACGAAACAATGGCTCTTTTGCGCAACAAATTCAAAGGCCGTGTTATCTCACGTCGTGGCGATGTCAATTGGCAGTCAAGATCATGTGATTTGACACCATTGGACTTCTTTCTTTGAATAACGAAATACTTAAACGTCCTCAATGATAATTCCTATATCTACAATATTTCTGAATATTCTTCATGATGCAGGATCCACAGAGATGTAATTTGCCCGTCGAAACGAAAGATGGCCATATGTAAAAGCCAACTACATCAAACTCTACAGCTTCCAGTAACCCAAACGAAGTATCACCATATGATATAGGTTTATTCCTGAACAAGTCAGCTTCAGAGAGTATCGACTTATAGAAGGTCTTCATGAAAAAATCTGGATTCCTACAGATACATAATTATAGTTTTCCAGTGACTGGGCAAAGAAGTTTAAAATTCCAACTTTCTTGGTTACATAAATATAAATGGTTGGCGTATTCCGCGAATCAAGTCGGTGCTTTCTGTAAAACATGTGTATTATTTGCTCCTAGGGATACAGAAGTGCATAACAAAAAACTAGGAAACTTGGTATAAAGACCATTTAATAATTGGAAAAAGCACTGGACGTATTTCGCCACCACTCATCACTCGAATACAATAGAAACAGTGTATTGAAAGCTGAAATGAGATCTAATGTAGAAAAGCAAGCCGTAGCGTCCATCTTTAAACAATTACAAATTCAGCAAGGGCAGGTTGTAAACGAAAATAGAAAGCATTTGGAAGCAATAGTTCAAACAGTAGTCCTTTGTGGTCGACAAGGCTTATCACTAAGAGAAAGTTGTGATACAGGCAGAATCGATTCAAATGAAACTATTCAAAATGATTGCAATTTTAGAACCTTGCTAAGGTATCGGATTCAAATTTGAATAATCACTTGACAAATTCACCACGAAACGCAATGTATATAAGCAAACGTGCTCAAAATGATATTATAAGTATTTGTCACACTCTTATACACCGACAACATATTAAGAGAATCAATAATTCCAAAGCTTTCACCGTCATGGCGGACGAATTAGCTGATATTGCAGGGGTTGGGCAAGTTTCAATGTCTATCCGGTACCTTAACGAAAACGATGGGCGATATAAAATTGATTTTTTGAGTATCGTCCCAACAAAACAGTTCGATGGAAAAGGTTTGACTGATGTTATGTTATGCTTAATTTTCTCGAAACTTCTGATATTGATTGTAAGTATGTATTTGGGCAATGATATGACGGCGCAAGAGCAATGAACGGAGAATTTCATGGGGCGCAAGCATATATCCAAGAAAAGTACAGCTTAGTACTGTATTCACAATGTGCAGCTCACAGCTTCAACTTGGTTGTAAGTTACGCATGCAAAGTAGTCCCAATCAGAAATTGTCTCGGCACTATCCAAACCAAATACCACTTTTTTCAATATCCTAAAAGGCAACTAGCTCTTCAAGGAGCAATTTCTAACAACAGCAATCTCCGTGATGATAAAATGCTAAAATTAAAGTGGCATTGCGATCTTGATGGGTAGAACAACATGAATCTGTTGAAATATATCTTCACCTACAAGTAGCCGTTATCGAGGCTTTGGAATGAATCTAAACCACCTGGTCTGATCAGAAAACTACAACATCTGCATTTCAGTTGTTGATGGCTATAAAAACGTTGGATTTTAAAGTTTCGGTCCACGTAGTTCATTCAGTCCACTGCTTGGCATTATCATTAAGTCGCGTTCTTCAAAGTGAAAATCAAGATTTAGCTGAAGCCGTCCATTTGGCAGAAAATACGAAAAAGGAATTGATGGACATGCGCGAAAATTGTACTCACCATTTTGGAGCGATTTTTTCGTCTATTTTGTGAAGAACAAGACATTCGAATCAAGAAACCTAGGATTGCGTCCCGACAAAGTCATCGTTGCAATGTTGATGCAACAAATATTGAAGAATATTACAAGTCGCCGCCTGTCGTAGCGAACGGACGTGTTATCGCAGAGCGGATAGTTTTTAACCAATTACGCAATACCTATTAACCGACCTACTACGCAACCAGGAGGTTTGTTGTTTATAAAGCGTAGGTTGAATTGGATGCATCGGTCTCTGGACAGAAATTTCTGTGCTCGGTCTGGAAGGCCTATACCGACGTACATATTACGGGCTAATACTGGCTATGGGGGTGTCTCCCCCAACCAATTTATGATTAAACCAAAAAAGACGAAGGAGATTATGGCGCAGGGGAGGGAAAACCCAGTGCCGGCGACAAGCGTTGATTCACTCACGAGTCATGTGTCGTCGTTATCGAACAATCGTGAGCACGCAACTTCTACGAGCTTTGGTGCCTTGGATCCCGTAGTCGAAAATGAAACAAGATCACATCCAGCCGCAGGCAAAACAAATGATAAGACAGATGAAGCAGAACCCAGCCGGGGCTTTAAGCAACCCCAGCCTTTAAAAGCCAGTGGGGACTCTGACTCTGAATCATCAAATGAAAACAATATCACTATTGTTGCTAACTCAAAGAGACTGTCAGGGGCGCAAAAGGAAACTGAATAAGTTGAACCGACAGAACCTATTACGGGATGGACTTGACAATTCTACCTCCAATACAAACATGGAGACCGCTAAAAGAGTCAGGTCTCCCGAAGAACATAGCGCTGTGAAAGTGACTAAGAAGAAAAAGGGCTCGCCGTATTCCAGTAATTCGGATAAGCCTAACGTAACCACACAAACGGAGGTCTCTAGTCTGGGTCCTTCGATTGTGGGCGGTAAAGTTGACCCAGTAACGCAGGTCAAGTCAACCAAATCATCCGTTCAGGATGAGGCTTTAACCAAAAAGACTCTACAGACACGGAAAAATCAATTGGTCATAAAGAAGGGTAAGAAGCCACCGTCTTATTCTAATATAGCTAAACAACATTTTCGAGACGATCTATGCTACGACATAATTGATAGCAGTAGTTCATCTGGCAGAATCCCCGAAGACCAAAAGAGTAACTTCGAAGATTTGGTCTATACGAGGGTAGCGGAAAACGTCCTCGAATCTAAGGATGAACCACCAATCGAAGTAATGAGTTGCAAGTTTGAGAGGGGTGTTTTGATGCTAAGGCTGGCATCACAACGCTGCGCTGGTGTTCTCGTAAAACTTGTGGATAGCTTCCCCTCACCTTGGGACAGCGCAAAGCTAAATTTGGTAAGGAAAAGCGACATTCCTGAACTCATAAAAACGACCCTATATGTTAAGGGATGTCCCAGTAAGTTCTCATCAGAGTACATACTCGACATCATTGGCAAATAGAATTCAAAACTTTCCGTGAGAAAGTGGGAAGTCTTCTTCTCCTCGTGTTGGGCATAGACCCAGAATCCAAGAACAATTTTGTCATGGCGAAGGGCATGGCGTACTTCTTGATCTGGACAGTCTTTTTCAAAATTGGAAAAGTCCCGATTGGCAGGACAGATGAATCGAGTCCAAATATACTGTCTGAAGAGGCAAACACTGGTATTGAACGGATGGAGACAAGTGAGACTCTGCCAAAAACTGATGTGGTAGTAGTCAATAACACCACCAGTTCACCAATAGTACCGCCACTTTTGCAGGAAGTTCCCAGCAAAGGTGGTGATCAAAATAAAAAGAGCCACAAAACGATTCAAAACAATGAGGGAGCGACAAAAAATAACACCGCCTCCCAAAATTGTCCACTGGAAGATGGTGTAATAGGTAGTGAACGAAAGGAGGAGAATGACCCACTACCAAATAATGAGGGGGGTGCCACTAGATAGGATAGACTCCCAAAAGAAACATTTACTGGAAGGACAATGATTGAGGTCATCCAGATAAACCTCCACCGGAGCGAGACAGCATCCAACGCTCTGATGGACATAAAGGCAGGGTTCATATTGCTTTGATCCAGGAACCATGGACAACTAGCAACAAGGTTACTGGATTAAACCATGTGAACTATAACCTTTTCTACGCTAACACAGGTACTCGTCCAAGGACTTGTATTCTGTGCCATTAAAACGTATGTTTTATTTTCTCTCCAGAGTTGTCAACATCGGACGCAACGGTGCTGAGGCAAGGTAATGGAAATATGTACCTGGCGTCAATATATCTGTCATTCGATGCGACGACATTGCCACCTACGTCGGAGTTACAACGTCTGGTGAGGGAATCCAAACACACAAGTAATGAGTTATTAGCTGGATGTGACGCCAACTCCCATCATATCGCTTGGGGTAGTACTAACACCAATAAAAGGGGACACGCCCTTATCGAATTTTTTAATACAAATGACCTCATAACGTAGGAAACACTGCAACCGTTGTTAACAAAATTAGGGAAGAAGTATTAGATATAACGATATGTTCAGAAAATCTTATTGATAAGATTCATGAGTTAAGGGTTTCGGATGAACACTCCTATTCAGACCACCGTTATATAAGCTTTAAAATTGCACGGCCACCGCCAAACCCCATAAGTTTCCGTAATAAGGCTAAGACCGACTGGACTAAATTCGGAAATCTACTTAGAAATCGTTTAGGGCAGCCTACATACACGCGATTATCTATGTGCAGAAGACATTGATATCAATGTTAAGAAGATTACCGAGGCTCTTGTAAAATCATTCGAAGATAGTTGCCCACTTCGAGAAAGGAAATCTGCCATTGAGAAACCCTGGATGACAGGACAAATTCGCTCGTTTGGCAAAGATGTCCGCAGACTTTACAACAGAGCTCGACGTAAAAAACAATCAGTATATTTTGGGACGACTACCACAGAAGACTCAAAGAATACAAAAAAATCATTAGATCGGCGAAACGTAACTCCTGGAGGCTTTTCTGTGAACTGTTAGACAGGGTAAAAGGATGGAAACTATAGAGGATACCGTAAGGCTCTTGATGAAAACTCATTTTCCGACTGGTAATGCTGGACCAACAGAGGAACAGTTACAGAATGAAAATGTATTGCATCAAGTACCTATTACGGATATAACAGATGGTATGATTAAAGAAGCGATACAAATTTTATCTCCCTTTAAGGCTGCGGGACCGGATGGAATATTTCCAGCACATCTGCAGAATGAGGTGGATCTGGTATCAACTCATCTGGCTGGAGTGTTCACTACATGCCTAAGCCATTCGTATGCCCCAAAAAACTGGCAGGAATAAAGGGTGGTCTTCGTACCAAAGCCTGGCAAGGCGAGTTATACGACCCCAAAGGCTTATCGACCCATTAGCCTTACTTCTTTCCTGTTAAAAACAATAGAGCGAATAATTGATAACATGGTCAAAGGTGAAATCGCGGATGACAGGCTAAAATTGAAAGAAACCGCCTATGTCAAAGGAAGATCTGTGGAAACAGCTCTGCATGAGGTAGTGCACCACATAGAAGAGTCCTTCAGCAAAGAAATGTATACACTTGCTGTTTGCATAGATATTGAGGGCGCATTTAACAATGTACATACAGATACACTTATCCAGTCCTTAGACGAGTTTCAGGTTGACCGGGCGCTGAAAAACTGGATCAACAATATGCTAAGGAATAGCTGGATTATTTGTGAGTCATATGACGTAAAAATTAGAGACAAGGTAAATCGTGGGGGGCATTTTATCGCCTCTTCTATGGGTTATGACGATACACAGTCTCCTAAAAGCCCTCACCAATGAAGGACTTAAACCTGTCTGTTATGCAGACGACGTTGTAATACTTCTAAGGGGCTTTCATCCAAATCTATTATGCAGAAGAGCTGAAGAGGCACTTAACATAGCATATAACTGGGCACAACCAAGGGGATTAAATGTTAACCCAGACAAAACATAAATATGTCTATTTACAAGGAAAACGAAGATCCCACGTTTTACCCCGCCTCGATTCCTGAATAAGACAATTGCTATAACTAAAAAGGTAAAATACTTGGGAGTAATCTTGGATCAGAAACTGTACTGGAAAGATCATCTTGAAGAAAGAGTTACAAACGCCCACAGATGTTGGTCGTTGTGCAGAAGAGCTATAGGTTTAAAATGGGGACTACGTCCAAATATGACTCACTGGATTTACATGAGCGTGATTAGACCAATAATCACCTACGCCTGTGTAGTGTGGTGGACATCAATGGACAAGAAGTGCAACGTAATACCTTATAAGCGGCATAAGCGGGGCATTTAGAACTGCACCAACAAAAGCGTTGGAGACTATACTGCACATCCAACCAATAGACATCCGTATAAAGTATGAAGCAGCCCTCACAGCAAGACGTCTACAAGTGATGGGTGAATGGATAAATCGAGACCACAAGTCGTACCATCAGAAGATTTTAGAATATCTAGTTGGTCACATTCAAACGCCAGAAATCTCGGACCGCATTCCTGAAGTGCGGCTTACAGCTACCTGTGATACGTTTGTGCCAGACAGACGCTACTGGGAAAATTGAACTGTGGCCCGTGTGCCAGTGGGAACCAGCTGCTACACTGATGGGTCCAAGCGAGGAGGAAGGACGGGTCTGGGACTTTTTATTGATGAACCAGAAGTCAAACATCACTTCCGCCTCCCTGACCATAACACGGTATTTCAAGCAGAAGTTCGAGCAATCACGGAGTGTGTGAACTGGCTCAGTAACACGACCAAGCCTAAATATGCCAACATTTTCACAGATAGCCAAATGGCGATTAAAGCAATAACATCGGAAAGGGTCAAATCCAGAACTGTGTTGGACTGTAAAAGAACGATAATATTACTCAGCCCATGGTCAATGGCGTATTTGCTGGGTACCAGGACACAACGGAGTGATTGGAAATGAGCGGGCAAACAGCTTGGCTTCAAAGGGCAGAGAACTTCGAGTAATAAACTTGGAAAATTGGAAACCTTTCGAAGCCACGAAAAATGAGTTGAAGCACTGGGTAGTGATGGCTCATAAAACTGTGTGGAATAGCGCAACAGTAGGAGCAACTGCAAAGATACTGTGGGGTAACCCAAATGAAAAGAAAACAATAAGTCTTCTGAAACTAAACAAGATCGATATTAGTAAGATGATGAGTGTTCTAACGGGACACTCAAGCTTACAAGCACATCTTCATCGCATAGGACTAGAAGGAAACGACGAATGCAGGGCATGCAGAGAAAACATCGAAACGATGGAACATTTTTTGTGTCACTGCCCGGCTTTCACACATGCCAGATCCCAACATTTCGGGTCCGACATATTACCAGACTTGACTCATCTCAGAGAATATGACTGGAAGATACTGAGAAAATTCGTGTTTAGTACCGATTTTCTGTAACTCGTGAGGTATAAAAAGATCATAAATAAGGAGCGCACAACAGGCCGAACCACTGGCTTAAGTGTATGTCCATGGACATGAGACGTTTAAACGTCTCCTCTCTTCAACCTAACCTAACCTAACAAGATTTCGACCAATATTCCATATCTAGATTTATTCATCACTCATCTCGAAGATCGCTTTTTAAAACACCGTGGAATTTTGTAAAATTTCCAATGTCTTTTTCCATCTAAAATGGCAATACTAAATGAAGAAAATTGTAAACAATTATTTGAAAAATATTCATTAATTTTGCCTGATAGTTCTTTTGAAGTGTGGATTAGTGAAGTGAAGCTTTGGAGAAGAAGAATTGAAGCGGAGAATGTCAGAAATTCCCTGGCAGCTCTTGATATATGTAATATAGATGCATTTCCAAACGTTCACAAAATATTGACAGTGATGGCGGTGCTACCTGTGACTACAGCGACAAACGATTTACAAACAATTTACATCTAAATTATAATACCCTACTCCAGAGTACAGATCGTCTATATATCTGTATCCTCTATTGATGAAAGCAATTCCTTATTACAGAAAATACTATGCAGTATATTTGAGGTATGCCAATTAGATTTGGATTAAAAAAATGGTCACTCAACTCAAGTGAAGTGTACGAGTATATGATTCAATTTGATATACATATACATATATGGGTAAAAATGCTGAGACTACTTCGCATGGATTCGGTGTAGGAGGCGACAAAGTTATTGATCTCCTTACAAGAGCAAATGTTCCACATAGTAAGGGATTCAAGGTAAAAGATAAAGGTGGTACATATGACACATACATTGCATCTTCCATACTTCATATAGTTATTTTTTGTTCTATAAAGACTTTCATAATTACTTTACATCGGTGAAAATACTCCGCCCTTTGTCGAGTTTGGGAATCTGCACATCTGGTACAAAAATGTCCACTCCGATCTATTTCGGAGATAAAAAAGGAACGGAGAGGATCATATGACTACCGTTTTTTGAACAATGGAAACATATTGCTCGTAAGATGGAACAATGAAACTTGTTCATGTAACCGCTTCGTATGAGGTTACATGAACCATTAGATGGAGCAGATAGTGGCCGTTTACCGATCGCTTATCAAACAACGTAAGTGGTGGTGGCCAATAGTCACGTACCTGCTGGATGTATCGGTTGTAAATGCATAGTTGCTTATGAGAAAGGTTCATCCAAATAATATAAACTGTTCCAGCTTACTTAAATATCTCTACATAGCAACTTCATACTTGGAACGATTTGGAATGCCGTCGGTACAGGGTTCAAAAAGGACAACTGTTAACAATGATACACGTTTCGATGGTAGGAATCACATAATTGACTACTCCGAAACAGACAGACGATGTGCCAATTGTGGCAAGAAGTCAAATTTCTTTTGTATAAAATGCAATAAAGGACTTCATACTAAAAATTGCTTTTAAATTTATCATACGCCCGGTACGCCCACTGCATAGAGTCCCTTATAAGGGACTGTCTGTAAAACTTAAATTATAATCTTTTTTAAATAAATTTACTAAAACACACTTTATTCGGCTCATTTTATTTTATAGTAAATATTAAAAAGTATAAAATGTGCGTCAGGGAACTTCATGCACTAATGGGTTAATAGACATTCGGCACCCCATTACTTCGTAAGCTTTCAAGAATTTCTGCAAGAATTCGTTGTCTCGCATAATCTTACGGATTTGTGGACCTATGATATTTTAAACAAGTAAGAAAGTTTCACTCGGGTAAACCGACTAAGGTATACCCTCACTTTGTGAGTAATGTAATATTGAATATTACACAAATTTTTCTGTCAATTTTTGTGGGAGGTACCAGAAGGGGTTTAAGAAATACACCTATATTTCGCTGAACAGTAGATACTTTAAATACATTGCACTGTGCCGAATTGTAACCGTTTATATGGACTGGTATATTAACGTTGAGATATTAAATTGTGGTATAATTTGGCCATTTTGTGTGGGAGGTACAAAAAGGAGCGTGGTGATAACGCTCATTTTTCACTGGACTATAGGCATTATAAAAGCATTACACTGTACAAAATTTCAAGTAATTTTATACACTGATATTAATGTTATACACTGTTAACTTTTGGTGCAAAATGGTGCCTTTGTGGGAGAGGTAACAAAAGGGGCGTGACAATAACGCCCATTTTTCAATGGACTGTAGGCACTATAAAAACATTACGCTGTACAAAATTTCAAGTATTTTTATACACTGGTATTAATGTTATAAGCTGTTAACTTTTGGTGCAAAATGGTGCATTTGTGTGGGAGGTACCAAAAGGGGAGCGGCAATAACGTCCATTTTTCACTGGACTGTAGGCACTATAAAAGCATTACACTGTACAAAATTTCAAGTATTTCTAAACACTGGTATTAATGTTATAAGCTTTTAACTTTTAATGCAAAATGGTGCATTTGTGTGGGATATAGCAAAACGGGCGTGGCAATTTCGCCCATTTTCCTCGAGTTGATAGCGACTAACAAACTAATACTATGTGTGGAATTTCAGAAGATTCGAATACGTATAATAGCAGTTATTAAAGAATCAATATTTCACAACATTTTAACCCTTTGTGGGGGAGGTACCAGAAGGAGTGGACCAATATGGCCCATCTTCGAACTTAGCCGGAGATAGAAAAAAAATATTACCACATACGAAATTTGAATTCAATCGGTTACTCCTTTCGAGAGTTATCGTGCGCACCAGCCAGCAGACAGACAGACACACAGACAGATAGACAGACGGACGGACATTGCTCATTCGACTTAAAATGACCCAAAACGGATTTCCGCCGAACATACTTGGGGTCTTAGGTCACTCCTTCGATGTATTACACTTTTTTCCGTAGCAAATGATATACAGGGTTGCCCATATTCGACGGACCCACGGACTCGTTGGGCCCATTCCAATCGACGAGGCTTGTCCGCAGGCAACAATCTTTGCGTCAATTGAATTTTGTACGGGAACAAATGCAAATCAACGCGAATAATCCGTTGTAAAGTGGACCGAGCCATGCCCAACTGCTGAGAACGGCGGTTTTGGGATGTTCTTGGGGACCTCTCAACACTGGCTCGTACGGCAGCGATATTCTCGGCCGATCGCCTTGGTCGACTTTTATTTGGCCTCTTCGGATTAGAAACCACCAGTCGAAAATTTTTCGTATAAACGCTTAATGGTGTTCTTAGAAGGCGCACTTCTCACATTTTTTAATATTTTAAAAGCACGTTGACTTGACTTCTTCTGTTGAATGTAAATTTCAACTATTTCAGAGCGCTCGCGTGGCGTGTATTGTTCCAAAGTAAAAATCTGCTTGGACTGACGCTTCAAACGCGGTATGTCATTAAGCGATCTGACATCTCTGTCAAAAGTTATGGCGTTGCCAGATGGGTCCGTCGAATATGGGAGACCCTGTATACCCTCGTCACACTAAAGTGAGGGTATAATGAATCATGCAAATGAACACAAACGTTACCTTCTTTGATTTTCGCCTCGCTTAGCCTTGGAAAACCTATTTTAAATGCAAAAAAGCTTCGCTGTCTCAGTTAAGACATTTAACAAACTGCTTCATGTAGCCCAGTTTAAGGTTAACGGAGGTAAAATAATTTGATCTGTTCGCACCAGTGGAGCGTTGGTAAAATTTTTGTTCCCTATTTGGAGAGGGGTGCGTAAAGGCCACTGCGTTTGCTGATAGTGGTTCTGTGCACGACTATACCATTCACAAATATAACATGTACGTTTTGTGTAACCTCCTTGCATTCCAAACAAGATCGTCAATACTTATAAATCGGACACTATTTTCCATTGATGTTTGGCGTAATTGATAACCCTTAGAATTGTTGCCATAGTTTCGTAGGTTTCGCTCATGTCCGTAGCATACGCAACAGGTACTGATGGCAGCTGACTCCCACTGTGAAGCAATACAGCTTTCAAACTTTCGATAAACATTTATGTACATATCAAGTGCTAATTTTATATTTATGGTGTTCCCCAACCTATAAACCAATTGAACACTTACTCTTGCATGATCCACCTATAAATAAAATCCAAGAATTTTTTTAAAAATATTGTAAATATTTTAGAAATAATAAATAAATACAACAGACTGTGACGTCATTATTAACTCTAATATTACAACTACTCGTATCACTGTTATTACAATAATATATTCGTTATAAGGTATATGTAGCAACCCCATGCAAAAGAGCAACTGAAATTTTCTTTTTTTGAAAAATTCGCCTAACTGACGCAATTTTTCTCCGAATGCTGTAAAATCACACTTAATTTAATTGAGAATAAACACTCTTTCAGAATGATATGTAAAAAGATCACCATTGCTAATAAAATATTGCAATACGTGGCGATCAAAGTTGAAAAATTGGGAAAATTTATGGAAATTTCAAGTTTACACTCCTGTAGCTCTGTGTATTTAACTTAAAGTACCATGACATGCACATATTTTTAAAGGGCTATGTCTCCTCTTTCAAAAGCCGTTATGTAACCAAAAATCGGTTGAAAAATAAGAGTTTAAAAAATCGATTTGTACAAGAAGTAAAAAAAAACGGTCAACGCTAAAATTAGATTTTGAGGGTATACAACACTTAAAATTTGGATTTTCCAGTTGTACACATTGAGATCTACAACCTACACTATGTCGCATCAGAAGTTCCAGAGATTTTTTCAAATTTGTAGCAGTGTGTTATTAATCAATTCATTGCGAAACAATCGCCAATAATTGGTCACTATCTACTACATTTTTAAGAGATCAAAATCAAAAGCATTTTCGACCAAAATATGATACGTCGTTAACCAGAAGGCAATGTATTACCCTAACTAGACAAAGGGTTGGTAAGACCTTATTTAACACTCAACACAATTTTTTTTCGAACTGTCCCAAAGCATCCGCTCTTACCCGCCCCTTCCGACCGAGGGGGACACATCCCCATGACCTAGGGATTGCGTACACACCATGATCCGGACCATGGCGGGTTAATAGTAGAGGGTGGAAATACCAGCTACAGAAAAATTTCAATAACATGCAAAAATTCAAAAGTTTTTCTATATATAGACAAGTAGTGAACCTCTAAACAAATAACATAAGTCTACTTACACATTTAAAAAAGAGATTATTCTAGATCTAACTGCATCTATTTCTACATCAATGTCAATAACATCATATAAAGTGTTAAAATGCATGCACATTCTACGAATGTGCTCTGCCGAAGCATAATTTGTACGTTGAAAATCAATATGTAATAGTTGGTAATATCAGAATAAAATTAGAGGGCGCATCACCATTTATAACATTCTGCACCATGGTGGTGTTCCGCATAATAGGTTAGGTTAGGTTGAATAGAGGAGACGTTTAAACGTCTCATGTCCAGTGGTTCGACCTGTTGTGCGTTCCGATGTTATTGCTTTGATAGCCATTTGGCTATCTGTGAATATGTTGGCATATTTAGGCTTTGTGTTATTACTGAGCCATTTAACACACTCCGTGATTGCTCGAACTTCTGCTTGAAATTCTGTGTTATGGTCTGGGAGACGGAAGTAAATTTCGACTTCTGGTTCATCAATAAAAAGTCCCAGACCCGTCCTTCCTCCTAGCCTGGACCCATCAGTGTAGCAGCTGGTTCCCACTGGCGCATGAGCTAGTGTGAACCAGCCTGGGCTAAAGGCGTCATAGATGCTTCTAAGGCCAATGAGTCGGCTGAAAGAGCCACAAATTCAGCTGTGTTAACGGCTAACAAAGTAAAACGAATCAGATCACCTGATGAACCCATGCCTTCGAAAAAGGCAAGAGGCCCTAATGTCACCATCAACGGGACACTCACCAAGCCCTTCAATGAAGTGGCGAAGGAGAGTCTAGTGATGGCTGTTATAGACAGAAGTAGTGAGGATGGATCCATTCTCAAGGACAAATGGAGTCATGTACAATCAGCCATTATGGCTCATTACCTCGATGTCCGTAGAGAAATGCCGGGCAAACCACCAATCTGCAACGATGCAGGATGGCATCAGGGGAGAGTAAAGCTCTTATATTTCGGTGATGCCAGATCAGTAGACCTTTATAAGGCTGCTCTGAGTCGAGCGGGTGAGGTGTGGCCGGGTGCCCAGTTGGATGTTGTCGGTAAAAACAACATCCCTAGTCAACCTAGAGCCATCACCTGGGTTACAGAAGAGCCCTCCAACCCGGCTGACATCTTAGAAATAATAAAAGATTCAAATCCTGGTCTGTGGGTGAGGCTGATGGTAAAAAGCGGCAGGTCAATTTTATCCTAAACGCTGAATCCACCTCCCATATACAAAGTGCGAGTGCAACCCTACAATATGGCTTCGAGACTATAGTCTTGAAGATATACAAGCAGGATATAGCTCCCACTGCAGAAGGTGAGTCGTCCACCGTGGCACTTTCTGGAAGTGCGGAGGTACCCACTCCTATTATTTCTGGTGACTCCAACTCTAACAGAAGATCTGTAACGTCCTTCTCTGAGGACAAAAGCTCTACTTCGGACACAGAGAGGCCGGTCTCTTTGACGCATCTGGCGGGGACATGCTTCTCGACGATACGGACGAAGAGTTCGATAACACCCTTGTCGGGGTGGATGTTAATCTGTCAATTACCAATGATGGTAAGAATTCTACAGATTAACCTCCATCACGCTAAAGCAGCCTCAGCGTCTCTATCGCTGCGCCTGTCCACAGGCGCAGTTGACATCGTCCTGATACAGGAGACCTACGTAGTGGGAGGAAGGGTGTGCGGTATTAGGACACCCAACTTTAAACTGCTTGTGGCCAACTGTGAAGGCACTCCAAGAACCTGCATTTTGGCCAGGAAAGATCTAAGTATCTTTCTCCTGACTAATTTAAGTGGCAAAGACCAAACAGCTGCTAGCCTGGAGATCGGTAATCGCATATATTGGGTGGTCTCCAGCTACTTGCCTTATGAATCTGTAGTACCGACTGCTCTATTCAGGGAAGTAGTAGAAGAAGCAACGTCGGACGAGCTCGAGCTGATTATTGGCGCAGACACGAACGCTCATCATAATATCTGGGGTAGTACGGATATAAACAATAGGGGTGATTCGCTTCTTGACTTTATTCTAACTACCAACCTTAGCATTTGTAACATAGGTAATAAACCGACTTTTACAATTAAAGACAGACAAGAAGTACTCGACGTAACGTTTGCTACTGACCGGCTGTCAGACAAAATTATTGGGTGGAATGTACTGGACGACCACTCATTCTCAGATCACCATTATATTGAGTTTAAACTCGCGGAAAAAGCGCCCAAACCTGCCGTCCACAGAAATGTAAGGAAGACAAAGTGGCACTTGCATGAGAAGAATTTCAAGAAAGTCCTCAACTCTAAACTTCTGTACGAACCGAATGACAAAGCCGGTCTGGATAATCTGGTCCATCATATCACCATATCATTCAATAGATCCCTTGAAGAAGCCTGTCCAAAAACAAGGTACAAGGGTAAAACTAAACCCCAATGGTGGACTTCTGAGCTAACGGCTATGAAAAAGACCTGCAACAAGCTATTCAATAAGGCTAAATCGACTGGGGTCGCTAATGATTGGGATGCCTATAAAGAGTAACTCAAGATCTATAAGAAGGAGCTTAGAAAGGCGCAAAGGCGCTCTTGGTATACCTTCTGTGGTGAAGTTGAAAAGGTCTCCGACGCCGCTAGGCTGAGGAAGATATTATCTGCTTCACCCTGTACAGTGGGATATTTACAGCATGAGGCAAATAACTGGACCAAAAACAGCGAGCAGTCGCTCAATGTACTGCTCGACACACATTTCCCGGGGAACTCTGTAACAGAACCCGAGGATCAGCAGGACCAACAAGAGTGCGAGTGGACTGCGAGCGTCGCTAGCTTCTTGACTGAGAGATCCAGAATAAGCTGGGCTATTAATAGCTTTGCGCCCTTCAAGTCACCTGGACCAGATGGCATCACTCCAGCAGGAATGCAGAAAATGTTAAAGTACATTATCCCCTGGTTGGAGAAAATTTATGTAGGCTGTATCAGGCTTTCATACGTCCCGAATCGATGGAGGGATACCAAAGTGGTATTCATACTTAAAGCGGGAAAGATATCACACACTAGGCCAAAAGACTTCAGACCAATTAGTCTATCCTCCTTCCTATTGAAAGGTCTGGAAAGACTTTTAGATCATTTCATTAGGGAAAACCTGGATACAAAACTCCTGTCGGGGAACCAACATGCTTACAATAAGGGCAAGTCTACAGAATCAGCCCTGCACGAACTTGTGAGCACTATCGAATCGTCCCTGCATTTCAAGGAATTCACCATGGTGGCATTTCTTGACATAGAAGGGGCTTTTAACAACATTCACTCAGATGCGGTAACTGCGGCACTCTCACATCTAAAAGTTAACACTAGTTTGATTAGACTAATTCAAAGTCTGCTCACCAGAAGACGCATAACAGCATGTCTAGGGTCCACAACTCTAACAAGGTTTTTAAACAGAGGGACCCCGCAAGGAGGAGTACTGTATCCACTAATTTGGAACCCAGCGGTGAATGAAATCATGCTAGATCTATAACGTTGTGGTTGCAAGGTCGTAGCATATGCGGACGACCTGGCAATCGCAGTGAGTGGCAAATTCGTAAACGTCCTCAGAGACATCCTACAAGTGGCTTTGAACAAGTTGGCTAGATGGGCCAGAAGCAGCGGTTTGGGCGTTAACCCGAACAAGACAGAATTGGTTTTCTTTACTAGGATGAATAATGTCCCACATGTGGATCCTCCACCTCGGATAAATGGAACAGATCTAGTCTTTTCTGAAAGTGCAAAATTTTTAGGAATAATTCTAGATAGGAAAATGTTATTTAGACTTAACGTATTGGAACGTGTAAGGAAGGCCAACGTCGCCTTATATTCCTGCAAAAAGGCTGTAAGGTCGCGGTGGGGACTCTCTTCTAAAATCGTCCACTGGTATATCCAGTCTATACCGTATAACAGTATTGGACGAACTACTGCTATATATATTATAGCAGTAGTTCGTCCAATACTGTTATACGGTATTGTGGTATGGTGGACGGCAACTGACAAACTAACCATCACCAACCTACTAACAAAGGTTCAGAGAACTGCCTGCCTGAGCATAAGCGGAGCCTTAAGGACTACAGCGACCGAGTCTCTACAAGCCCTACTCCATATACTGCCGATTAATATTGCGGCGAGAGAAGTTGCAACCAAAGCGGCAATAAGATTAAACTGTCTATCAATGTGGAGGTACAAGAACTATGGTCACATGAGGATATCAAAATGTAGTGCTATGGTAACCGACCGAGTGGACTATACACCAACTGTGTACACCTTCGAGAGAAATTACATCACTATGATTCACGCCAGAGATGAATGGGTCGGCAGAATACCAGGTGTTTACTTACGCATTTTTGGGTTTGCCTTTCAATGCAGAAAACGTACTTGTATCAAGTTCAAATTTTTCGGTTTTATTGTTAGCAAAAATAAGGGTAAGATAAAGGTAAGTATGTACACGTGAATTCAATGGTATGTAGCAGTAAGTAAGTGGTAAGTGGTGTTTCAATTTGTATGTCTTAAACTTAAGTTTTATTTTATTTAACAATTCAATGTATTTTTTTGTTTCACAGTTTCTTTTGCTTTTGTTTGTTAATTTATGTACAGATTTTTTATTTAGATAAAGTAAATGTTTGTTATTTGGTACAATTTTATTTAGTTCAATGTATAATTCAATATTTTATTCTATATTTTATGTTGTTAATTTAACGCAGTTAATTTAATTGTTTGAGTGTCTTCACTTATATGTTTGGGTCTGCATTTCTATAATTGCAGATAAAAAATACTTTACACTTATTCACTTTGTAATCACGGGAAAGAGGCGCACGGTTTTAATAGTTGTTGAAACGAGACTGATTTTTGCTGTTTGCCGGTCAGAGCTCCAAACTTAGTCGAAGCCCTTGACTTTGATGGCGACAAAACAACATAAGCAAAAAAAAATGAACGAAGAAACGCGCTCGCACTGCTATGTGTACATTAATGCATTGGAATGCGCGTGAGTACATACATACTCACCCCCACATTCATGTATACAAAGCTGCGCCGCAGTCACCGTTTTACTCTGATGTTCAAAAGTGTGGGTCACCTTTGAACATTCCCCCCCCCCCGTGATTCAGTGATTACAATTAATACCTGTTTTAATGGGTCCACTCGTCGTGATGGGTGGCGCTAACGACGGGTCCTGCGAAGACGAAGCCTAAGGACGTCTGGAATGCGCTCACCGCTCCCAGTCCCGTGGCACGCACTTCTTCCTCCCGTATGTAGGCATATGCATCCCCTCCAATCTCAACGTCGACGGGATCATTTCCCCGTGGGTCCACATCGGCCAGGGAGGCCCGTCCGAATTCTGTTGTGGGGTCTTCCAGAATTGGTTCCGAGTAGGGTCGCTTCGGCAGCTCGCTGGTAGCAAGAGCGCTCGTTCGGATCATAGGTGAAGGACGGTCGTGGTACGGCTTGATGGTGATTTTGGCAAAGACGTACCCGTGGCGCTGCCTCGTTTCCAATCCCAATCTCCCTACCGTGGTGGCGGCGATCCTTGATATGGCCGAGGATTGGCATAGAAGGGCCCGTACCACCTTAAAGTCATCCCCGTGTGTCAGGATCTTAATGGTGGCCGTGGGGACGAAAACGCTTGCCCGTCGAAAAGCTGGCTCCGGAGGCATAACCCCCAGTTGGTCCTTCAGTTGAGGGGCATGATGAAGCATTGTGTGATGCCGATAGTCACACTCGCGACAGGCGGTTAATGCTGGGCAGTCTGGCGCCAGGTGACTCCTGGCGAGGCAATTTCGGCAGTAACCCCGTTGTTCCACTGCCTCATATCTCTGGTATGGGGTAAAACGCCGGAACATAGGACAGGTCCTAATAGCGTGATCCGCTTGACACAAGCCGCATGAGTACTGCCACGAAGATGGGCGAGGGCGCGAGACTCGACTTCGATTGGGGTGATTGTGTCGACGGCCGGGAGAGGGGTCACGACTTGATGCTGGAGTAGGTAGTCGCGCAGCCATATCTGGAATAAAAGAGATGCGAGTACCAACTTCTTTTACAAATAAATAGAGTGTTAGTCAATCTGAAAATAGTTTAACGATTTTCGTTATCGTCCTACTAACTACTCCGTGTGCCGTCCGAATATCTACGACCCTAATGTTTTGATCAGTTCCAAGGTATGTTCTTTCAATACGGCCTAATTTCCATTCAGTCGGGGCCAATCTCTCATCTTTAATTACAATCAAATCGTCTTCCTTTACATTTTCTGTTTGATACTTCCACTTATATCGACGATGTAGCTCATTTAAATACTCAGTTTTCCATCTTTGGCAAAAATATTGAGAGATAATCTTTAATCGTTTCCACCGATTGGCAAGGGTGATGTTTCCGTCTGAAACATCTGGTTCCGCTGGGGTCAAAATGGAGGTACCTATCAGAAAATGAGCTGGGGTAAGAGGATTTAAGTCGGAAGGGTCATCGCTGGCTGGACTTAGGGGTCGAGAATTAAGACAGGCTTCAATTCGCGCTAAAATGGTCGAGAATTCTTCAAAGGTAAAATTCATTTGCGGTATAAATTTTCGTAGATGTGTTTTGAATGATTTAACTCCCGCCTCCCATAATCCTCCCATATGAGGGGCACCGGGAGGAATAAAACTCCATTCTAAATTTTGATAAACATTGTTCTGGGTGGCGTCCTTTTGCAGATTCTTCATAAACTCTAGCCTATCTTTTTTTATTAACTCTGCTGCTCCTACAAAATAAGTCCCATTATCTGAGTAGATCTTGGCTGGGCTTCCTCGTCGCGCAATAAAGCGAGATAAAGCGGCTAAAAAAGATTGAGTTGATAGATCACTAGTGGGTTCTAAGTGAATTGCTTTTGTGGAAAAGCAAACGAAGACGCAAACATAACCCTGTGTTATTAAACAAGCTCTTCCTGTAAAATTCTTTATGTTGAAGGGTCCTGCAAAATCTACTCCTGTGTTGGTAAAAGGTCGAGTCAGCATAGTTCGCTGGGGCGGAAGTGAGGCCATAATTTGCGCTTGAGTCTGGTGTTTATACAAAACACAAGTTTGACAATTATGAATTACCTTCTTGATCAAGGGCTTCAGTTTAAATATCCAGAATTCAGACCTGATTACTCGAGTCATGAGTTGATTTCCGCCATGCATGGTAATTTTGTGAATAAATTCTACTAACAAAAGAGCTAATCTCGATTCGTATGGGATAAGAATGGGATGGCGCTCGTTATATGTAAGTGCTGGGGACTGAACAAGGCGGCCATTTGCCCTAATGATTCCTTTTGAATCAATGAATGGATTGAGAGATAAAAGACTGCTACTAGATGAGAGTCTTTTCTTTTGGGTTAACGCTAAATACTCCTCTGCGAAATAACGCTTCTGTGTTAAAACAATAAGACGATCTTTGATATCTTGGATTTCACCGTGGGTGATTTCTGCTGAAGAAATTCTAAGTCGGGTCCGATTGACGCCGGTATTTCTCCAAAAACGAATCGCAAATGCTAAGACTTTGTATGCCCTAGATAGAGAAGAAAATCTATCCAAAGGATCTTCAAATGTTGTGGTCACGAAAACTTTAACTGCTTTTGCTTCTAACTCTGTGTCGCTCATAATGTCGTGTCTAGGCCATCGGTCTTTTGGAAACTTCAGCCATTGGGGTCCAGTCCACCACAAATGATGTGACTGCAAATCATTTGGCGAACATCCTCGACTGGCTACATCAGCTGGGTTGCTTTCTGAATCTATGTGCTTCCACTTTTCGTTGCCTACATTATCTAAAATATCTGAAATTCTATTTCCTACAAAGGCACTCCATGAACAAGGTGGTTTTTTGAGCCATGCTAGCACGATCGTTGAGTCGGTCCAAAAGTGGGTTGAAATAGTTGCAATTTGTAAGTTAGGAACCACCGCTGTGGTTAATTTTGCTAAGAGAACGGCTCCGCATAATTCTAATCTAGGCAGAGATAATTTTTTGATTGGTGCTACTCGAGTTTTCGCTGCCAAAAGAAACGTGTCGACTGTTTGATCTAAATGTTCTACTCTAACATAAAGAGTCGCGGCGTAAGCGCTTTCTGAAGCGTCACAAAAACCATGCACTTCAATTTTACTTGAAGCTTTAAATCTGATCCACCTAGGTACTGAAACTGAATCTATTGAGGGACAATTTTTAATGAAGTTCTTCCAATTCATTCGAGTTATGGGCTTCAACGCGTCGTCCCAATCTACTTTATCCAGCCAGACTTGTTGCATGATAAGCTTTGCTACGATGATTCCACATGGGTCAAAAAATTTGGCAATTGTTGAAAGGGCTTCTCGTTTGGTGCATAATTCCCTTTCTTCCGTGGGTGGTGATGTGAACGTAAAGTTATCAGCCGAAATGTTCCATCGGATCCCTGGAGTCTTCGATGAAGTTCCTTCCGAAATGTCCAACCAGTTGACCGGCAAGAGTGAGTCAGGTGGCAGATCGCTAAGTAGATTGGGGTCGTTTGAACTCCATTTTCTCAATTCAAAACCTGCTGAGGCTGCTACTAATTCTTAAGACTTAAGGGATTCTTCTACAGTGTGACCTCCAGCTAAAACGTCGTCGACATATAAATTTTGTTTTATAATTTCCGAACCTAATGGGTATGTTTCTTTAACATCTTCTGCCAATTGAATTAGGGTCCTAAGAGCAAGAAATGGGGCGCAATTAATTCCGAAAGTGACTGTCGAAAGTTCAAAGTCTTCAACTGGGTCATTTGCTGATTTTCTAAAAAGAATTCTTTGAAATGGGGCCTGACTTGGGTCGATTTGTATTTGACGATACATTTTGGTAACGTCCGCGTTGAATACATATCTAAAAAACCTCCATTTTAAAATCTGCAATACTAAATCCTGTTGAAGGATTGGCCCGGGATGTAAAATGTCATTAAGACTTTTCCTATTTGATGTGGGACTTGACGCATTGAAAACTACCCTAAGTTTAGTAGTAATCCTATCTGGTTTAATAACGGCATGATGTGGCAAATAGTAGTGAGGGGTCTTATCGATTTCCTCGGGTTTCAGTTTCCGCATGTGTCCAAGTTCCAAATATTCCATTATCGCTGCGTCGTATTGAGATTTGATTTCGGGCGTTTTTTGCAACTTTCTTTCCATTCGATAGAATTGCGCCATTGCGATATTTCGAGATGCTCCAAGTTCAACACAAGATTTGAACGGCATCGCGACAATATATCGTCCATCTTCATTTCTTCGCGTTGTAACACGGTGGCTGCGGCGCAGCTTTGTTTACATGAATGTGGGGGTGAGTATGTATGTAAAACGCAGACCCAAACATATAAGTGAAGACACTCAAACAATTAAATTAATTGCGTTAAATTAACAACGTAAAATATAGAATAAAATATTGAATTAAACATTGAACTAAATAAAATTGTACAAAATAACAAACATTTACTTTATCTAAATAAATAAAAAATCTGTACATAAATTAACAAACAACCTTTTAGATATGGCTATATTCTTATCCAGGAATGGAGGCACGGTAAAAGGATGAATCTTCCTTTTCCTTGTAAATAGACATATCTCTGTTTTGTCTGGGTTGCCATTTAATCCCCTTGGCTGTGCCCAGTTATATGCTATGTTATGTGCCTCCTCAGCTCTTCTGCATAGTTGGTTTGGACGTGTGCCCCTTAAAAGTATTATAACGTCGTCTGCATAACAGACTGGTTTAAGTCCTTCATTGGTGAAGGCTTTAAGGAGACTGTGTATCGTCGTAACCCATAGGAGAGGCGATAAAATGCCCCCTGAGGTATACCACGATTTACCTTGTCTCTGATTTTTACGTCATATGACCCACAAATAATCCACCTATTCCTTAGCATATTGTTGATCCATTTTATCAACGCCCGGTCAACCTGAAACTCGTCTAAGGACTGGATAAGTGTATCGGTCTGAACGTTGTTAAAAGCGCCGTCAATATCTATACAATCGGCAGGTGTGTACATTTCTTCACTGAAGGACTGTTCTATGTGGTGTACACCTCATGTAGAGCTGTTACCACTGATCTTCCTTTAACATATGCGTGTTACTTGAATTTTAGATTGTCATCGGCTATCTTACTTTTGATCATGTCGTCAATTATTCGCTTCATTGTTATTTAACAGGTGATGGTGATGTGCCCTCTTATTTTATTTTGTCTAGGATTGGATTCAATGTACCTTGTAGACCTTCCAGATATTACCAATTATTACATATTGATTTTCAACGTACAAATTATGCTTCGGCAGAGCCCATTCGTCGAATGTGCATGGATTTTAACACTTTATATGAAGTTATTGACATTGATGTAGAAATTGACGCAGTTAGATCTAGAATAATATCTTTTTTAAATGTGTAAGTAGACTAATTTTATTGTTTGCATGTTCCGGCTGTTGAAATTTTTCTGTAGCTGGTATTTTCACCCTCTACTATTAACCCGCCGTGGTCCGGATCATGGTGTGTACGCAATCCCTACGTCATGGTGATGTGGCCCCCTCGGTCGGAAGGGGCGGGTAAGAGTGGTTGCGTTGGGACCGTTCGTTAAAACAAAAAGAAAAAAAAGAAGAAGTTAGGCTAATATGTATATCGATATGCCTTTGGGATCGTATAACTCGCCTTGCCAGGCTTGGGTATACAGACCACCCTTGGTTCCTGGCATTTTTTTGGGGTATATGCATGAGTTAGGCATGCAGTGAAAACTCCAACCAGATGAGTTGATACCAGATGCACCTCATTCTGAAGAAGCGCTGCAAATATTCCGTCCGGTCCCGCAGCCTTGAAGGGAGAGAAGCTTTTTATTGCTTCTTTAACCATAGCATCCGTAATAGGTACATGGTGCATCACATTTTTGGTCTGTATCTGTTCCTCTGTTGGCTCAGCATTACCACTTGGAAAATGAGTTTTCAGCCTTAGTGTATCATCTACAGTTTCCGTCCTTTTACCAGTTTAATCCACCAGTGTTTCGGTTTGGATATGAGTTTTTGAGAGGAACTTTTTTATTTTAGACATGCTGTTAACCCTGTCTACCTACTCACAGAAAAGCCTCCAAGAGTTACGTTTCGCCAGTCTAATGATTTTATTGTATTCTTTGAGTCTTCTGTGGTAGTCATCCTAATATACTGATAGCTTTTTACGTCGAGCTCTGTTGTAAAGTCTGCGGACATCCTTGCCAATCGAGCGAATTTGCCCTGTCATCCGGTTTCTCATAGGCAGATTTCCTTTCTCGAAGCGGGCAACTATCTTCGAATGATTTTACAAGAGCATAATACGTCTACTCTTAAGAGTGGGCAGTCTTATCAAACTCAACCTGCTCGATTAGGGTGGAAGACTAAAATCACTATTCCAATGAAGATGTCTTAAAGCGAATAATAGAAATTGTTTTTGAACCGATTCAATCTTATCAACGTAAGTCCCGTATTGGGTGTCCCACACTACAGACCTATATTCTAGAATAGGTCTAACTAGGAACGTATACAACTGCCTAGTTACATATGGATCTACAAATTCTCTAGCCCATCGCTTAATGAAACCGAGCACGCCAAAAGCTTTATTCACCATTGTAATTATGTGATTATTGAAATTGAGTTTAGGATCCATTAATATACCAAGATCCACAAAGGAGTCAACAGTATCTAAATTGGAACCATGAAGACTAAACCTAGATGGAATCGCCCTCGACCTAGAGAAACACATATGTTTACATTTCTTAAGATTAAGGTCCATGCAATTTATATCAGACCAATTTCCAAAACTAACCAAATCATTTTGAAGGAGCATTGAGTCTTCAGATATTTTATATGAAAAAAATATCTTAACATCATCTACATATATACAACAAATACTAAATCAAGTAATTTATCAATTGAGTTGGAAATACCATTAGTCTGGAATATATCGAGATCAGAAAAACGCCTGACTACATAGTTGGTCCACTCAAAAGAGGTTGATGAAGAATTTAGGGGAATAAATGCCTCAGTATCGGGCAATGAAAGCCAAGAAACGGAGGGTAAGTTAAAATCACCTAGAATGATAAGAACATCGAAACAACTCTGCCGATAGCCGAAGGTCCATGCAATTTATATATATTATACCAATTTCCAAAACTAACCAAATCTTTTTGAAGGAGCATTGAGTCTTCAGATGTTTTGTAAGAATAAAATATCTTAACATCATCTGCATACATCAGCAAATTAGAACTAGAAATTGAATCTGGCAAATCGTTGATGAATAGCAAAAACAGAATGGGACCAATATGGCTACCTTGGGGAACCCCAGATGGAACAAAATCGGATCGGAACAGGATCTACCAAATTTCACAATCTGAATACGTCTATCAAGATAAGACGATATCCAACGCAATAAGTTGTTACTAAAGCCAATCCAGTTGTTACTAGATCCAGCTTATGTATTAAGAGTTTGTGATTGACTCTGTCGAAAGCTTTACTAAACTCTGTATAAGTTACGTCTGTCTGATTACCAAGAAGAAACTCGTTTATAACCTGAGAAGAAAATTGCACTAAATATGCCACAGTTGAGAGACCTTTTCGAAATCCATGTTGGAATGGACTTAGAATAGACGATACTTTATGAGATAAAATCTCAGTAACCATTTTCTCAAAAAGTTTTGGATTTATACATAATTTTGCGATTCCACGATAATTCCCCACATCAGTGAGGCTTCCAGATTTATGAAGAGGGGTTAAGTAAGATGTTCTTCAAATGGATGGGAAATAACCATATTTTAACGAAATATTAAATAGCCATGTAAGCGGAACAGCAAGACTATGAGCACAATATTTGAGGATTATACTAGGTACACCATCGGTACCAACACTATTAGAAGATTTAAGCTTGACCAAACTCGAAAATACAAATGGGAAATCAAAATAAGGTATGTATGCTCAACTGATTCAATGAAGGAATATTGTAAGGGTATGAGTCGTCTAGTTGTCTCTGTTAATGAGAATAAGTTGATGTAAAAAATTTTGCAAATCATTGGCGATTCATTGGTCACCACAGAATTCGTCACTATCCATTCTAACCATAGAAGGTGTTGGATTAGATCTACGTTTAATATTTTAAAAATCATAGAAAGATTTAGGATTCGACTTAAAATTGAGGGCTAACCTCTCTAAGTAGATTCCATAACATCTGCTAGATTCAATATTAAATTGAATTTTAGAATTTTTAACACGAATCTTCGGAACAGATTGTTGCAAACAATTATTTAATACATTATAAAAATGCTCAATAACCGTGTCAATGTGAGTTAGATGATCACAACTGCAGATACAATCCCAATCAACGTCGAGGAGCAGAGCATTAAGCAAATCAAAATTAGTTCTTTTAAAACAAAAAACTGCACCCTCATCACGTTGGGTGTGTTCACAGGGAGTGCCCACCATGTCATACGTCATGGAAATACCCATCGTAGGGTGGTAATTATCCTCCGGTATAGAAATTGGAGAAATTCTGTAAACATCGAATAATTGGGAATTATCAACAAATACTAAATCAAGTAATTTATCAATTGAGTTGGAGATACCATTAATCTGGAATAGATCGAGATCAGAAAAACGCCTGACTACATCGCAGGTCCACTCAAAAGAGGTTGATGAAGAATTTAGGGGAATAAATGGCTCAGTATCGGGCAATGAAATTCAAGAAACGGAGGGTTAGTTACAATCACCTAGAATGATAATTCTGAGGTATTCCGTACTCACCAGCTTTTATAACATCGACGCCGCACAAAAAGGGTAAATACGCGCGCATAGCAGTATTTTTAATCTCACGACTATACCGTTAGAGATAGAGTCCAACGGTTTGGGCCATCTTCAAGAGAATTCTTTGGAGAATAATTTGGTGTAGCCAGATTTTTCTTACTTTTACCATTTATCGCACAGTGGGGCTTCAAAATCGACTTTGTGGAAATTAGTGTAAAACTCCGAATATCGTGCCAAATTCAGTGATCTTGATTTTAAATTAAAGCTGACAAAATTTAGTTTAAAATCTGTTTCAGGTGCTTGATTGTGTGTTGCTGCGTTTTAAATATGCAGACCATTGAAGTTCAAAAATATGTTTGTCAACATTGCGAAAAAAGTCTACAAAACCTGCCATTCTTTTAAAATTGAAACTAAGACAACTTAAATAGGATAAAATTGTGGGCTGCAATATTTTTGAAAGCTGAAATTTTACTATAATGTACTTTACACAATGGTTCGTAGACTGATAATAATAGAAAGTTAAATTAAAAACAAAAAATAATCGGTCCACCCTAATACACACAAACTGCGGAAGCGTATATATTTTATTGTAACTATATTTTTATAGGTTTTGTAGAAAAAGTGAAGTATAAAAATTGCTATAATCCTTATAATATTAACAAGGTCTCTATTTTTAATCGTACTTGATAAAACATGCAGCCGCGTGTTAATCCATTTATTCTCGTCCGTTCAGTACCCTTCGTAATTATTATCCAATTTTGCCGAAATTTCACAAACGTTATTTTTTTAACCAAGAAGATCGGTCCATATGTTTCGGGAAAATCGGTTCATAGATTCATATAGCTCCCACACATATTTTCTATATTTAAAGAAAAAAAGCACATATTTAAAGTACAAAAATCTGCCATAATCGCAAAAAGTCGCAGATAAACTAGGTACCGTTGGATTCACTCCTAAGTCACCTCTATTCTCTATGTCATATGGTAGTGATCCCACGTGATCCAAAAAAGTTGTATTCCATTTACTGTGGATCATTTTTTTTAAACAAAAAAACATTTTTTTTGCTTTGAAATATCTATTCATTGGAAGGCGATAAAAATACGTTTTATACACAAAAATTAAGATGAATAGTACCTTATTATATGTTGCAAGTCCTATCGCATTTCACCAATAAACGCGAATTCTACAAGCATTTTAGTATATGCATTTTATCATCGCAATGTTATTTGCATTTATTAGTAAAAAGACAAACTTTGAATGGTCATAACTCGAAATCGCCTGGAGATATTTTCATAAAATTTGTAGGTATTTTCATTAAAATAACACTCCCAATAAAATAACACTCCCAAAAAATTGATTTTTGAAAGATGTTTTCAAAGTCCTATGCCCGCATATTTCATCATATTTTCCCATCGTGCGCCGGTGGGATACCAACGTTCTCCCTGTCTCAACAGCAAAAGGACCGTATTGTTGCAAGTGTGCGAAAATATTCTCCATCTTCAATTTAGTTCTGTTGTGTGATGATGGCAACCCTGGAGTTGCGGGCGGTGACAGCTGTCAACAGGCTTCGCTGCTCACTTCAGTACGATTAACTTGCTGTTTTAATACAGAGAACTGTTGATTTGAATTTTCCTTTTGTACTTACAGTTTATACTTATATAGAATAAATATGATAAACAAAACATGGTGGCAGCGGTAAAAAACGACTAGAGGTAGTGTTAACCGTATCTAAAAGAGGAAAAGGAAAAGTTGGATAGAATCAAAAACGTGCGTTGGCAGCTACATAAGACTCAGGCAAAATGCCTGAAACGGATGGTACAGCAAATACTCAGCAAACATCAGTGGTTATGATGACTCCGAACGTAGCCCCACCGGAACAATTTAATTTCCAGCAAGCGGAGAAATGGTCAGTGTGACGTAAGCGTTTTGAGAGATACACCACGGTCTCAAAGTTAAGTACAAATGCAAGTGAAAAGGAGAAAATTGACACATGCCTATACTGTATGGGCGAGAAGAGTGAAGAAATATTACTACAAATAAATTGTGAGCCAACCACACCATTGGAATTGCTAAATGCATTTGATGGATATTTTCGACCACAAAAGAACGGCATATTCGAACGCTTCAAATTTAATTCGAGAACACAACGAGAAGGCGAGCCAATTGATGAATTTATTACCGATTTACATACGCTGGCTGAAAATTGTGATTTTCAAACATTGAAGGAGGAACTCATAAGAGATCGTATTGTTGTGGGCATGCAAAATTTGAAGGTGAGTGAGCAGCTTCAGCTGAGAAGTGATTTGACATTGAAGACAGCTATAGATTGTGCCAGGCAGGCTGAGATACAAGCTAAACATACCAAGGTTATTCAGGAGGAGAAGTCAGTCAACATGGTGATGGGAAAGAAGGGTGAACAGATGTTAAGATCGACCAATGGGAATGGACGATGTGCTTTTTGTGGTTATGGTGCTCATGAGAGGTCGCAGTGTCCAGCGCGGGTGGCGGTGTTTAACAATTGCAGAAAGGTTGGCCATTACAAGAAAGTATGCAGAAATGGTAAGAGTTTTGGTGGTAGTAGACATTGTATTAGGAATACGAATGTGGCGCATACTGTTGGCCATTATGAGAGCAATCGGATTGGCGATGGAGGGCATGAAGGCAATTTTATTGGTACGGTATCCAATGTGTATGGCAATGGTAGTTCTTGGTATGTCAGTTGTTTTGCGAAGGAGCTGAACTGCAGTATACGATTTTTGGTAGACACGGGAGCGGATTGCATTTGTTTGCCAGCGGATTCTGAATATTGTCCAAGAGAAAGTGAACGGACAACGGTTGAATATCCTAAAATCAAGGCTGTTGATGGAAATATTCTTCAAATTATCTGACACTGGAGTATGCCGGTGAGAGTCACGTGCTACGTGGTAAATAGTTTAAGAATTCCTCTTTTGGGTATAAACGCAATTCGCATATTGAAGATTTTATCTCCGCCGAGAGATTGTTTTGCAGTATTAGAGGAGAATGGCTATGAAAAGATTCTACAACAATTTCCTAACCTCTTCAAGGATTTAGGTGATTTTCGAGGCGAGGTTGAAATTAAACTGAATCCAGATTATCGACCGTTTGTACAATCGGTACCTAGGAATGTTGCGATACCACTATTACCAAGGCTAAGAGATGAACTAGATGGTTTGATTAAATTGGATATAATCGAGTCTGTAGAAGATGTGACTGAATGGGTAAGTCCCATTGTGTTGTGCCCAAGCCAAATAAAGAGATACGCCTTTGTGTTGATTATACGGAATTAAATAAGGCTGTTATGCGTTCATATTTCCCAATAGAGGAGATTGAGATGAAGCTTGCCAGGATTAAAGCGGCAAAATATTTTTCGAAAATTGATTGCAACAAGGGGTTTTACCAGATAAAGTTGAAAGAGGATAGTCAGCATTTGACCTTTTTCATATGCCCATTTGGAAGATTTTTGTTTAAAAGATTGCCTTTCGGGATATCGTGTGCTCCTGAGTACTTTGTGACGAAATTTAATCAGATATTAATGAATATTGAAAATGTACTCATGCACATTGATGATATCCTTGTGTACGGTGATAAGAAGGAAGTGCACGATAAAACCTTGAAAACGGTTTTGGGGCGTTTATCTGATGAAGGCATTACGATTAACAAGGACAAATCGGTGTTTGGTGTGGATGAGGTGAAAGGAATATCGGTTGACCCAAAAAGAGCGGAGGCTTATTTTGAAATTTCCTCGACCGACGAGTAAGGTGGAGGTTCAACGATTTTTGGGCATGATTAACTTCCTTGCCAGATTTATTGAGATGAGATCCTCGGTACTTGAACCACTTAATGCTCTTGTGGGAAACCAGGAATTTGTATGGTCGCCGATACAAGATAAAGCATTCCAAGAGGTGAAGAAGATGATTTCGGAATCCCCCACATTGTCATACTATAATCCCGAGAAGGAGATTATTATACGCTCTGATGCTTCAAGTTACGGTTAGGAGCATGCCTTATGCAAGTTGATAAGGAGTTCAATAATAGACAATTGGTAGCATATGCGTCAAGAAGTATGACAGATACGGAGAAGAAATATTTCCAGATTGAAAGGGAGACACTGGCGTTAGTATGGGCGGCCGACAAATTTTCAGAATATATAAATGGAATATCGGTGACGTTTGAGACTGACCACATGCCACTGGTACAACTTTTACAAACGAAGCCGATCGACACTTTGAGTTTAAGAATTCAACGATTTAGAATGCGCCTGACGCGGTAAATGTACAGGATAGTATATATACCAGGCAAATAGCTTGTACTAGCCGATGCACTATCTCGAAGCCGTCTACAATGTTCTTCGAAAGAGGAGGAAATCGTAGAAGAGGCAGAAATGTACGTAAATTTAATAGCTGGATGTTTTCCAGTTAAGGATTATTATTTGGAAAAGATACATACTGAGCAAAGTAATGACCCTGTAATACAGAAGCTTCGTGTTTTTTGTCATGATGGATGGCCTTCAAGAAATAAATTGCCTGACGCAATGGTACCCTACTATCTGTACAGGAATGATATTTCTTATGCGGATAATTTGGTCTTATACGGAAATAGCATAATAATACCTCCTAACCTACAACAGGAGATTTTGAACTTCATTCACATTGGACATCAAGGCTTAAATAAATGTCGTAGGCGTGCACAAATGAGTGTATGGTGGATTGGTATATATAACGAATTTGATATGATAGTTAGAAAATGTAACGTGTGTATAGAACATCGCATAAACCCAAAGGAACCATTTTACAGAGAGGCCGTTCCGACAAGACCCATGGAAAGAATAGCTGCAGATTTGTTCAAAAGTAAAGAAGACAACTCGTGCTACTTGCTAGTTTCTGATTATTTTTCTCGGTATTTTCAAATTTTTAAATTGGAATCGTTAACTGATTCGGCAGTTATTCAGAGGATGAAACAGTATTTCGCAACTTTTGGTATTGGTTCGGTGCTACGTACGGACAATGGACCACAGTTTCAAGAAGTTTTGCAAGGATTACAACATTGTGCACAATTCAAGTAGCCCGTATTTCAGCCAATCTAATGGTGTTGTGGAATCTACTGTTAAGGTTGCAAAGTCGATTTTGTCCAAGAATAAGGATTGTTATTATGAGGCATTACTTAGCTACAGAGCCACCCCATTGGAAAATGGACTATCCCCTGCAGAGTTGATGATGGGACGCAGAATAAAAACACACTTGCCAATATTGCCGAAACTGCTGAAGGTTAATAGTGAAGAAGTGGTTCAACGCGAAGAAGGAATTAGAACCAATAATGAAGCTAATTACAACAAACGTCATAGGCCTGTGGAACTGTCAGAGCTAAAGAAAGGGGATGGAGTTTGGATTACTGATTTAAAACGTTATGGGACCGTCATCGAGAAACTGAAAATTCCTCGATCTTACTTGGTTGAATCTGGTGAGGTGAGATATCGGCGAAATAGGTGGCATTTAACACCGGCCAAGAACGCTCAAAGACAAAATTACGATTACTCGGCTGGTATGGATTCAATTGATTCAGATGATGATCGTGCTTGTAATGGCCAGGATCACAATATCGATATTGAAGAAAATGCTTGTAATGAGGATCTTCATATTGGAGACCAGACTTCTAATGTGGATGATCTTACTGATACTATTGGAGGTGATACGATGGATGATCAGGTGGCCGGATACTCTTCGGAGGCTACTGGGACTGGTAGGTCGGTGAGGAGACCTAGATATTTAGATGATTATATTGTGGAGATTGACTGAAAGAAGGGGATGTTGTGTGATGATGGCAACCCTGGAGTTGCGGGCGGTGACAGCTGTCAACAGGCTTCGCTACTCACTTCACTACGATTAACTTGCTGTTTTAATACAGAGAACTATTGAATTTAATTTTCCTTTTGTACTTATAGTTTATACTTATATAGAATAAATAAGAAATAAATATGCTAAACAGAACAGGTTCCATCGCTCTCCAGAACAAGTCGTACCGGTTCTGTGGCAGGAACCCCCAATTTATCCTTACCTACAAAGAAATATTTGTATTAATGAGTATTTAAATTCCCATTTTATAAAATTAAAATAAGAAGTATCGAACAATACATATCAGAGAATGTCAAAGTACGAGTATCACTTTGCGTACTTCCGACATACACCTCACAAAGGTGTATTTGTGATATGAAACTATCGCATCGAACATCCATCTCTGTTTAATCCCTGCAGCGAAGATGTAGTTCTAGACTAGTCAACCAGAGTGCAAGGACTAGTTGTACGCTGTCTCTTTTTCATGTAAGCAACAGTTTCTTCTTGCATGCATATGTTCTAGGGAGAGACAATTGTCTCCAGCTGCATTACTTGTGTACGAGTGCTGGTATAGTTCAGAATATCTATGCAAAAAGAGACAGTTACTTACATGAAAAATATGCTGTGCAGAACTAGTTCATGCTCTCTTAGTGATGGACCAGTCTAGAATCGCTTTTCAGCTTGTCTTAGGTTTAGGTTGGATAAGCTGTTTTGAACTGGCCCGTACAATCGTTCAAACATCCACTAAACAATGCGCACAAGAATGAAATAACAAACACCACCAAAAAACTTAACGATAACCCTCAGAATTATTTCCATGTAAACGAAAAAACACAAACAAGTTTTCATGTTATACAAAGGCAAATCAAAAAAGAAAAGCTCTCTCAACATGCTCAAGTAACGGTCTCCAGTAACCGTAACGGTGTGACCATTTTCTTCGAAGAAGTTGGGCCCGACAATGCAGCGTGATGAAAGTGCACACTACACTGTGACACGAAGTGGATGCAATTCTGTCTCATGGAGTATCTGTGGGTTGGAAACACTCCGTATTCGAAAATTTGGTTTGTTTATGTTGCCGTTTAAATCGAAATGGGCCTCGTCAGACAAGAAAAGACAGTTCAACATGTTTCCGTCTTCTTCCACCATTTGAAGCGATTATAATTCCAATCGAATCGGGAAGTCTGCTGCGTTCAGTTTGTTGGCCATTTGAATTGTATATGTTAATATCTTCAAATCTTTGTACATAATTGACTGCAATGACTGTCTGCTTATACTCATTTGAGCAGATAAGCTTCTTGTCGAAACTCTAGGATTGTTTTGTATGGCAGCAGCTACAGCAGCACTGAAGGTTTTCGATGGTAAGGTCTTCTGTTGACTGTACCATGCTCGGTATGATAATAATCGCAGGAGATAACTCCAATTCTACCTCTGGTTCCCCCCCTTGAGGTTCCGCAAGTTGTTGTTCCACCACCTGTTACTAGGAATACGACGCAAAGAGCAAATAGGAAAACGAAAACACTGACTGTGGTACCAGTCAAGAAAGTTGTTTTTGTTCCACGTTTTGCCTTAGATACGTCCTCTGAAGATTTAGATGACTATCAGGCATGTCACAGGCTTTGTACGAAATTGGTTCGTTTTCGTTTTACAAAATCGTATCGTTTTAGTTTTGCTTCAACAGCTCTTGTACGTTTTCATGAAATCGAAAGAGAATGAAAACCGAAAAACACTATCAAAAATATGGCAGAATAGAAATCAGAAACAGCTGTTTCAGCCACCGCCGTCAACAATATCGTTTCGACTCCAGATTCTGAATGGCGGTACTGAAAATAAATAAAACGTTAAAGCCAAAAATAAACAAAAGAAAATAATGAATTTCAATTGCTGCAGTTGCTGCATTGATGGAAGAAGAGAGAAATATACATTCTGAAACAAAATTACACCGCAGAAGTTTGCGAGATGCATCAGATCCATTGTCCCAAACAAATGGAGTGTAAGTAAATAAGTATATCCATTTAATTGTATATTCGCTTCATTTTTTTTGTTTAGTTTTATAAGCTTTTATCGTTTGAATAAAGAGGCATTTTTAATGGTACTGGAAAAAATTTAACCGTTCCTGAAGAGCTCCATAATACCGGGAATTATTCAATCGGCAACAACACTTCGTTTTCTTGCTACAGGATCGTACCAAGGTGTTATAGCCAAGGACGTAGAGCTAAGTATGGAAAGAAGCACCGTTTCAGTTATTCTATGGAGAGTTATGAATGCTCTCGAGAGTAAGATATGTCCACATTTCATAAAACTAAGAATGACGCCTGAAGAGAAGACGACTCAAAATTGCACTTATTTTCAAAATACCAGATACCCGGCATAATTGGATGCATAGACGGTAGTCACATAAAAATTTCGAAACCCACAGAAGATGAGTCTCTCTATTACAATAGGAAAGGAACATATAGCTTAAACGCAATGATCGTAAGTAATAGCTATTTTCAATGAAATGAATTAGATATGTGATTACATGTTTTTAGATATGTGATTACAACATGAAAGTAAGAGCTGTGGATGCTTGCAGGCCTGGGTCTTGTCACGACGCATTTATTTGGCTTAAGTGGAGCAAGAATGTATTTTTTAAATGAATACAGAAATTGTGATACGAATTCTCGTCTATTGGGTGATTCTGGCTATGGATTAGAACCGTTCTTAATTACGCCATACAAAGATGTAACCGTCGGAACTATGCAGCACAAAGTTAACAAAAAACATACATCAGCTCGTAACATTGTAGAGCGTGTAATTGGCGTAATAAAAAGCCGGTTCAGATGTTTACTATTAACATTGGTCTATAGCCCGAAAAAGGTTATTAAATTAATTAACGTGTGATGTGCTTTGCATAACATATGCAGAGAATACAACGTTGAACTTGAACATCAATGAGGAAATTGAAGTAATGGATGAAATTGATTATGACGTGGGAGATACTTCTCAAAGAAGTCTGTTCAACGCTCTTATAAGAGACAGTTTGCTATAACCAAATTAATTTCTAAAATAAATTTTATTTGTTTAAGTAAAAAGTAAAAAAAAACATGAAATCAATAAGTTTCTTATAATTAGTATAAAAAACTGGCTAACCGTATTTAATACGAAAAAGGCACATTAATAAATTAGATCAAAAAATTTCTACGTTTTTTTGGTTTTAGTTGCAATTTTTGGATTTCTCCATTTCAATGCTCAGTCTTAGTTCCTCGATTTCAATTAGCTTTAGATTCATATCATTTTTCTCGCACAAACTTTTTTGAACTCCTAGGTTGTGTAGCTGATCATTTTTAGCTTTTTTCCCAAATATTACATAGCCTATCCAGTTTGTCATTCATAATTTTGGATTCATTTTTGTGTTCCTCCAGATGTCTGCAAATATTTTCTAAATATTTATTTTCTTCAGACAGAAGGCTACTGAAGTCCGGTTTTGGTGTATTGCAAGGTTGTGTCCTTTTGGAGTGCTTGTAGTTTTTGGGAAAATGTTTGAAGATGGAGTACATGGTCTGCTTCTTTTTGGACATGGCTGACGCGAGGTGACAGAGTTTGATAAATTTGTAAGAGGCTCTGTAGAGCGTGGGGTGCTATATTTGGCTCTTTTAGAATCGAAAGTGAGTGGGGATCTTGTTCTTCGTCTTTTTGAATGAGTTATAGTGCCAGTGTTTGCTTGTTTTGATGTTGACGAAGAAAAATCAATTTCTTCATTCCCTTTATCACTATCTGATTCTCCATCATTCGAATTACAAAGCATGTTCATACTTTGTTCGAAATCCAGCTCGCCAAAGCTTCTTCCACCATCGATTCCGTCTACAGTAGTGTAAAAGGCACAAATTCTGGCGATCGTTTCCTCCTGATCATACAAAACATACTGATTATATTCTCCACCACCAGTTTTTTTATTCTCTCTCTTGTGATACATCCTTTTCTTTACATTAGCCTTCCAATCCGCCCAGTTTTTTTCCATTCACAAAGACTTTTTGTTGGTGGTCCGGCACAATTTAATTGGTTTGACAATTCTTTCCACAAAGACTCCACAACCACCTTGTCTCCTTTAACATACGCCCTGGCCATGTCTTGGTGGCATTCCATAAAATTGACCAAAATCTTGGCTTGATTACTGTTTCTGTGTTTGCCCCTTTAAACATATAACAATTATTATTATTAATTAAGTTTAACATTAAAATAAAAACTTACATTTCATTGGTCGAATCTTCTTTTTTGATTTTTGTTTCTTTTTTTTTGTTTCAGGGTTGCATTTTCTCTTATTTTTTTATTTTTTGTTTGTTTTATGGTTGCTTTAGAGTGTATAGCACTTCGAAGACCAAAAGTATTAAAATTTTCGTACGAAAAGTTTATTTTTTGATTGAAATTATTACAAGTATTATTCATACTTAATCCTTAGTAGATTTTGCAACTTTTCTGGAGTTTAAATTACTAAAAACATAAATTTCACTTCAGATTTTGTGAAGGTTTTAAACCGAATTTTTTTTTCCGTTTACGTTTTCTGTAGAAGCTTTTTCGATTTCAAAAACGTAAATTCTTGTACGATTTTGCACTCTGTGACATGCCTGTATATTAGATCAAAGATTGAGGTTGATATCTATCTGAAGACACTCAAGATGAGATTACCTTCAACGGCTACCAGATCATCATTTAAGGTTATTGTTCAACCTGGCTCGTTTACCTGCGAGGCATTCTAACTTGCCAAAAAACTAATAAACTCTCTGGTCCTGGCTTTTCAGAATGTAATAGGGCTTAATACCAAATTAACCCGCTTATTTGCTGATAGTTTTGACTTCGATTTCTCTGTTTTGTCTTTCACCGAGACCTGGTTAAAACCTAATATATTTGATTGGAAAATTGTATCTTATGAATACGTGATATACAGAAAATAAAATTGGTGGTGGTGTCCTCATCGCTGTAGTTAGTTCGTTGTCGTCTGAACGCGTATATCTTGACATAACTAACGACACTGAATTCATTGTTGTCTCTGTTAATTTAGGGAAAACCAAATTATTCCCGAGTTGCTCTTACATCCCTCCAAACTTGGTATTATCTGTTTATGATAATCACTTATCGGCAGAGTTGTTTCGATGTTGATCGAATTATCATTCTAGGTGATTTTAACTTACCCTCCGTTTCTTGGCTTTCATTGCCCGATACTGAGGCATTTATTCCCCTAAATTCTTCATCAACCTCTTTTGAGTGGACCAGCGATGTAGTCAGGCGTTCTTCTGATCTCGATATATTCCAGATTAATGGTATTTCCAACTCAATTGATAAATTACTTGATTTAGTATTTGTTTATAATTCCCAATTATTCGATGTTTACAGAATTTCTCCAATTTCTATACCGGAGGATAATTACCACCCTACGCTGCACAGTGGGAGGAATTCCAAAAAAAGGAAAATAATTCTGCCGTTTCTTAATCAGACAACCCATTGCGACCAAACTTGGCACGTTTGTAGAAGAGGTATTAGAGAAGCTAAGTTTTGAGTTTGTGCCCCCTGTGGTATACAGGGACGGAGCTACAGGGCCTCAAAGTTGGTCATCTCGGTTGAGCGCGTGTAACTTTCGTATTTTCCGGCCGATTCATAAAATCTTTTTTTTATTATAATAACCGAGGTCTACAAAAGGCTTTTTGCACCTAACAGTTATCTTTTATACTTACCGAGATATCTGCATTTGAAAATTGAATTTTTTCCCCGACCATGTGCTAGTATTTTGTAGATATCGAAGCAGAATATCAGGTCCTGATGCCTTAAATGGTGAAAAGCTTCTTACGGCTTCTTTGACCATATGGTCTGTAATGATATAACTTTGTTGTTCTCCATTTTCTCTGTAGTTCGGTATCTCAGTCTGGTCCGTCGTACCTTGCGGAAAATGGGTGTTCATCAAAAGCCTTACCATTTCTTCAGTTGAGTCTACTCTTCTGCCCATATCGTCTACCATTGTTTCGATTTGGGCATGGGTTTTTGAGAGGAACTTTTTAATTTTTGAAACATCGTTAACGCTATCGACCTGTTCGCAGAATAACATCCAGGAGTTACAGGATTCCTGCCTGTACTTGAAGGCTGGGTCCAGTTTATACTCTCCCGTGGTTCCTCCTTTTCCTTCTCCGTATTTTTGCCAATGGCTAGATGCGCGCTTGTTGCATTGTCTGCGACTACAAGCACCAAGGCACTCACACCTGTAGGAGGATTATTTCCGCTTGTTTCAGTTACTACGACTACAGGTGCCAAGGCAGCCACACCTGTAGGAGACATTGAAAATTTTGTTGGCTCGCTATTCTTGGATAACGACGACACGTGACTAGGGAGCACATCAACACTTGCCGCCGGTACTGGGGTTATTACTCCTTGCACCCTAACTTTATTCTCTCTTTTCTTACTTTCCATAATGTTTTTTTGTTTTAGGGGAAACACCCCCATAGTCAGTTTTGCTCCGCGGGGAATTCAATATTCCCTAAGGTGGTGGACACACTGCTCCATCCCCCCAGGTGCGCCTCAGTAAAGATAGAAAATCCATCCTCCCTAAGGCATCCCTAGTTCAGATGAAACAGTGTGTCTACCCCCCTCCCCCTATTCGCCACCTGGGGACACGCCCGTTAGGAGACTGACAAACTCCAGCTTAGCTCCCCATACAAATTAAACACCTAATAGAAAACAATAATCAACTAGCACAAGCACGGTGACACTAAAGCACCAACACTTGTTGTTGTAGCGGCCAAATCTGGCAACCCTGCTTGTGTCAAGTTGTGTTATTTGGTGCTCCGTCAATATAATTTTTATTTTAATAAATTTTGTGGGATTAAAATCGACTTTTGTTCTAAATTTTGTTCAGATACGTATATAAGTATTATTATCAGTGGTGTACTTTCTGGTATCAGTTTATTTTTGGGTGTTGACTATATTTGTAAAATTTTGTTCCTGGAAAAAAATTGTCTGCCGCTAAAACAACAAGTGTTTTGTGCTTTAATTTCAAAATAATTGTATTTTAGTGTCAAATTAATTAATTAATTTTGTGCCTTTAATCGCGATTTTGTTAAGAAAAAAATCTTTGTATTATTTTCTGTTTGTGATTTATTAGTTTTCCTTTTGTTCACGCGCGCAGGGTTTACGCCATACGCCGGCTTAAATAAAAAAGGAACGAAAAAATCCCATCCCTGCCTGCGTGAACCGATCGTCCCAGACATGCCAACCCTGTCAGATGTCTGTCACTCGCTGTTCGCTCTCTTTGTTTTCCTTTTGACTCCGAATGTCATTGTGCCTTTATTTTTCGTTTCGCCTAATTTTTCATTCCTTTCCAACCATCATAAAGCAACAGGCATACCGGAAATAAAAGAACATATATATACCTAAAGAGTGTGGTGTTTTTTCTTTCATCGTGTGACAAAAAAAAAGCCCAACAGTCATCACCAACGCATAACTGTGATTCTGCTGGGCGAGAACTGATCGGCTGTCACACACTAGTTGTGCGTATCTTGTGTGCCCTTTTTTGTGTGTCTCAGCGAGACGAAACCAACAACAACAACTGTGCGTGCCGTGCCAGTTTGAAAGGGCGCATCTCTTGTGTCGCAGGGAGAAGCAACAACAACAACAGCCAGCCTCTGGTACTTGTGCGAGCCATCAATAGCAGCCCAGCCGGGGAACTTAACGCAACGGCAGCAGCGACACGTGACGTCATTGGAGTGGTCGGCCTGAGTGAGTAAAAACCCAGTTTTATGATTCCGGGTGAATTAGTAGTGCCGGAGGTTAGAGCGTGGCCCTAACATATGGTCCTTCAGAAGCCGTCTAGGAGAAGAACAAGCAACCCAATAAATTGTCAGGCGAAATATACCAGAAGATAAAGGTATGTACGGTGTATTTTATTAGAAAAAAGTGCATGAGAGTACATACATACACATACATACGCTGGCCGTATCACTGTCTCAAACATTGTTGCATAATTTCAAACCGAGTTTTTGGTAAACGGAAAATACATAAATCCGTTACTCGTTGCTTCTGTTTGTTGCATTGTTGGTGTAGGTCATCACCAACAATGCAAATATCCTAACCGGGATATTATCGGTGGTTGCCTTTGCCACTTGATTTGTTTACTATCCCGGTGTCGTTATCGGTATTTCTGTCTGTCTCTTATTTGTTTTGCATTGGCAAAATAGAAAAACAATAAACAGCGGTGAAAGAAGCTGTTGTACGAAAAGGAAACAGAATTATTTTGCCTGTCTTTGGAATTTGGAACAAAGAATACTTTGATACAGTGGACAAAAGGTGTCCAAGTTTTTTTGGGCCACTTTAGAAATAATTTTGTCTGTCTCGGAGGAAAGAATGATTTGATACAGTGGATAAGAGGTGTTCAAGTTTTTATTTGGCCACTTTTGGAATTTTTACACATGACAAAATAAATAATCTTTGAATAATTACTGAACACAAAAGAAGTGTTGGATGGTAATTACATGCACAGTGGGCCACATATATTATTTTCTGAAACCAATTTTTTCATATCAGAAGAAAATAAATTCGGGTTTTAATTTGCAAATATAAATACAATACCTGCCTCCGATTGAAAGAAGTTTTTGCACAGTGGGTCAAAAACAAAAAAAAATAATTTGAACGAAAATTATTAATTTGGAAATTAATTTTGTTGTTGTTACGAGATTAAAATTAATTGATAACTGTCCCGTGGTAGCGGCATTAATTCATTGAACAGTGGTTCAATTGGGACAAAACAGAACAAATTTAATTTTGAAAATTAAATTAAAATTATCAAGTTTTATCTGTCCCTTGGATAAAACAAAATATTTTTTGTACGACACAGTGGGTCCATAAATATTATATTTTGTGAACGGAACTAGTAAGATTTAAAAACTTTTTTTTTTGATTTGGAGAATCACAAAGCCTGGTAAAAAAAAAATTCTGCCCCATTTGTAATATTGTACAGTGGGCTAAAGCACATCTTTTCAAAAATTTTTTAATAAATAAATTTGAGCCGGTCTAAAGTTGATTGAATTTGACGTAAAGCTCGCGCTGCACGAATATTTTCTGGATACCCCTGCAATATTTTATCGTTTACCCTGATAAATGAAACCTTGCCATAATTTCAAATTGAAATTAATAGTCTGGTCAAGGAAAAGTTTGGGACTTTTCTCGATAAAGCCATTGTTATTTCTTCCTGGAAGAACAAACTGTCCCTCTGCGCCAGCACAGTGACGCAAGAATTATTTTTTTGAAAAATTAAAAAATATTTGTTTTTTACTGTCTCTGACGAGAATGGGTCTACTAGAGGAGTATTTGGTACAATGCGAGAAAATAATCGCTTTCGAACAACAATTAAAGGGCATGGATGTCAAAAAATATAACGAGCTGTCTCTAGAGGCAGATGATCAGGAAATCCATAATTTGTAGGCGGAATGCAAGGATTGTTACAAAAAATTTATAACTGACCCTGAATGTATGAAAAAGGATAAGTTAACACTTAGGAGTAAAAAGGCAGAAGTTAACGCCTCTTATATTAGAATAATGACTCTGATAGGCGAAGTCAAGGAAACCTTGAAGGATACTACACGCTCCACAAGTCAAAAAGTTAGTAGTTCTTTTTCTGTCCCACCCTGTGATACGGAAGTATTTCACGGAGATTATTAAATTGGCCCAGCTTCAGGGATTTGTTCACGGCCATATACGTGAACAACAAAAAGCTTAGCTCGGTTGAGAAGCTGTATCACTTATTTCAAAAGACTAGCGGGGAAGCTAGAGAAATTAATCGTCACATTCCTTTGACGGCTGAGGGGTTTGATATAGCTTGGGGAAACCTTAAGGCTCAATATGAGAACAAGAGAATTCTCATTAATAGTCAATTGCGAACTATATTTAATCTGCCTCAGTGTACACAGGAGTCGGCAAGTGGACTGAAAAAACTTCAAAGGGATATTACTAATGCGATAGCTGTGTTGAAGTTGTACAAGATAGACATAGGGTCGTGGGATCCAATTTTTGTCTTTCAGTGTTCGTCAAAATTGGTCAAGTTAACACTGTCTCTAGGGGAACAGTCGATTTCCAAGAAAACCGAGATGCCCCAATGGGATGAATTAAATAATTTTCTAACGGAAAGATTTCATGCACTTGAGAGTGTAACTGATATGTATGGCCCACAGGGGACTACTTCTTCTCTGACACAGCGTCAGAAGTATAACAATTTCGATAAGTCGAAAAGTTTTAAGGTACACCACACGAAAGTAAATAATCAAAAATGCAATCTGTGCAGAGGAAATCATATTTTACGGTCCTGTCCCAAATTTATGAGTATGAATTTTAAGAATAGAATGTCGGTTGTGAAGCGAGATAGACATTGTATGAATTTTTTGGCTCCAGGCCACATGGTGTCAGAATGCACAAGTCAGAATACTTGTTCGGAATGCAATTCGAAGCATCATACGCTTTTGCACAGAGCAAAACTGCCTCAGCAGGGAAACAACAGGACAATTGAAACCAAAGATATGCCCCAGTCGTCGCAAAATTCAAATATACAGTCCGTTGAACATCCGTCTACATCTCAGAATGTAAGGGCGTATCATACTTCGGTGTCAAACAATGTAATGTTGGCAACTGCTTGGATAACAATTAGGAAAGATGGTATGTCTCATAGGATACGAGCCTTAATAGATCCATGTTCGGATGATTCATTTGTCTCGGAAAGAATAAAAAAATTGTTAAAACTACCCACAAAATCTGTTTCTGATGAAATTACGGGACTAGGTGGGGAATACCTCACTAAATGTTCAAAAATAGCGATATTTACAATTGGTTCGACAGTTGATCCGAAGTTTTCTGTCGATATAGATGCGCTAGTTGTCCCTGATGTTACGGGAAAGGTTCCAACACACTCATTTGAGAGTATATTTCAGGCTCAACTGCCAAATTTGAAGTTCGCTGTCTCAGACTTTTACAAAAGTGGTTCTGTGGACATCCTCATTGGAGGAAACTTATATCCACTGATTTTACTCAAAGGAGTAGAACACGGAATTCTCGGGACGCTGGTAGCCCAGGAGACGGTCCTTGGGTGGATCGTGACTGGCCCAACGAACAATAAAACTACGAAAAATATGGTTCGAGTTGCTCATTGTACCAGAATTTCCGTAAATAAACAATTGGCTCGGTTTTGGGAAATAGAAGAAATCCCAGTAGAAAAGCCTGTCCCAGAAGAAGATACAATTTGCGAACAGATTTATAGATCCACAGTTAAGAGGAATTCCGAGGGAATATACATTCTGGATTTGCCGTTTAAATCGGATTCGACGTCGAACTCCGTGATTAGTTCCAATAGATACGTAGCTCTGAGTCAATTTCTTCGCAACGAACAGTCTCTGGCCCGGAAACCAGAACTTAAGAAAATGTATGACGAGGTCATCAATGAATATCTGTCCCTGGGACATATGGAGTTAGTCAAGCTACCAAATAATACAGAATTATGTTTTTATCTGCCTCACCATGGTGTGATTAGGCCAGAGAGCGCCACAACAAAGTTGAGGGTCGTTTTTAACGCTTCGTGTCCCTCAGCGAATGGAAAAAGTGTAAATGACTTGTTATATGTGGGCCCAGTCCTACATAAGGACATTGTTTCGTTAATATTGAGATGGCGCCTATTCCAGTTCTGGCAGATTCTGGTAAATCCAAAACACGGACCATTTCAAAGAATATTGTTTCGATCTGCCTCTGATGAGGAAATAAAAGATTTTCAATTGACAACTGTCACCTTTGGGGTGAATTGTGCGCCGTATTTGGCGTTACGGACGCTTCTGCAGTTGGCAGAAGATGAGCAGCACAGATTTCCAGAAGGATCAAAAATTCTCAGAGAGAGTATGTACGTTGATGACGCGTTAGTAGGTGCTCATTCTGTCTCTGAAGCAATTGAATCTAGGAAACAATTAACGGACATATTGATGTCCGCGGGATTCCATCTTCGAAAATGGACATCAAATTGCTTAGAAATACTTAAAGATCTGCCTCGGGAGCATTTATTGAATGAAGAATTCCTAACATTCGACGACAAAAGTACGGCAAAAACTTTAGGATTCAGGTGGGATGCGGCAAGCGATTCTTTCTATTTCGTGACGGAAAAAATACAAGATAAACTTTCGTTTACAAAAAGAGAGGTTTTATCTATTATTGCGAGACTATTTGACCCGTTGGGATGGTTGTCTCCGGTAATAATTATGGCTAAAGTTCTTATGCAACAGCTCTGGCTGGACGACATAAAATGGGATGATCCTTTAAAACCACTGTCTCTGTTAAAATGGAAATCATTTATCCAGAAATATTCCGAAATAGACACAATTAGTATTCCCAGATGGGTTAATTATTCCCCAAACTGTCTCGTGGATTTTCACGGATTTTTCGATTCCTCAGAGTTAGCATATGCCGCCGTTTTATATATACGAATTAGTGTAGAAAGTCGTATTTGCACCAATCTTCTTGTGTCGAAGTCGAAGGTAGCCCCGATTAAAAAAGTTTCTCTGCCCCGACTAGAACTATGTGGAGCTTCACTGTTAGCGGAATTGGTTAATGCGTATCTGCACCAGCATAGGGTTGAGAATAAATCTCTTCATTTATGGTCCGACTCAACTAATAATTACGGCTAAAGTTCTTATGCAACAGCTCTGGCTGGACGACATAAAATGGGATGATCCTTTAAAACCACTGTCTCTGTTAAAATGGAAATCATTTATCCAGAAATATTCCGAAATAGACACAATTAGTATTCCCAGATGGGTTAATTATTCCCCAAACTGTCTCGTGGATTTTCACGGATTTTGCGATTCCTCAGAGTTAGCATATGCCGCCGTTTTATAAATACGAATTAGTGTAGAAAGTCGTATTTGCACTAATTTTCTTGTGTCGAAGTCGATGGTAGCCCCGATTAAAAAAGTTTCTCTGCCCCGACTAGAACTATGTGGAGCTTTACTGTTAGCGGAATTGGTTAATGCGTATATGCCCCAGCTTAGGGTTGAGAATAAATCTCTTCATTTATGGTCCGACTCAACTATCGTCCTTGCATGGCTTAGAAAGCCTTCGCATACCTGGACCACTTTCGTTGCAAATAGAGTTGCAAAAATTCAAGAGAAAGTTGGTCCCAATTGGAAGCATATTTCCACTTATGACAATCCCGCTGATCTAGCAACCCGGGGGGTGACTCCTTTAGAGCTAAAGGAGAAAAGCTTGTGGTGGTTGAGACCATCCTGGTTGCGAGAGGATGAAGCTATCTGGCCCTCAAACATAGATATCCCGGGTACAAACCTTGAAGAGAAACTCTCAAAGGCTCATTTATCTAGATCAGCGGAACTTGAGGACATTTTAGACCGTTTTTCATGTCTCTCTAAGGCAATTCACGTGGTATCATATATGATGCGTTTTCTCAAAGCCACTCATCCTGTCTCAAGGGAAAAAGCCAAGTTCTGTAGCGTACGACTGACTTCACAGGAATTAGTAGCTGCACGAAATCGTCTTATGGCTCTGTCTCAAAAGATATATTTTCCAAAGGAATATACAGCTCTTTCCCAGAAGAAAGGATCGATTCCAAAAGTTCTCTTCTTACTCTGACTCCGTTTATTGACAATGAACAGCTTATTCGTGCGAATGGTCGCCTAGGATTCACTCTGTCTCTGTCATATAATGAAAGACATCCTGTTATTCTGTCTCCTAAAAGTCGTTTTGCAAGACTATATGTCGGGTTTATCCACAAGCTGACTCTGCATGGAGGACCCCAGCTTATGCTGGCTACCGTCCGATTAGAATGCTGGATCATTAGAGCAAAAAATCTAATTAGATCTCACGTTCGGAGTTGTAAAAATTGTAGTCTGTCTTGTAAGCGTCTTCAAGGTCAGGTTATGGCCACCTTACCCCCCAGAGAGAACAACTTTCAGTCGACCCTTTGCCAACACAGACATTGATTATGCAGGTCCCTTTGACCTCAAAACATTTTCTGGACGCGGATGTCGCATTATAAAGGGCTATATTTGCTTGTTTGTTTGTTTCGCAACGAAAGCGATTCATTTGGAGGCCGTAAGTGACCTATCTACCTCAGCTTTTCTAGGGGCCTTAACTCGTTTCGTGTCCCGGAGGGACTGTCCCAGTAAAATCTATTCCGATAATGGTCGGAATTTCATCGGTGCTGCCCGAGAGATTAAGGCAAAGTTTTAGCTGAGTTGCCAGGTGAAACTGTCACACGATATGGCCAACAAAAAATAGAATGGCATTTCATACCAGCTGTTACCCCTCACATGGGTGGATTGTGGGAAGCAGGTGTTAAAAGTTGCAAGTTGCACTTAAAAAAGATTGCGGGACAAATTCGTCACACCTTTGAGGAATTCACTACAATTCTCTCTGCTATCGAGTCGTGATTGAACTCGAGACCTCTGACCCCGATGTCTGAAAATATCGACGATCTCACTGCCCTGACACCCGGGCACTTTCTAATTGGTTCACCTATTCTGTCCCCTGCTGAGCCTGAAGAGATAACCTCTAAAACGGCCTTACTAAATCGGTGGCGTAGGCTAAAGATAGTTCAACAAGAGTTTTGTCGAAGGTGGAAATCTGACTACCTCAAAGAGTTATACAAGCGCAATAAGTGGAAACTGCCTTGCGAAAATATTCAAATTAATAACCTGGTAGTCCTACATGTCGATACTGGACTATCAAATGATTGGAGGCTTGGTCGCGTTACCAAAGTTTATACTGGTACCGATGGTAACGTTAGGGTGGTCGATTTACGAACCCAGGCGGGCCTGATTGCTCGCCCTGTGCATAAACTTGTCTTACTACCTCGATCCGCTTAAAATTTCTCTATCTCGGTCCCAGCCAACATTTCGAAACCTCAAGCCATAAAACTATCTCTTTCTGTTTCTGCTACAACACTTTTTTGTTTCTCCCTAGACATGGCGTACTATCAAGGTCACTACCAAGAAGATTTCCGCTGCTTCATTTGCGACACTCGACACTCCTTCCGGTTCTGCAGAAGATTCCTGGTGATGCACGCCGCGGAGCGCATGCGATTTGTTCATCAGCACAAGGTGTGCGAAAACTGCCTTGGGATGTCGCACCAGCTAAACGACTGTCGCAGCGGAGCATGCCGGACATGTTGGCTTGGACACCATACGCTCCTTCACCCGCTGGATGACCAGGCCTTTGAATGGCTCCAGATGACAGCCCTGGTGTTTATCAATCGCCCCAATGTTGATCAAGAAAAAAGCATAGTGCGAGTATTGTTGGACCCCAGCGCACCGGAGAGCTATTTCCTCCCCTATAACTCATATTTCCCGTACCGGAGGACTACAAGACACCGGTCAATTTTCAGCTCACGGATCGCCACAATCAAGTGCGAACACTCACTATAACGTTGCGCCCAAAAATGGCTCCTTCTCCATTTACACCGCATCGGCATGGGGTGCCAGCACCAGTCTGGAAGGTATTCGGAAGAGAAGATGTCGCGGACTGCTCGTTCTATCTCCCAGCGTCGTGTTCGATTGTGTTGGGGAACGATGTGGCCAAATATGTTTACCTCGGCATCCCAGAGGTGGAGAAGGGGTTGCCGTTAATCCAAAATATTTTTGGAGTAGCCTTTTTTGTGAAAATAGAAGTTGACCCAACCGGGACTGACTAGTTAGTACACCCGATCACACGCCCTCATGGACTAAACAACCATTGTAACTTCTGCCTCAGATGGGCATGAACATGTTCCTGAATTTTTTTTATTTTATTTTTCTTATATTTGTTTCAATTAATACGCTAAGATCTCGAAGAAACGATCTCATTAACTTTCTTTTTATGTATCGCATATATACAATATATATAAACAATACTATTGTTATTACTTTTAAGTATTTAGTATTTGAATTGCCCGGTTTGGGCAAGGGGGCGGTATGTTCACGCGCGCAGGGTTTACGCCATACGCCGGCTTAAATAAAAAGGAATGAAAAAATCCCATCCCTGCCTGCGTGAACCGATCGTCCCAGACATGCCAACCCTGTCAGCTGTCTGTCAGTCGCTGTTCGCTCTCTTTGTTTTCCTTTTGACTCCGAATGTCATTGTGCCTTTATTTTTCGTTTCGCCTAATTGTTCATTCCTTTCCAACCGTCATAAGAGCAACAGGCATACCAATAGACAGCTGAAAGTTTGAAATTACCTTAAGTGAAAAAGAAAAAAGGTTGGGTATCAAATAGATACCAGAAATAAAAGAACATATATATACCTAAAGAGTGTGGTGTTTTTTCTTTCATCGTGTGACAAAAAAAAAAGCCCAACAGTCATCACCAACGATTCTGCTGGGCGAGAACTGTGGTTGTGATCTTATTTTTTTTCTCTGCCTCCGATCGGCTGTCATCCACCACACTAGTTGTGCGTATCTTGTGTGCCCTTTTTTGTGTGTCTCAGCGAGACGAAACCAACAACAACAAATGTGCAGCAGTGACACGTGACGTCATTGGAGTGGTCGGCCTTAGTGAGTAAAAACCCAGTTTTACGATTCCGGGTGAATTAGTAGTGCCGGAGGTTAGAGCGTGGCCCTAACACCTTTAATTTTGTTGATTATTTGTTTCGGTGAAACATTCTTTACCGCTACAACAACAAGTGTTTGTGCTTTTGTGTCACTGTATTTGTCCTAGTTGATTGTTTTCTATTGTTGCTTTGTTCTTCTGTCTGTTTGAAATATCAACAGAGTTGCCAGTGTATTGTATTTTGTCTGTTTGTGGGGATATTTTTGCTCCTCAGTTTAAATAGTAGAGGGTTTTTATTAACTATTTGTTTGGATTTTATTTATTGTTTGGTGCTATTTGTCTGTTTTGGTGTATTTTTACATGACATAGAAATGACATGCAAATCGGGAAATTGTAAAATCACTTCCGACAAGGAAACACTAATTGAGTGCTGGCTGTACACTAACTTATGGCATGCCAAGTATGCTGGCGTGACTGCTAGGATAGTTGATGCTTTATATTGTGAAAAAAATGGTCTTCACTGGTGCTGCATCAAGTGTAGAAAGATTAATATTGAATTTTATAATTTCGTCAAATCGTATACGAATGAGGTTAATGATCTGAACCAAGACATTTTAAATGTCTATATGCGGTTCATGAATTTCTCTGCTTTGATTAAGAATTGTCCTAACCTAGACGAGTATGCTAGTTCGCCGGCTTCTCCTTGTGACGAGTGGCGTTAGAAACCATTTCATCAGTGAACAACGTCAACGATATGTGATAATGCCGGCAGTCGTCACCAATAACTACACATTTAATGTGTGTATAGCAAAGATATTTGGCACACAGAGTTCATGACGGTCCAAATGAGTCAATAACGTCTTCAAAACACTCCTGATATGACCAAATGAAGCGCGAAACCAATTCACGTAGAACACCTTCGGCCAGATCGGGTGGAGTAACGATTACCATCTTCCACCAAAGTCAAATCGCCAGATTGAATGTTAAAAAGTAAAGAGAGTACAATTCTCTCCATATGTCGTTTTTCCCAAATAGTCTCAACCAAATTGTCTTGTACACATTTAATGCCGGCCAAACGGATACTGTCACGTAGCTCGATGTTATCAGTGTTTCGATGACACATTGAAGAGAATTTCAAAATGAAAAAAAAAATGATTCCACAAATAAATTCAGGGTGGTTTGAGCATGACAGGCCTGTAGCAAGATGTACATGGCCAACATAGCAATTTCCACAAATTTGTAACGTTTGCGAGTGATATCCTTTGAGGCTTTCTGATACAGGTATTCACCAATACTATTCAGTTTATCTGGTGAACTGGGCGAATAGAAGATAAGTATCTTCTTATTCGACTTGTCCAAGCAATCCTCAGAGTTAACCGGAAAGATGTTATCCACCAAACGTTTATAATAAATGAGGAAAATCTGGTATCAACTCATCTGGCTGGAGTGTTCACTGCATGCCTAACCCATTCGTATACCCCAAAAAACTGGCAGGAATCAAGGGTGGTCTTCATATCAAATCCTGGCAAGGCGAGTTATACGACTCCAAAGGCTTATCGACCCATTAGCCTTACTTCTTTCCTGTTAAAAACAATGGAGCGAATAATTGATAACAGGGTCAAAGGTAAAATAGCGGATGACAGGCTAAAATTCAAACAACACGCCTATGTCAAAGGAAGATCAGTGGAAACAGCTCTGCATGAGGTAGTGCACCACATAGAAGAGTCCTTCAGTAAAGAAATGTATACACTTGCTGTTTGCATAGACATTGAGGGCGCATTTAACAATGTACAGACCGATACACTTATCCAGTCCTTAGACGAGTTTCAGGTTGACCGGGCGTTGAAAAACTGGATCAACAATATGCTAAGGAATAGGTGGATTATTTGTGGGTCATATGACGTAAAAATTAGAGGCAAGGTAAATCGTGGTATACCTCAGGGGGCATTTTATCGCCTCTTCTATGGGTTACGACGATACACAAGCCCTCACCAATGAAGGACTTAAACCAGTCTGTTATGCAGACGACGTTGTAATACTTCTAAGGGGCTTTCATCCAAATCTATTATGCAGAAGAGCTGAAGAGGCACTTAACATAGCATATAACTGGGCACAACCAAGGGGATTAAATGTTAACCCAGACAAAACAGAAATATGTCTATTTACAAGGAAAACGAAGATCCCAAGTTTTACCCCGCCTCGATTCCTGAATAAGACAATTGCTATAACTAAAAAGGTAAAATACTTGGGAGTAATCTTGGATCAGAAACTGTACTGGAAAGATCATCTTGAAGAAAGAGTTACAAAGGCACACAGATGTTGGTCGTTGTGCAGAAGAGCAATAGGTTTAAAATGGGGACTACGTCCAAATATGACTCACTGGCTTTACATGAGTGTGATTAGACCAATAATCACCTACGCCTCTGTAGTGTGGTGGACATCAATGGACAAGAAGTGCAACGTAATACCTTTGCAAAAAATTCAACGTATGTGCTGTCTAGGCATAAGCGGGGCATTTAGAACTGTACCAACAAAAGCGTTGGAGACTATACTGCACATCCAACCAATATACATCCGTATAAAGTATGAGGCAGCCCTCACAGCAAGACGTCTACAAGTGATGGGTGAATGGATACATCGAGACCACAAGTCGTACCATCAGAAGATTTTAGAATATCTAGTTGGTCACATTCAAACGCCAGAAATCTCGGACCGCATTCCTGAAGTGCGGCTTACAGCTACCTGTGATACGTTTGTGCCAGACAGACGCTCCTGGGAAAATGGAACTTTGGCCCATGTGCCAGTGGGAACCAGCTGCTACACGGATGGTTCCAAGCGAGGAGGAAGGACGGGTTTGGGACTTTTTATTGATGAACCAGAAGTCGAACTTCACTTCCGCCTCCCTGACCATAACACGGTATTTCAAGCAGAAGTTCGAGCAATCACGAAGTGTGTGAACTGGCTCAGTAACACGACAAAGCCTAAATATGCCAACATCTTCACAGACAGCCAAATGGCGATTAAAGCAATAACATCGGAAAGGGTCAAATCCTGAACTGTGTTGGACTGTAAAAGAACGATAAATGATTACTCAACCCATGGTCAATTGCGTATTTGCTGGGTACCAGGACACAACGGAGTGATTGGAAATGAACGGGCAAACAACTTGGCTTCAAAGGGCAGAGAACTTCGAGTAATAAACTTGGAAAATTGGAAACCTTTCGAAGCCACGAAAAATGAGTTGAAGCACTGGGCAGTGATGGCTCATAAAACTGTGTGGAATAGCGCAACAGTAGGAGCAACTGCAAAGATACTGTGGGGTGACCCAAATGAAAAGAAAACAAGAAGTCTTCTGAAACTAAACAAGATCGATATTAGTAAGATGATGAGTGTTCTAACGGGACACTCAAGCTTACAAGCACATCTTCATCGCATAGGACTAGTAGAAAACGACGAATGCAGGGCATGCAGAGAAAACATCGAAACGATGGAATATTTTCTGTGTCACTGCCCGGCTTTCACACATGCAAGATCCCACATTTCGGGTCCGACATATTGCCAGACTTGACTCATCTCAGAGAAATTGACTGGAAGATACTGAGAAAATTCGTGTCTAGTACCGATTTTCTGTAACTCGTGAGGTATAAAAAGATCATAAATAAGGAGCGCACAACAGGCCGAACCACTGGCTTAAGTGTATGGACATGAGACGTTTAAACGTCTCCTCTCTTCAACCTAACCTAACCTAAACGTTTATAACGTGGCCTCAGAGCCGTACAGCAACCGCAACAACCCGACATTGTCTTTAAACTGTTGTTTTTTTTTTACTGGATTATTTGATATTCTTATTTGTAAACCTCCATTTGCTAGCGAAGAATAAAATAGGAAAATTAATCAAATCGTGATGTTGTCTTAGCAACTACCGGGTATTTGTTGCTGGTATATGTCGAAGCACGACGTACGGTTGACGTATTATAGGTATACGCATGAGTCGGATAAATATTCCTCATTGAAATGACAAAAGGACATGTAATTCTACAGGTCATGATTCACACGACGGAAGTTATCGCGTGGCAATTCGGTGTTCATAAGTCCATATTCACACTTGCAATTTTTTCTGCAATTCTTTTGAAATTGCATTTGCGTTCAGACAATGTATTCTGTTTCGACAATTTTTTATTTTCAGCGTTCATTAAAAGTCATTAAATTTTATTAAAATGTATGTCGCACAAATTTACATATGTTAAACCGAGCACAAATCAACGAATATTAAATGAAAAGCAGTGTAGAAATGTCGAAAAACTTTACAGCGAAAGAAAACGCAAACGCATTGCAAAAAAATTGCGAGTACGGAAGATTTCTTTCTCCCCCTTTACCGACTGCGTCCCTCTCCCACAAACACTGCAATTCAGCAGAAAAAAATTGCAAGTGTGAATCTGGACTAAGATAGAGGGAGGCAGGAGGAATAGTAAGAGAAGAAAAAGTTGCTAGTACTGGCATTCTGTTTTGCTTTTTTTATTCACACTTCGCTGCAGATTATTTTTATACAGGAATTGGCGAAATAGAATTGACTCGCGTGAATGCAATAGACAAGTTTAAAGGAGAATTCGAGAAATTAAAAAAAAGAAAAAAGAGCACTAAATTGCCTCATACAAATTGATGAAAGGTCAAATATTTTATGTATTAACTTCTTTTTTGGCCTTTCCTGTACTACTTAGTTATTACATTATTACCCCATAAAGGTGGGTACTATGTTTTTTCAGCTTGAAAAAATTCCACAAAATGTTATTTCAAGTTGAAAAATGGAACGCTTTTTTACTAAGGTCGCATTGCATTTTTGAAGTGTGTGTGTCGAGATGTCACTTTTATATGTGTGTGTCTGTGTATAAGCATGTGCATTTTTTCCTTTTTGCTTTTCTTAAAACAAACACGAGTTTAAATTAGAATCACAAAATTGAGAATCAATGAGCAATTAAATGGAATAATGCCGACTTAGAAAATAGTTAATTTAAATTGCAGAATGGAAATATGGTTGAAGATCATTGTGCTAATGTTATAATTAAATAAATTATTTATTTTATGTTGATACGATGGCGATGCTTCTGAGGCATCAGAAGCCAGGGTAATACAATGTTACAAATAACAAAATAATTTCCTACTGTTGTACGAATATAAATAAATAAAATGATGTTTTGATGAACGGAAAAATATGTTTTATTATTATTTTTATGGATTTACATAATATTTGTGGACATGTATAAATTTTACTTCTATCCATAAACGGATTTTCTTCTTCCAACTCCTAAGGCTGGCAAGAACTCACTATGTTCTTTATAACCATTTAAATATGAGATCACAGGCACTGCCCAATTCCATTGTCCTACTGCTTCGGTAGCGTTTGCCTTCCACAGTTTTTCCACGCTTTTCGTCACGATTGTTCTAAGCATACAAACGTAAATGTACATATGTAATTACAACACAAATTCCACATTATTACATATAGTTACATGTCCTTCCAGTGTTTTGCACATTTGCTTTGCTATCCAATCGGAATGTCACTCTTCTCGTTTATTCCATGTACATAATTATTTTCCGTCCTTTGCATTAGTTTTCTTTATTTCAGATAATTTAATTTAGTATTCTTTATTAGGAAATTTTATTGCTAATATTTACAACAGTTGAATTTCTCGCGGACAAATATGAATGTAAATAAATAGGAGTACAATGCTGGCGGCTTCAATTTGTTGCGGCGTTCAATTAATTTGTATCGGCGCAAAATGTCAATTTCTCACGTTGAAATAAACACAGTACCACAAATGAAAAAATTTCACTCAGTTTTTCACAACTTTGGTTTTTGTATGGGATTTCACCGTGAAACGGGAACATAGTACCGTGCTTAAGATGTATACAAAAAGGGATTTTATACAATGCTTGTCAAGCTCGGACAGTATAGGAATACAGGAATAAAACGTTAGAGACAGGGTTGGTAAAGTTGCCCTTGAAGTAGGACATTCATGCCAACCAACCTTTGGACTGAGGTTGAATGTATGAAAGACGATCTTTCGTAATCCAACTCACGTGCAGAATACATACCACAGTTTAGTAAAGGTTAACAAAAAGAGTGCAATTATTTTTTTAAATATATCGATAAAATAGTGATTTCTTTCTTTTTAATTAATAGATTGTTTTTGAAACATGATCGTAATAAACTTTTTTGTTCGGGAATATAAAAATAATAGTGACTTTAAAGAAATTTTAAAAATCATGAATTTAAAATGTATGGAATCCGAGAAAACTTATATTAAAAATTGATTAGAATGTCCATTTGATGTTCTAATAACATTTTCTATACACTTTTCATTCAGAAAAATGATTATTTAGATGTTATAAAAACTAGGAGTTGGAGGAAATAAATTCTCAAAAAAAACACGAGCTTTCCATCATATTAATAATTAAAACTCTTTAAAAATACTCCTTTTGATAAAAAAAACGGAATTATAGAGCTACAATTACATGCTTATTATAAAAAAAGGAGATAAAAAAAATTATAAAAAAATATATATTTAAATGATTAAAGATATAAGAACATATATAACTATTCCTTGATAGAAAAACATTTTAATATTAACATCAAATTCTAAATTATTTAAAGAAAGTTTGAATTTAATAAATTAAAAATTGTTAAATTTATTTAATTAACAAAAGTTTGATATAAAAAAAAGAAAAATCTGGTTAAATTAATTATTAAATATAGTAAGACAAAAAGGAAATCACTGAAAACTATGACTACAATTTTTAAATTAACAATTAAAATTTATCATAATCAATAATTAAAATTGTTGAAATTAATAATGGAATTTAGTAAAAAATTTATTGAAATGAATAATAAAATTTATTAAAATTGGTAAAATTAATAATAAAATTGATTCAAATTAGCGACTAGAATTGTTAAAATTTATATAAAAAAATCTATAATTAAAACTGATAATTGGAATTTGTAATTAATAAGATTGATAATTAGAGCAAAAAAAAAAGATAAATTTATTACTAAAATTTAGTTACATTTTTCAGTTAAAAAAATAAATAAATAAATAATTATTAGGACATATAAATCATTTAAAAAAAAGATTATATATAAAAGGCCTTATTATATATACATATATATATAAATTTATATTTATGTTTATTATTGTTTGTTCAAAAATTATGTTAATTAAGAATTTTTTTAATATATTGAAATAGTTTTCATATATTTTGTTTAATTACAAAAAATACAATTAATTGTTATGTGAATTTTTTTGTAAAAGAAACTAAAAAATGTGTTAATTAACTTTATATTGGCAGAAATGTAGTGCTCATTGTTGAAAAACAAAGTACTTTTCTGGGGCATTTTCAAATAATTGATTTTAGGCGAAGAAAATGCCATGGATGACTGCAATAGTCATATGGGGTGGGCCGCCTATCGAGACAAAATCACCTGTCTCACTACATCTCAAAATCTACCTAGATTGAATTTTAGATTAACCCCATTAAAAACGAAATAAAGGCCTTATTTAAAAAGCTCATCCGTTTCCTGTATTGAATTCTTATTTCCTGTCCATTTTTAAAATTTAAAAATACAGTTTATTTTATGGTACGAACTAAATATAAAATGTGATGCCTCAGCGGAAAAAGAACCTCCCCATCCGACGAGCTAAGCCGCAGCCAAGACCATCGTACCGTTTCCGCTAAGTCGAGGTTTGTTACATTCTTGGCACCCAACTTTCAAGCAATTAAAAATCTTAAAGTCAATACCTAAAACTCTTTAGGAGAATTATTTCATTATGTCGGTGTCCCAGAAGGTACCCTTGTACCATGCTGTGTTGCAAAGATATCCAGAAGTATTCAAGTATTGAGTACCCAACCCAAGAAAGTCATTTTGTGATCAAATAGATTATAAGGTTATAAGCTAAATATATTTATTTGTTTCTATTTTGATAGCAAAATAAGACGATTTTGGTTGTTTGGTTGTTTATTTAAGTGAGCCTTTCAATATTGCCTTATTCAATTATAATTGATCTCAAAAAGGATCAAAATTAAAATTTTCTTAATTTTTAAAATTCAATAGAAGTTTTCCTTTATTTATTTGGTATAATAATAACAAATATGAAAATACAACAATCTCAATTTCTAAATTATTAATTTTATAATAAAAAAATTAGAAAAATAAATATACAAAAGAAATTTTTAAAAAATACAAGATTGTCGATTTCAAGATACTTTCAGCTTTGACCATTTATATAATTTCTGCCAAATTTTTGTATCGCATCTGAAAATAAAACAAGAAAACAATAAATATTAGAAAATATATGTTATAACATTTCGTAGATTGATTAAATTATAATACCTATTCTATATATATATGTTACATGTTTTTTTATTATACTGAATAATCAGACATATTTAACCTAGTATTCCCAAAATATATTCTATTTCGAATTACAAAAAATTAAAAAAAATACAATTAATTGTTATGTGAATTTTTTTGTAAAAGAAACTAAAAAATGTGTTAATTAACTTTATATTGGCAGAAATGTAGTGCTCATTGTTGAAAAACAAAGTACTTTTCTGGGGCATTTTCAAATAATTAATTTTAGGCGAAGAAAATGCCATGGATGACTGCAATAGTCATATGGGGTGGGCCGCCTATCGAGACAAAATCACCTGTCTCACTACATCTCAAAATCTACCTAGATTGAATTTTAGATTAACCCCATTAAAAACGAAATAAAGGCCTTATTTAAAAAGCTCATCCGTTTCCTGTATTGAATTCTTATTTCCTGTCCATTTTTAAAATTTAAAAATACAGTTTATTTTATGGTACGAACTAAATATAAAATGTGATGCCTCAGCGGAAAAAGAACCTCCCCATCCGACGAGCTAAGCCGCAGCCAAGACCATCGTACCGTTTCCGCTAAGTCGAGGTTTGTTACATTCTTGGCACCCAACTTTCAAGCAATTAAAAATCTTAAAGTCAATACCTAAAACTCTTTAGGAGAATTATTTCATTATGTCGGTGTCCCAGAAGGTACCCTTGTACCATGCTGTGTTGCAAAGATATCCAGAAGTATTCAAGTATTGAGTACCCAACCCAAGAAAGTCATTTTGTGATCAAATAGATTATAAGGTTATAAGCTAAATATATTTATTTGTTTCTATTTTGATAGCAAAATAAGACGATTTTGGTTGTTTATTTAAGTGAGCCTTTCAATATTGCCTTATTCAATTATAATTGATCTCAAAAAGGATCAAAATTAAAATTTTCTTAATTTTTAAAATTCAATAGAAGTTTTCCTTTATTTATTTGGTATAATAATAACAAATATGAAAATACAACAATCTCAATTTCTAAATTATTAATTTTATAATAAAAAAATTAGAAAAATAAATATACAAAAGAAATTTTTAAAAAATACAAGATTGTCGATTTCAAGATACTTTCAGCTTTGACCATTTATATAATTTCTGCCAAATTTTTGTATCGCATCTGAAAATAAAACAAGAAAACAATAAATATTAGAAAATATATGTTATAACATTTCGTAGATTGATTAAATTATAATACCTATTCTATATATATATGTTACATGTTTTTTTATTATACTGAATAATCAGACATATTTAACCTAGTATTCCCAAAATATATTCTATTTCGAATCTTTATATTCCAAAATTTATATTTTGAATTTATTCTAGACTTCCTTCACTATACTCCATATCTATATACAAAGAAATGTTGAAAACAAAAACCAAACTATTTTTAATTTATACAAAAATCAATTTACATATTACAAGGTTCCATATTAGCCCCGCATTTGTTTAGTATTTATATGAATGACTTTCCTCACGACAATCTGAACTCAGTTGGTGTGTTGTATGCTGATGACTGTCTCTTATACGCTCACGCGGAATCGCCGATTGAGGCTCTAAAAACAGCGTCAACTCATTTACATGTTGTAGATAAATTTTATTCCGATTGGGGGATTAAAATAAATACATCGAAGAGTGAAGCAATTTGTTTGAGAAACGCATCAGGAAAATGTGGTCGAAAAGTTGTCCCCGAAAGTAGATCTTTGAGGCTTTTTTTGAATGGAATTGAGATTCCATTCAGGGACAGCTTCAAATATTTAGGAGTTACTTTCAACAGATTAGTCAAATTTAATGGCCATGCCCGCGATATGTTGAAAAAGGCGTAAAAAATTAAAGGACATTTTTGGAAAAGTTTTTTATAGCAATTCATTGCCGATTACAACTAAATTAATGTTATATAAATTAAGTATACGTTCTGTTTTATTATACGCATTTCCCATTTGGTTTCAAATCTCACCGACAGTCATGAGAGATTTTTGAATCTTTGAAAGGAAGGTACTCAGAAGTTGTATTGGGAAGAACTTCCAAAGTTACAACAAACGTTACTCAAACAAATTCATTTATGAAAATACCTCTGTTGCCCCAATCCCTGTGTACGTAATGAAGTTAATAAAGAGGTATGCATATAGACTCTCTATGCACGACAATCGGTTAATTCAAAATGTATATAACCAACAATTAACATTCAAGTGGAACAATACAAATTATCTCTCACCAATTGGTATCGACTTGTCAATGGACTTGTGTTCTACCTTGTATCCACAATTTTACACAAAATCAATTACTGGCTCACACAGAGTCTAGAATTTATTAGATTAGAATAAGTTTTTATATTTTATTTTAAATTTAGTTTTAAGATTAGTATTAAGTATATTATTGTTGAGTTTCTCACTCATGTTAAGCTAGTGCCGGGAGCAAGCACGAATTTTACAATTACCTTAAATATTTTTATATGTGAAAAAAAATTACGTTGAAGCTAGAAGCTGGGTTTATTAATTGAAAAAAAACTACTGTATATTTTCTCAAATTTCTTCTTTTATTTGAAAGTACAATCCTTCCGGTTAATAATGGAAAATAATTTCAATCAAATGGCTGCCTCGGCTGGCCATGCAGTAGCCTACACGATCGGTCCAATTTTTAAGCACATTATCGATTGTGTGCAGCTGTATTTCACCAATGGCTTCACGAATATTGTCCTTTAAAGCGTCAATTGTCTCTGGCATGTCGGCGTAACACTTATCTTTGAGGTCACCCCACAAATAATAGTCCAACGGTGTCAAATCGCAGCTCCGAGGTGGCCAAAAGACAACAGCTCTGCGGCTGATAATGCGATCTTCAAAAACTGGGCGCAAAACATCGAGTGTAGCTTCGGCTGTGTGGCACGTAGCGCCGTCCTGTCGAAACCAAATGTTGCCAATATCCTCCTCTTCAATTTTTGTGAACAAACATTCGTTCAACATGGCCCGATAACGATCGCCATTGACTGAAACGGCCACTCCTTGCTCATTTTCGAAGAAAAATGGCCCAATTATGCCTCTGGACCAAAATCCGCACCAAACAGTGACTAGTTTTGGGTGTATCGGCTTTTCAATGTATGCGTGCGGGTTTTCTGTGCCCCAAATGCGACAATTTTGCTTGTTTACATACCCGCCAAGATCAAAATGAGCTTCATCTGAAAAGATGATTTTTTTTCGCAAAATCGGCATCTTCTTCTTCGGCATATTTCCCAGCGTTGTTCAAGCGCAACCATTTTCGTTCAGCGGAAGGATAAAACTAATTATCTGTCAAATCAGACATGAGCTAAGTGTTACCATTCACGAAATAAGCACTAGTTGAAAAAACGTTAGATGGCGGACCCTTTATAAGGAATAACCTTATCGTACCAAATTCTACATAAATGTTCAGGTATTTTTTTTCGCTTATTCGTTGCCAGAAACCAACTAGATATTTGCGTTAGAACTCCAATTTAGAATTTCAATTTGTTACCTCATACCTTATAGCACAATGTCACAAGCTCCTGCAAGATCATCGTCTAGAATTGGTGCTAGGAACAATCTAGGAAAGAATGGAACAGGTAACCAAAACCAAGCCATACCAATTAGCACACTTCCTATGAATCAAAATAACACCCTGGATAAAGGTTCTCCATGCAATAGAGAAACCATGCAACCATAAAACTTGCATGTAAATTATATTATGCCACTTTCTCCCTGGAACACAAACGAATTTGTAGCTCTCTTCTCTACCATTTTTTCATCTATGGAAACATGGAAAATTAAATTTTGTATTCTTATTAAATTAAATGTATTCTTACATATTTCTGGCCTAATCTCTTGACTCAGTAATGTATTGTATGTAAATATCTTCACGCAATGAGTTGGAAAGCATGGTATTTCTGATTGCATTGACCACGTGTATTGGGTCATAATTTACCTGTATATTTTCTCTCGGTCGGTCCCACTGATTGTTGTTTTCAGATAATAACTTCTATAAAAATAAAGAATAAAATTATAGAAATAATATGAGTTATGTGTTAGTATATCTTATATCTTACTCCCGCTCCATTAATGACAAGTTTTCCCTTCGGCTATCGCAAGAATAGTAAAATTTAGATTCCCAACTTCTTCTAAAACTTGTAGCAGTTGATTTTCGAATTCGAGGTCATCCATCCATTTGCAATTCCCCGAATTGAAAATACTCTGGCCTCAGTTTTTTCGTCTTCTTTCATTACTGAAAGTTCGTCGAACGTTATACAAACAATTCTATCTTCCTGTGGAAGATTTGAGAAACAGTCCCTGAATTTGCCGAAGACCGCCTGGTCTATGCCTGGCAACATGGTCTTAATCTAGAAAAAAATATATATGATCGTTATACTGTATATAATATTTCATATTTATAATAATTACCGGCATCCAATTCATTATTTGTTCCCAACTAGGCAATGTAAAATTAACATACTTAGAAAAGTCAGGGTAATGATCGTTATATTTATAGTAGGTTAGGTTGAAGAGAGGAGACGTTTAAACGTCTCATGTCCATGGACATACACTTAAGCCAGTGGATCGGCCTGTTGTGCGCTCCTTATTTATGATCTTTTTATACCTCATGAGTTACAGAAAATCGGTACTAGACACGAATTTTCTCAGTATCTTCCAGTCATATTCTCTGAGATGAGTCAAGTCTGGTAATATGTCGGACCCAAAATGTTGGGATCTTGCATGTGTGAAAGCCGGGCAGTGACACAGAAAATGTTCCATCGTTTCGATGTTTTCTCTGCATGCCCTGCATTCGTCGTTTCCTGCTAGTCCTATGCGATGATGATGTGCTTGTAAGCTTGAGTGTCCCGTTAGAACACTCATCATCTTACTAATATCGATCTTGTTTAGTTTCAGAAGACTTCTTGTTTTCTTTTCATTTGGGTCACCCCACAGTATCTTTGCAGTTGCTCCTACTGTTGCGCTATTCCACACAGTTTTATGAGCCATCACTGCCCAGTGCTTCAACTCATTTTTCGTGGCTTCGAAAGGTTTCCAATTTTCCAAGTTTATTACTCGAAGTTCTCTGCCCTTTGAAGCCAAGTTGTTTGCCCGTTCATTTCCAATCACTCCGTTGTATTTATAGTACAACTCCTGACTTTTTCTTTTTTGTTCATCGCTCAATCCATCAACAGCTTCACCTCCAGATCCACCAACAGCTTCACCTTCGGATCCACCAGCTGCTTCACCTCCAGATCCACCAACAGCTTCACCTTCGGATCCACCAACAGCTTCACCTCCAGATCCACCAACAGCTTCACCTTCGGATCTACCAGCTGCTTCACCTCCAGATCCACCAACAGCTATTTGTTTTGAAATTGTGAAATAATTTAATATAATAATTATGAAATAATTTCATACAATAAATAAATAATTTCATACAAAATAAATAAATTTACTTACTCAAAGATATATTTGGAATCATCCATCCTTTTAGTCTATTCGGGTGATTCACAAAATGTCTGCTGCATACATAAAATTTTCCATGGTGGACTTGAACCTCGTTTCGGTTGATTCCTTCCAACCATTTCTTCCTTACTTGAGGATCTTTGGGAACTTCAAACAGGGAGAAGTTGGACCGTGTGTGAGGATTGTGTATTGTGTCTACCTTTACATACAATGCATTCTTTTACCATTTTAACTTTTTTTTTCACTTTTTCAATGTTTGTTATTTCAATGTTTAATGTTAATGTTTGTTTTGAAGTAATTTAGTAATTCAAAATAATTTGTGGATTTTTGAAAACGGCAAAAGTAAAAACGGCAAATCTTGAAAACGCCAAAAGTAAAAACGGCAAATCTTGAAAACGACAAAAGTAATTTATATTTATAATAAGTAAAAAAAATTAATAAATAATATTTATAAAATATATATTATTAGAATATTATTAAAAATACAATAATAATCAAAATCTAATATATCTAATAATACGGATATTCACACTTGCAATTTTTCCACTCAGCCTGTCTCTCGGGTGATTCAGCACTTAACACACAAAGCCCGTATTAGCGCAACAAACAATCGAAGCAATTTATAAAATCACGTATGTACATGCTACATTTTCAACTGTTGAAATGTTCATCATACAACAATTATTATTATTAGTAAGTATAGTAATTTTATATAAGAAACTGTATAAATTAGAGATGTTTACGAACATCATATGTTTCTTATAATTAAACACGAAAGTGAGAATGGACAGTAAACAGTAATAAGAAACAGCGTTGTTATTAATAGTATAAGTTGAAGCACTGATTAAAGGCAAACGAAACCGTAACCTAACTTTAGCGCAGCCGTAACGTTGCCGCTGGAATCACTCAAAACTTGAAAAACGTACCATATAACTCACGCTATGTGTACACATGATTGTCAGGAAACTGGCAACAGTCAACAAATTCTTGAAATATATTTATAAAATGGTTATATTGTGTACAATCTTTTTGCAAATATTAAAATAATCTAAATCTATAATAAGCGTGTTTTCGTTACACCATACGTGCTTAATTTGTATGGGGAGCTAAGCACTTTTAAGCATTATTAGTTCTCGATGAAGTTTAGTGCTTGTGTTCGTGTCTTAAGCACGGTACTATGTTCCCGTTTCACGGTGAAATCCCATACAAAAACCAAAGTTGTGAAAAATTGGGTGAAATTTTTTCATTTGTGGTACTGTGTTTATTTCAACGTGAGAAATTGACATTTTGCGCCCATACAAATTAATTGAACGCCGCAACAAATTGAAGCCGCCAGCATTGTACTCCTATTTATTTACAATCATATTTGTCCGCGAGAAATTCATGTTGTAAATATTAGCAATAAAATTTTCTAATAAAGAATACTAAATTAAATTATCTGAAATAAAGAAAACTAATGCAAAGGACGGAAAATAATTACGTACATGGAATAAACGAGAAGAGTGACATTCCGATTGGATAGCAAAGCAAATGTGCAAATCACTGGAAGGACATGTAACTATATGTAATAATGTGGAATTTGTCTTGTAATTACATATGTACATTTACGTTTGTATGTTTAGAACAATCGTGACGAAAAGCCTTGAAAAACTTTGTGGAGGGCTAACGTTACCGAAGCAGTAGGACAATGGAATTGGGCAGTGCCTGTGATCTCGTTTTTAAATGGTTATAAAGAAAATAGTGAGTTCTTGCCAGCCATAGGAGTTGGCAGAAGAAATTCTGTTTATGGATGGAAGTTTAATTTATATATGTCAACAAATATAATGTAAATCCTTAAAAATAATAATAAAACATCTTTTCGGTTCATCAAAACATCATGTTATTTATTTATATTCGTACAACAGTAGGAAATTATTTTGTTATTTGTAACCTGGATTCTGATGCCTCACAAGCATCGCCATCGTATCAACACAAAATAATTAATTTATGTATAACAGCACAATGATATTCAACAATATTTCCTTTCTGCAATTTAAATTAACTAAGTCGGCATTATTTCATTTAATTGTTTATTGATTAGAATTTAAACTCGTGTTTGTTTTCAAGAAAAGCAAAAAGGGAAAAATTCACATGCTTATACACACACATTCATATAAAAGTGACATTTCGACACACACACTTCAAATATGCAATGCGACTTTAGTAAAAAAACGTTCCATTTTTCAACTTGAAATAACATTTTGTGGAATTTTTTCAAGCTGAAAAAACATAGTACCCACCTTTAATCGAGTATAGTGTTGCCAGATTGGGCATCCTATTTTTCGCCGTATGGCATCTAATTTTTGGAGAGATTGTTGTCAATTATTGTGAATTAACGGGAAGAAGAATAAAAATGTAAAATTATTTTAATATTTTCAAAAACAGTGTAAACAATTGAACATACAACAGAACAGTAAATTTATGTTTTATAAATACATTTCACGATTTTTTATGTCTGTTTCGCATTGTTTCCACTGCAACTTACTGCTTATGCGCCAGTTAAATAAGTTGTTTTCGTTGGAAAATGCTTGCCTAAAATCGCTAGCTTTAGGATTATATTAAACATACCTAAAAGTAAGTACACGCGATTTGCAGATCGGACATTGCCAGAAAAATGGCGGAAAAATGCAACCCTGTGAATATCCAACCGTGTGAACACGCAATTTTTGTTTTGCAACGTAAGCAGAAAAGTCATTGCGAGATAATTTGCAGATTGTTATATGTGCGAAGTTTATGCATGTGACAACGGCGCCATTGCCAGAAAAACATTTTATTTGCAACACTGTCTATAATAGGCATGTTTTCGTTACAAGCTAGCAATTTTAGTTTAGCACTTTGCAACGAAAACAACTGACTTCCACTAACTGACACATAAAGCACGGTACTATGTTCCCGTTTCACGGTGAAATCCCATACAAAAACCAAAGTTGTGAAAAACTGAGTGAAATTTTTTCATTTGTGGTACTGTGTTTATTTCAACGTGAGAAATTGACATTTTGCGCCGATACAAATTAATTGAACGCCGCAACAAATTGAAGCCGCCAGCATTGTACTCCTATTTATTTACATTCATATTTGTCCGCGAGAAATTCAACTGTTGTAAATATTAGCAATAAAATTTCCTAATAAAGAATACTAAATTAAATTATCTGAAATAAAGAAAACTAATGCAAAGGACGGAAAATAATTATGTACATGGAATAAACGAGAAGAGTGACATTCCGATTGGATAGCAAAGCAAATGTGCAAAACACTGGAAGGACATGTAACTATATGTAATAATGTGGAATTTGTGTTGTAATTACATATGTACATTTACGTTTGTATGCTTAGAACAATCGTGACGAAAAGCGTGGAAAAACTGTGGAAGGCAAACGCTACCGAAGCAGTAGGACAATGGAATTGGGCAGTGCCTGTGATCTCATATTTAAATGGTTATAAAGAACATAGTGAGTTCTTGCCAGCCTTAGGAGTTGGAAGAAGAAAATCCGTTTATGGATAGAAGTAAAATTTATACATGTCCACAAATATTATGTAAATCCATAAAAATAATAATAAAACATATTTTTCCGTTCATCAAAACATCATTTTATTTATTTATATTCGTACAACAGTAGGAAATTATTTTGTTATTTGTAACATTGTATTACCCTGGCTTCTGATGCCTCAGAAGCATCGCCATCGTATCAACATAAAATAAATAATTTATTTAATTATAACATTAGCACAATGATCTTCAACCATATTTCCATTCTGCAATTTAAATTAACTATTTTCTAAGTCGGCATTATTCCATTTAATTGCTCATTGATTCTCAATTTTGTGATTCTAATTTAAACTCGTGTTTGTTTTAAGAAAAGCAAAAAGGAAAAAATGCACATGCTTATACACAGACACACACATATAAAAGTGACATCTCGACACACACACTTCAAAAATGCAATGCGACCTTAGTAAAAAAGCGTTCCATTTTTCAACTTGAAATAACATTTTGTGGAATTTTTTCAAGCTGAAAAAACATAGTACCCACCTTAAGCACGGTACTATGTTCCCGTTTCACGGTGAAATCCCATACAAAAACCAAAGTTGTGAAAAACTGAGTGAAAATTTTTCATTTGTGGTACTGTGTTTATTTCAACGTGAGAAATTGACATTTTGCGCCGATACAAGTTAATTGAACGCCGCAACAAATTGATGCCGCCAGCATTGTACTCCTATTTATTTACATTCATATTTGTCCGCGAGAAATTCAACTGTTGTAAATATAAGCAATACAATTTTCTAATAAAGAATACAAAGGACGGAAAATAATTATGTACATGAAATAAACGAGAAGAGTGACATTCCGATTGGATAGCAAAGCAAATGTGCAAAACACTGGAAGGACATGTAACTATATGTAATAATGTGGAATTTGTCTTGTAATTACATATGTACATTTACGTTTGTATGTTTAGAAAAATCGTGACGAAAAGCCTTGAAAAACTTTGTGAACGGCTAACGCTACCGAAGCAGTAGGACAATGGAATTGGGCAGTGCCTGTGATCTCGTTTTTAAATGGTTATAAAGAAAATAGTGAGTTCTTGCCAGCCATAGGAGTTGGCAGAAGAAATTCTGTTTATGGATGGAAGTTTAATTTATATACATATGTCAACAAATATAATGTAAATCCTTAAAAATAATAATAAAACATCTTTTCGGTTCATCAAAACATCATGTTATTTATTTATATTCGCACAACAGTAGGAAATTATTTTGTTATTTGTAACCTAGCTTCTGATGCCTCACAAGCATCGCCATCGTATCAACACAAAATAAATAATTTATGTATAACAGCACAATGATCTTCAACAATATTTCCTTTCTGCAATTTAAATTAACTAAGTCGGCATTATTTCATTTAATTGTTTATTGATTAGAATTTAAACTCGAGTTTGTTTTCAAGAAAAGCAAAAAGGAAAAAATGCACATGCATACATACATATAAAAGTGACATTTCGACACACACACTTCCAAAATGCAATGCGACCTTAGTAAAAAAGCGTTCCATTTTTCAACTTGAAATAACATTTTGTGGAATTTTTTCAAGCTGAAAAAACATAGTACCCACCTTTAAGCAATAAGTGGCGGATTTTCACTATCTGGTAGCAATGGTGTCATGAGTTGCGAAGAAAGAACAGTGCGAAACAGACAAAAAATTCGTGAAAAGTATTTATAAAACATATTCTATGTTCAATTGTTTACACTCTTTTTGCAAATATTAAAATAATTTCCCATTTTTGTTCTTCTTCTTCCCGTTAATTCACAATAATTGATAAAATCTCTCCAAAAATGGGATGCCATATTGCTAAATATAGGGTGCCCAATCTGGCAACATCATACTCGTTTAAGACAGGAACACAAGCACCAAACTTCATCGGGAACTAATAGTGCTTAGCTCTCCATACAAATTAAGCACTTATGGTGTAACGAAAACACGCCTAATGTATTTTTATTGGCAATCCTGCATATAAATATTTACAAATATATTGTAAATATATGAAATTGTTATGTTTTCTTGCAATCGTCGGAACTGTCAATTCACCTTTGCCTAACAATCTGTCATTGTCCGTATATTTGCAGCACTTTCACAGGGTTGATAACCTTTGCCGATCTGGCAATCGTCTATACTCAGCCTAATATAATCTAAAATCGTACGATCGCATGGGGATTAAATACAGAAAACTGATGCCTGAAGCTCGCCAGGACTCGTGGCTGAAAAAATATTTTGAAAAGGAGGGGAAATCCCCTCAGGTTGATGATCCCGATCAGGAAAATAAAGAAATTGAGGATCCAACAAATTTCGAAAATCGAAATCATGATGAAGATGTTTTAGAGCAGTACATTGATGAAATGTTGGATTTTGTTGCACCAACCCCAACCCCCACTGTTTAGCCGTGAAGCTAAGGTTTTGTTGCCTTCCAAAATAAAAAAGCTTATTTTTCAATTTTATATGCTTCATTAATTCATATGTGGTTGGGTACAATGTTTGGGCTTGTAATATATGTGTGTGTAAAAGTAAAATGTACAAGTTTCATGTAAACAATTTTCGGGTATTTTGTTTCTTGTTTAATTTTAATTTCTGTTCTTAATGTTAACTATTTGTTCTTAATGTAATTCATAATGTTTATTTATTTTCACTATGTTAATTGTTCAATGTTGGGTCGTTTGAGTTAACTGTGATGTTTCTATGTACATCTTTTTAAATGTAAAAAACTAACACTTGTAATTATTTAACTTATTTAAACCGGGGAAAAAACTAATCACGGAGGAGAGGCGCACGAGTTTGGTTTAAGGATCGATCAAAGACTGATTACTTGTGCTTGCCATCCATCTCTTCTAAGCTCACCTAACGACTTTCGTTAAGCTACAGATGGCAAGCGACAAGTAAACAAACAAAAGAGAAATTAGAGTAATGAGTGCTTTAGAGTGATGAGTGCATAGGTTATGCATGTATGGGCATATAAATGCATTCGCATTTATACACCTACACTTATAATGCCGCGCAGCAGTGGACGTTTCCCATTGATGTTCAAAAGTGCGGTGTCACCTTTGAACACCCACAGTATCAACCCCCGCCGCGATAAAAAAGGAACCCCGCAAACAGTCAACCCCCAGTAACAACCAACCCAAACAGCATGATTGAAAACGAAACGAATATACACAAGCAAATACAAACAGACACCAAAGAAAAACCCTGCAAGCAACTCGGTAGTCGACTACGAAAATAACGCACTTCTAGTTAACTTTTATGACCTAACTATAAGCTAACTACAATGTAATGCATCTTCGGTGCAATGAGTTTGTTTTTTGGAATATTTTGTTGTTGTTTTTTTGGGTAAAGGTTTGTTTCTTTTGTTTTGCTCTTTGCAATTTTGTTGTACATATTCGTCATTTTTGTGTGGATTGTAAAGTGAAAATTTGTGCTTAGTCTCGTGCGTGCAGTGAAGTGTGTTTAAAGTGTGCAATTTAATTAAAATAATAAAAATAAAAACTTAGATATTAAAATATTGTGACTGCATTTAAGTTTAAATTATTTCATCCAAATACATCACAATTAAAAGTGAAAGCAAAAGGCATTTAAGAAGGCTTACATAATAATAATAACTTAAATAATAACGTCAACTTAAAGCCAACTAAAATATAAATAATTTATAGCTAGTTATAAATTATATAACTTTTAGCTAACTTCAAAGCAACTAACTTTAAGTTAGTTGAAATGTCATTTGTCAATAAGGCAATTGACTACTGCCTCAATGACAATTGAATACTATAGACGTCGCATGGAGTTTGACAATTCGTTTAGTATGTCTGCGTATTGAAGATGGCGCTTTGTCTGGCTAAACTGTAAAGAGAGCGTTCTGCAAAGAGCGGATAGATACTTTTATTTACTCTGCAAAGAGAGAAAATATTTTCATCATTAATTTTATTATATTCCAACTTCAAAACATTCAACAAAAAAACAAACTGACAAACTCACTCCCTTCTCAGAAATTATTTGAGAGTACAAAAAAGTCGGCATGTTTTGACAGAGAAATAATTGAGAGAGGAATTTGAGAATGAGAGAAAGGCTGCTCGGACGCCACCTGGCGGATGAAACCTGTAAATACTATGCGACGTCTATAGTATTCAATTGTCATTGACTGCCTAGGACATCGCAATGTTAAAATAGTCAGTTGGCTTCATTAAAAGTAATCCAAGCATCAACCACAACTAATTGCGAAATAGTTAAAGTGCGTTAAAAGTTAGTTGAGTTGCCGGCAGGGAAAACACCCTCACACAAACAGACACAAAAGAAAAAACACCCCCTACACACACGTACACACAAACAGACAAAAAAGAAAAATCCCCCTCACACACACAAACAGACACAAAAGAAAAAACCCCCCTCACACACACGTACACACAAAAAAACATTGGAGAAAACACATAAACAAACATGCCTCCATACCAACGCAAATTTTTCAGATTTGCAGAAGAATGTACCACAGATTTGACCGAGGCTGGAACCTTAAATCTGCAACAAAAATTGTTTCAATATTATATAAGAATTAAAAATAAAAAACTTTAAAATATTTAAAATTTTTTATGTATATAATTTGTTTTGTTTGCTTCTTTTCTTTATGTTTATGTTTTTTCTTCATGTTCTTTATGGTAAATTAATTGAATTTGTTTGCTTCTTTTCTTTGTTTTTTTCTTTATGTTCTTTATTTTGAATGAAATGCAATTTAATTTTTTTTAAACAAAACCTGGACTTTTATGTTTATCAGCGTTTTCATAAGCTCGTCTGTGATGGTGTGAACACTGGTCTCTTTTCTGCTCTTAACTCCTATTATTATATTGGCTATGGAGCTATAGTACTAGCTGTAGGTGAAATTGAAAAGTATTTTGTTAATGTTTTGTATTGATTACAGAGCTATTAATTACCTAATGTTGGTTTTGTTGGTGGTGTTAAACAACTTTTTGGTATCAGGGGAGTAAGCTTCATTTGCCTCACGTACCCTTTCTTCAGCTTCTTCATTTTTCATATATTAGCTTTTTGAAATGTTTCTGTAGCTGGTGTTTCCACCCTCTACTATGGTCCGGACCATGGTGTGTACGCAATCCCTACGTCAAGGGGATGTGTCCCCCTCGGTCGGAATGTGCGGGTAAGATCGGATGCGTTGGGACCGTTCGTTAAAAAAAATAAAAAAATTACCGAAACAAATAATATTGATATTTTTTTTTGTAATGTTCGACCTTTTTTGAATTTTATATTTTTAAATAAAAAGCGTGCTAGAGGTCGTTTTCAATTTCCAATTAGTCGATTTGTTCTCGCAAAAATCGGGCTTTTCACTTTCACTATGATCCGGCATCGAGTTACGAGGGGGCGCAGCAATTCTACTTTTTTCGAGACGCTTTTGCGATTTGCAACTCACGCGATAGTCATCACATGGGCGATTAACACATTTCTTTTATAATAAAAAAATAAGCAATTTGCGTTTTATTTTTGCTTTCTGTAGCATTTGGCGTAAACATTTTTTAATTAAAATAAAAGATAATATACAATTTTGTTGATTGGTGTGATATGAAAAGTCTAATATATACTTTGTTTGCTAGTCTTAAAGTAATTAACAAATTAGGTAAAATAAACGTTATGCACAATTTATTTTAGATCTTGTTTGAGTAAGATTCTAATTTCCATGTATCTTTCATTCGGTGAACACATTCGTACTCTCCACAGTTCCAGAGAACATTCGTTAGGTAACCTAAAGTCCTTGATTTATCGTCACAATTATTGAGCCAATCGAGTAGAAGTTGGTATATTATCTGAAATTAAATACGCATAAGAGTTAATATAAAATAGTTATAATTTTATTTATTTTCTTCTCAACTATTGAGCCTATCGAGTAGAAGTTGGTATATTATCTGAAATTAAATACGCATAAGAGTTAATATAAAATAGTTATTTTATTTATTTTCTTCTCAACTATAATATAAAAGTCATATCGTCCGCTCAATGCTATTTTGTTCCATACGCCATTTTGTATGATCGGAGAAAAGCGTTTGTTTTAATATTTTTTCGTATTGTTTTTGTTTTATTCGATCTGTATTTATAGTACATATTTTGCTTTTGCACTTTGTTAAAAATTATAAAAGAAGTAAGTGACATGTATTGTATATTTAGCAAGCAGATCTCGTTTAATGATACTTGGATGTGCGTATATATTCTAATAATTCGACTGAAGTAGTCGTTGTAATAAGGATATTGACAATGGGAGTTTGGTGGCTCCCGAAACAGATCTGTCTATCCAACCATTACAACCACCCCCAATGCATGTCACTTACTTCTTCTTTAGGACCTCGTTGCTGATCAGTCGTAGTTAAAACATACTACGCAGTATCTATTACGCAATCGCAAAAAAAAATCTGTACAAAGTCTTGAAGGCCTACACCGTAGTACCTATTACGGGATAATACAGACAAAAAAAATAAATTCCTTGACGGGGATGCCTTCGTGTTCCGATTGAGCGGGGTTCCCCAATCGTCCTACTGTCTGTCCGTTGGTCTTGGCCAAAGCCGACAACACCAAAAAGTCAAAAGAATCAGATCACCTGATGAATCCCTGCCTTCGAAAAATGCAAGAGGCCCTAATGTCACCATCAACAGGACACTCACCAAGCCCTTCAATGAAGTGGCAAAGGAGAGTCTAGTGATGGCCGTTATAGACAGAAGTAGTGAGGATGGATCCATCCTCATGGAGAAATGGAGCCATGTGGAATCAGCCATTATGGCACGATGTCCGTAGAGAAAAGCCGGGCAAACCACCAATCTGCAACGACGCAGGATGGCATCAGGGCCTGCATTTTGGCCAGGAAAGATCTAAGTATCTTTATCCTGGCTAATTTAAGTAGTAAAGACCAAACATATGCTAGTCTGGAGATCGGTAATCGCATATATTGGGTGGTCTCCAGTTGCTTGCCTTATGAAGCTGTAGCACCGACTGACGAGATCGAGCTGATTATTGGTACAGACACGAACGCTCATCTGTGTGATTCGCTTCTTGACTTGATTCGAACTACCAACCTAAGTATTTGTAACATAGGTAATAAACAGACCTTTACAATTAAAGACAGACAAGAAGAACTCGACGTCACGTTTGCTACTGGCCGGCTGTCAGACAAAATTATTGGGTGGAATGTATATGCCCATATACTCCCATATACAAAGTGCAAGTGCAACCCTGCAATATGGTTTCGAGACTATAGTCTTGAAGGTATACAAGCAGGATATAGTTCCCACTGCGGAAGGTGAGTCGTCCACCGTGGTTGATACACAGCTTTCTGGAATTGCGGAGGTATCCACGCCCATTATTTCGGGTGACTCCAACTCTAACAGAAGATCTGTAACGTACTACTCTGAGGACGAAAGCTCTACTTCTGATACAGAGGGGCTGAGGGGAGTCTCCGGACTCTTTGACGCATCTGGCGGGGACACGCTTCTCGATGATACGGACGAAGAGTTCGATAACACCCTTTTCGGGGTGGATGTTAATCTGTCAATTACCAATGATGGTAAGAATTTTACAGATTAACCTCCATCACGCTAAAGCAGCCTCAGCGGCTCTATTGCTGCGCCTGTCCACAGATGCAGTAGACATCGTCCTGATACAGGAGCCCTACGCAGTGGGAGGAAGGGTGTGCGGTATCAGGACACCCAACTTGAAACTGCTTGTGGCCAACTGTGAAGGCACTCCAAGAACCTGCATTTTGGCCAGGAAAGATCTAAGTATCTTTCTCCTATATTGAGTTCAAACTCGCTGAAAAGGCGCCTGAACCTGCCGTCCACAGAAATGTGAGAAACACAAGGTGGCACCTGTATGAAAAGAATTTCAAGAAAGTCCTCAATTCCAAACTTCTGTACGAACCGAATGACAAAGCCGGTCTGGATAATCTGGTCGAGCATATCACCACATCATTCAATAGTTCCCTTGAAGAAGCCTGCCCGAAACCAAGGTACAAGGGAAAAACTAAACCCCAATGGTGGACTTCTGAGCTAACGGCTATGAAAAAGACCTGCAACAAGCTATTCAACAAGGCTAAATCTACTGGGGTCGCTAATGTTTGGGATGCCTATAAAGAGCAACTCAAGATCTATAAGAAGGAGCTTAGAAAGGCGCAAAGACGCTCTTGGTATACCTTCTGTGGCGAAGTGGCCGCAAGGCTGAGGAAAATATTATCAGCTTCACCCTGTACAGTGGGTTACTTGCAGGATGAGGCAAATAATTGGACCAAAAACAGCGAGCAGTCGCTCAATGCACTGCTCGACACACATTTCCCGGGGAACTCTCTTACAGAACCAGAGGATCAGCAGGACCAACAAGAGATTGTTGACTGAGTGATCCAGAATAAGCTGAGCAATTAACAGCTTTGAGCCCTTCAAGTCACCTGGACCAGACGGCATCACTCCAGCTGAAATGAAGAAAATGTTAAAGTACATTATCCCCTGGCTGGAGAAAATTTATGTAGGCTGTATCAGGCTTTCATACATCCCGAATCGAGGGAGGGATACCAAAGTGGAATACATACCTAAAGCGGGGAAGTTTTCACACACTAGGCCAAAAAACTTCTGACCAAATAGCCTATCCTCCTTCCTATTGAAAGGTCTGGAAAGACTTAGATTATTTCAATAGGGATACAAAACTCCTGTCTGTTAACCAACATGCCTAGAATAAGGGGAAGTCTACAGAATCAGCCCTGCACGAACTTGTGAGCACTATCGAATCGTCCCTGCATTACAAGGAATTCACCATGGTGGCATTTCTTGACATTGAAGGAACTTTTAACAACATTCACTCAAATGCGGTAATTTCGGCACTGTCACATCTAAAAGTTAACTCTAGTTTGATTAGACTAATTCAAAGTCTGCTCAACAGAAGATGCAAAACAGCATGTCTTGGGTCCACAACTCTAACAAGGTTTGGAAACAGAGGGACCCCACAAGGAGGAGTACTATCTTCACTAATTTGGAACCTAGCGGTGAATAAAATCCTGCTAGATCTAGAACGTTGTGGCTGCAAGGTCGTGGCATATGCGGACGACGTGGCAATCGCAGTGAGTGGCAAATTCGTAAACGTCATCAGAGACATCCTATAGGTGGCTCTGAACATATTGGCTAGATGGGCCGAAGCAGGGGTTTGGGCGTAAACCCAAACAATACAGAATTTGTTCTCTTTACTAGGATGAATAATGTCCCACATGTGGACCCTCCACCTCTGATAAATGGAACAGATCTAGTCTTTTCTGAAAGTGCAAAATTCTAGATAGAAAGCTGTTTTTTAGACTTAACGTATTGGAACGTGTAAGGAAGGCCAACGTCGCCTTATATTCCTGCAAAAAGGCTGTAGGGTCGCGGTTCAGAGAACTGCCTTTCTGAGCATAAGCAGAGCCTTAAGGACTACAGCGACCGAGGCCCGTGGTAACACTAGGGACCTAAACTGGTCTATGTGAGCTTGTAAAAAATACGGCTGCCACCCTAACCTAAAATCTAAACCTTCTTTAATTTTTAACAAAGTTGTTTTCATATACTGAAAGCAAAATATGTATTTTTTCGTATTTGTACTACATGGACCACAAAGGGTGGCGGTATGGAAGGACAGTAATTTACATATTTGTTACATATGCAATACAAAGATCGATCTGGTAACATGTATCACTTTGTTTTGATCATCCATTCGTTTATCATTGTGTCATTGTGACATTTCATCAAATATATACATACACATACTCTTAGTAGTTAGATGAGAACAAGTCTGTCATTTGAATAAGTATTACATAATTACACGTGTTGCTAATGAATTAAAAATAAAAACTTCATACTTAAAAACTGGTGTCAGAAGTGATTTTGTGGCAAGAATGGCTTCTGAAGAGATACTGAAGAATTTAACCGATAGGTTGGCCGAAGCAATACAAATAGCAGTAACGACCAGAGTATGAAGCCGCCGAGCCGAGCCGCCGATTTTAGCCGCCGCCGACCTTTTTTCACCAGCCGAAGCCGCCGCCGATCTTTGCGGCTCGAATCGGCTGAAACACAGTCGCCGTTCCCTAGAAAAACTTTAAGATATGGATAGATAAAATTTACATTTTTGATAAGCAAATAGCTATATAGAAGATATATCGTCCCCTTAATATAAGAATAATTTGTACGCATATACACTATTATTATATCCTCCAACATAGGATGGGGGATATATTCATTTTGTCACTCCGTTTGTAACACCTCTAAATATTGATCTGAGACCCCATAAAGTATATATATTCTTAATCGTCGTAAAATTCTAAGACGATTTAGCCATATCCGTCTGTCCGTCCGTCCGTCTGTGGTAATCACGCTACAGTCCGCAATAATAGAGCTAGGTTGATAAAATTTGGTAGAAATACTTCTTATAGTTGCAGGTTTTTTGGGATTGCAAATGGCCATATCGGTCCATATTTAGATATAGCTCCCATATATAGCATCTAACTTGTTGTGATTCCTACTGTTCTCATCTACTATATTTTTTGTGTTTTCGGTGTTATTTTCTTTAGGTTTGAGTTATTTTGTGAGGTCACATGCTATCCATGTTGGAGGGTATATAAGATTCGGCACGGCCGAACTTAACAGAGCCTTAAGGACTACAGCGACCGAGGCCCGTGGTAACACTAGGGACCTAAACTGGTCTATGTGAGCTTGTAAAAAATACGGCTGCCACCCTAACCTAAAATCTAAACCTTCTTTAATTTTTAACAAAGTTGTTTTCATATACTGAAAGCAAAATATGTATTTTTTCGTATTTGTACTACATGGACCACAAAGGGTGGCGGTATGGAAGGACAGTAATTTACATATTTGTTACATATGCAATACAAAGATCGATCTGGTAACATGTATCACTTTGTTTTGATCATCCATTCGTTTATCATTGTGTCATTGTGACATTTCATCAAATATATACATACACATACTCTTAGTAGTTAGATGAGAACAAGTCTGTCATTTGAATAAGTATTACATAATTACACGTGTTGCTAATGAATTAAAAATAAAAACTTCATACTTAAAAACTGGTGTCAGAAGTGATTTTGTGGCAAGAATGGCTTCTGAAGAGATACTGAAGAATTTAACCGATAGGTTGGCCGAAGCAATACAAATAGCAGTAACGACCAGAGTATGAAGCCGCCGAGCCGAGCCGCCGATTTTAGCCGCCGCCGACCTTTTTTCACCAGCCGAAGCCGCCGCCGATCTTTGCGGCTCGAATCGGCTGAAACACAGTCGCCGTTCCCTAGAAAAACTTTAAGATATGGATAGATAAAATTTACATTTTTGATAAGCAAATAGCTATATAGAAGATATATCGTCCCCTTAATATAAGAATAATTTGTACGCATATACACTATTATTATATCCTCCAACATAGGATGGGGGATATATTCATTTTGTCACTCCGTTTGTAACACCTCTAAATATTGATCTGAGACCCCATAAAGTATATATATTCTTAATCGTCGTAAAATTCTAAGACGATTTAGCCATATCCGTCTGTCCGTCCGTCCGTCCGTCCGTCTGTGGTAATCACGCTACAGTCCGCAATAATAGAGCTAGGTTGATAAAATTTGGTAGAAATACTTCTTATAGTTGCAGGTTTTTTGGGATTGCAAATGGCCATATCGGTCCATATTTAGATATAGCTCCCATATATAGCATCTAACTTGTTGTGATTCCTACTGTTCTCATCTACTATATTTTTTGTGTTTTCGGTGTTATTTTCTTTAGGTTTGAGTTATTTTGTGAGGTCACATGCTATCCATGTTGGAGGGTATATAAGATTCGGCACGGCCGAACTTAACGCTTTTACTTGTTTTTTATTGCATTCTAAGAATCTACTCAATTGGTTCTATATCTGTTGAAATTCTACTTCCACAAATTGGGTGTTTGAAATTGTTCATTAATAAATAATAATATCGAGTTTCAATTTCACAAAAGCTTTAAATATGATTTTCTCGAAACGACAAATAAATTATACACTATTCATTTATTGGGTGGACGATATGGAAGTGAGTGATTTTCGTTTTGATTCGTTTATTGTCACAAGCGGGAGCTTAACATGTCTTAAAAATCATAAAATTGATAGTAATAGAAAAATAATTATAAAAATTCTTTTTTAAAGGAAATAATAAGATTTTTTATTTATTATTAGATTATGTACATATAGAGATAAAAATATTTTCGGAAAAAAATCAATGGAGTATTAAAGATTAGTATAACATATACATAAATTAATACCTCCATTCTAAAGAATCAATCAAGTTAAGCTCAAAACAGTAGATGTCATTCTATTTAAACCACAAGGTAATTCCACACAAATTTAAAATTTCACTAAAACGTCAATTCGCCTCTCCTGGAAACAACCTGTTTCGGTTTAAGCTATGTATAGAAGAATGGCGGAAAAATGCAACCCTATGAACGTACAACCGTGTGAACATACAATTTTTGTCTTGCAACGTTGGCAGAAAAGTCATTGTGAGATAATTTGCAGATTGTAGTATGTGCGAAGTTTATGCATGTGACAACGGCGCCATTGCAAGAAAAACATTTTATTGGCCACTGCCTATAAAATATTTTTATTGACAAAATATATTTTAAATATATGAAATTGTAAGGGTTTCTTGCAATCGTCTTCACCTTTGCCTAACTATCTGTCTTGATAAAGTTGTCCGATCTGACAATCGTCTATACATAGCTTTAGCATACTTTGAAAATAGAGTATATCATCGAGCCGCCTAGCGGCATGGAATCGATGATTTTTTTACCCCACAATATCTTACAGTTAACTTAAAAACATCTATTATTTAAGAATAAATACCAGAGCTTAACTTTTCAACTATTATTTTAAATGTTAAAATGTCTATCATAGAGCCGCCGAATGTAAATTTTATGTCGGCTTAGCCGCCTAGCCGCCGCCGCCGATCTATAATTTTCAATGGCAGCCGCCGCCGCCAATTTTGGCTCGGCTTCATTCTCTGGTAACGACTGCAACAAGAACTGCTGCCGCAAATGGAGAATCTGGAAATACTGTTTCAGTTTCCACGAAAGTGCCGTCGTTCTCCATGCCGGAATACAAATTCGGGGAAAATTCCTCTGTATCCGACTATTTCCAAAGATTCAAGTGGGCGTTGGAATTAAGTAAAGTGCCGGAAGATCGGGATACTGACTTTGCACGTGTACACATGGGAATGGAATTAAACAATGCCCTAAAGGTTCTGATTAACCCGAAAAAGCTGGAAGATTTAAACTTCGAAGAAATTAAAGTAACACTTTCAAATCATTTTGATATTAAAAGAAATAAATATGCTGAAAGTATAAAATTCCGTAAAATAACTCAGGAATCATGGGAAACTCTAGCACAATTTGCTCTACGTCTGAAGCAGGGTGCAACTAATTGTGGTTATGGAGAATTCCTCGACAGGATGCTCATAGAGCAGCTACATCATGGAATAACGTCACGAGAAATCTGCGATGAAATAATTAATAAAACACCGGATTCGTTCGCGAAAGCATATGAAATTGCGCACAACATGGAGCTTACGCATTGCACAACAACGGAAATCAACCCATCGAGTAACACTCCCGCAGAAGTACACAAAGTTGAATCAGCGTTCGGCAAAAAGGAAAAGTACAAACCAGTGTTGAATGAACGTGGAATATTGAAAGATTCGGAGGTGCAGCAGAGTAGTTGTCACGGTTGTGGGGGACGCCACTTCAGAAATGTATGTATGTTTAAGCAGGCGAAGTGCTTCCGTTGTGGAAAGGCGGGTCACATATCCAAGATGTGTCGCAGCGGAACATACCATATTTGCCGATGATGTATCACCGGTTGATAATATTGAAACATTAAACAGAATTCAAAAAATTAATACAATTTTAACAAGTGAAAGAAAATTAATATCGGTATTAATTGATGGCAAAGAAGTCAAAATGGAGCTTGACACAGGATCACCCTGTGCAATAATGGGGTTAAATCATTTACGCATTATTAAAAAGAACTTTAAATTACTTCCAACAGACAGACAATTCACGAGTTATTCTGGCCACAAGCTAAATTGTAAAGGAAGACTGCCTGTCACTGCGCGTGTTGGTAATACGTCTTGTAGGCTGAACTTGCATTTTGGATTTCGAGATTTGCAAATGAGATAGATTTTAAACAGCTGTTTTAAAAGCTGTCGGAATGTGAAGAAAAACAACTACAAAAGGTACTTAATAATTTTGCAATGGGTATTTCAAAATGTTGCAGGAAAATTAATTGGGCCACCGGCTACAGCACACCTTAAACCAGACGCAACACCAATTTTTGTTAAACCACGTGAGATACCCTTGACCCTTAGAGAGGCGTATATCAACGAGATCGATTTGAAACTGAACACAGGACTGTATAAAAGAGTTGACTATTCGGAATGGGCATCAACTACTCACGTGGTTACTAAGAAAGGTGGTGGCATCCGGATAACAGGAAATAATAAACCCACAGTGAATCCGCGCATAATCATAGATGAACATCCTATACCAAAAATTGAAGATTTATTAAATAAAATGAAAGGAGCCACTATATTTAGTCAGTTGGACATAACCGATGCCTACTCGCATTTAGAAGTAGACGATGAGTTTAGTCACATATTAACACTAAATACACCAACACACGGGTTGATTCGACCAACGAGAGCGGTGTACGGTGCTGCCAATATTCCAGCGATTTGGCAAAGACGAATGGAAACGGTGCTTAAACATATTCCAAATGTTGTAAGTTTTTTTGATGATATCTTGGTGTAATCCTTGAAAATTTTTTGAAGCGATTTAAAGATTGTGTGCTCCATTTAAACAAATCTAAATGTGTTTTCGCTAGTCAAACCGTAGAATTTTTAGGTCATAAAATAGATCAAAACGGAATCCAAAAATCAAATAAACATGTGGAAGCCATTAAAAATGCACCAAAGCCCCAATCGTCAGAGGAACTTCAATTATTTCTTGGCAAGGCCAAATATTATAATTCATTCATACCCAATCTTTCGAAAATATCAAGACCTCTACGAAGCATACTACTACAAAAAGAATTCAGATCGAATAAAGAAGCTAACGAAGCTTATGAAAATATAAAGGAAATCCTGATTTCGCCCAAAGTACTAATTCCGTATGATCCTTCCCTGCCATTAATCCTGGCCACAGACGCTAGCAAACAGGACTAGGGGCAGTACTTTCACATAAATTACCAGTTGGGTTGGAGAGGCAAATAGCCTATGCCAGTAGAGCGATGACAAAAACAGGTGTGGCCTTCGGTAGCTTAGTGGTTAGTTCGTTAGACTTGGATCCCGAAGGTGCTGGGTTCAACTCCCAGCCATGGCACCGGAAAAATTTAACATCAACATTTCATGTTTTCATCAAAATTCGAGTTTCTGCAGCTAAAAATAACTCACCGGTCGCACTACCACTACAACCACATCTGATCACACAAGTCAACAGGGAAGCTAAAAATAGACATAACATCATGACGACTATTAACAGAAATGCAGCGCTTCTAGTGGAGAATAGAAACGTCAACACTCAAATAACATCCATTCCCTGATATTAACAGACGAATGTTAATTTACAACCGGACAACATTGAGTGGACGAAAACAACATAAGGTTCCCGCGATAATCGGATATACCTATGCCGGAACGAAGTCTGTATTAAAAATAGACTTAAGGATTATCAACTCAGCGTCTCCAAGCTGCTACAACAACAGAGGTGAAGTACCAGCAAATTGATAAAGAGGCATTGGCAATTGAATGGGCTGTAAAAAATTCTTTAAGTAGTAACTGACCACAAACCATTGTCACAAATTTTACAGGTTTATCGGCCCTTTGTATTAGTCGCATGGCAAATTATTCTGATTTTTTGAGTAACTTCGATTACAACATAATATATAGAAACACAAAGGAAAATACAAATGCGGATTACTGCTCCCGAATACACCAACGTGAAGAATTCCAAGTAAATGCAATTTCATTATCAGGACATTACAGCGACGAAACGGATTCATTCGAAGATTTTGTTATTCACCAAATTGGGCAGCTAACGCTAAGAGCTGAGGTAATTGCCATGGAAACTAGAAAAGATAAACATTTAGGAAAAATGTTTGTACCTTCTTGAGAGAGGTACTGACCTACGACGTGTGGGATACAAAGCACCTGAAGAACACTACAAACTAACATCCGGATGTTTGACATTTGAGCACAGAGTAGTTATCCCTGAAATATTACGTAAACAAGTCCTCGAAGATCTGCACGCGGCACACCTTGGTATCGTAAAAATGAAAGGGATGGCGCGGTCTTTTATATACTGGCCAGGGATCGATAAGGACATTGAAAACACTGCAAAGACATGTGAAGCATGTGTAAAGAACTCAAATGTGCCTCCTAAGTATGGAAACCATCATTGGGAGTATCCTAGTGGTCCTTGGCAGCGCATCCATATCGACTATGCTGGTCCTTTTCTAGGAAAAATGTTTTTGGTGGTAACGTATGCATTCAGCAAATGGATCGAAGTGAAAATTACGACTTCAATAACTTCACAAACGACGATTGCAATACTGGACGAACTATGTCATTTGAATAAGTATTACATAATTACACGTGTTACCAATGAATTACAAATAAAAATTCATACTTAAAAATATTGTGCTCGAAAGAGCGTAAAATACCGAGTCAAAATTATAGGCGATAGAAAAAAGGGAGACAGAACAAACATATCAAAGTTACTTCCCGTTATTCAGAGTTAAATAAATTTACCTACCAAAATCTCGAAAACTAGACGAGATAGGAAAAAAATGATCGCAAATTCTGAAAGAACATGCTTGAAACGTATGGACCAAAATAGCATTAAGCCGACGTAACAATATGAATCCCCAGCAGAAATTCAGGAAATGTTGTATCCCCTGGCTGGAGAAAATTTATGAAGGCTGTATATAATGCTCTCAAATATCCCCAATCGCTGGAGGGATATCAAAGTGGTATTGATAACCAAAGCGGGAAAGATTTCCCCCATTAGGGCAAAGGATTTCAGACCAATTAGCCTATCCTCCTTCCTATTGAAAGGTCTGGGCAAAAGTGCAGCATTTTCTTTGCCCTTTTCCCTTTTTTTTTCCAAAATTGGAGTTAGGTTTATTTGATTTTATTAATTCAAGTTATATATATTTAGTTTCTTAAAATTATGTATTTCAACATTTGACTTATACTAGTTACAATGCTTTGTCGATATATTTAATATTTTCCCAAAAAATCGAATTACAAAAAGGGAATTACTCATCATTTTATTATTTTATACTTAATACTATAACTTAAAAATAACACTTAATAATAATATATACAAATGGGTGGGAGTGCAAAGCCAGTCCCGATTATTGGCGCGTACTATATACGGTGTGGTCCAAATCGTAGCTACCTATCCGACGATGGTAGTATAGCAGTTGGTCGGCACGGTATAGCCCGCCGTCTCTATTCAGAGTTAAAAGAACAGCAGGAGGCTAGATTTAGGCATGTTCTCATCAATTCATTATCAGGAGAGGATGAGCTCTCAAGATGCCGAATTGCTGTTTTGGTTAAAAACACGTCTATATGATCGAAGTCAATCGCGCCCTAGAGAGACCGATTCGAAGGTCGCCGTACCGTGCCATCGTCCGCGATGGTGTATCGATGACCGAGGCATGTTACGAGAACTCGCCGTTCCCATCGCCTAAGCCTCTCCATTTGGTTGGAAAATTTGGTTCGAAAAGACGACGCCAAGGAATTTTATACCGACTGACGTCCGAATTATGTCATTTCCTATACCAATGACAGGAATGTATTGTTTTGCATTAGAATAAAGGAGCTTGCGCTTGCCTTTAAATATGATGCTATCACATTTTTGTTTTGCATTAGAATAAAGGAGCTTGCGCTTGCCTATAAATATGATGCTATCACATTTTGATACATTGAGTCTCCATCTGTCGTAATAATTCGATAACTCTAAAAGATAAGAATTTATCCTAGAGTTTACAGTTGAAGCTACTGGCCCGGAAGAGGCAATGAGTATTTCGTCTGCGTAGATCAAAAGCAATTCACCAGAAGGTGGTTGCGGAATGTCACACAGAACAATATTGTAGATGACTAGACCCAGGAGAGAGCCCTGCGGAACCCCAGCCACTACATTTTTCTCTCTGAGATGTCGTTACCTAACTTAACTCTGTATGAGCGATCTCGTAGAAAGTTCGCTACCTCCCGAAAGGTGAAGCTGTACGATTGTAAAGAGGACAAGAAACAGTCATTGTTGTTGCATCTCATCGGTACAGGCGCCTACAACGTCTTATGCGACAAATTGACACCTAAACAACCAGAGGAAGAAACATTCGCGGAAATAATCAAGGTGTTGGAAGAACACTTTGAGCCGAGGCCCAGTGAGTTGGTGGAATGTTTTCGGTTCAACATGCGCAGGCAACAAGAGTCTGAGTCAGCAGGTGACTTTGTGGTGTCATTGAAAAAGTTGGCTGTTGGTTGCGAGTTTGGTGATTATTTGGGTAAGGCTCTCAGAAATCAATTTGTATTTGGACTATGTGATAGTAAATTGTAAAGTCGGTTGTTGGAAAAGAAAGATCTGACTTTGGAGGATGCGTTAAGTGTGGTAACAGCGAGTGAAAGAAGAAGAACGATCTCAAAAGGAATGCAAAAAAGGCTGATGCAAACATAACCCATGAAAACAAAAAGTGTTTTAGATTTGGTAATACCTCGCAAATGGCAAACCAATGCAAATACAACAATTTTACATGTCATTTTTGTAACCAAAAGCGACATTTGAGAAAAGTGTGTTTTAAAGGGAAAAAACAAATACAACAAGTTCATGAAAAATAAAGGACAGTTGAAGAATTGTTGTTGGTGAAAACTAAAGGCGAAGTAAATAAGTTAAGCAACAAAATCATGCACAGTCTGCGGGTAAATGAAGAAATGATAACCTTCGAAATAGACACATTGAAAGTGTGTCAGTTATTGCGGTACATCTTAAGGTAAGTACACACGATTTGCAGATCGGACAATATTGCCGGAAAAATTGCGGAAAAGTGCAACCCTGTGAATTTACAACCGTGTGAACACACAATTTTTGTTTTGCAACGTTAGCAGAAAAGTCATTGCGAGATAATTTGCAGATTGTTATATGTGTGAAGTTTATGCATGTGCATTGCCAGAAAACATTTTATTTGCAACACTGTCTATAATGTATTTTTATTTGCAATCCTACATATAAATATTTACAAAATATATTGTAAATTCGCTACCTCCCGAAAGGTGTTGCCACCAAAGCCGCGGGTCAACATCTTGAATAAGATTCCGGCGTACCATCCAGTGTCAAACGCCTTGGAAAAATCAAGACTAACTGCAATGGTCACATGGGACTTTTCAAGGACTTGGCTACGTGATCGGATAGCACTGAGAGTGCATGGGAAGTGGAATGACCCTTGCGAAAACCGAATTGGTTGTCCGCAAGTAACAGGTGGCGCAAAAGTAACCTTTCGAGCGTATGCTAGACGCGATTGGCGGTCAGCAGCTAACAGCTGATGCACCGTCTGGACTTTGTACGGAAACATCTTCAAATCTTGTACCAAAATTCGCTGTAGAGACCGTCGACTGATACCCATTTGCGTGGCACGTCGTCTGGTCGATGTCGACGGCGCTTCCATGACATCCTCGGCTACAGCAGCAATATTCTCTGCAGAACGGCTACTCCGGGGTCTGCCACGCCTGGCAGCATCTCGTGTTGTGCCAGTCTCTTCGAGGCGAGCGGCTAAACGTCGCAGTGTTTCACCAGTAGGCGTTGGACGGCCAGGAAATCTGCGACGAAATTCACGTTGTGCCAAAGTCACCGACCGATTATTGGTCAAATAAACAATATTCCGCGTTCTGGAGCAGTGTAGCGTAACATTGTTTATTAACGTGTATTTCGCATGTGTTTACTACACAAATGTCAAAACAGAACTGACATTAGGGGCCAATCGCAAAATGTATAGCATTTTCTGATAGGAGGATTACTTTTGCGCCACCTGTTATTCCGACATCTTATATCGTGTCCCTTATTCTGCGCAACAGGAAGTGCTCCAGAAGTTTGCCAAAGGCTGAAAGTAGGGATATTGGTCGATAGTTGCTGCTTTGCTTGGGATCAGAACCAGGTTTTGGGATAGGAATCGTGAGTGATTCCTTTCAAGTGCTGGGGAAATATCCCAAGTTTAAGCAATGATTGAAGATAATGGACAAACATTTCCAAATCATTTTATTGGTCTTTTTCAAGACAATATCCGGAATACCGTCAACTCAGGCTGATCGACGGTTGCGTTTACCTCTCAAGGCCTCTACGACCTCTTGAGGTGTCACAAAGCCAACGTGAAGCATCCGCAGTGAGTTCGTCATCGAAGTTGAGGATTGGGCTCAAGTCGTTCAGTTCGGAGACTTCACTATCAATGAAGTCATTGAATGTGTTGTCTCCAGTCTGGGTCGAAGTCCCAGACAACTTAACGCAGTCAGCGAGAAGATTCGCTTTATCCATATCATCGGATATGAGAGAGTCATTAGCGTTAAGCAAGGTTGAAATAGGTGGTCGGGGTTTAAGCCCGGCTGCACCTTTTACTTGTCTGAATGTTGAGTTGTTTACTCGGATGGATTGCAGGAAGGCAGTCCAATGTGAGCGCTCGAATTCAGCGATTTGGCGTTTATTCTCCCGTATAAAATTAATTATGTGGGTGGAAGATATCGAAGTCCTCTATGGCTGGAGTTCATTCGAGGAACGTTCTCTTCCATAGAGTCGCGGAAAACGGTGGTCATGATGCCCACACACTCATCGATTTCGTCGGTTGTAACGTTCCGATTGATCGGAAGTTCGCGGTTTTCAAGACGGGTTTCGAGGCATCGATTAAAACGATTTAGGTTAATTTTATCGAAGTCAAAGTATTCTTGTCTTCTGTCGTCAGAAGCAAGTCCACTTTGACTTAGTACGATCTCCACAGATTTGTGGTCAGATTCGTAATCGAGAGTCCAGAGGCCTCAGTCTCTCCCGCGACAATATATATGTACGAATTCGTACCGTATCTTGTAGGCCCCTCGGTGTTTGCTATCCTAAGATCCGGACACTCCAAGAGGTAGTCATAGAGAGAGTTGCCTTGAAGGTTGATGACGTCACCACCCCAACTTGGGTGATTCGCGTTAAGGTCGCCGCCGATTATTATATCGTCTTGACCGAACGCGTCGAGTATCGGATCGAGTTGATTCGCGTATAGGGTATCTTTAGGCTTGTGGTATAACGCGAAATTTGTCAGCCAGGACCTATCAAGTTTTTTCACACGCACGCAAGTATTCTCGAAGCACTTTTTCCTTTTACAAGAATCGCAGTGCCGCCACCACGTCCAAGTCAGTCTTGCCTATACATAGTGTCATAGTGTAAACATAGTATCATTGTATTTATTCGTCGATTATTCCTATTATATATTCGATATCGATTACATGGATATGGATTATTCATATTCATCACTAATAGGTGAATATCACCACTAACACTAAGAAATAAATTACTCTAATAATATTCTTCAACAAGAACGGTTGTTTTAGTTACAACAATTTTGGCGACGAGGATTACGAGACGAATCTCACGTTATTCATTTGGAGATATAAATTTTTTACAGTACAAGTGTACGGAAAGTGAATAAAATGGCAGATTCTGGCGTACATTTCTTTAACTTTGATGCTTTTGATCCACAAAAGATTTCTTGGTGTCGTTGGGTGAAACGATTTGAGACGGCTATGAAGCTGTACGATTGTAAAGAGGACAAGAAACAGTCATTGTTGTTGCATCTCATCGGTACAGGCGCCTACAACGTCTTATGCGACAAATTGACACCTAAACAACCAGAGGAAGAAACATTCGCGGAAATAATCAAGGTGTTGGAAGAACACTTTGAGCCGAGGCCCAGTGAGTTGGTGGAATGTTTTCGGTTCAACATGCGCAGGCAACAAGAGTCTGAGTCAGCAGGTGACTTTGTGGTGTCATTGAAAAAGTTGGCTGTTGGTTGCGAGTTTGGTGATTATTTGGGTAAGGCTCTCAGAAATCAATTTGTATTTGGACTATGTGATAGTAAATTGTAAAGTCGGTTGTTGGAAAAGAAAGATCTGACTTTGGAGGATGCGTTAAGTGTGGTAACAGCGAGTGAAAGAAGAAGAACGATCTCAAAAGGAATGCAAAAAAGGCTGATGCAAACATAACCCATGAAAACAAAAAGTGTTTTAGATTTGGTAATACCTCGCAAATGGCAAACCAATGCAAATACAACAATTTTACATGTCATTTTTGTAACCAAAAGCGACATTTGAGAAAAGTGTGTTTTAAAGAGAAAAAACAAATACAACAAGTTCATGAAAAAGAAAGGACAGTTGAAGAATTGTTGTTGGTGAAAACTAAAGGCGAAGTAAATAAGTTAAGCAACAAAATCATGCACAGTCTGCGGGTAAATGAAGAAATGATAACCTTCGAAATAGACACATTGAAAGTGTGTCAGTTATTGCGGTACATCTTAAGGTAAGTACACACGATTTGCAGATAGGACAATATTGCCGGAAAAATTGCGGAAAAGTGCAACCCTGTGAATTTACAACCGTGTGAACACACAATTTTTGTTTTGCAACGTTAGCAGAAAAGTCATTGCGAGATAATTTGCAGATTGTTATATGTGTGAAGTTTATGCATGTGCATTGCCAGAAAACATTTTATTTGCAACACTGTCTATAATGTATTTTTATTTGCAATCCTGCATATAAATATTTACAAAATATATTGTAAATTCGCTACCTCCCGAAAGGTGTTGCCACCAAAGCCGCGGGTCAACATCTTGAATAAGATTCCGGCGTACCATCCAGTGTCAAACGCCTTGGAAAAATCAAGACTAACTGCAATGGTCACATGGGACTTTTCAAGGACTTGGCTACGTGATCGGATAGCACTGAGAGTGCATGGGAAGTGGAATGACCCTTGCGAAAACCGAATTGGTTGTCCGCAAGTAACAGGTGGCGCAAAAGTAACCTTTCGAGCGTATGCTAGACGCGATTGGCGGTCAGCAGCTAACAGCTGATGCACCGTCTGGACTTTGTACGGAAACATCTTCAAATCTTGTACCAAAATTCGCTGTAGAGACCGTCGACTGATACCCATTTGCGTGGCACGTCGTCTGGTCGATGTCGACGGCGCTTCCATGACATCCTCGGCTACAGCAGCAATATTCTCTGCAGAACGGCTACTCCGGGGTCTGCCACGCCTGGCAGCATCTCGTGTTGTGCCAGTCTCTTCGAGGCGAGCGGCTAAACGTCGCAGTGTTTCACCAGTAGGCGTTGGACGGCCAGGAAATCTGCGACGAAATTCACGTTGTGCCAAAGTCACCGACCGATTATTGGTCAAATAAACAATATTCCGCGTTCTGGAGCAGTGTAGCGTAACATTGTTTATTAACGTGTATTTCGCATGTGTTTACTACACAAATGTCAAAACAGAACTGACATTAGGGGCCAATCGCAAAATGTATAGCATTTTCTGATAGGAGGATTACTTTTGCGCCACCTGTTATTCCGACATCTTATATCGTGTCCCTTATTCTGCGCAACAGGAAGTGCTCCAGAAGTTTGCCAAAGGCTGAAAGTAGGGATATTGGTCGATAGTTGCTGCTTTGCTTGGGATCAGAACCAGGTTTTGGGATAGGAATCGTGAGTGATTCCTTTCAAGTGCTGGGGAAATATCCCAAGTTTAAGCAATGATTGAAGATAATGGACAAACATTTCCAAATCATTTTATTGGTCTTTTTCAAGACAATATCCGGAATACCGTCAACTCAAGCTGATCGACGGTTGCGTTTACCTCTCAAGGCCTCTACGACCTCTTGAGGTGTCACAAAGCCAACGTGAAGCATCCGCAGTGAGTTCGTCATCGAAGTTGAGGATTGGGCTCAAGTCGTTCAGTTCGGAGACTTCACTATCAATGAAGTCATTGAATGTGTTGTCTCCAGTCTGGGTCGAAGTCCCAGACAACTTAACGCAGTCAGCGAGAAGATTCGCTTTATCCATATCATCGGATATGAGAGAGTCATTAGCGTTAAGCAAGGTTGAAATAGGTGGTCGGGGTTTAAGCCCGGCTGCACCTTTTACTTGTCTGAATGTTGAGTTGTTTACTCGGATGGATTGCAGGAAGGCAGTCCAATGTGAGCGCTCGAATTCAGCGATTTGGCGTTTATTCTCCCGTATAAAATTAATTATGTGGGTGGAAGATATCGAAGTCCTCTATGGCTGGAGTTCATTCGAGGAACGTTCTCTTCCATAGAGTCGCGGAAAACGGTGGTCATGATGCCCACACACTCATCGATTTCGTCGGTTGTAACGTTCCGATTGATCGGAAGTTCGCGGTTTTCAAGACGGGTTTCGAGGCATCGATTAAAACGATTTAGGTTAATTTTATCGAAGTCAAAGTATTCTTGTCTTCTGTCGTCAGAAGCAAGTCCACTTTGACTTAGTACGATCTCCACAGATTTGTGGTCAGATTCGTAATCGAGAGTCCAGAGGCCTCAGTCTCTCCCGCGACAATATATATGTACGAATTCGTACCGTATCTTGTAGGCCCCTCGGTGTTTGCTATCCTAAGTTCCGGACACTCCAAGAGGTAGTCATAGAGAGAGTTGCCTTGAAGGTTGATGACGTCACCACCCCAACTTGGGTGATTCGCGTTAAGGTCGCCGCCGATTATTATATCGTCTTGACCGAACGCGTCGAGTATCGGATCGAGTTGATTCGCGTATAGGGTATCTTTAGGCTTGTGGTATAACGCGAAATTTGTCAGCCAGGACCTATCAAGTTTTTTCACACGCACGCAAGTATTCTCGAAGCACTTTTTCCTTTTACAAGAATCGCAGTGCCGCCACCACGTCCAAGTCAGTCTTGCCTATACATAGTGTCATAGTGTAAACATAGTATCATTGTATTTATTCGTCGATTATTCCTATTATATATTCGATATCGATTACATGGATATGGATTATTCACATTCATCACTAATAGGTGAATATCACCACTAACACTAAGAAATAAATTACTCTAATAATATTCTTCAACAAGAACGGTTGTTTTAGTTACAACAATTTTGGCGACGAGGATTACGAGATTTATATCTCATTTGGAGATATAAATTTTTTACAGTACAAGTGTACGGAAAGTGAATAAAATGGCAGATTCTGGCGTACATTTCTTTAACTTTGATGCTTTTGATCCACAAAAGATTTCTTGGTGTCGTTGGGTGAAACGATTTGAGACGGCTATAAAGCTGTACGATTGTAAAGAGGACAAGAAACAGTCATTGTTGTTGCATCTCATCGGTACAGGCGCCTACAACGTCTTATGCGACAAATTGACACCTAAACAACCAGAGGAAGAAACATTCGCGGAAATAATCAAGGTGTTGGAAGAACACTTTGAGCCGAGGCCCAGTGAGTTGGTGGAATGTTTTCGGTTCAACATGCGCAGGCAACAAGAGTCTGAGTCAGCAGGTGACTTTGTGGTGTCATTGAAAAAGTTGGCTGTTGGTTGCGAGTTTGGTGATTATTTGGGTAAGGCTCTCAGAAATCAATTTGTATTTGGACTATGTGATAGTAAATTGTAAAGTCGGTTGTTGGAAAAGAAAGATCTGACTTTGGAGGATGCGTTAAGTGTGGTAACAGCGAGTGAAAGAAGAAGAACGATCTCAAAAGGAATGCAAAAAAGGCTGATGCAAACATAACCCATGAAAACAAAAAGTGTTTTAGATTTGGTAATACCTCGCATATGGCAAACCAATGCAAATACAAAAATTTTACATGTCATTTTTGTAACCAAAAGCGACATTTGAGAAAAGTGTGTTTTAAAGAGAAAAAACAAATACAACAAGTTCATGAAAAAGAAAGGACAGTTGAAGAATTGTTGTTGGTGAAAACTAAAGGCGAAGTAAATAAGTTAAGCAACAAAATCATGCACAGTCTGCGGGTAAATGAAGAAATGATAACCTTCGAAATAGACACATTGAAAGTGTGTCAGTTATTGCGGTACATCTTAAGGTAAGTACACACGATTTGCAGATCGGACAATATTGCCGGAAAAATTGCGGAAAAGTGCAACCCTGTGAATTTACAACCGTGTGAACACACAATTTTTGTTTTGCAACGTTAGCAGAAAAGTCATTGCGAGATAATTTGCAGATTGTTATATGTGTGAAGTTTATGCATGTGCATTGCCAGAAAACATTTTATTTGCAACACTGTCTATAATGTATTTTTATTTGCAATCCTGCATATAAATATTTACAAAATATATTGTAAATATATGAAATTGTAATGTTTTCTTGCAATCGTCTGAACTGTCAATTCACCTTTGCCTAACAATCTGTCACTGTCCGTATATTTGCAGCACTTTAACAGGGTTGATAACGTTTGCCGATCTGGCAATCGTCTATACTCAGCTTTAGCAATGTGTTGGATACAAATGTGTCGCAGTCACAGGTAGCGATGAGGATAACTAATTAAAATTTTATATTGTGCGATCGAAGCAAAAACCAATTCTTGGAAGAGACTGGTTACAGAATTTTGAATTAAATTGGCAAAATATTTTTGGAGCAGAGGGCTACGGTTCAGTAAACGAAATTTGTTCAAGGAAGGCTATATTTAGTACAGAGTGCATAATAAGGAAATGCCCAAAAATATTTTCCAAGTCAATGGGTAAGATTGACAAATTACAATTGCGGTTGTATTTGAAACCCGAAGCTACACCTAAGTTCGTAAAAGCGAGACGTGTGCCGTTTTCGGTGGTGGTGCCGAAAAGGGATGGAGCCGTAAGATTGTGCGGTGATTATGAAATCGCTTTAAACACAGTTTTGGTGGTCGATGAACATCCTCTGCCGACCATTGAGGAATTATTCAGCAAGATGGCTGGTGGGGAAAAGTTTTCCAAGATCGATTTGACCAAGGCTTACTTACAGTTGGAGGTCCACCCCGATGATCGTCATTTATTAACATTAAGCACGCATAAGGGACTTTATCAGCCTACGAGACTAATGTACGGAGTGTCCAGTGCTCCAGCAAAATTCAGCGTATAATGGAGCAAATTCTCGGTGACATTGAGGGCGTCACGGTATTCATTGATGACATCAAGATTACAGCACCCAATGATGAAATTCATATTCAACGCATAAATGAAGTATTGGGTCGTCTTTTTCCCAATTTGGGATTCCAAATATATTTGTTAGCGACCATGGGAGGCAATTTGACTCGAATGAGTTTCAACATTTTTTAAAACTGAATGGAATTGTTCACAAACAAGGTGCACCATACCATCCTGCAAAAAACGGGCAAGCGGAACGTTATGTTCAAACAATCAAATCAAAGTGGATGACATCCAAATGTACACCCGATACGATACATGCGGAATTGTCAAAGATACTGATGGCATACAGACGGGCTATACACTCAACAACAGGGAAATCACCAGCAATTTTAATGTTTGGCAGACAAATGCAGTCGCGTTTAGGTTTGTTGATTCCTAACGATGTGAATCAGGAGGCAGACGATCAATTACTCGCTGTCCCATCAAAGAAATTTTTTGAGGGAGAGAGAGTTGCAGTGCGAGACTACTTATCAAAGGTGAAGTGGCGATATGGAAATGTAGAGAAAATATGCGGCGAACTTCATTATTTTTTTTTTTTTAACGAACGTTCCCAACGCAACCACTCTTACCCGCCCCTTCCGACCGAGGGGGCCAAATCCCCATGACGTAGGGATTGCGTACACACCATAATCCGGACCATGGCGGGTTAATAGTAGAGGGTGAAAATACGAGCTACAGAAAAATTTCAACAGCCGGCACATGCAAACAATAAAATTAGTCTACTTACACATTTAAAAAAGATATTATTCTAGATCTAACTACATCAATTTCTACATCAATGTCAGTAACTTCATATAAAGTGTTAAAATCCATGCACATTCTACGAATGGGCTCTGCCGAAGCATAATTTGTACGTTGAAAATCAATATGTAATAATTGGTAATATCTGGAAGGTCTACAAGGTACATTGAATCCAATCCTAGACAAAATAAAATTAGAAGGCACATCACCATTTATAACTTTCAGCACCATGGTTGTGTTCAGCATAATACGTCTACTCTTGAGAGTAGGCAGTCTTATCAAACTCAACCTGCTAGTATAGGGTGGAAGACTAAATCACTATTCCAATGAAGATGTCTTAAAGCGAATAATAAAAATTGTTTTTGAACCGATTCAATCATATCAACTTAAGTCCCGTACTGGGGGTCCCACACTACGGACCCATATTCTAGAATAGGTCTAACTAGTGACGTATATAACTGCCTAGTTACATATGGATCTACGAATTCTTTCGCCCATCGCTTTATGAAACCAAGCACGCCATAAGCTTTATTCACCATTGTAATTATGTGATTATTGAAATTGAGTTTAGGATCCATCAATATACCAAGATCCACAAAGGATTCAACAGTATCTAAATTGGAACCATGAAGGCTAAAACTGGATGGAATCGCCCTCGACCTAGAGAAACACATATGTTTACATTTCTTAAGATTGAGGTCCATGCAATTTATATCACACCAATTTCCAAAATTAATCAAATCATTTTGAAGGAGCATTGAATCTTCAGATGTTTTATAAGAATAAAATATCTTAACGTCATCTGCATACATCAGTAAATTTGAACTAGAAATTGAATCTGGTATATCGTTGATGAATAGCAGAAATAGAATGGGGCCAATATGGCTACCTTGGGGAACCCCAGATGGAACCAAGATCGGATCAGAGCAGGATATACCAAATTTCACAATCTGAATACGACTATCAAGATAAGTCGATATCCAACGCAATAAGTTGTTACTAAAACCAATAAGATCAAGCTTATGTATCAAGAGATTGTGATCGACTCTATCGAAAGCTTTACTAAAATCTGTATAAATCACGTCTGTCTGATTACCAAGAACAAACTAGTTTATAACCTGAGAAGAGAATTGCATCAAATTTGTCACAGTTGAAAGACCTTTACGAAATCCATGTTGGAATGGACTTAGAATAGACGATACTTTATGAGATATAATCTCAGTAACCATTTTCTCAAAAAGTTTTGGAATTATACTTAATTTTGCGATTCCACGATAATTCCCCACATCAGTGAGGCTTCCAGAATTATGAAGAGGGGTTAAGTAAGATTTTCTCCAAATGGATGGGAAATAGCCATATTTTAACGAAGTATTAAATAGTAATGTGAGCGGAAGGGCAAGACTTTGAGCACAATTTTTGAGGATTATACTAGGTACGCCATCAGGACCAACACTATTAGAAGAATTAAGCTTGACCAAACTCGAAAATACAAATGGAAAATCAAAATAAGGTATGCTAAACTGATTCAATGAAGGAATATTGTAAGGGTAGGGGACGTCTAATTGTCTCTGTTGATGAGAATAGGTTGATGTAAAGAATTTTGCAAAAGCATTGGCGATTGATTGGTCACCACAGAATTCCTCACTATCCATTCTAACCATAGAAGGCCTTGGATTAGATCTACGTTTCATATTTACAAAATCATAGAAAGATTTAGGATTATACTTAAAATTGAGGGCTAACTTCTCTAAATAGATTTCATAACATCTGCTGGATTCAATATTAAATAGAGATCTGGCAATAGCATACTTTGCATAATCGGTCTCCGAACCCGATTTTTTAAATTTTTTAAATAGTGTGCTCTTCAAGTTCTTAATAGCAGTCAAAGCAGGAGAATACCATGGTGGTCTATTAGAATTTTTAACACGAATCTTCGGAACAGATTGTTGAAAACAATTATTCAATACGTTATAAAACTGCTCAATAGCTGAGTCAATGTGAGTTGAATCATCACAACAGCAGATACAATCCCAATCAACGTCGAGGAGCATAGCATTAAGCAAATCAAAATTTGTTCTTTTGAAACAAAAAACTGCACCCTCATCATTTAGGGAGTGTCCACCTTATCATACGTCATGGAAATACCCAGCGTAGGGTGGTAATTATCCTCCGGTATAGAAATTGGAGAAATTCTGTAAACATCGAATAATTGGGAATTATCAACAAATACTAAATCAAGTTATTTATCAATTGAGTTAGGAATCCCATTAATCTGGAATAGATCGAGATTAGAAAAACGCCTGACAACATCGCGGTCCACTCAAAAGAGCTTGATGAAGAATTTAGGGGAATAAATGCCTCAGTATCGGGCAATGAAAGCCAGGAAACGGAGGGTAAGTTAAAATCACCTAGAATTATAATTCGATCAACATCTCTCAACATCGAAACCACTCTGCCGATAGCCGATAAGTGATTATCATAAACAGATAGTTCCGAGTTTGGAGGGATGTAAGAGCAACTGACGAATAATTTGGTTTTCCCCAAATTAATAGAGACAACAATGAATTCGATGTCGTTAGTTATGTCAACAAAGACACGTTCTGATGAAAACGAACTAACTACAGCGATAAAGGACACCACCCCCAATTTTATAAGGACGATCTTTTCTGTATACTACGTATTTATTAGATAAAATTTCCGAATCAAACACACCAGGTTTCAACCAAGTTTCGGTGAAAGACAAAACAGTGAAATCGAAGTCAAAGCTATCAGCAAATAAGCGGCTTAATTTGGTATTAAGACCTCTTACATTCTGATAAGCTATGACCAGAGAGTTTATTAGTGAATGCCTCGCAGGTAAGTCCCCATTTACATGGTACTTTTTTTTAAGTAACTTATCGGCTTATTCTATTTTGAAAAAGTACTTACGTTCACACGCGTACTTTTTTTCAATACTTAACTTATTTTCATTTGTTTTGTTTCGGCTTTGCCTGTGTGAATTGTTGTTGTTTCCAAGTGAGAACGAAAAACACAAAACGATGAGTACGATAAGTACGAGTACGGCATACTTTTTTTCCCCCCGTTTCCGACTGCCTCTCTCGCCCACAAAACGCCGATAAGTATGCTTAATACTTAAAAAAAAAGTATCATGTAAATGCAGACTAACCGTGCCAGATTATCTACCCTATCCACAAATTCTTTTACAAACGCCTTTGGAGGCCAAAAATTGGGATCTATCAACTTATCAAAGATTTCAGGTTGATCTGGTAGCGGTTGAAGGCAATCTCATCTTGACTGTCTTCAAATAAAAATCAACATCAATCTTGGATCTAATATAGTCGTCTAAATCCTCAGAGGACGTATCCAAGGCAAAACGTGAAATGAAAACTACTTTCTTGACTGGCACCACAGTCAGAGTTTTCGCTTTCCTATTTGCCCTTTGCGTCGTATTCCTAGTAGGAGGTGGCGGAACAACAACTTGCGGAAACACAAGGGGGGGGGGAACCACAGGGAGCATTGGAATTACCTCCTGCGAAGTTCCAGCAGGAGCAGTTATTGGAACTGCCCTCTCAACAGGATTAGATGTAACTGTTGGAGTTGAGGGCGTGTCCGGCTTTTTTGGATCAGAAACATTTGGCTGATCAATGTTTAACTTCTTCGTCAGCCTTTTTCGTTTTTGTCCAGAAGAAGCCGGCGTACTAGCATACTCTTCGAGGTTAGGGTAATTTTTTATCGAAGCAGTGAAGTTCATGAACCGCATGTAGACATTGAAAATGTCTTGGCTCACATCATTCACCTCAGACGTATACGATTTAACAAAATTGTAAAATTCAATATTTTTCTACATTTAATGCAGCACCAATGAAGACCATTTTTATCACCATACAACGCATCAACCACCCTAGCAGTCACGCCAGCGCACTTGGCATGCCATAAGTTAGTGCATAGCCAGCACTCAATTAATGTTTCCTTGTCGGAAGTAATTTTACAGTTTACCGATTTGCATGCCATTTTTAGGTTGGGTTTAAATACACCGAAACTGACAAATAACACCAAAGCAGTAAATCAAATCAAAAATAATAGTTAATAAAAACCCTCTACTATTTTATAATGAGGAGCAAAAATATTTCCCCACAAACAGACAAAATACGATACACTGGCAACTCTGTTGATATTTCAAACAAACAAACTAGCACACAAACAGTGACAGAAAAGCACCAACACTTGTTGTTGTAGCGGTAAAAAAATATTTTACCGAAAAAAAAAATGTAATCAACAAAATTATATCACAAGCAGAAAATAATACAGAGAAAAATTTTCTATTGCAACAAATCACGATTAAAGACACACAATTTTTTTTTTAATTATTTTGACACTAAAAACACAATTATTTTGACACTAAGGCACAAACACTTGTTGTTTTAGCGGTAGAGAACTTTCCTACTACAGAAACAAAAATTCCGCAAAATTTAGGAACAAACCAAAATAAAATGATACCAATAAGTACACAACTGATAATAATACTTATATACGTATCTGAACAAAATTTAGACCAAAAATCGAGTTAAATCACATAAAATTAATTAAATAAAAATTATATTGACGGAGCACCAAATAACACAACTTGACACAAGCAGGGTTGCCAGAGGATATTATTATGTCAGATTAGACGACGGTCGTATTTGGCGAAGACATGTAGATCAAATACGAAAATCAGCGGTAAATGAATGCGTGAATACGAACGTTGAATATTCAAGACCGGTACCAACTATAACAAACAACACATCAGCTGGAAGTTTACCTTTACCATTGATCCAACAAACTCGATTGCAACCAACCATTCCGAATGTGCCTGGAAATCAAATACATTCAGACAACCAAGCAGACTCAAATCCAACTGATAAAAATGTTCATGTTCCCGACGAAACTCCGAGAACAGGAAATACCACGTCAACTCCTTGTTGTTGTTGTTGTTGTAGCAGTATATGTGTTTGTTATCCATTAGTTGTTTTTCATTCGCCTTGTATAGTGGTTTCTGCTGTATTGGTTTCCAGGCCGAGGAAGATGGCTGCTTCCACTGGTTGGGTCCAAAGAGACCTGGGAACAAGTTGAGTAGGTTTGGCAGGGCAGTTAAAGAGGTGTAGTGTGTCGTGTGGTCCCTGGTTACAGGCGGGACATATGTTCGACGTGGTGCCATCAATCCTTGCCCAGTATGAATTGAGGCGGCTACACCAGCCAGATCTTAATTGGGCCAAAAGTACTCTTGTCTGTCGTGGTAATTCCTCTTCCTCTGAGGCCACTGATGGAGGGTGGTCTCCTAGTACGACATTGACTCTGTAGTTATTCACGGCTTCAGCGACTGCGTCAGAGTGTATGTCAGCCAGACCTGCCTTGAAAGCTCTTTGGTCTAGAGGTTCTCTCTTGTAGCGTTGGACCTCGCGCTCTAGATCATGAAGGTCTTTCCTGATCTGCCTGGGAGGTGGGCGCCTATCCACTAGATGGTGATTGGGATGGCTGGGACGGTAGCAACCAAGCAGATACTGCTTCGACAGCAAAAAATTGTGTCGTCGCACGGTTATGATCTTCGTCTCCTCATGTAAGTGGTCCACAGAAGACATGAGGAGGCACCCTGTCGCAGTTCTCAGGGCGGCATTTTGGCAGGTCTGTATATTCTTCCACTGCGTCTCGCTCACATTCGGTGACCACACTGGTGCTGCATAGTTTACCACAGACCGACCTATCGCTTTGTAAGAGGTCAACAAGGTTTCTTTATCTGTGCCCCAAGTGCTGCCGGCTAGCGACTTGAGGACCTTGTTCCTACTTCTCATTTTATTGCAGATAGCTGTGGCATGCGCGTTAGACCTGAAGAGGCTATCAAATGTGACACCAAGAACCTTAGGGTAGTTGGTGGTCGGAATTCTTGTGCCATCGACTATCACATTGAGTTGCTCCTTCACTTGCGCTGTCCATGCAGTAAAAAGGGTGGCCGATGATTTGGTGGCGGATATTTTTAAGTTCCTCGCAGCGAAGAAATTGGCAATCTCAGCGAGGTAGACGTTCAGCCTTCCACATATGTCATCGATTAGAGGGCCCGACGCCAGAATCGTACAGTCATCAGCATATGATACGATTTCAACGCCGTCAGGTGGGGGTGGAATTGCAGAAAGGTAGAGGTTAAACAGTGCCGGAGATATCACCCCACCTTGGGGAACTCCCTGTTTCACTCTACGGGGTTTGGACTTCTTGTTTCTGAATTCCACATACGACTGGCGTCCACACATGTAATTGACGGTCCAACGTTTCAAACTATTCGGGAGGGACGTGTTGGCTATGTCCTCAAAAAGCGTGGCGTGGCTGACAGTATCGAAGGCCTTCGATAGGTCTAGCGCCACGAGGACGGTCCTGTCACCGGGCTTGTTCTGGTTAAGACCGCGGCTCACATGCGTGGATATGGCGTGTAAAGCAGTAGTCGTACTATGCTGCTTTCGGAATCCGTGTTGATGATTAGCAATTGGAAAATGTCCAATAAGGCTCGGGAGGATTAACGCCTCAAGCGTCTTTGCTACTGGCGAGAGAAGGGAGATAGGCCTGTACGATTCTCCCTTGCTCGCATCTTTGCCCGGTTTCAGTAGCGGGACCACTCTACCCATTTTCCAGGCTTCGGGTATTATCAGAGTGGCCAACGACTGATTGAGGACCCTAGTCAGGTACTCAACTCCCGGTATGTCCAATTGCTTCAACATCAGCATCGAAATTCCGTCGGGGCCGAGCGCTTTGGATGACTTAGCGCTACGGATGACATCTGCAACTTCTCCAACTGTAAACTGTGGTGGTACTTCTTCAGCTCGGAGAGCATGGATACGACGCATTACTCTCCTTTTCGCTCTGTCACTCACGGGGTGCTCTATAAATTGTCGGTTAAAATAACGCGCGCACCTCTTCGGGTCAGTCACAGTGGTGGCACCAAATGTGACTGCCGTCCGGTCGTCTTTCCTGCCTGGATTCGAGAGTGACTTAACCGTTGCCCACAATTTACTAATACCGGAACTTAAGTTGCATTGCTTCAGTTGATCTAGCCATTTATTCCGCTTATATTCGTCGACTTTCCTACTGATTTCTAGATTCAGTTCCCTGATTCTAGGATCAGCAGGATTAGAACGACGAATTTCATCACGCACGTCTGCTAGTCCCGCTGCATCTGCTGGGAAATTAGGTCGTATCTCGGGTATTCGACCAGCAGGGATAAAGCGAGCGGCTGCTGCCTTGATGATGCCTCGGAATTTCTTCTCAGCTACCCGAACATCTGAGGGGATGGGTAGTTCACTGAAGCTGCGGTTGGTGAATTCTCTGAACCCGTTCCAGTCCGCTTTCCTTTGATTCAGGAAAGTACGGCGTTCAGAGATAATAAAATCGGCTGGTCTGTCTATGGAGAGGATTATGGGGAGGTGGTCTGATCCCAATGAAATGACGGGCTGCCAGGTGACGTCATTTATCAGACCAGGCGACACGATGGTGATATCTGGCGAGCTGCTGCAATCACCCATAATCCGTGTGGGGGCGTCCTCATTCACTGTGCAGAACGTAGAGCCATCTATCTGCTCAGCCAAAGCTATGCCTCTATGGTCATTAGCTAGGAGAGAATGCCAAAGCTCATGATGGGCATTAAAGTCTCCTAGGACCACGCGATTATTGCCTTGCAGTAACGGACTGATGTCCGGCAAATAACGCGGAGAACAGCTACCAATCGGCGGTATATATACGTTGTACAGCTCTATCTCGGCAGTCCCGGACTTAACTGCTACCCCCATACATTCAATGTATGGGTCTCTAGAGTCAAGCTCAGGCGAGATAGGTCTGTATTGCACAGAATGGTGTAATAGGAAAGCCAGTCCCCCACCTCCACTTCTAGTGCGATCCTTACGTAGCACATTGTAACCCTGACAACTGTGCAAGCTGCATGTGTCGCTCAGCTTTGTTTCCTGGATCGCAGCGACCTTGATGTTATTCCGATTCATAAAATCTACAATCTCGTTGATTTTGCCGCGGAGACCATTGCAATTAAATTGCAAGAAGGATGCATGTTCGGGGGTTGGTACAGCAATGTGTGGTGTTAGTTGTGGTGTTGATTGCTGTGCATGTTGCTGTAGGGGAGATTGCGGCGGTGTCCCATAAACCGAAGGTGTCGATGACGTAGACGACGGGGACGACGAAGCCGACGACACTGACGACTGCGATTCTTGAGGCACACTGAGAGGTATGGATGCACAGCAGGCTCCGACATAGCTCCCTATGCGGCGATACTCCCCGGCGTTCCTAAGGCCAGAGCAACCCCTGAGATGCAACCACTCCATACATCGGGTACACCTTACTGATGTTGAGTTGCCACGTATAAGTTTCCCGCAGACGGAGCAGAAATATTGTTGTGGTCCGGGATTTTGTTCGGTCCCGGCACGGACCAGAAGAATTCGGAGCAGACACTCCGGGATGTGCCTCTCCCAAGGCGAAAAAATGGACGAACATAAAACACATAGTACTGAGGTGGCAGCCCCTGGCCGAAGAATTGCTGCTTCGGGTCAATCCGGTACAAAGAACCGGCTGCCGTGGGATTGTGACGAGCTACGCCGATCAACAAGGCAACGAAAAGTACCTCAACGTTTAGCAGATTCCTACCTTGAATTTGATTAAATTAAGGGGGGGGGGAGAAATGTCATAATGTAAACATAGTATGATTGTATTTATTCGTCGATTATTCCTATTATATATTCGATATCGATTACATGCATATGGATTATTCATATTCATCACTAATAGGTGAATATCACCACTAACACTAAGAAATAAATTACTCTAATAATATTCTTCAACAAGAACGGTTGTTTTAGTTACAACATTACTATAATAATATTCTTCAAATAGAACGGTTGTTTTAGTTACAACACATAGTATAGCCGCGAAAATTTACTCTATGTACCGGATTTAATTTATGTTCAGCGAGCAGAAGAACATCCGGTTTGTGTTTCCTTAGAAACAAATCAAGATAATGTCTCCCATGCATCGAAATGATGGAGTTGACATTAACCAAAATGCATTTAATATCTCTAGACATTAAGAGCGATAGATTGTGCCTCGGCGAGCATGGCGTTTCGTTTAGCCCCCTTGGTAGACAAGGAGTTGTAATCGGGCGCTAATCGGAGTTGTAAACCGAAGAACTCTTGACCGTGCTAGTACTATTCACCATCCATAATATGATACAACATTTCATCAAACCTATTCTGGACGGAGTAGAGCTGAACCTGTCCTCTGAAGCTAAATACCTTGTCATACTTGACCGGAAATTGAGATGAAAAAACTCCGAGGAAAGAGTCAAAAAGGGATTGAACGCACTATACTCGTGCAGAAACTCCATAGGTAAGAGCTGTGGGCACAAGCCAAATACTATCCACTTGATGTATACAACTATAGTGCGTACTATACTTACCCATGATTCAGTGGTATGGTGGTGGAAGGCGACAGAAATTAAGTTAAGCTTCAAAAGCTAGAGAAAGTACAAAGAGCGACATCATTATTTATATTCGGTGCGATAAAGAGCACACCGCAGGCGGCCCTCGACATGGTAGTGAACCTACAACCTGTAGGTCTTTTTGTTGTATAATCTTTCTGATTGTATAAGCACTAAATCTCTACGGCCAGCCATATCCAAATCTAGGACCAAAGATCATCTTCACGTCACAAAGAAGGACATTCGTTTAATGATAGTGACGCTGACTGGCCACTGCAATGTTAGATCTTTAACATCAAGCTGGCAGAGTGATTCTGCCGACGACGGTCGACTCTGTGAGGATGAGGAGGAACTGGAAACAATCGAACACCTTCTCTGTCAATGTCCTACTTTATCAAGACAAAGACTTGCTACCTAGATGTTCACACGATACAAAACCTGGAATCTCTATCTTCCCACGTTGCTTGAGATGGATGGTTTGATATCAACTCATATAAACTTCTCCTAAAAAGCCATCTCTCCTCTCTCTTATCTATACTCATCACACCCTTCATCTTTATCGACCTCTCCATCTTCTTTTACTCATCTTCTCAGGACGAACACAATGGACCAAATGGTCTCCGAGTGAAGTGGTGCACGCCAGCAATGGTTGTGTGCCGCGCGTCCTTAACCTAACCGAACCTACTCACGGAAAGTTTTGAATTCTGTTTGCCAATGATGCCGAGGATGCTATCCACAAGTTTTACGAGGACACAAGCGCAGCGTTGTGATGCCAGCCTTAGCATCAATTATGGCATAGCATATATGGTCTCGGAAATGTTGTTTAGCTATTTTAGAATAAGATGGTGGCTTCATACCCATCATTATGGCCAATTGATTTTTCCGTGTTTTGTAGATTATTTTTGTTTAAAGCCTCATGCTTAACGGATGATTTGGTTGACCTGATCTGCGTTACCGGATCAACTTTACCGCCCACGATCGAAGGGCCCCGACAAGAGACTTCCTTTTGTGTGGTTACGTTAGACTATTCCGAATTGCTGGAGGACGGCGAGCACTTTTTCTTCGTAGTTTCTATCACAGCGCTATATTCTTCGGGAGACCTGACCCTTTTAGCGGCCTCCATGAATGTGTTGAAGGTACAATTGTCAGATTCGTTCTGTAATTCTGTCGTTTGTACTTATTCAGTTTACATCTTTGTGACCCCTTTGAGTTAGCAACAATAGAAATATTGTTTTTATTTGATCATTCAGAGTCCCCACTGGCTTTTGAGGGCTGTGATTGCTTAGCGTCCCAGCTGGGTTCTGCTTCATCTGTCATATCTTTTGTTTTGCCTGGGGCTGGGTGTGCTCTTGTTTCATTTTGACTACGGGATCCAAGGCAACAAAGCAGTTGCATGCTCACGATTGTTCGATAACGACGACACATGACTCGTGAGTGAATCAACGCGTAATATCTTTCGTCTTTTTTGGTTTAATCATAATTTTTTTGTGGTACAGAGATCGATGCATCCAATTCAGCCTACTCTTTAAAAACAACAAACCACGTGGTTGCGTAGTATGTTATATGTATTATTTAAATATAATCGTTTAAATGGCAAAAAATTGCTTGCTTTAGTTATGACCAATACTGTCGCACATTTTATACAATTTCATGATCAAATTTTGTTACTTAACAATAAGGAATGGATATCCTTAAAGTACCTACCAAAGAAAATACTGATACTATCTATTATTTCATTACACACACTAAGACCATTATTTAAAAATCGCAACTCAAACTAATGTACGTACATACTTATCTAAACCGTATTAGGTGATGGACAATGTATCTCATACTGTGCTATACATACATATACTATACTACTATCATAATTTTTTAATAAATAAATTTAGAAATTAAAGTGGGATTATATTAATACTAGCTGACCCCAGCAGACGTTGTCCTGCCCGTCCTGCCCGTCCTGTTTGGGATGTATTGGTTTGTTATTCATTGATATTTCATTAAAAAATCATACATCCCGAGTTTCAGGAAAAAATCATCAAAAAAATATATTGACCATATGTCCACTACAGCGCCATCTACCGGAGACATACATGCAAACTATTATCAAGACAAACCACACATACACATTAAATTTCAGTCAAATCGCTCTGGAAATGCGAATTTTGCAAATAACTTGACCACTCTGCAATTTATCGCGGTGATAATAATTCTAAAACACAAATGACCCCAAACCAAATATATTGTTAAATTTTCAGCCCATTCGCTTTTATGGTTTCGGAGATCATGCGTTACTAACAAACGTTCAAAGGATTTTATATATAAAGAAGATATAATTTTAATATGCATACATACATGGGCATTTCTTTGGGCTATTCAATAAAACGCCTTACAATTTTGCAACACTTTCTAGAGTATTTTTTAGCGCCATATTTACGCATTATGTAAATAAAAAAATGTACAATCTTGGCATGAAATTATTGCTTTAGACCTTGTCGATATTTCTACTCAAAAATTGATAAATATTGTATAATATTGACATTAAAATACACATTTTAATACCCATTTTCTATAATAACTACGTTCTGTCCGGAACATGTCGTCCGGACTTCAACAAAAATCTAAAAATTTTGCATTTTTAGAGTATATGGTAAATATGTACATACTTTAAGCATTCCCTCTAATATATGCAAGCACAAAGTTATGTATTATTTATTTGTTTCGTTGAAATTAAATTAAAATCACTCAATTTTCCGCAAGAATTGTGTTTTTCTTTCGTGCCGCCCGTCACGCCGTCTATTTGTCGATTTTTATGGAAACTAAAAAAGTTTCTATGAATTTAGTGCTCGATATACTTTAAAAATTAGCTAATAACAATAATATTCCTATGATCAATATCAAGGAAGATTTTCCCGAAAACGTCAAAACGAAAAGACCTACTTTCAAAAGCTCTATAAAATTATTCAAAATAAGATATAAAGTGATATTTAAAAAACAAAAACTGTCGCCCATGTGATGGCAATCGCATTTCGCCTAAAATTGGCGATTGTGACTTCAAGTCGCAAAATGCAAGTTCTGAATTCTTTTTTACCACAACAAATTTGGATTTATTAAAATAAAATTATTAATTGCAGCGATAAATAACTACATCCATGTGTGAATTTTATTAAAATTTAATTTCGCAGACCATTAAAATTGTAGGGGAAATTTTTGAAAATTCTTTGAAACAAAACGAAAATGAAATAAAGCAATTATTGGAAGCAATAGAAAAACGATATGAGGAAAGAGTTGAAAAAATAGACAATGCACAAAAAATGTGTGAGAAAAACGTAGATGAGGTTAAAAAACTAGTTGGTGCCGTAAATAAATTTGGAAATAATAACAAGGATATATGTAACACAATAGAAGAAAACAATGTGAAGATCACAGACCTAAATTATACAGATGTGCCGTCAGCCCGAAACGTCAAAATCTATCAGTTACGAACGAATAGGAGTGAAATGTCACACGCGAAAAAACAGGTTTCCGCGAACATAGTTTGAACTTTTTTTGTACTAATCGATTAATATTAACTTTTTAATTGTGACAATTACAAAAAATTCGGGAAAATCGGTCCGAAATCCGCGGAAAAACTCACTCTTTGAAGTTCTACTCGTTGAAATTTCTATTCGTTCGTAACTGACAACTTACTCACTCCGGGATGACATATCTTATTATTTATTATTTTTGGTGAAGATGTGCAACGAGATAAAAAAAGCAATAAAAGAAACAAATGTCAAACAAACCTTCGCAGAAGCAATAAAAACTAAGCCGGCATTGCCAGAACTAAATAAACAGCTGCCAGTAATCATTAAACCGAAAGAGAAACAAAACATAGAGAAAACAAAAGAAGACCTAAACAAGAAGGTGGATCCAGCTGATCTTAAAATAACAAATGTAGAAAATAGGAGAAACGGAACAATGATTATTCAAAGCGAAACAAATAAAGAAAGAGATAAAATTAAAACCGCTATACAAAATGGAATGAGTGAAGAGTATGAAATTAAAGTACCAGTTAGTAATGAAATGAGTGTAACAATAACGGATAAGACATTTAAATATACCGAAAACGAGATAATAGAGAAAATAAAAAAGCAAAATAATATGTTAAAGAACAGTGAAATTAAACCAGTACGATTTTATGAGTTTAAAAGGAATAATAAAGTAATATATAATGCAAAGATAAAAATTGATAATGAGTCGTACACGAAAATCTTACTGGAAGAAAAAATTAATATAGGCTGGGAGAGATGCAGAGTTTTTGACGGGACTGAAGAAATTATGTGCTACAAATGTAAAAGTTTTAATGACAAATCAGTCGATTGCAGGCAGGAATCAAGAAATATGTCACAAATGCCATGGAAATCACAGATCTAAGGACTGCAACGAAGAAGGTATTGTTAAATGTGTAAATTGTGTAAGATCGAACAAAAATCTAAACCTTGGGCTTGATGAGAATCATTTAACTACAAGCAAGATATGTCCTGTTTATCAAAATAAACTGAATATTAAGAAGAGAAGAATGGGGTTAAACGTTTAACAATCCAAGAATTTGTACGGTATATACACTAATATCCAAGGTTTAATAAATAATTTTAACCGAGTTGAAATAATCGCAGCACAAAAAAATCCTGAATTTATAGTAAAGGGTGTTTTTTTTACAGCTTTGTTTTTCGAATAGAGATAAAACTGGCATTTTGTGGTCAAATCTGGCAACTCTAATGTCATTTATGTTCAGTTTGGTTTGCCATTTCATCATGAACAGGTTGACAAAAGAACAACGCTTGCAAATCGTGCAAATTTATTTCGAAAATAATGGTTCAGTTCGCGAAGTTTACCGCAAGCTCCGTCCATTTTATGGTCGACATAATCGTCCATCAGAGCAATTAATTCGGTTAACCATGGATCGTTTTCGCACTACTTTTACTCTATGTGATAATACGCATCCGCAGAGACGTCGAACAGTGCGCACCGAAGAAACAATTGCCGCTGTAGAGCAAAGTGTTGAAGAGGACCCGAATGAATCGATTCGCCACCGTCCACAGCAATTGGAGCTGTGGAGAGCTAATGGAGACCGGTATAGAGCCATGATAACCGACTATTTTGTTCCCGAATTGGATGGCATGAATGTGGATGAGTTGTGGTTCCAACAAGACGGCGCTACATGCCACACAGCGCACGTCACAATCGATTTATTGAAGGAAACATTCGATGAGCGATTGGCCACCAAGATCGTGTGATTTGACACCATTGGATTATTTTCTTTGGGGATATGTGAAGTCGCTCGTCTACGCCAACAAACCAGAAACGTTAGGGGAATTGGAAGCCAACATTCGTGGCGTTATTGCCGACATACGGCCCCATATGCTCGAAAAAGTGGTTGAAAATTGGACCTGTAGAATTGGCTCTATTCGAGCCAGCCGCGGCGGCCACATGCCCGAAATCATATTCAAACATTAATGGCATAAAATTATCCTTCCAATAAAGCCAAATTGATGGACCTTAAAACGATTTTCTTGTGTTTTATTTCAATTCGAAGTTCTATACCCCTAAAAAAAACACGCGATATTATCCGAAACCCATGTTACTAAAGATGTAGAAGAGGACGAGTATGGACTAAAAGAATATAACCTATATAATACAAAATCTAACTCATCGCGTACTGGTGCAGTCATAATTTATTTTAAGAAAAAATGGATCGTAAACAATTTTTGTAAAAGAGTCGCTGACTCAAAATATTGGATGTGTGCATATTTAGCAAAATATAATGAAAACTGCATGATAATTATGGCTGTTTAGAGATCTCCAAGTTGTAGAGAAGTAGAATGGTGTGTAGAATTTGAAGAAATGGTGGAAGAAATTTGTGAAACAAATTACGAAATAATTACATCTGGTGATTTCAACATAGATTTGACTAAAGATGAAACATATAAAAAAACGAATACAAGTAACGCTTCATGATAACGGGCTTAAGCAAATAGTTAAGGAGTACACCAGAGTCACTGAAAACTCAAAAACCCTAATATTGAAAATAATTGAAATGTCGTAAAACAACAACTAGATAACTATATAGAAGCAAATAATATACTTTCAAAATATAAATCGGGATTCAGAAAAACGTTTTCATGTGAAACGACGGTAAATTATGTTATTAATAAATGGAAGAATGTGAATAAAAATAGAAAAATTATGGCAATATTTTTAGACTTTAAGAGAGCTTTTGAAACCATTGATAGAAAAATCTTATTAGAAAAACTATACATGTACGGAATACAAGGAAACGAACTAAATTGGTTTAAATCCTACTTAACTGGTAGAACACAAGTTGTTAATATAAACGGTAAAACGTCGGAAAATATAGATAATGAATTTGGAGTACCACATGGTTCAATTTTCGGAGCACTATTATTTATTATCTACATAAATGATATGCCAGATGTGATGGAAAAATGCGAGATAATACTATACGCAGATGATACTCTGATCTTTACAGAAGGGACTATACGCAGATGATACTCTGATCTTTACAGAAGGGGAGACAGATAATAAATGTCATGATAATTTGACCCATGATATAAATAATGTGAATAAATGGCTAAAAATTAATAAACTAAAACGAAAAGAATGGAGATATATATGAACAGTGAACACGTTTTTGAAATTAATGACGAACAAATAGAGAAAGTAAACGAAATTAAATACCTGGGTTTTATTATAGATAAACAACTAAAATCGGTATTGACTGCGATAAATGCGATCAATTTTAAAATGCAATCGTTACACACCTATAAATGATATGTTAACTGCACTACAATGGCTTAGAATTAAACAAAGGCTGCAAATGAATACACTTCAATTTATACACAGAATGAAAATGGGAAATGCACCAGAATACTTGAGAGATCAACTACAGTTTGTCAGAGATATACAGACATATCGCATACGAAATGCAGAAAATTTCAGACTTCCAAAAGCAACAACAGCTATGCAACGATCACTTTTCTTTACAGGATTACGCCTATACAACATGCTACCAACAGATATTAAATTAGAAAGGAACAATAACGTTTTTAAAACAAAGGCTTAGAAAATATTTAACCCCGTCCGAAGGCCGGCTACGCGGAAAAAGTTTAATCTGCGTAGCCGGTGTTGGACATACCCCAGAGGAGAAAATCTTTAACCCCGGCCGAAGGTCAATTCAAGTTTTTGATTATTATTAACGCGTTTTATGTATAGTGAAGGTGATAACACTGACAAAATTGGAGTTGGAAATACCCCAGAGGAGAAAATCTTTAACCCCGGTAAAACTTTAGTCTGCGTAGCCGGTGTTGGACATATCCAGAGGAGAAAATCTTTAAACCCGGCCGAAGGCCGGCTATGCGGAAAAATTTTAATCTGCGAAGCCGGTGTTGGACATACCCCAGAGGAGAAAATCTTTAACCCCGGCCGAAGGTCAATTCAAGTTTTTGATTATTATTAACGCGTTTTATGTATAGTGAAGGTGATAACACTGACAAAATTAACGCTAATTTAAATACTTGAAAAAAATAAAAATGCCTGAACGCACTATTTTAGTGGATTATAATTGCATATCGGGACAAACGGTACCATTAATAAAAGCTTGAAGTGTCGGCTTTAAGATGACGTCAAAATACATACCTCAATATCTGGCATTTTTTCATATAATGGGCTTTTTTTCTCTTACACACCATACTTCAAAACAAAAAAAAAAACAATTCCAAAACAATGGGGTTACTGATCCGAATGTAATATATATCATTTTATAGATATTATCATAAGCTTTCCAATGACACCTATATATCTCCGATCCGATGAAAATTGACGAAGATATACATATCATATTATATAAAAATATTTATTCAAAATTGGAATCCCTATATCTCGGGAACTATGTACGTCCGACAATTTTTTTTTTGGTTTTTTATAATCTGCTTTGGAAACCCTACAACAACAAAAATCAAAAAAATCGGGCTTGTGTGGGTAAACTGCATTTGTTCCAAAATAATGAAATTCCTGCCGTCCGCAAAGCAGGAAATGCCAATATATATTTTTTTAAAATGAAAAATATTTTTTAAAATGAAAAAATATTTTTTTAAATGAAAAAATTTTTTAAAATGAAAAAATATTTTTTTGTTTTTCCTTTTCTAATTTTTTTATAAATAGTGCAATTATTTACTAACATTTTGCGGAAGATGGAAGAAGGTGCTTGGCATAGGATAAATCGTTTGTCCCGATTCACACGAGACAACTTAAGAGATAGGCAGGAGGGAAAAAGCCGTTCCGTTTTGTTTTTCTCGCTATTTTCAATTTTGACATTTCGTAATATTTGGGCATTCCTTGTTTTGTTGAAGAAAAGTGCTTTGTATGCAAATTATTGTTTTTCTATATTATTATATTGGAATTGCCGAAACAGAATGGAATCGTGTGAACGCAAGTTCAAAAGGAAATCAGAGAAATTGCCGCAACTGAAGTTGTCTTAGCTATTGAAAGTGCGACATAAAAACCACAAAAGCGAGAACTATAGATAAAGACCGAAATAGATGGAAAGCCCTTTACAAAAATTAGCACACTGCAAGTAAGCAAAGCGCTTCTAGCTTCTTTCATCATTATATTGCCGGAAATATATATGGTGATTGAAGTCAAATTTGTAGTTTGCTGTAAATTTGTTACCTCTTTTGTTCCATGTATATGATTATCCAACTCAGATTGTGAAATTTGACCAGCAGAGAATCCCAACTCTCTCATTACTTGTCTATATCCTCTACCCAAGTGTGTAGCTATTGTATCCAATATCCTGTGGCTAGGTTCACGGGTGTGGTTCATCATTACATCAACGGTACGAGTTTTCTTATTGAATTTTGTTTTATCTTTAGGGTTTCCATTTTTTTTACACTTGCTCGCTGCCGAACTGGATGATGCATGATCACTATTTATATTAAACACCGACCCAAAGTGCAACGAATTGGCGTTTGAAATTTGCATCAAAATTCGCTGATTGTCGTTGTGCACGTTTATTGTGTTTTGTGCGTTATTGGTGGAATTTGAGTAAACTAATTGGTCGCTAACATCAGCAGAATTGTTATAGGAGTCCTCTAAATCTCCCAAACCGGACCCAACACCAGCTCGCATTTCCGATCTATTTTCGTTGTGTGTGGCATCATATTCAACAGCAACCGCGTCTTTCTCGTTGAAGCCAACACTATCCAAAACAGTTTTTCTGGTTTTGTCTTTCAACGAATTGCTAACAAATATTTTCCTAAAAAGATCCATATCTGACTTTATTGCACTGCAGTTATCGATAACATTCTATGAAATTAATATAGTTGATCGCACTTCACGATCCAAATCATGATACAATAATTGTAAAGGTAAGCCAATCGAAAATTGTTTACAATATTCGCTCTTATAACTCTTAAGGGCATGTCTTAAATGGTAGTAAAAGCGTCCGACGTCTGTCAAAGCATTGTTTTGTGCACACTTGATTCAATTGATACATAATAGGCGTGTTTTCGTTACACCATAAGTGCTTAATTTGTATGGGGAGCTAAGCACTTTTAAGCACTATTAGTTCCCGATGAAGTTTGGTGCTTGTGTTCCTGTCTTAATCGGGTATGATGTTGCCAGATTGGGCACCGTGTATTTTGCACATTGGCATCTCATTTTTGGAGAGATTTTTGAAATTATTGTGAATTAACGGGAAGAAGAAGAACAAAAATGGAAAATTATTTTAATATTTGCAAAAAGAGTGTTAACAATTGAACATAGAATAGTAAATATTTGTTTTATAAATACTTTTCACGAATTTTTTGTCTGTTTCGCACTGTTCTTTCTTCGCAACTCATGACACCATTGCTACCAGATAGTGAAAATCCGCAACTTATTGCTTATGTGCCAGTTAGTGGAAGTCAGTTGTTTTCGTTGCAAAGTGCTAAACTAAAAGTGCTAGCTTGTAACGAAAACATGCCTAATAGGCATGTTTTCGTTACAAGTTAGAAATTACAGTCTAGCAGTTTGCAACGAAAACAACCATGATACAATAATTGTAAAGGTAGTCTCAAGCTAACAGCTGATTACAATTTTTTTATTTTGGAGTGTTTGACAGCATTTTGGTTGTCAATCTCATTGTTTACATTTTTTGACAGCAGTGGAGAGCGAAAAAAGGAAACGTATGAGTTTAAATTGAAATTGGAAAAAAGTAATAGGAAGTGAAAAAAATAAGACTGAGTGAAAAAATATAATATAAAGTGGAGAAAACAATAAAAAATTATTGTTGTTTTAAAATTATATTGTGTGTTTGTTTTTATTTTAAAAAATATATACTTTTCTAATAAGAAAAAATGCGCAAGTGTCGCATTTGTGACAAACGTGATGACCATGGAAATGGATCGTTTTTCAAAATACCGAAAGATGGAGAGCTCCGATGAAAGTGGTGTCAGGCTAGTGGTATTGCATTAGAAAGCGGTCAGTTCATCTGCGACGATCATTTTTTGCCCTCGGATATTGTAAGAGGAGAAAAAAAGAGCGTGCTATTGACTAATGCAATACCATTTGTTGTGTCTGATCTGTGTCAAACGCCACCTCTAGAGTAAGTAACTCCAGTATTGGAAGCAATGAATATTTATGTCCTTTTTCTAATTTAGTGTCAGTTTTCCATCGATAAGCTCCGACATTAATTTTAATGACGAGATGGATATGTCCTTTGGGTTAGTAAGAAACATATCAGTATAAATAAATTTTTTAAATTTTTGACGAGATGGATAATGACGAGATGGGTATGTCCTTTGGGTTAGTAAGAAACATATCAGTATAAATAAATTTTTTAAATTTTTATTTACAAATCTTTTTCTAGTATTCTTCCTGAAAATCCCTTGGAATACACAGATATGCAAACAGAAACAGAGTAAGATTATAAAATTAAATACTTCCTTCATCACTCTATGGCGGCACATATTGTACATTCGTTATTAAATATCAATTACGGCTTTAATTTTCTAATAAATATTAATATTGACCACAGTTGCTCGTTCTTTATGATTTACGTATATCCAGTTATTCACTGAAGATGCCGGACGCCTTCCACAGTCGTCTTTGTTTTCTTTATCCATATTGACTTCCAAATTCTTCGTTTCGGCCTATCTTCTGCCGCAGTTTTTTTTTTTAGTTGAAGGTTGTTCCATTTGTTTTTCAGTTTCCGGGGGGTTTTTCACTTTTTTCATTGTTACATATGAAGACGTTCAAAAGCCACCACTGACATACGTGGCGTTCGATTGTTGCGTTCCAGGAATGTTTGTGACGTTTATCCTTATTGCGGTTCACGGTCACGTTGCTTAGGTTGCATGGTTTCTCCTGTGGCCGTCGTTTCTCTATTTATACTCGATAAGGGGGAGGAGAACCGTTGTCTTTAGTACTCGTTGTTTTCTAGCAAAAAATTCCTTTTCGTTGCCTTTGTGGTTTTTGCATTACTGTAGCCCAAGATTCCAAATTCTTGGCGAAGAATTTAGCTGCTACTGCAACTGCCACATCACATCTCAAACTACTCCACTTTTTACGTCTTCTCTTCGATGAGGTACCTTGGCCAGTACCACCGGAGGGTGTCACATTAAGATAACAAAAATCAAAATCGAGATTTTATGACATTTTTATTTTTTTTTCACTAACTTTTGTTATTTAACAAACAAAATTCCGAGTTTGTTGTTGTTGTGCTCACTCTGTCACTGACGTCTATCTGTCAGTTCAATTTGACAACCAAAATGGCAAAAATACGCAGGGTTGTACCGGACTTTTTGTTGTTGGGCTTATGAGACTACCTTTACAATTATTGTATCATGGAAAACAACTTACTTTCACTTAGTCCAGATTCACACTCGGCAAATTTTTCGAAGCAAGTGTCAAAGTTTGTTGGAGAGGGAGGCAGGCGGAAATAGCTCTCTGCCTCTCTCTCCTACAAACCTTGACACTTGCTTGGGAAAAATTGTCGAGTGTGAATCTGGACTAAGGGCCTGTTTACATCATAAGATTTCGTCGCACGATCTGTCAAAAATACGACTCTGGGCGACTTGTCTTTTAGGTGTAAACGAGGTTCGCGCGATTTTGAGAGAGCATCGCACGACAAAATTGACATCCAATTACAAGCAGGGATGGAAGCTCAAGTGGTACTAATAGAATTAATTTAAGGAACATCATTTTCAAAGTATGAAACAAGGTATATTGAACAAGGTAGAGTACAGCGAACAGCTGATTTTCTTGCAATTTTTTAGAGCTCAATGAACTGTCAAGCTCGCATATGTCGTTTGATTGTTTCTTTACATTTTGCTGTTGTGAGCCTTTCAAAAAAGTGTAAATGATTAAAAAACAAAATTCAAGAAAATTAAAAATTAAGGACATTTGATTAAACATTTCTTATTTTTAAATGCAAATAATGTAATATATGTGTGTTGTATCTAATTATATTAATTTTGTTTGAACGGTCTATTGATGTCATTATGTAACGTCATGAAATATATAACGATTTCTCTGAGGTGCGAATCGGTAATTTCCGATTTTTCATGACATTGGCGCATAAAGGAAATCGATTCGAATGGTGGAATCATGGTATAATCAAAAATTGTAAACAGCAATCAGCTGTTTACAAATTTTTCTCGAGGGTGTTTTTGGTTGTCAAGTGAGAGTCAAATTCATCGTTGACATTTGCTATGTTTACGTTTGGTGTGTTCAAAATTAACGGCCTGTTTCTGTATTTCTAACAAAAGTCTCTGCGAACAAAAACCAGTCACTCACTTTCGTCAGGAATTTGGTTTCTCTAACGTTCTATCGTTCGTTCCCTGGCCTTACGTCAATGACGTTAGCAATTTACCAATTGGATAATAATGTAATTGCCAGATCAATAATTTCACAACTTCCGGTCCTGTACTATTTACACTAGCGGTGGCCAAAAAAGCAACCCTGGGTAGTCAGCTAAGCTGCACCAAGACTCTCATTTCTTTCCCTCTCTCTCACGTCTCTCTCATTGTGCACTGATAATTTGTTTCCATCTTAAGGTGGGTACTATGTTTTTTCGGCACGAAAATTTTTCTCAAAATGCTATTTCGAGTTGAAAAATGGAACGCTTTTTTAATAAAGTTGAATTGCAGCTTGGAAGTGTGTGTCAAAGTGTCACTTTTATATGTATGAGGTGTGTATATTAGGGCGGGTCGATTTAAAAATCGCCCATTGCTCAGTGAAAATCGTATTCTAGGGATCAAAATAAGAAACCTTGCCGAAAGAACCATGCCTCTAAAACGAATTCTGATGTCCCGGAAAAAATCCCACTTTGACCCATTTAGAGTGCTCCAATCGAGTCCAAATGTATGACCGACCCCCACTCAGTGAAGTGCTCAGTGAAAATCGTATTCTAGGGATCAAAATAAGAAACATTGCCGAAGGAACCATACCTCTAAAACGAATTCTGATGTCCCGGAAAAAATCCCACTTTGACCCATTTAGAGTGGTCCAATCGTGTCCAAATGTATGGAACCCCCAGTGGGTTCCAGGGGGTGTGCCACTGGCATGGGTGGTTCGGGCCTCCAAAGTTAGTGGGGTCGGTCATACATTTGGACTCGATTGGAGCACTCTAAATGGGTCAAAGTGGGATTTTTCAAAATTTGCCCCTACCCAAAAGTTCGATCCAAATTCCGGGACGTCAGAATTCGTTTTAGAGTTATGGTTCCTTCGGCAAAGTTTCTTATTTTGATCCCTAGAATACGATTTTCACTGAGCAATGGCGACTTTTTTTGCCTCCCCACAAATCGACCCGGCCTAGTGTATATGCATGTGCATTTTTCTTTTTGCTAACATTCTTGAAAACAAACAAGATAAAATTCGAATCAATGAACAATTGGAATAATGCCGACTTATAAAATAGTTGATTTAAATGTCAGAAAGGAAATATTGTTGGAGATCATTGTGCTAATGTTATACATAAATTATTATTTTGTGTTGTTGCGGTGGCGATGTTTGTGAGACATGAAAAGTCAGGGTAGTACAATGTTATACATATACATAACGAAATAATTTCCTACTGTTGTACGTTGTAAATAAATAAAATGATGTTTTGATTAATCGAAAAATATGTTTTATTATTATATTTAAGCATTTACATTATATTTGTTGACATATATAAACAACTTCTATGGCTGACAAGGACTAACTATGTATGTTCTTTACAACCATTTCCAAATCGAGATCACAGGCACTGTCCAATTCCATTGTCCTACTGCTTTAGTAGCGTTAGCCGTCCATAATGTTTCTCCTGGCTTTTGCACACAATTGTTCTAAACATACAAATTGTTCTAAAATGTACATATCTAATTACAAGACAAATTTAACATTATTACATTTTACATCCCTTCAGTGTTTTGCACATTTTGTTTGCTTTTGCAATCCAATTGGAATTTCACTATTCTGATTTATTCCATAAACATAATTATTTTTAATTAGATTTATTTATTGAATGTTTTCACATTCGAATTGTTCAGCTTTTTCGATCAACTCTTCCTTTCGAAAGAGGGGTTTTTGTGGTGTATTGGAAAAGATAAGACACTGCGCTCTGAGACACTGCGCTCACATCTTTGCATTCTTATTTCTCTATTTGGGAAGATAATTTAATTTTTATTCTTTATTAGGAAATTGTATTTCTAAAGCTGAGTATAGACGATTGCCAGATCGGCAAACGTTATCAACCCTGCCAAAGTGCTGCAAATATACGGACAATGACAAATTGTTAGGCAAAGGTGAATTGACAGTTCAGACGATTGCAAGAAAACATTACAATTTCATATATTTACAATATATTTTGTAAATATTTATATGCAGGATTGCCAATAAAAATACATTATATACAGTGTTGCAAATAAAATGATTTTCTGGCAGTGGCGCCGTTGTAACATGCATAAACTTCGAACATATAACAATCAGCAAATTATCTGGCAATGACTTTTCTGCTAAAGGTGGGTACTATGTTTTTTCGGCACGAAAAAATTTCGCAAAATGTATTTCGAGTTGAAAAATGGAACGCTTTTTACAAAGTCGAATGGCAATTTGGAAGCGTGTGTCAAAGTGTCACTTTTATATGTATGTATGTGTGTATATGCTTTTTTTCTTTTTGCTAACATTCTTGAAAACAAAATTCGAATCAATAAACAATTGGAATAATGCGACTTAGAAAATAGTTAATTTATATGTCAGAAAGGAAATAGTGTTGGAGATCATTGTGCTAATGTTATACATCATTTATTAATTTTGTGTTCTTGCGGTGGCGATGTTTGTGAGACATGAAAAGTCAGGGTAGTACAATGTTATAAATATCGAAATAATTTCCTACTGTTGTACGAATATAAATAAATAAAATGATGTTTTGATTAAACGAAAAATATGTTTTATTATTATATTTAAGCATTTACATTATATTTGTTGACATATATAAATTATACTTCCATCCATAAACGGAATATCTTCTTCCAACTTCTATGGCTGGCAAGAATTAACCATGTATGTTCTTTACAACCAATTCCAAATCGAGATCACAGGCACTGTCCAATTCCATTGTCCTACTCCTTTAGTAGCGTTAGCCGTCCATAATGTTTCTCCTGGCTTTTGCGCACAATTGTTCTAAACATACAAACATAAATGTACATATCTAATTACAAGACAAATTCCACATTATTACATTTAGTTACATGTCCTTCCAGTGTTTTGCACATTTTGTTTGCTTTTGTTTGTTTTTTCTTTATTTCGGAAGATAATTAAATTTATTATTCTTTATTAGGAAAATTTATTTCTAATATTTACAACATTTGAGTTTCTTGCGGACAAAAATATATATAAACAAATGGGAGTGTTACGGTGGCGGTATTAAATTTGTTGCGGCGTCAATTTGTAACGGCGTTAAATTTGTGGTGGCGCAAAATGTTACTTTTTCGCGTTGAAATAAACAGAAAAAACGAAAAAATTTCGCAGTTTTTTTCGCGACTTTGTTTTTATATGGGATTTCAACGCGAAAAATGAACATAGTACCACGCTTATCGTTGCAAAACAAAAATTGTATGTTCACACGGTTGTAAATTCACAGGACAAAAATTGTGTGTTCACGTGGTTGTAAATTCACAGGGTTGCATTTTTCCGCCATTTTTCTGGCAATGTTGTCCGATCTGCAAATCGTGTGTACTTACCTTAAGTCTGCAAATCGTGTGTACTTACCTTAAGTACAGACGATTTGCAGATAGGACAACATTGCCAGAAAAATGGCGGAAAAATGCAACCGTGTGAATTTACAACCGCGTGAACACACAATTTTTGTTTTGCAACGTTAGCAGAAAAGTCATTGCGATATAATTTGCAGATTGTTATATGTGCGAAGTTTATGCATGTGACAACGGCGCCATTGCCAGAAAAACATTTTATTTGCAACACTGTCTATACTGTATTTTTATTGACAATCCTGCATATACATATTTACAAAATATGTTGTAAATATATGAAATTGTAATGTTTTCTTGCAATCGTCTGAACTGTCAATTCACCGTTGCCTAACAATCTCTCATTGTCCGTATATTTGCAACACTTTAACAGGGTTGATAACGTTTGCCGATCTGGTGACAACGGCGCCATTGCCAGAAAAACATTTTATTTGCAACACTGTCTATACTGTATTTTTATTGACAATCCTGCATATACATATTTACAAAATATGTTGTAAATATATGAAATTGTAATGTTTTCTTGCAATCGTCTGAACTGTCAATTCACTGTTGCCTAACAATCTCTCATTGTCCGTATATTTGCAACACTTTAACAGGGTTGATAACGTTTGCCGATCTGGCAATCGTCTATACTCAGCTTTACCTTTAATATTTACAACAGTTGCGTTTCTTGCGGACAAAAATAAATATAAACAAATGGGAGTGCGACGGTGGCGGCATTAAATTTGTTGCGGCGTTCAATTTCTAAGGGCATCTCCTAAATACCGATGAATGCGTCTGTCAAACTCGAAATGGTCTAAAATCTAAATTAAGCAGAAAAGGAACTATTTTTTTCCTAAACTCTTTATAAGAAAAGAAAAAAATGTAAACCACGAAATGTTATAAAAATAAAGAATTGAATTGAAAACTCGATTTCAAATATATGAAAATGTACTACAGCTACCGAAATACGCACACGGATACGCGGGATAATTTCAAAAAATCCGAATTTGACAGTGCGCTTACACATCCAAGGAAAGAAAACAAAACAACAACAAAGGAAAACATAAACACAAATAGATGACAAGCAGCAATTTATTTTTTATCTTGGAACAGTGCACGAAGTAGAAAAATATTGAATTTGCTGGAAATACCAAATACAAACTGGTAAGAATTTAATAGTTTACTGTTATAATATATATCAAAATGTGTTTTTCAGATTAACAGCGAAGAACTGATTGAAATAGCTGGGACACTGCCCACTTATGGAATACAAAGGAGCCTCTCCACAAATGTGTAAAAATCAAGAACGGCACATTGCAAGCAATTTCTCTGAAGTTGTCAACACCAAGTAAATTCCAATACTTTAAAATATGTACCAGCATTTTTGTATTAATGTTTATTAATTCAACAGAATCGTGGGGAACCTATTCATGCTGCTTGGACGCAAGGAATCCATTTTCAAGAACACATTTTGATTCCGGTCGGATCTAATCTAAGAAAATCGTTAGTCCAGGTGTTAGTTCTTCCTACAATGAAGCATGTGACACGAGTTTGTTCCGAATAGTTTTTATTTCCATAGCTTTACGATGCTGCATTTGAATTCCATGTTCAACGAGGGCATTTGGAAATATCAATTGAAACTGGCCAATAAACAATTCTCTACTTTGAAGCATGATTATAAGATAGAATTTGATTTAATAGCGACACTGCCATGTGATATAAAACACAATTTAGTCCCAACATAGCAAGTGCCGACAGCTTCGATAGATTTGGTTGGCGTTTACAAAGTCAGGAGGAGAATTACAGGTCTTTACATTTTGCACAACCAATAAAAGTTTAAGAATCATAATTTGACTCCGGTGGACAAAACCAACATCTTTAGATACTCCACGATATATTAGCAATGTTTCCGTTCTTCTCTAATGAAAAACAGCATCTTGCATAGGTTTAGGTTAAATATGAATTGCTGTTCAAAATCGAATGCATCCTGATTTTGGAATATATTTCTATTCCTTCTTCTTTGTGGTTTGTCGAGAATATTTTCAAAACATATAAATCATCCATAATATCGATATTGCTCTGATTATCCACTCCAAATGTAGAAAAACAAAATTTTTCTGAAATGGGGATGATAAATCAGCTGTTTTTTGTTTATTGCGTATTTGGGTACAGCGCGCGTTAAAAATTATCCATCATGAGTTTTTTTGACAGACGCTGACGCATTCACTGGTATTTAAGAGACACCCTAACGGCGTTATTTGTGGTGGCGCAAAATGTTAATTTTTCGCGTTGAAATAAACATAGTACCACAAACAAACAAATTTCACGGTTTTTTTCGCGACTTTGTTTTTATATGGAATTTCAACGCGAAAAATGAACATAGTACCACGCTTTAGCGAGCAGCCAATATTGAATTCTTTATGCTTAAATATGTACACAATTTTTTGCTTGTAATAATGTTTATTTTATCATTGTTCCTATCAGTCGACAAATAAAATAATGTGACTCCATCTGACATTTGTGTTCGCCGAGATGACAGCAAAGAGAAATAGAGAAACCAAAATTTGCACTGAAATGATTACGTTTTCCTACGAGTTCATTATCGTACGACTTCTCGTTGTGATGGTAGTTAGTAAAACCCAAATCAGCTGTTTGTCGTCTGGCAAGCGAACGAAAGCAAATTTTTAAGTTACAGAAACAGGCTATAAAAATATCAGTTTTGTCATTTCACAACTTTCGATCATTTTTCACAACTTTCGACGTGGATCACGACAAGAGTGCATCGATGAACTTAAATCTTTGTATGGCGATGAAGCACCATCCTATAGCACTGTGAAAAACTGGTTTAATGAATTCAATCGTGGCCGACGCTGATAATGCAAGATCATGTGACATACCGTGAGATAGAGGCATCCTTGGGCATTTCTTCCACCAGCATACATTCGATATTGCATGAACTCCTCCCAACAAGTGAAGTATAAAACTGCTTTGTTATATATGGGTCTGAAAATTCCTTCGCCCATCGCTTAATAAAGCCTAGAACACCATAAGATTTTTTCACCATTGTAATTATGTGATTATTGAAATTGAGTTTAGGATCCATCAATATACCAAGATCCACAAAGGTCTCAGCAGTATCTAAATAGGAAACATTAAGACCAAATTTAAATGGGATAGTTTTCGACCTAGAGAAACACATGTGCTTACATTTCCTCAAATTAAGGTCCATGCAATTAATATCACACCAATGACCAATGTTATCTAAATCATTTTGAAGTATCATAGAATCTTCAGTTGCATCATAAGAGAAAAATATCTTAACATCATCCGCATACATTAATAGCCTAGAATTAATAATTGATTCTGGTAAATCATTGATAAATAGAAGAAACAGCACGGGGCCAATATGACTACCCTGGGGCACCCCAGAAGGAACCACAATCTGAATACGGTTATCCAGATAAGAGGATATCCAACTCAACAAGCTGTTACTAAAACCAACGCGCTCAAGCTTATATAATAAGAGTTTGTGATTAACTCTATCAAATGCCTTACTAAAATCGGTATAAACTACATCTGTCTGTTTACCAAGCACGAATTCTTTAATTACCTGGGAAGTAAATTGAACTAAATTCGTCATAGTTGAAAGTCCCTTCCGAAATCCATGCTGGAAAGGACTAAGAATAGACGATACACTATGCGATAAAATTTCAGTGACCATCTTCTCAAAAAGTTTTGAAATAATACTTAATTTCGCAATACCTCGATATTTCAACACATCTATCAAGCTTCCTGATTTATGAAGTGGACTTATGAACGAATTTCTCCAAGTAGATGGGAAATATCCAAACCTTATTGAATTGTTAAATAATAATGAAAGCGGAACAGCAAGATTTTAAGATTATACAGGGTTGCCCATATTCGACGGACCCATGTTTTTTTAAAAAAAATCAAAGAAAAAAATAAAAATTTGGCGGTTGGCAATCTTAATCATTTAATTTGTTCCAAGTAGATTTGTTTACATCAATTTTTGAATATGATATCTCTCAAATGGCCGCCTCTGGCGTTGATGGCGTATTGTGCCCTTTTTGCAGCATTTTCCATCGTTTTCGCCAACATTTCGGCCGGAATAGCGGCTATTTCTTCACGAATGTTGTCCTTGAGCTCTTCTACGGTCCTTGGCTTGTTAACGTAAACCTTTGACTTCAAATATCCCCACAAGAAGAAGTCAGGCGGCGTCAAATCGGGCGAACGCGGTGGCCAGTCCAAATCACCACTTTTCGACATCAAACGGCCCGGAAACAAATTCTTCAGAAAATCGATTGTTATGCGACTTGTGTGCGGTGGAGCGCCGTCTTGTTGAAACCAGAACTGCCTCATACGCTTTCGACGAATAATTGGCATCACAAAATTGGTCATCATGCCGCGATAACGCTCCTGGTTGATGGTAACAGCATGGCCATTTTCGTTTTGGAAGAAAAACGGCCCAATGACCGTTTTCGCACTAACGCCGCACCAAACTGTGACTTTTTCGTCATGAAGAGGCAATTCTTGAATCTCCTGAGGATTTTCAGTGGCGTAAATACGGCAATTTTGCTTATTTACGGTCCCATTCAATGTGAAATGGGCTTCATCGGACATGATAATTTTGTTTTCACAATTGACTTCTTCTGTTGAATGTAAATTTCAACTATTTCAGAGCGCTCGCGTGGCGTGTATTGTTCCATGGTAAAAATCTGCTTGGACTGACGCTTCAAACGCGGTATGTCATTAAGCGATCTATCTCTGTCAAAAGTTATGGCGTTGCCAGATGGGTCCGTCGAATATGGGCAACCCTGTACTTGGTATACCATCAGGGCCAGCACTGTTAGAGGATTTAAGCTTGCCTAAGTTTGACGATACTACCGATAAATCAAAATAAGGTATGCTCAATTGATCCACGGAAGGAATATTGTAGGGGTAGGGGACGCCCTGTTGACATTGTTGACGAGAATAGGTTGATGCAAAAAATTTTGCAAAACAATCGGCGATAGTCGACCACTGTGGTCTTCCTCTATACTATAGTCGACCACTGTGGTCTTCCTCTATACTATAGTCGACCACTGTGGTCTTCCTCTATACTATAGTTGACCACTGTGGTCTTCCTCTATACTATAGTTGACCACTGTGGTCTTCCTCTATACTATAGTTGACCACTGTGGTCTTCCTCGGCGAAAGTGCACTTTACCGGATTTTGCATTTTTTTTGACCCCCCTTCTAAATGACCCCAGGAATAAAAAAATGGGGTCGAAATTTGGGTCTCGGACCCATGGGAACCTCAGGACCCGGTCCCCGACATAGTCAACATTATACTCAAACGAAAGGTAATGCCATGTAGAGCCTAAATATGAAAAAATGTAAAAAGCGGATCCAGTAGGACCCTAGGATCTAATATTTTTGGGAACTTGGAACCCAAAAATCAATATTATACTTAAACGAAAGAATATAGCTGAAATATGAAGGAAAACATGTAAAAAATGGATCCAGTAGGCCCCTAGGGACCAATATTTTCGGGGACTTGGGACCCCAAAACCAATATTATACTCAAACTAAAGGAAATGTCGAATATAGCCAAAATATGAAAAAAATTATAAAAAAAATTGATCCTGTAGTCCACTCAGGCCCATAAAATTAGGGCCCAAGTGTAGAAAATCAATGTTATACTCAAAGATTTTGCTAATTTTAATGTTACTTTAATGTAAAATGGCACAAAATATGCAAAATTAAGGTAATACATAGACATAGTGTATTTTTGTGTTATTATTTCAAAAAAGTTCGCGATTTTTACGAATTTAATTTCATTTGTATTTGTAGACCAAAAAAAGCTGGACACTATTTATTTTTCTACTTTTAATGTTATTTTAATATAAAATAACACAATATAGAGAAGTTGGTGCATGTACGAGGGATGATGATTACTGAATTGTCTTTTTTCGGAGATATGCGCTTTTAGCAAACAGTTCTCGTTTAATGATACTTGGCTGTGCGTATATATTTAATAATTTCGACTGAAGTAATCGTTGTAATAAGGATATTGATAATGGGAGTTTGGTGGCTCCCGAGACAGATCTGTCTATCCAACCATTACAACCACCCCCAATACATGTCACTTACTTCTTCTTTAATTTTTAACAAATTTGTTTTCATATGCTGAAAACAACAATAACGATCTTGAGCCTGAGTACAAAAACAAAATATGTATAACACAATATATGTAAATTAAGGTGATAAATAGACTAAACGCCTGACCCACTATGCCAAACGTTAATATGACTACTATGCGAAAAACAGCCTTTTTGTGACCGACAGAGTGAATGAAAACATACTTACTTTCCTTTGTTCGTAAATCAATGTCCGACAACTTGAGTCAGGCGACGTATAAATATTTAAATTCAGGAGTTTTTTATATCCTCATACATTTGTTTCCAGCATTTTTATTTCTTTATTTTGTTTGTTTTCTCTGTAGCGGGTAGCATTGCCATGCGTATGTATAAGTGTTATATATGGCAATATCGTTATAATTCGTGGTTCAGAACCACTTTTATAACAATTTAAATTTAAAGGACAGTAAAGATATATAAATTGTTGTAAAATGGTGTATAGTTAAACAAATAAAACGGGCACATGCATTGATGTTATTTTTAAAATCGCTCAATATAAAATTTCTCTTGAATACTTCCTTTCCTGGGATAAACCTAACCAATCCCGCACCTTGGTTGTACCGAAGAGAACTTTTCTCAAAAGCTTTATGCATATTTTCCTTTATTTTCTCCCTAATCAATCTAATCCTATCAGTCCTATCTAAACACATAATTTCACGGTCATCCAGTGCCTTTAGCTGTTTTGCCAGTTTATAATCTGCTCCAGATGTGAACAGATTATAGCCGAATAGTGCCATAAATGGGCTCATTCCGGTGGCAGTGTGAACTGATGTTCGTAGGGCTAACTCAATAGAGGGTAAATTTAAATCCCATTCCCTATGGTCGTTATCTAAATAGGTGCGAATAGCTGCCAGTATACTTTGATTAACTCTTTCCGCTGCATTTGATTGCGGAGAGTGTACTGCAGTTCTCATATGGGTAATTTTAAAGTCCTTTACCATCTTTGAGAACTCTTTCGAAACAAACTGTTTCCCATTATCAGAATGGATTACTTCGGGTACGCCGAAATTGTGAAAAACATGCTCTACTAAGAAACTAATGACATTTTTCGAAGTTGCTTCCTTCATTTCCTTCAGAAAAACGAAATTTGTCATATGATCCATCACAATAAATACATATATAAGAATTTCCTTTCTTCGATCTTGGGTATTTACCTAGGAAATCGATGTACAATTTCTGAAATGGTCTGTCTGTTGTAACTTCATTTCCTATTTCTGGCATCAGACTTTGATTAGTCGACTTACTTTCTTTACAGATAGTGCAGTTATTCACATAACTCTTGATGCCTCCGTGTGATTTCTCCGGTGGCTCAAGTGCTTCTTTTATCAAAGAATGAGTAAGAGAATTTGGAACCCAGATTTTCCATCTGAATTCTTCTATTTCCTGTGCGTCTGAGGGTAGATTATTTCTTTTGAATATTACCCCATTCACTATTCTTAAATCTGGTAATCTACTTTGGTTCTGTCTAATCTTCTCAATCAAGGTTAAGTACTCATCAGAGGCAAACTCGGTAGTTTCGAAACCTAGTATGTCTTCTGGGATCATATCTAGTTCCTCCACCATTCTTGACAAAGTATCCGCCACTATATTTTCGGAACCTTTCCTATGTTCTATATCGAAATCTAATGCCTGCAACTGCAAAGCCCACCGTGCTAGTCTACCACTTAGATCGCGTAAGGACATCAGCCACTTTAGACTGGCATGGTCGGTGATTACGGTGAATGGCATAAGCTCTATATATGGCCTAAATCGCTTTATAGCTAACACTGCTGCTAAACACTCCTTTTCAGTGACGCTATAGTTCCTTTGAGCTTGGTTCAATTTCTGCGAAAAGAACGCGATGGGTTTTTCATTCTCCCCATCGTCCTTTTGGAATAATACAGCCCCGATACCATAATTTGAGGCATCACATTGGACGTAATATCGCTTCCTGAAGTTTGGATGAGCGAATACTGGGCCGAGGTTAGAGCTCTTTTTAGTTCCTTAAAACTTTCTAACGCTTCTTCCGTCACCTGAAACTTAACTCCTTTCTTTATGAGATTAGTTAAGGGCGTTGTCATGGTCGAGAAATTCCTGATGAACCTACGGTACCACCCAGCTGTTCCGAGGAAACTCATAACTTCTCTCACAGATTTAGGGACAGGAATCCTGGTTATGGCGATTACCTTTTCGTGGTCAGTTTTCATGCACCCCCCGCCTACTATAAAGCCTAAATAGCGAAGCTCCTTGCAGCAGAATTTTGACTTGCCTAGTCCTATCGTTAGATTGGCATCTCCTAAACACTTAGCAACCTTTGTAAGAATTTTCATATGGCTATTTAAATCTGCCGATATTATCAATAAATCGTCTAAATATACAAACACATTTGCTTTTAACTCTTGTGGGATTACTCGCCAGAACGCGAACTTTAAATCTACAATGGAAATATAGTGGGTCTGGTCTAATCTACTAAGTATACCCTCAATGTTTTGTATAGGATAAGAATCCTTAATGGTCCTTTCTAGCATCTAAGCAGAGTCTATTTTTGCCAGGTTTCCCCACAAGGGTACACCTGCTACTCCACGGGCTCTGGCTTTATTGTATTACTCCTAGCCTCAACATTTCGTCAACTTCAGCATAAATTAGCTCCTGTACAGCTGGTGACACAGGATAATGACGATCTTTAACTGGGTTAGCACCCTCGATCAACTCTATCGTGTGTTTTTCGACACTTGTTCTACCCAAGCCATGTTCTTCATAAGACCGAAACATTGATTTACACTTTCTAATTCCTTTGCGCTCAGTGCATGTTGTTCAACCTTGTCTAGTTGTAGTGGAAATTCCTCTTCTAATTTTTGCGGATCAATTTCTTCAACTTTAAAAATATCGGGGGCAATTTCAAATTGCTTCCAAAAATCTACACCTAAATAAAGTTCTTGCATGAGTTCCGGACAGACATAAAACGTAGTATTCCTAGTTTTATCCTTAAAAGTAACTGATAACTCGACTTTCCCTAGCACTGTATAATTATTTCCTCCTGCTGTTTTCACTTTGGTATACAACTTCCTTAGTCCTACACCTAAATCTTCTAATAAATTTTCACAATTTCTGCCTAATAAACTTATTGATGCTCCCGAATCCAATAACCCTAACAATTTCTTCTTACCAATACTAATCTCTGCAAATGGCCTTGGATCTTCATAATTTTCCGTTCTAATTGAACTACATTTCAGAACTGTTGCTTTTATACCCTGATATAATACTTTCTTTTTCTTAGACTTATTCCTAACTTTGAGTATCTTATCTAATTTAACCTTATTTTCTTCCCCAAATATTCTACTCCTTATTCTATTATAATTATTTAACCTAATGTTGTACGAATCTAGTATCCTTTGCTCAATTTTATTTCCTTCCAAATCTGTTTTGTTCTGATTCTCGATGGCCCTCTTTAACAAAGTATATTTCTGCTCATTTAAATTTGTACTTAAACTATCGCTAACTAAAGTTTGGGTTCTCCCATTTGCTATTTTTCGGAATTCTGTTGGGAACGTTGCGCTCCCGTCTTTGCCCCGCTCCTCTGACTGTTTCCCGCACAATTAGGACAGCTGGGTGTAATCTCATCTGGCATCCCACATCTATAACAAAATATGCCTCTCTGGCTTGATGGACAATCCTTAAAGAAATGTCCTGGTTGCCTACAGTTCCAGCATTTCATTTCAGTCTTTTTCTTTCCTATCCCGTCAGATATCTTCCTTTCACTTCTAAATTGGACCTCCTCTACAACTTCATCATTTTCTTCTTCGACTACTTCATTCACGTATCTTTTCATTGGTAAGAACCTTACATTGGAAGCTGTTGAACCAAAATCTCTTTTTACGAATTGCTTTTCTACTTCCTTACATTCATCCCTCAACTGTTCTACCGTGTAAATATTCTTGGCATACAGAATCTGAGATATATTTTTGTTTAAATTTCGTTTTAATATCCGAATCATCTCGTGTTCTGGTAAACGCCTTTTCACGCGGGATCTCAATCTCGCCATCGCATGAAAGTATTCGTCAATATCTTCTCCTGGACGCTGACTGCGCTCCTCTAGGTCCCTTAAAAACTCAAATTCACTCCTATTAGAGCCATATTGTTGCCTTAAGGCGTGCTTCAATTCCGGCCATTCACGGATGGATCTGGTTTCGACCATCAACAAATACCATTCTCTGGCCTGTCCCTTCAGCAATCTATGAAAATCTCTCATAATGTCTGTCCATGGACAACCATGATGTGCTTGGAGATTCTCCAGACGAAAAATGAAGTTGTCAATGTACAACTTGTCTGAATTACCGTCGAAACTCAGGTCCCACTTGTCGACAAGTATAGGTCCTCCCGTCTGCTTGCGGTTTTCAGAATCCCTAGGTTCCAAATAGTTAGCCTGGATGTAATCGTACCGCGGGTTTGATGCTCCGGAATGAATCCGATTACATCCTGAAAATCTAAACATCTTTGCGGATGTGGTGCCTCATTTGACTTCCTATTCTTTATCGGTGCTCGAACTCTATCTTGTTCTTCACTTTTCTCTCGTCCTGATTCCCTATTTGCCTGTATGCCACCTACTAATTGCATCATTTCCATCTTTTTCATCATTTGTGCAAAGCCAGCTTGGAACCCCTCCCGTATTTTTTTATTAATGGTTTCCTCCAGGTCAGTTTTGTACCTTTTATTCTCTTCTGCGACCAAATCTCGGATTATAGTGGTATAGTGATGCGGATCCTTCACCTTAGTCTTGGGTTTTGAAGCTGGGGGAACCCCTAAATGCGGCATATCATACCCTGAAGCTGTGTTTGGCAAAATGGTTTTCTTGGGAATTGTTCCTGTATTTTGTGTGCTGTTTAGATTGGTAATTTGATGAGATATATTATCTTCATTTATTTCCTGATTTATACTCATAGACCCTAAAAAATCTATTGAACTACCATTTGTAGAATTAGTGGCCTCTCTGGCCGGAGATCTGGCGACTGGCATGAATATTAAATTTAATTCTACTACACTTGATTACATATAATTATCCTTTTTTTAATTTCATAAAATTTTAAGATAGGAATTAAATACATAAGATTCTTTTTTTCTTTTTTCAATATAAAATAACACTATAAATTTAAACAAAAAAATCAACGGACGTTTACTTCTACTTTTACAATTCAAATAAACATAATATAAGGATTTCCGGTATTCTCGATACGGGATTCTTGGAATTTTGTTGTTGGTTGTATATTACGTATTGTCCTTGGTTCTATGGTTGTAGTGAATTATACTAGTAAATTTGGACTTCTATCGATATCCTCTTCATAGGATCCATGTTTGTATATTATGCTACTAACATTTTTTTCGGTTTTTTGTTAGGACATAATTTGGTAATTAAATCAAATTAAACTTTTTCTTGATACTTCCAATGGATTTCTACCCCAACCTGATAAGCTTTTAAACACAATCTTATGGAATAAGACCTATCGAGTTTCGGGATTGTCTTTGTCATCTAGCTTTAGTCTTTCTGTCCAGTTTAGTTGCAATTAGGCTCAATATTTATCCCTAAGACATCCTATTTTCCTAGACTGACGGACTTCCGCTAGATTATTGGGCTATCGATTAGTGGATCGTTTCCGGTTTTCATTGGGCGCCATATTATTACAAAACCCTTACTCAGCAGTAGTTCTTTACTTTTTTCCACATATGACAACCCACACAGATTGTGATTACTTCAGCAGTAGTTATTATAGTCAAGTATATTATATAGTCAAGTCACTAAATCGTCACATCGAGAAGATCCATAAAAAAGTAAACACGCACACTGATATGAAAGTTAGGCCTTTAAGAGTGGCTGCTCGTCGTGCTAATGAACTGATGTGCATTATTCAAAATTTAGAGCACCAAGATGTTGAATGGCTCGATGAAAACGACGTAGACATTCCAAAATCGAATGAAAGTGAGCAGACACACAACATTGAGCAGCAAACATCCAATGTCATCGAAAACTTAGAATCATGGATTCGGGTGTCATGGACTGAAGACTGTTAATTGGAATTAATATGTACACCAAAAATTTAAAAGAATTTTGTTTAGTTCGTAATATTACTTAATAAGATTATAATATTTGTACTTTACTCTATGTTGAATACCGTATCAATAACGTTTGTTTAAATGAATATTATGTGCGTTAAAGTCCTCTATCCTAAGCCTATTTTCTTATTTCTAGAATTTTAACTGCTGCTCATGAATGAATAACAAAAATAGAATACATTAAATGAAAAATGCATATAACAATGTTTACGTAAGCATGGGGGGGGGGTAAGAGCTTTGCTTACTTTTGATGACAAGGGGGAGGGGGGGGGGTAAATAATTGCAATAAATCTGCTTACGTAATACTTGAACGGCCCCTAATATTGAAATCCAAAGCGCTAAATTATTTTTATTGCTGCAATTTTCATGTGGACCTGATATATGTATATAATTTTATAAATTAAAAAATGAATTATTCGCACAGTTTCTGCTTTTAACTACGAATTTCCGAACGGCATCTGTGATATGTCCATATATCGGAATGGACGTGATCGGGTTATGCAATATATTTTGAAAATAGTACCTGTGTTTTACTCTAAAAAAAATTTAAAAAAAGCTACACAAAACTTTTTTGTGATGTATACAATCTAAGTAAATATATGAAACATCATATATTTTACATTTATTTTTTATTTATCATTACTTTTTGGCAATTTATTGTCTTCATACGTTATTTACGTACATTAGAACGTAAAATACTGTTTAAATAGTGCAAAAATATAATTTTTTACAAAAGTGGCAGAAGTGTATAAAAGTGGCACCAAAAATGTGAAAAGTGGCACATTTAGTATCCCAAAAGAAAAGGGGCGCAAAAGTATCACGGCTGAAAAAAAGGGGCAAAACTGCCCCTTTAGTCGCACAACGGTAACACCGTTCCCAATCCGCATTCACACAACCAAGGGGGTAACAATAAATATTAACTTGCGTTAACATTTAAATTTTAACGGACTCTATTAAAACAATTACAACAAAACTTCTCTAGCAAAAACACGTCACCTATATTCACCACCACATATAAAAATCGGTGGAACGATGTTCCCTCCACCTACGTTGCTCTCCCTTCCGATGTCATCCCTCGATTTTGATGACCCCTTTAAGTTTACCAACAACTCACCTTTCCTTTACCTAATTATCCCTTCGACCAACCATACCTGAAATCCTTATTTCCACAATTAGAAACCGAACATATTTAAATTTCAATTTTCAACACATATTTATTACAACGAGAACATACATATATATAAATAAAATATAAACCTTAATAAGTTAAATAAATGATAAAACTGACACAAAAGAAACATCAACAAAAAATTAAAATGACGACCCTTTTAGTGGCTTCGAATAAAAAATAAACTTAATTAAATACCTATCTTAAATTATAATTCCACTGCGTGACAAAATTGAATAAAGTAAAACAAACAAAAAAAAATGAAAACTTAGAAAGTAACATTAAAAAAAATCAAACAAAAGTCGCACAAAAACGTATCCAATTCTATAAAGGATTAAACACTACATATTTCCAGTACGAGCAGCAATTCTGCCCTTTACTCGGGTCCCGTTAACCCGTTTACTCGCTATCTTCCCCTATCCTCCTTAGAGAGCTCTCTAAAGAATGATTGATTTATTATATCAGAGTGATTATTCAGTTTCACTCGTACCGATTTCCTTTTCTCACTTAATTAGTTAATAAACTATAGTTGGATCCTCTATAAAAAAAAACACTAAACAGTACAGAATAATAATTTGAAATACTAACGTTAATGAATCGTTCAATTACGACTAACAATAAATACATGTGATAAATATTATAACTTAATACTGCAATAATATCATATAAAACATACCCTCATACATTTGTTTCCAGCATTTTTATTTTTTTATTTTGTTTGTTTGCTCTGTAGCGGGTAGCATTGCCATACGTATGTATAAGTGTTATATATGGCAATATCGATATAATTCGTGGTTCACAACCACTTTTATAACAATTTACACCACTTATCTTTTTATGCCAGTTACTCCAATGACAATTAAATACTATAGACGTCGCATGGAGTTTGACAGTTCTCGTAGTTTGTCTGCATATTGAAGATGGCGCTTTGCCTGGCTAATCTGTAGAGAGAGCGTTCTGCAAAGAGAGAAATGATACTTTTATTTACTCTGCAAAGAGAGAAAAGATAATATTTTTTCTCTCAAGAAATATCAGAGTTGCCATGATAGGGATTTCCCTCAAGATTTAGGGTTTTTTATGTTGATGGGTTTTTTTTTGGGAACAATTTTTAAATGTTTTTTGTGGGGGTGCCGGTATATTACCCAAGGCGATTTTTATAATCAGTAGACCAGCTAGTACTGTGAATATTTAGGACATTTCCCAAAAGATAAATAAGTTCATCATTCGAAAAGTGTTATAATAAACAAAAACCATTTAAATAGATAGCGTCAATGTTGGCAAATATAATAACCACTTTTATAGAAAATAACAGATGACTACGACAACGGTTCGATATTAGTGAATAATTTATGTTTTTTTATTTTAGTTTATTGAAAATGAAATACAAGAAAAAAAATTTTTTTAAATAATTTTTCATTCAGACTCATCGTTAAGTGGGAGAAGGATGGGGATCAAAAATTTTCTACAAACTGCAAATTGACAAAAACATGGACAACACCTACTTATGAAGCAGATTTGGGGATTTTAGGGGATTTCAATGACAAACAAATAATAAACTGTTCTTATTTTAACAAATTGCAATAACGGGATTTGTAATTCTTTTCAGTTTCTTTGCAGTTTTGTAGCCTCTTGTTGCTTGAACTCCACCTAAGCAAAGCCGAATGGGAAGTGTGCAGGTTTGAAATTGACTGTGTTGTTGGGCATGCACACAAAATCCCGTTAGTCCTTCTTCACATTGCCTCCTTTGGCCATTAATATCGCGCCTTATCCCTAAAAAACTAATTAATGCGTGCTTATTAATGATTAAATTGTTTAAAAAACTCAACTTACCTCTTTTCATTCAACATTAATTTCACTATGCAGCTGTTTCCATTCATTCACAACAAAACAGACTGCCAAAGAGAAATTATCTGAGAGTACAAAAAAAAGTCTGCATGTTTTGATTTTGAGAGCAGGGTTGCCAGAAAAAAATTGCCCCAAATAAACAAGTCTAAACTACAAATATCACCAAATGAATCGAAAAACACCATTTAGAAAACTATCCGTTTTGATTTAATAAAGTTTGACACAATAATTCTAGTACATGCACATTTTTTGGCGTTTTTAATTTTTCAAAATTCGTTGTAATTTTGTTGGTACAGATCTCCAAAGCTACCCATTTCAGGAATTTTTTAAAAATACCATTTGTTAAAGTTGTCATCTTCCGAACAGTCTCACGTACTATTTTTTGTGTTTGAGGAGGTCAGAATATATAAAACATTCTTTATCCTTGAAGATTATCAATTCAGGTCCTTAATTTTGGACTAAAGGGTCAAACTATTAAGAATTTATCATGAAAAACTCCAAATAGATCCTTGATTGACCATAAAAATATAGCAATATAATTGAATTTTTCGATTCGTCTGTCGACTAGTGTAACTTCTAATAATTTAAAATGATAATGCATGGCATCTATGTATATTGCAATGTAGTAATAATTACAGTTAATTAAAAGTTTATATACTTCAGCATCACCTCAAGTCTCATATATATTGTAAATCGTTTGAAATATATATTTTTTCAGCTATTCATTTGATGACTATTTATACTTAATGGTGCAAATGCTCGGACTATATTTTAATATGATTACAATTTAAACTTAGTAAGAGCCTTAAAAGGCTCGTACTATTTTTAAAAAGAAAATACTCGTTAAAATGGTTCAAGAAATTATATTTTCAAGAAAGTGTTTCGGATACTAAGGACTTTAAATAGCCAAAAGATTTTAACAGAATCAAATCCATCAATTACAAATTCCTTTTCTCGTATAAATTCTTAGCAACTTATTCCTATTCAGTCTTTTTTATTGCAAAATTAACGTTAACGAAAATCTTTTATTGCTTAAAAAAACCCCAAGAAACCCCAATAAAATTTACAAAACCCCCTAAGAAAAACCCCCATCCCGAAATTATTTTTTTTTTATCCTAATTTGCATTGACAAAACCCCAGTATTGGGGTCAAAACCCCAGTTCTGGCAATCCTGTTTGATAGCTAGATAATTGAGAGAATAATTGGGAGAGGAATTTGAGTAGTCTGTAAGAGAGAAAGAGAAAGGCTACTCGAACGCCATCTGGCGGATGACGTCTGTAAATACCATGCGACGTCTATAGTATTTAATTGTCATTGGTTACTCCTTTATGGCGGTTAACTGCATATGACAGTTAACTCCGTAGCTTATGCTACAAATTTAACCATTCTTTGCTAATTGCATTAGGGTCCCCCAACTCAAAATTAGATGAAAACCAAAAGGAAGAGGAACCTATACAAAGAATAACCTATAGGTTCCGTTTCCTTTGTAGGATTTAAACTGACCTCTATCTCTTACCAAGTTCCACCCTCAACAAAGAACAAGAGTCGGAGTTGCAAACGAACTTACTCTCTCTTTCTAGACCACGGAGATCTGCAAACCCAGTCTTTGTATGTTTGACTGACCTTCATTTCACATTTGAAGAATTTATATCTTGCTGCTGTAATGTGATGCGAAATTTTAAAATGTTCCGTTAACGTCCCCGTTAGCGCACTGAAGTCTTTGTCATCCAAGTTGGAAGTACCAAATAAGGGCCTTATTCATAAAAAGTTAAAGAAGGTTTGAGGAACGCTTTAGCAGTGTTAAAGCGTTCTTCAAACCTTCATTAAATGTTAATGAATAAGGGCCTAAGTTTTTATTAACTCGAATAATTCTGTTCCAATCCAAGACAAAAAGAATGATTTCTGTTTCTTGGCTTGAGAAACGCCATAAGCAGAAAAATGTTGATTCAACTGCTGCAAGTATGAGTCCCAATTTTGATTGTCTTTGTTGAACGCATGAAATGCAGGAACTAATTTCTGACCAATGCTGCCGGTTGGTGATGAAAGATTTTCCATCATAGTTTGCATCCATTTCTGCTGCTGTTCAAGGAGATTCCTTGCAAAATTTTGTTGTTGCTGTAAAAGCACTTGAAAATTGTCACTTGAACTCGCATCGTCTGCCATTTTGTTAAATTTTTTGGTTTTTATGCTAGGACACTAACACTACAAACGACCGGTCAAACACTTTTATACTCGTCGCCACTGTTATGTTTTAGTGAGGTGCACGCATTGAGAGTTATTTTGAGACTAGTTTATTTCATATATTTCATATGAGCTTATAACTAACATAGTTGTAATTATGAGTACTTGTGATCGCTATGTAAACAAATAACATAGTTGTTATTAATGGATGTAATTATGTAAAATATGCTAAGTCAATATATATCACCATCCATGCTTGTAATTTGATGTATATTTTTTCGTGCGATCCACTCTCGGGGTTGTGCGATCCTCTCTCAATAACGCGCGATCCTCGTTTACACCTAAAAGATGTATTTTTGACAGATCGCGCGACGAAATCTCATGATGTAAAAAGGCCCTGAGAGAGTAGTTTTTTTGGTGGCTGAAATCTGAGATCCTGTTGTTGTTGTAGGAGACGCCGAGTTGATAATCCTTAAGCCTTTTTCTATTACAGACTTCGTTTCGGTATATATCCGATTATCGCGGGAAACTTATGTTGTTCGGTTGTAAATTAAATTTTTTTTTTATTTTTTTTTTTATTTTTTAACGAACGTTCCCAACGCAACCACTCTTAAGGCCCAACTATAATATGCATAAGCAATTCCGTACGGAATGTGCGTTAAGTTTCGCACCTTGCTTAAGCAAATGGGAACTGAGACAACTTAACGAAAAGTTCACTTAAGCATATTATAGTTTGGCACATATGATTTCATGCATTCGCACAGTTGCTTAAGCTAGCTTATGCATATTATAGTTGGGCCTTTACCCGCCCCTTCCGACCGAGGGGGCCACATCCCCATGACGTAGGGATTGCGTACACACCATGATCCGGACCATGGCGGGTTAATAGTAGAGGGTGGAAATACCAGCTACAGAAACATTTCATCAGCCGGCACATGCAAACAATAAAATTAGTCTACTTACACATTTAAAAAAGATATTATTCTAGATCTAACTACATCAATGTCAATAACTTCATATAAAGTGTTAAAATCCATGCACATTCTACGAATGGGCTCTGCCGAAGCATAATTTGTACGTTGAAAATCAATATGTAATAATTGGTAATATCTGGAAGGTCTACAAGGTACATTGAATCCAATACTAGACAAAATAAAATTAGAAGGAACATCACCATTTATAACTTTCAGCACCATGGTTGTGTTCAGCATAATACGTCTACTCTTGAGAGTAGGCAGTCTTATCAAACTCAACCTGCCAGTATAGGGTGGAAGACTAAAATCACTATTCCAATGAAGATGTCTTAAAGCGAATAATAAAAATTGTTTTTGAACCGATTCAATCTTATCAACGTATGTCCCGTACTGGGGGTCCCACACTACGGACCCATATTCTAGAATAGGTCTAACTAGTGACGTATATAACTGACTAGTTACATATGGATCTACGAATTCTTTCGCCCATCGCTTTATGAAACCAAGCACGCCATAAGCTTTATTCACCATTGTAATTATGTGATTATTGAAATTGAGTTTAGGATCCATCAATATACCAAGATCCACAAAGGATTCAACAGTATCTAAATTGGAACCATGAAGACTAAAACTGGATGGAATCGCCCTCGACCTAGAGAAACACATATGTTTACATTTCTTAATATTGAGGTCCATGCAATTTATATCACACCATTTTCCAAAATTAATCAAATCATTTTGAAGGAGCATTGAATCTTCAGATGTTTTGTAAGAATAAAATATCTTAACATCATCTGCATACATCAGTAAATTTGAACTAGAAATTGCATCTGGTAAATCGTTGATGAATAGCAGAAATAGAATGGGGCCAATATGGCTACCTTGGGGAACCCCAGATGGAACCAAGATCGGATCAGAGCAGGATATACCAAATTTCACAATCTGAATACGACTATCAAGATAAGTCGATATCCAACGCAATAAGTTGTTACTAAAACCAATAAGATCAAGCTTATGTATCAAGAGTTTGTGATTGACTCTATCGAAAGCTTTACTAAAATCTGTATAAATCACGTCTGTTAATTTCAGGGAATGGATGTTACTTGAGTGTTACCGTTTCTATTCTCCACTAGAAGCGCTGCATTTCTGTTAATAGTCGTCATGGTGTTTTTTCTATTTTTAGCTTCTCTGTTGACTTAGGTGATCATATATTGTTGTGGTGATAGTGCGATCCGTGAGTAACAGCCTGTTTCTCTATTTCGCACGAAAGCGATGCTCAATTCCCAGGGAACTGAAAACATTTAACATCAACATTTCATGTTTTCATCAGAATTCGAGTTTCTGTACCTAAAATTAACAGCCTGTTTCTCTATTTCGCACGAAAGCGATGCGAACGAAAAACAGCTGATTTTACACCTACTAACGGGCATCAGCCATTATGTTTGTAGTCACTTTGTTCTGATACCTTTTAGTAGGTCTAAAATCAGCTGTTCTTCGTTCGCATCGCTTTCGTGCGAAATAGAGAAACAGGCTGTTAATTTTAGATACAGAAACTCGAATTCTGATGAAAACATGAAATTTTGTAATTTTGTGCTCGGTTCAACATATGTAAATTTCTGCGACATACATTCTAATCAAAATTAATGAATTTTAATGAACGATGAAATAAAAAATTGTCGAAACAGAATACGTTGTCTGAAAGCAAATGCAAAAGAGAAGTTGTGAAATTGCAAGTGCGAATATGGACTAAAGCTACGTACACACGATTTGCAGATCGGACAATACACCCGTGTGAACATAAAATTGTTGTCTTGCAACGTTACTGAAGGTAAGTACAGACGATTTGCAGATCGGACAACATTGCCAGAAAAATGGCGGAAAAATGCAACCCTGCGAATTTTCAACCGTGTGAACATACAATTTTTGTTTTGCAACGTTATCAGAAAAGTCATTGCGAGATAATTTGCTGATTGTTATATGTGCGAAGTTTATGCATGTAACAACGGCGCCATTGCCAGAAAAACATTTTATTTGCAAACTGTCTATAATGTATTTTTATTGGCAATCCTGCATATAAATATTTACAAAATATATTGTAAATATATGAAATTGTAATGTTTTCTTGCAATCGTCTGAACTGTCAATTCACCTTTGCCTAACAATCTGTCATTGTCCGTATATTTGCAGCACTTTAACAGGGTTGATAACGTTTGCCGATCTGGCAATCGTCTATACTCAGCTTTAAGCTTAGTATAAACGATTGCATTTTTCTGGCAATATTGTCCGATCTGCAAATCGTGTGTACTTACCTTTAGCTTAACTCTGCTGTGCGATGCGGGCGACGACGGTTTTCGTTTCTCGTATAAGTCGTCCTTCACACGAGGAAATTTTTTCCAAGAAGTGTCAAAGTTTGTTGGAGAGAGAGTTCTATCCGTCAGTCTCCGTTTTGACACTTGCTTGAAAAAAATTGCCTCGTGTGCCAGGACATATGTGTCAGAACATTTAATAACGACCTATGTAGTTTATTTTTGGCTAACATTTTTATAATTTAGTTTTTGAAATGAGTTTTTGTGTTTTACGTAATGTAATTGCTCTCGAAATTAATTTTTGAAAAAATTATCAAAATGAGTTTTTGTGTTTTACGAAATGTAATTGCTCTCGATCGGCTGAACCGATCTGAATATCCCTCCTACAAACTTTGACACTTGCTTGAAATAATTGCCTCGGATGATTCAGAAGTTCAGAAGAAGTGTCTGACAAATTTGATTTCAAATGTAAGGGTATCTCTTAAATACCAGTGAATGCGTCCGGCGTCTGTCAAACTCAAATTTCATTCTATTGTTTCTGTGCATATAACAACACTGAAAGAGGTCGGACGCATTCACTGGTATTTAAGAGATACCCTTAAATTTGAAATCAAATTTGTCAGACACCGGACGCTTTCGTTGTTTTTTAAGAGGTGCCCACATCCGACGCTATAAAAAATCCATCCAGTGTACAAAAATCCAGCCAGTTTTCCGGGCGATATAAAAGAGTCCAATATATTTACTGTCAGTCCCGATTTACACTGGCTGAATGTTCAGCAGATTATCGGCGTTTTGTTTGTGAGTGAGGTAGTCGTCAAGAGGGGGAAACAGCTCTCCCTGAACGTTTTGAGTTCTTCGTGCAGAATTTGGTGATAAGCTGCTGAAAAAACTTGCCCAGTGTAAATCTGCACTCATACAATAAGTCGCATACACACATCAGGGATGATAATATTAGTACTTTAGTACTATTTTTGGACTTTTGAAACCGTAAAAGTACCGTGGTACTCCCGCTTCACTTCACTTTTATTTTAAAATCATGCCTTTCCGGAATCATGAAAAAATTAGCTTTTTCTTTTTTGCAAATTTTGCATTTTTAACGAAATTAAAAACCTGTAAGGTAGTCTTTCCACGTCGGACGTAAAACGTGGCATCTACACCGCCAAGAAGTCAAATTCGTCTGGAACGACCAAACGGTTGGATATATCAAAACGTGAACCAATTCTAACAAGAAGCGATACTGGACAATACAAAATGTAAAGTCAATCATTCTTATTATGGAAAATTTTTGCAATATGAAATATATATGCCTAAATATCATCATAATTCGTTAAAAATACGAACGTCTAGAGCGTCAAGGAGTATGATCTGAAGGTAGTACCTCTATATGGAGTCTCTCTATATCAAAATATGGACCGATATGCCTGATTTCCAACAGGGTTCAAACAAGGATTCTGTATCAATTTTCGTAAATATCGGTACATATTTGCGTCCTACACGTTGATCACAAGAACAGATATCGATTGAGAAAGTGTAAGTGATATTGAATTGCGCTTATTCTGCTCCAACAATAGGGTATCATATAGTCGGCTCCGCCTGACATGAGTCATTTCTTCTGAAAGTATCTACAGTAGAGTTGGGTCGTTCCGGAACGAAATCGTTCAATTGAACGATTCCCTTCAAGGAACGATTGGAACTGGTTCCTGCTATGTTCTTTTAGTTCCATCGTTCACTTCGGATCTTCAGTCTTTTCACAGGGGTGCACAGAATTGCCACATTACATACACATCACATGCGTTTAACAATTGTTATTTTAATAAAACCATAAAACCAAAAATAAATTAAAAATTTATTTTCAATTTCCTTGTCTGACAAAATTGTTTTTTATCACGTTCATAAAAGAAGACTGAACGAGTAAACAAACAGCTATTGTGATGTTTGACCGAATGAATGTCATTTGAACGAAGGAGCCAAAAGGAAGGATGGAACGAAAAGACTGAACGAGTTCCTTTACCGGAACGGAACGAAAAGGACCGGTCCGTTCAGTGAACGATAATGCCCAACACTAATCTAGAGTATCAAGTTTAACACAAACCAAAGGTTTAATGCTGCTATAACTTTCCCTTAATAGTTCAAGACAGCACCTTCGCAAAAATATCCTTTTAATATAATTCACATGAAATTTTGTTCTTTGTAACAAGTATCACAAAAATAATTCATTGATATTTCAAAATGTTAGTTATCAATTGGTTACACGTAAGTCGTAAAAGTACCATTTTAGAATGATTTTTGTACCATTTAGTTATTCTCAAATATCATTCCTGACGCACATACATAGAGTTAGGGCATATCTTAAATACAGGTGAATTGCGTGCGGCGTCTGCCATAGTGTTGTTGTATGCACAGAAAACAATAGGATGAGATTTGAGTTTGACAGACGACGGACGCATTCACCGGTAATTAAGAGATACCCTTAAGAGTTCCTTTAAAGAGACAGAAAAAGATACTAGAGGAAACCAAATATTTACTAGTGCAAACAATTGTGAAAGTTTTTGTTTTTAGATAAGTGACTAAACACCAACAAAGTATTGGCATTAATTACCAGGACGGTGTTATGAATTCGTATCGTACGTAACGCGTTTTATACATTTCCATATCTGTTTACAAGTTCGTTGCCCTTAAGGATTATCAACTCAGCGTCCCCAAGCTGCTACAACAACAACGTCATATGTAAATAAAATACCGTGGAGAAAATGCAAGTCAGTGTTAGTGGTAGATTTTCTAACATTTCTGCATTACCGTCGCGAAAGACATGACGATCATATATGTACCAGGGAACTATGGACCGAAATAACGAAATGTACTGTATAAAATGTACTTAGAGTAGTAAGAGCAAGGTGGTTTCATATTTTTTACTATCGATTAATTTAATTAAAACTATTCAATTAAATTCAAAATTCTAATTCTTTTAAATTTTTTTTGTTTTTTAATGATTTATTTTCTATGTTCATGCTTATTTACTAATCTTGTTAAATTGTAGTGGCAATTCTAAATAAGCAATCTGCTATTGCTATTACATATATAAAATAATAAAAATTGTTTTTGAACCGATTCAATCTTATAAACGTAAGTCCCGTATTGGGGGTCCCACACTACAGACCCATATTCTAGAATAGGTCTAACTAGGGACTTATACAACTGTTACATATGGATCTACAAATTCTTTAGACCATCGCTTAATGAAACAGAGCACGCCAAAATCTTTATTCGCCATTGTAATTATGTGATTATTGAAATTGAGTTTTGGATCCATTAATATATCAACATCCACAAAGGATTCAACAGTATCTAAATTGGAACCATGAAGACTAAACCTAGATGGAATCGGGCTCGACCTAGAGAAACACATATGTTTTCCTTTCTTAAGATTTAGGTCCATGCAATTTATATCACACCAATTTCCAAAACTAACCAAATCATTTTGAAGGTACATTGAGTCTTCAGATGTTTCATAAGAATAAAATATCTTAACATCATCTGCAAACATCAGCAAATTAGAACTAGAAATTGAATCTGGCAAATCGTTGATGAATAGCAAAAACAGAATGGCTACCTTGGGGAACCAAAATCGGATCAGAAGAGGATCTACCAAATTTCACAATCTGAATCCGCCTATACAGAAAAGACGATATCCAACGCAATAAGTTGTTACTAAACCAATAAGATCCAGCTTATGTATTAAGAGTTTGTTATTGACTATCGAAAGCTTTACTAAAATCTGTATATATCACGTCTGTTTGATTACCAAGAACGAACTCGTTTATAACCTGAGAAAAAATTGCACTAAATTTGCAACAGTTGAAAGACCTTTACGAAATCCGTGTTGGAATGGAATTAGATTAGGTTAGGTTGAAGAGAGGAGACGTTTAACGTCTCATGTCCATGGACATACACTTAAGCCAGTGGTTCGGCCTGTTGTGCGCTCCTTAGTTATGATCTTTTTATACCTCACGAGTTACACAAAATCGGTACTAGACACGAATTTTCTCAGTATCTTCCAGTCATATTCTCTGAGATGAGTCAAGTCTGGTAATATGTCGGACCCGAAAAGTTGGGATCTTGCATGTGTAAAAGCCGGGCAGTGACATAGAAAATGTTCCATCGTTTCGATGTTTTCCCAGCATGCCCTGCATTCGTCGTTTCCTGCTAGTCCTATGCGATGAAGATGTGCTTGTAAGCTTGAATGTCCCGTTAGAACACTCATGATCTTACTAATATCGATCTTGTTTAGTTTCAGAAGACTTCTTGTTTTCTTTTCATTTGACTCCACCTCACAGTATCTTTGCAGTTGCTCCTACTGTTGCGCTATTCCACACAGTTTTGTGAGCCATCACTGTCCAGTGCTTCAACTCATTTTTCGTGGCTTCGAAAGGTTTTCAAATTTCCAAGTTTATTACTCGAAGTTCTCTGTCCATTGCAGCAATGCTGTTTGCCCGTTCAGCAAAGCTGTTTGCCCGTTCTTGCAGAGGAGAAATGTCAAATACAATAACAATAACAATGTAAACAAATGGTTTAGTAGGGGAAAAATGTACCAAATATCAGATGGCAAAAACGCAAAACACAATCGAATCATGGAACAATTATAAAATAACAAGAAATATTTACAAAACAAAAATTGAATATGAGAAAAATAAGTTCGTCAACAATAAAATAAGCATCGCCAAAGATCAGAAACAGATGTGGAGACATTAAAGACTTAGTCCTTAATAATAACAAAAATGTGATACAAACTGTGATATTTAACCAAGTAGAATATAAGAAAGAATACCAAATATCCAATAAATTTAATAAATATTTTGTAAAAGAAATAAGAAAGTCAATAGAACAAGTGCAATATATAAACCAGATATCTGTGATAAATTCCAAATTCAAATTTCGAGCAATAAATCTACAAGAACTTAAGAATATATGTAAAGATATGAAAAAGAAACCAGACTTCAACAAAGTATCAGTGAAATTAATAAACGATAACTGGAGCATAATGGGGACGATCATGATGAAGATAATAAACACATCAATAACAACGGGAGAATTCCCTGATAGCTGGAAATTATCAATGGTGACACCTATAGAAAAAGTCGCAAAAACTATCAAATGTGAAGAGTTTCGGCCAATAAATACTTTGAAAACGTGCGAAAAAATAATTGAAAAAGTCGTAAAACAACAACTAGAGAACTATATAGAAACAAATAATATACTTTCAAAATATCAATCGGGATTCAGAAAAACATTTTCATGTGAAACGACGGTAAATTATGTTATTAATAAATGGAAGAATGTGAATAAAAATAGAAAAATTATGGCAATATTTTTAGACTTTAAGAGAGCTTTTGAAACCATTGATAGAAAAATCTTATTAGAAAAACTATACATGTACGGAATACAAGGAAACGAACTAAATTGGTTTAAATTCTACTTAACTGGTAGAACTCAAGTCGTAAATATAAACGGTAAAACGTCGGAAAATATAGATAATGAATTTGGAGTTCCACAGGGTTCAATTTTGGGAGCACTATTATTTATTATCTACATAAATGACATGCCAGATTTGATGGAAAAATGCGAGATAATACTATACGCAGATGATACTCTGATCTTTACGGAAGGGGAGACAGATAATCAATGTCATGATAATTTGACCCATGATATAAATAATGTGAATAAATGGCTAAAAATGAATAATCTACAACTAAATGAAAGTAAAACGAAAATAATGGAGATATATATGAACAGTGAACACGTTTTTGAAATTAATGAGGTACAAATAGAGAAAGTAAACGAAATTAAATACCCGGGTTTTATTATAGATAAAAACCTAAAATTTAAGGAACATATAGAATATATATGCAAAAAATTGGAAAAAATCGGCTTTTTTAAACGAATACGTAAAAAAATATCGGTATTGACTGCGATAAATATATATAACGTAATGATAAAACCACATTTTGAATATGTGTGTGAAGATAAATTCCGAATTAAACTAGCAGAGACACAAACCACCCCTTTTAACAGAGCTCTGTAAACGACTTAACAGAGCTCTTCTCACAAGTTAGAATATTTCGAATTTGGAGGAAGTGGGTCCACTGGCCGCCGTGGCCACATGGAACATTATATTTGACATTATTATGTACCGTCGGAAAGATCTTCTCAACAGCTATCATAATGTTTAATCATATTATTCAAAAGTCATTCAGCAAGTGTGCAATAATCTTAAAACTTCACCCCTTGAAATTGGACGAAATACGTCCAGTGTGGCCATTTGGGAAATTCTGCCAGATATTCATATACATCATTGGAAAGCTCTACTAGAGAGCTACTAAATGGTGGAATAATTTTATTAAAAAGTCATCAGGGAAAGATGTGGTGGACAAAACAGTTCTCCAGAATTTGGCCATTTGGGAAATTCTCCCAGATATTCATATACATCATTGGAAAGCTCTACTAGAGAGCTACTAAATGGTAAAATAATTTTATTAAAAAGTTATCAGGGAAAGATGTGGTGGACATAACAGTTCTCAAGAATTTTGGATGAAGTGCGTCCATTGTCCAAAGTGGGCATTAGGGAAATTCTCCCAGATATTCATATACATCATTGGAAAGCTCTACTAGAGAGCTACTAAATGGTGAAATAATTTTATTAAAAAGTCATCAGGGAAAGATGTTGTGGACATAACAGTTCTCAAGAATTTAAGATGAAGTGCGTCCATTGTCCAAAGTGGGCATTAGGGAAATTCTCCCAGATATTCATATACATCATTGGGAAGCTCTACTAGAGAGCTACTAAATGGTGAAATAATTTTATTAAAAAGTCATCAGGGAAAGATGTGGTGGACATAACAGTTCTCCAGAATTTGGGATAAAGTGCGTCCATTGTCCAGTGTGGCCATTTGGGAAATTCTGCCAGATATTCATATACATCATTGGAAAGCTCTACTAGAGAGCTACTAAATGGTGAAATAATATTATTAAAAAGTCATCAGGGAAAGATGTGGTGGACAAAAATCGTCTCTAGAATTGGGTGGAAGTGCGTCCATTGTCCAGTGTGGCCATTTGGGAAATTCTGCCAGATATTCATTTACATCATTGGAAAGCTCTACTAGAGAGCTACTAAATGGCGAAATAATTTTATTAAAAAGTCATCAGGGAAAGATGTGGTGGACAAAACAGTTCTCCAGAATTTGGGATGAAGTGCGTCCATTGCCCAGTGTGGCCATTTGGGAAATTCTCCCAGATATTCATATACATCATTGGGAAGCTCTACTAGAGAGCTACTAAATGGTGAAATAATTTTATTAAAAAGTCATCAGGGAAAGATGTGGTGGACAAAACATCAACTACAGTTTGTCAGAGATATACAGACATCGCCTGCGAAATGCAGAAAATGTCAGACTTGCAAAAGCAACAACAACAGCTATGCAACGATCACTTTTCTTTAAAGGATTACACCTATACAACATGCTACCAACAGATATCAAATTAGAAAGCAACAATAACGTTTTTAAAATATTTTATTAGAAATAGTATCATAGATCAGAGTTTCTGATCAATTTATTCCTCTTTAAGAAGTAATGTATAATGGACTTTTGTTTGGGGTGGTTTACCTGCCGCATGGAAACTTGGAGATGTTTGAGAACAATCACCGTGACATATTCTTGAATTATTCTGACATTGTCGTTGTTGGAGATTTTAATATTAACTTATTTAATCCTACTAAGTCTGAGCCTTTCAGATCCTTCTGTTTGCGCTGTAGTCTGTCTGTTTCTCATAATTCAAAACCTACTCATTATGATGTAAGCAGAAACTCTACGTCTTTACTTGATTTCTTCCTACTTAGTGCTCCTGGTATGAAAACCTACTCTAGTCAGGTCCAGTCTCCTTCTTTGTCTGATCATGCACTTTCTTTCTTTTTTGATGTTGAGAGGCAGGTTGAGTTTATTGATTTTCACGATTTCAATAATATTGATTTGAATGGTCTTCTCTCCTACCTTCAACATTGCGACTTTTCTTTGTTTTTTGTGTTCCCGGTGTTGATGAAAAATTTGAGTTTCTTTGTTCCCTTCTTAATGACTTATTTTCTTTTGTACCTACAATTAGGAGGAGAATTCACATTAGTCATAACTCTTGGATGGACTCGAATGAAATTGTATATGCTAGATCTCTCAGGGACTTGGCCTTTTCTGCGTTTCGTGATAATAACACTTCGGACAACTGGAGGACTTACTGTCGGCTTCGAAACAGAGCGAAAGGTATCATACGTAGGAGAAGGAGAAAACATTTTTCTAGGCTCTTCAATGGTTTGGATTCTGGTGGAATGTGGAGGGTTCTCAGGGCGTCGGGCTGTGTTGTTGATGACAATTCTGATGTTGATCTTGACGTTAATGATTTAAATAATTTTTTTATTGGTCCTTCAAGTTCTTCCGCTGATGTTAACTTCGATGATTTTATTGATTTGTCAGATTCTTTCTCTTCTCGGTGCATAAATGAGACGGAATTATTTGAAGCTCTATGTAACGTTAAGTCTAAATCTGTTGGCGTTGATAATATATCAATAAGATTTATAAAACTAATTTTTCCTCATATTTCTAATATCATCTTAGATCTTTTTAATACAGTGTTGACGACATCTATGTTTCCTTCGGGCTGGAAGATTGCTCGAGTAGTGCCAATTCCGAAAACTCGTATAATTCATGGTCCAGATGATTACAGGCCTATATCTATACTCCCTGCTCTATCTAAAGTTATGGAACACTTGCTAAAGAACCAAATACTTGCCTCTGAAACTGTAAATATTTCTGATGACCAGTATGCTTTTCGTCGGGGCTATAGTACAACCTCTTTACTTTTGAGGTTAACGGATGATATTAGAGAAACTATAAATGAGAATAAGTTGTGTGCACTTGTCTCACTTGATTTGTCCAAAGCCTTTAATTCTATTAATCATGTGAAAATGATATATAAGCTAAAGAATTTGTTTAACTTCTCTGTGTCGGCCTGTAGATTGGTTTTCTCTTATTTAAGTGGAAGGGCTCAGTTTGTCGCTGCTAACGGAATAACATCATCTTTGCTTTCTCTGTTTTCAGGTGTGCCTCAGGGGTCTGTCCTTGGACCTCTATTTATTTTTTATTTATTTATTTTTTATTCAATATTTAACCGAGCCATAGGCCATATATGGTTATAAATACTACAGAAACAAGAAATAATAATAATGGATAAACATTTAAAAACTTAAAATAAACTTTAAATAAAAATGAATGTGAGACTACTCAAACGGAACTACCTGTGTATAACTGACATTAGACTTGTGTTTATGAGAATTACATAGAACATAAACAAATAAATATATAAACACTCAGTATAAATAAATAATCATTTCGTATAATTAAAAGTACTATATGCACTTAAAAGCAAGAATTAAGGACTATTCTGCTGTATTAAAAAATTTAAGAAATATTATAAAAAGTTATAAACTTGAAAGAAACATATAAGAAAAGGAGTGTACTTAATCGGAGCTACCTACATATAACTAACATTAGGCTTATAATTTAGGGGGCGGGAAATACAAAGAATATAAAAAACTAATATCTTATGGAATTAATTACATTCTGGGATAAATAATCGTACTATGTGCACTTAATAGCATGAGTTAAATTGAATACTACTCTGTTGTATTAAATAAAATAACATGAACCTAAAAAAACTCCACTGAATTAAAAATTACACAAATTAATTTAAGCTAATTTAAAATATCACCAGAACATATATATGAATAAGTATATACAAAAATATATAATATAAATATATGTCCGGCTGGAGAAGTTGAACTAATTAAAAAAATTAACATAGTTAAATTTTTCTAGTTCATTTGTATACCAATTTATGGATATTTAACTTTTTCCATAGTATTTATATAAATAAAACAAAATTGAAATTAGAAAAGGACTTCATCATACACACAGCAGCACAAAGGATCGGTTAGAATAACGGACTACTCACATTAAGGAATGATATAAGCAAAACAAATAACAAAAAATCTATATCGTGTATGAATAAGAAAATGACTTTATTGTAACTTGCGAAAAAAAAAATGCGAAATAATTCTAAATTGCAAAATCATGTCATTAAAGATGAATGAAATTAAAAAAAAAATAATTCAAGATGCATTAAATATTACGTCATAACTGCACGATCGATGTGAACAACAGACCAGTTGCATAAGAAAAAATTATACTATATATTAAAGTGTTGATAAAGTTTCTTACGAAAAGTGTGAACCGAGAAGTTAAAGCTTCTTAGATGCAGTGGTAAAGCGTTGTATACGCGGGAAACTCTTACATGAAATGATCGCTCCAATGAATATGTAAGCCTTGGGAGACGAAGTTGGGGATTCCTAACTGATCTACAAAAACCAAACAAATTAACAAAATACACAGGAAATTGACTTTTATATGCCTTATAGAATTGCAACAAATTGCGGATGGATATAAAGTCAGAAAAACTACATCCAAGGAAGTCAATTACATAAGGCGTTATATGCTGTCGAACATTTAAGGAATATATATACCTCACCACTCTGTTAAAAGCACGTTGAATTTTCCTGATAACAAAACCAAGGGTACCAGAATAAGTCTCAATACAATATAAAAATATGGGCATCACCAAGGCATGAGCAACTATCTTTCTCATACCCAGAGACAGAGATAGCTCTAAATTATATAGTTTCCGCAAAGCAAAATTCACTTTAGAGACGACAGAGTTTACATGCAGCTGAAAGTTCAGCTGTCGATCCAGCGTCACTCCAAGACACTTTACGCTATCAACAAAGTCAATGTCAACACTATTGAACCTGACAGACACACTACTAGGAACACTGTCAAATCTCATAGCCTTAGTCTTACTTACATTAACGGATAATTTATTTAGATACATCCATCTAATAACCATTTCAACAGTGACATCCACTACACTTTGCAAAACATCAGGGAAATCCGAACTGCACTTAAATAACAGTTGAACATCATCCGCAAAAGCAAACGGTAAGCAGTTCGAGGTAGAAATCAAGTCAAAATTATCATTCATATACATAATGAATAACAATGGACCAAGCACGGAACCCTGTGGAACACCACTTACAACAGGCAACATATTAGAACAATTACCACCACTACAAACATATTGACGTCTATCCAATAAATAAGAAATTAACAAAGAACAAGACGATCTAGAAAAACCAAAAATAACAAAAAATCTATATCGTGTATGAATAAGAAAATGACTTTATTGTAACTTGCGAAAAAAAAAAATGCGAAATAATTCTAAATTGCAAAATCATGTCATTAAAGATGAATGAAATTAAAAAAAAAATAATTCAAGATGCATTAAATATTACGTCATAACTGCACGATCGATGTGAACAACAGACCAGTTGCATAAGAAAAAATTATACTATATATTAAAGTGTTGATAAAGTTTCTTACGAAAAGTGTGAACCGAGAAGTTAAAGCTTCTTAGATGCAGTGGTAAAGCGTTGTATACGCGGGAAACTCTTACATGAAATGATCGCTCCAATGAATATGTAAGCCTTGGGAGACGAAGTTGGGGATTCCTAACTGATCTACAAAAACCAAACAAATTAACAAAATACACAGGAAATTGACTTTTATATGCCTTATAGAATTGCAACAAATTGCGGATGGATATAAAGTCAGAAAAACTACATCCAAGGAAGTCAATTACATAAGGCGTTATATGCTGTCGAACATTTAAGGAATATATATACCTCACCACTCTGTTAAAAGCACGTTGAATTTTCCTGATAACAAAACCAAGGGTACCAGAATAAGTCTCAATACAATATAAAAATATGGGCATCACCAAGGCATGAGCAACTATCTTTCTCATACCCAGAGACAGAGATAGCTCTAAATTATATAGTTTCCGCAAAGCAAAATTCACTTTAGAGACGACAGAGTTTACATGCAGCTGAAAGTTCAGCTGTCGATCCAGCGTCACTCCAAGACACTTTACGCTATCAACAAAGTCAATGTCAACACTATTGAACCTGACAGACACACTACTAGGAACACTGTCAAATCTCATAGCCTTAGTCTTACTTACATTAACGGATAATTTATTTAGATACATCCATCTAATAACCATTTCAACAGTGACATCCACTACACTTTGCAAAACATCAGGGAAATCCGAACTGCACTTAAATAACAGTTGAACATCATCCGCAAAAGCAAACGGTAAGCAGTTCGAGGTAGAAATCAAGTCAAAATTATCATTCATATACATAATGAATAACAATGGACCAAGCACGGAACCCTGTGGAACACCACTTACAACAGGCAACATATTAGAACAATTACCACCACTACAAACATATTGACGTCTATCCAATAAATAAGAAATTAACAAAGAACAAGACGATCTAGAAAAACCAAAACGGGAACTCAGTTTTTCTACAAGGATATAATGATCCAACCTATCGAACGCCTTTTCCACATCCAAAGAAAGAAGAACACAACAACCTCGATCACTGAGAACATTTCTAACATTATCCGTGAGTCCAATGAGCAATGAAGACGCACTTCGACCAGGTCTAAAGCCAGATTGGCAGTCATGAAGAAGAGAAGACGTAGAAACATGTTCCATAATTTGCGCCTTCATAAGACGCTCGACCATTTTAGATAAAATTGGCTTTATGGATATTGGTCTGAAACTGTCAGTAGAATCATTCTTTCTAACTGGTATAATTTTACCAATTTTCCACAGCGATGGAAACATAGAAGTTGTCAAGATTGTATTCACAAGATGAAGTATATGGCCGCCAAGATAAGGAATAATTATAGTAAGAAATTTTAAGTTTAGGCCATCAGAACCTACTGCCTTAGACTTAATTAGGCCAAAAGCATTAACTAATTCAGTAAGAGACACTGAATTAGTTAATGCTTCAACATCTGGTAATCGCAGAGTCCTACCTCGTCAACATTCGCATCAACAATGTCTTTATTATTTCCAACGCCAAACTCATTCAAAACAGACCACATCTCCTTACCAGTCTTGCCACAGAATAAGCTATGGTGAGCAGCAGCTTTAATTCTTCTGATTACACGCTTAGCCTTATTCCGCAACCTAGAAAAAACCACCCAATTTGCAGCACAGGGCTCACGATTATAAGCCTGCCAGGCAAGATCTCTAAGAGACAACGAGTACTTAATCTCTGGAGCACTAAACCATGAATCCTTACGATGATATGTACACTTTCGTCTACGAATTGGAAAACAATTTTGTAATTCATACAAGTTAGAATATAACACGTCCAACTGCTCATCCACATTTCCTGTCCTATACAGCCCGGAAAAATCACACGTCGAAATGGCTTCCTCTAAAGTTGCTGGGTTCATGGCGTCATAATCAACGTACTCATAAAATTTAGGGACAATCGGACACACAATATGCAAAGATACGAATATAAATGAATGGTGGGATATTCCAGGACATTGAAACTGATTGGAAAATTGGACGCAATTCGGCGCGGATAACAAAAAATAGTCAATAAGTGATGTCGAGTTGTGTGTAATGTCGTAATGAGTGGGAATAGAATTGTGTACAACTGCAAGATTCATATTGTTGCAACTACTTCTTACAAATGCAGCCTTACGCAGGTCAAATAAATTATTATTAAAATCACCCATTATAACTACGTTATCATACCTCACAACAAGATCAGACAAGGCTTCCTCAAACTTACAAAATTCACCATGCGGAAGATAAACAGTACCGACCAAATACTTATTTCTGCCAATAAGAATTTCAACAAAAAGACACTCAACTTCACCAAACATGCTCGAAACAAAAACGACTTTATGAGTAACATTTTTTGACACATAAGTGGCAACTCCGCCACCCCTACCATTGGGACGATCACTTCTATGACAATCATAACCCGGGATGTCAGCTACATTGCACGACATATATGGCTTAAGCCATGTTTCACTAACCCCAACTACATCCAAAAAATTCCCATCCAACACACTTCTGATTTCATTAAGTTTTGCAGATGTTCTGTCAACCTTAAAACTTTGGCAGTTGAAATGCCCAATATTCAGCTTACCAACCCTATTGCGCAACTGGGAAGACAAGAAACTGTTATCATTAACAACATTTGAAACTAAATTGTTCATTATGTAATTCATAATTGCAGTGGAAAAATTGTTTAAATATGAATACAACAGAGGCTACATATACAAGAATTATTATTAACGTGTTCTATTTGGTGAAATAACGCTTACTAATTCAATTGGAGGAATTTCAATTTGACTTTTCTCCAATTTAGAATAATATCAGTTTGCCAAACAAAACACGTAAAAACATAAGCAATAATAACAACCAACTATTAACAATTAAAAATATATAAATATTCAATTAACTGACCACATCAGTTGTAGAGGCCAAATCTCCAGTCTCATCTAAAAGCTGCCCACATTCATCAATATCAAGCAACTTATAGGACCCATCCAAAAGAAGAATCTCTACTCGAGGAGTATCCGCATTGTAAAGCTTAAAGCTTTTAATCTTATTTATACTTCTTAATTTCTTACATAAATAGGTTAGCTTAGAAGCGGCTGCATGCAAATGGTCGTTAAGATATATGCGACTGCTAACATTCTCGCCAGTAACATCTTTTAGCAACATCGGGGTGCTACTGTGATACTTCGCCATAATAAGGTCACGAGTATAAACCGAGTTAAATTTAACAAGGACAGACTTCCCCTTAAGGAAGTAACAACAGTGCTGTATTTCAGTTGGACTCAGTTCAAATCCAAGCATCTTCTCTCATTCTAATAATGTGTTTCGCTTAAAATTATTGGAACACCTTAACACTTAGAGATCAAATCATTGCATTTTTTTGCATATGTTGCTAATTATTTTGGACCATCTTTACTTAAAATATACAATTTTCAATATCATTATTTTTTGTATTATGGCTGGGGAGCCGAATTACATTTCTAATATTACTTTTAAGGAATTGTTTAAATCTTTGTAAAACTTAGTTTTATTATTGATTCTCAGGATTTATATTGTTACTATGTAATACAGTATTTTGGCCACACGGCTTTTGTATTATGATTGAAGAAATAAATAAAAATAAAATAAATAAAAATATATTGTAAAGTATTTTAAATACTACTAATTTCATCAAAAAAAAAAAAAAATCACTCCGTTGTGTCCTGGTACCCAGCAAATACGCAATTGACCATGGGCTGAGTAATCATTTATCGTTCTTTTACAGTCCAACACAGTTCTGGATTTGATCCTTTCCGATGTTATTGCTTTAATCGCCATTTGGCTATCTATGAAGATGTTGGCATATTTAGGCTTTGTGGAGTTACTGAGCCAGTTCACACACTCCGTTATTACTCGAACTTCTGCTTGAAATACCGTGTTATGGTCAGGGAGGCGGAAGTGAAGTCCGTAATAGGTTCTGTCGGTTCAACTTATTCAGTTTCCTTCTTTGTGCCCCTGACAGTCTCTTTGAGTTAGCAACAATAGTGATATTGTTTTTATTTGATGATTCAGAGTCAGAGTCCCCACTGGCTTTTAAAGGCTGGGGTTGCTTACAGCCCCACCTGGGTTCTGCTTCATCTGTCTTATCATTTGTTTTGCATGCGGCTGGATGTGCTCTTGTTTCATTTTCGACTACGGGATCCAAGGCACCAAAGCTCGTAGAAGTTGCTTGCTCACGATTGTTCGATAACGACGACACATGACTCGTGAGTGAATCAACGCTTGTCGCCGGCACTGGGTTTTCCCTCCCCTGCGCCGTAATCTCCTTCGTCTTTTTTGGTTTAATCATAAATTGGTTGGGGGAGACACCCCCATAGCAAGTATTAGCCCGTAATAGGTACATCGATATAGGCCTTCCAGACTGAGCTCAGAAGTTTCTGTCCAGAGACCGATGCATCCAATTCAACCTACGCTTTAAAAACAACAAACCACCTGGTTGCGTAGTAGGTAGGTGAATAGGTATTGCGTAATATGTTAAAAACTATCCGGTCTGCGATAACACGTCCGTTCGCTACGACAGGCGGCGACTGGAATGGACTTATAGATAGAATGGACTAATGGATAGCCGATAAGTGATTATCATAAGCAGATAATTTCGAGTGTTTAAGTTAGTAACATTGTGGCGCAACTTCCCCAGCTTGTGCATTTCCTTCATTGATTGGCAACCCTGTCGAGTTGAAGGAGAAGAAGCCTCTGCTACAAACTATACAAAATCAGCAGCAAACAGGGCAACCAATATAACGCCAACACAGCAACAACAAACAAGCAACAGATGACAAAACTGAGATCGTGTACAATTTCTCAGCAAGAGAAAATACAAACATCAACATACAAAATGATGAAGCAATAACAAAGCAAACAAGCAACAACCACAGTATAAATCTTCTTCTTCCAGGCGACTGCAACCAGGCCAGTGACCGCAAGCAAAAATGCGAATAACAAATCGAAATTCACAAACTACGATGTGATGCAGCATTCAACACATTTATTCTCAAAAAAGAAAGTGTTTTTGACTACTGTCAATTCTTTATATTAATATTTAAACAATCTTTCCGGGAGCACAAATTTATTTAGCACTTTGACATTTCAGTGTCAGTGATGCTCTTTATGTTAATGATCTATTTCAACGTTTGTGCTCCTGTAATATCTTTTCATATGCAGATGACATTTTTCTTCTTTTTGAGGGAAACCGTGGTTTTTCTGAGCTTTTGGAAAACAACATAAACTTGACCCTCGAAAGAGTGGTGCATTGGACTGTGGATAATTCCTTAACTATTAATTCTTCGAAATCTAAAGCTATAATCTTTGGCCCAACTGAACAATCTATCATTAACTTGAATGTATTTGTGGGAAATATCAGAATTGAATGTGTAGACAATATTAAATGTTTAGGTTTGATTCTCGATCGTAGGCTTACGTTCAAAACACATATTGATGTTGTTTGCGGTAGAGTATTGAGTGGACTGCGTCGCATTTATACATCCAACGTCTACATGCCCGTCTTTGCCAGACGCAAACTGGCTCATGGTGTCTTGATGCCACAAGTTTTATACGGCCTTGAAGTATTTTCTGGCACTATCGGGATGAATATGGTTTTAATTAGACATATTGTAAACTCAATAGTTCGTTTTGTTTACAATGTTGGTCGGCGTGAGCACATTTCGGGGTATGTGAAGCAATTTTTAGGCTGCTTATTTGATGATTATATGAATTTCCGTTTACTGTTTTTCTTCCGTAAGGTCATCAAAAGTGGAAAACCTCGGCGTTTATGTATGAGCTTTGTTTTTAGTCGTTCCACAAGGAACCCGCAAATTTTTATCCCAAGAATTAGAAATTCTATCTACGCTAGATCATTTCTGGTGAGAATTGCCAGATGCTGGAATGTACTACCATTTAATTTACGCATCTTCTCTCATTCTAATAATGTGTTTCGCTTAAAATTATTGGAACACCTTAACACTCAGAGATCAAATCATTGCATTTTTTTGCATATGTTGCTAATTATTTTGGACAATCTTTACTTAAAATATACAATTTTCAATATCATTATTTTTTGTATTATGGCTGGGGAGCCGAATTACATTTTTAATATTACTTTTAAGGAATTGTTTAAATCTTTGTAAAACTTAGTTTTATTATTGATTCTCAGGATTTATATTGTTACTATGTAATACAGTATTTTGGCCACACGGCATTTGTATTATGATTGAAGAAATAAATAAAAATAAAATAAATAAAAATATATTCTAAAGTATTTTAAATACTACTAATTTCATCAAAAAAAAAAAATCACTCCGTTGTGTCCTGGTACCCAGCAAATACGCAATTGACCATGGGCTGAGTAATCATTTATCGTTCTTTTACAGTCCAACACAGTTCTGGATTTGATCCTTTCCGATGTTATTGCTTTAATCGCCATTTGGCTATCTATGAAGATGTTGGCATATTTAGGCTTTGTGGAGTTACTGAGCCAGTTCACACACTCCGTGATTACTCGAACTTCTGCTTGAAATACCGTGTTATGGTCAGGGAGGCGGAAGTGAAGTCCGTAATAGGTTCTGTCGGTTCAACTTATTCAGTTTCCTTCTTTGTGCCCCTGACATTCTCTTTGAGTTAGCAACAATAGTGATATTGTTTTTATTTGATGATTCAGAGTCAGAGTCCCCACTGGCTTTTAAAGGCTGGGGTTGCTTACAGCCCCACCTGGGTTCTGCTTCATCTGTCTTATCATTTGTTTTGCCTGCGGCTGGATGTGCTCTTGTTTCATTTTCGACTACGGGATCCAAGGCACCAAAGCTCGTAGAAGTTGCTTGCTCACGATTGTTCGATAACGACGACACATGACTCGTGAGTGAATCAACGCTTGTCGCCGGCACTGGGTTTTCCCTCCCCTGCGCCGTAATCTCCTTCGTCTTTTTTGGTTTAATCATAAATTGGTTGGGGGAGACACCCCCATAGCAAGTATTAGCCCGTAATAGGTACATCGATATAGGCCTTCCAGACTGAGCTCAGAAGTTTCTGTCCAGAGAACGATGCATCCAATTCAACCTACGCTTTAAAAACAACAAACCACCTGGTTGCGTAGTAGGTAGGTGAATAGGTATTGCGTAATATGTTAAAAACTATCCGGTCTGCGATAACACGTCCGTTCGCTACGACAGGCGGCGACTGGAATGGACTTAGATAGCCGATAAGTGATTATCATAAGCAGATAATTTCGAGTGTTTAAGTTAGTAACATTGTGGCGCAACTTCCCCAGCTTGTGCATTTCCTTCGTTGATTGGCAACCCTGTCGGGTTGAAGGAGAAGAAGCCTCTGCTACGACACTCCCAGGACGATATTCGCTTGTACGGATTGTGAGAGGTCTTTTCAGCGTCTGGTGCTCTCCTTCGACTCTCTTGGGACGAATTCGCTCAGCACGGATCGTAGAGGGATTAAAAGAATCTCTCTACAAACTCTCCCAAGACGATATTCGCATGGCGCGGATTGTAAGGAAAGACTTCCAGCGTTGTATCTCTCTCCGACTCTCCCGGGACGTTATTCGGACGTTATAGTTCGGATGTAGAGAGAGACTTCCCGCAAGCAGAGGCTGTTGCGGATTTTCGACTCCTTGCTTCATTTGGCTCTCGTATTGAAACGAGTCTTTGTTAGGCGACGGATCCTACGCATCGCTACATGGTAATATACGTTATCATTAATACGAAATAAAGCTCTGCCTTTATCACTGTCGAAAATACTAAACTCTTGTGTTTTATTTATTTTCCTTTTCTATTTCGCCCATTGCATTACTGCATCGCCAACGTCGGTCTCAACATACGTGAGCTATCGTTGTTATTAGTTTGTCATAGAAGGGATTTCGTCGCATCGCCTACCCTCACCTCCCTTGCTGGCAAACCCCCCACCTAAACACCGAGTTTGGAGGGATGTAAGAGCAACTAACCAATAATTTGGTTTTCCCTAAATTAACAGAGACAACAATGAATTAAATGTCGTTATCTATGTCAAAAAAGACGTTCTGATGACAACGAACTAACTACAGCGATAAGGACACCATCACCAATTTTATTAATACGATCTTTTCTGTATATTACGTATTCATTAGATAAAATTTCAGAATCAAATATATTAGGTTTTAACCAGGTCTCGGTGAAAGACAAAACAGAGAAATCGAAGTCAAGGCTATCAACAAATAAGATGGTTAATTTGATATTAAGCGCTCTTACATTCTGATAAGCTATGACCAGAGAGTTTATTAATTTTTTTTGCAAGTTAGAATGCCTCGCAGGTGAACGAGCCAGATTATCTACCCTATCCACAAATTATTTTAATCATATATATTAGGTTTTAACCAGGTCCCGGTGAAAGGCAAAACAGAGAAATCGAAGTCAAGGCTATCAGCAAATAAGATGGTTAATTTGGTATTAAGCGCTCTTACATTCTGATAAGCTAAGACCAGAGAGTTTATTAATTTTTTTGGCAAGTTAGAATGCCTCGCAGGTAAACGAGCCAGATTATCTACCCTATCCACAAATTCTTTTACTAATGCCTTTGGAGGCCAAAAATTGGGATCTATCAACTTATCAAAGATTTCAGGTTGAACAATAATCTTAAACGATGACGGCTACGATGGTAGCCGTTGAAGGCAATCTCACCTTGACTGTCTTCAGTAAGAAATCACCCTCAAACTTGGATCTAATATACAGGGTGGCTGATATGTATTGCAACCAACTTCAGGTTGCTATCATTTCTAAACCGCAAGTCTGATAGCTGACAGATTTATTTCAGTGACAGTTCATTTTATTGTTTACAAGCTTACAAAAGCATTTTGATCTTCAGATTCAGAAAAAAAGTTATTCGTGATGGAATTCAAGCGTGATAGTGTGATTGCTTTATATTTGGGTGGAAAAACACAAGTGGCTATCGTTAGAGCCCTCCAGCATTTAAATGTGAATAATCTTTTGTTTCTCGTACTATTGCTCGTTACCGTGATACTGGCAGTGTTGCATCGCGTCCAAAAAGTGGACGAAAAAAACGGTAGCAACACCAGAAATGATCCGAAAAGTGAAGGCCAGATTTGATCGAAATCCACACCGCAGTGGTAGAAAAATTGCTCGTGAGCTGAACATATCGCGAGAGCGTATACAACACATATTAAAAAATGAGCTTGGACTAAAGCCATTGAAGTTCCAAAAAGTGCAAGAGCTCACCGATGCACAAAAAAAAGTTAGACTGGAAAGAGCCAAGGAGTTGCTTCGCTTGCACGAAAGCAGTTTGTGAACAAACAAAATGATCGGGTTTACTTGCCAAAGAGGTCAGCTGAAAATTTACACCTTCGATTGGCCACCAGAACTCAAGCGCCGCCGATGGTAATGGTGTGGGCCGCCGTAACGCCCAATGGTCGCTCCCCGCTCGTATTCATCGACCATGCCGAATATTATCGGGAAAATGTCCTAAATACAGTATTGAAGCCCTGGGCAGACAAACATGGACATTCCAACAGGACTCAGCACGCGTCAACCAAGAATGGCTTAAAAAGGAGGTTCCTCGCTTCATTTCTACCGCACAATGGCCACCAAGATCTACGGATCTCAATCCGTTGGACTTTTGCGCCTGGGGCATTTTCGAGAGTAAGGTTCGCATTAAAAAATACCAAAGTATCGATCATCTCAAGACGGCGCTTCGCCGGGAATGGGGGTGGACCACAGGGAGAATTGGAGTTACTTCCTGCGAAGTCCCTGCAGGGGCAGTTAATGGAGTTGCCCTCTCAACAGGATTAGGTGGCACTGTTGGAGTTGAGGTCGTGTCCGGCTTTTTTGGATCCGTCTAGGTTACGATAATTCTTAATCAAAGCTGTGAAATTTATGAATCGCATATAGACATTGAAAATATCTTGGTTCATATCATTAACATCAGTCTTATACGATTTGACGAAATTATAAATGTTGTATCGGATGGATGATGACCAAGGACCCTTAATCCAAATGAGGAAAGACACGGCATCAATTTCTTAACATTTATTAATTATATTCTAGTAAACTAAATACATAGGATGGAAAAAGTAAGATGGAGACTCGTCCGTGTTGATGGTATGGTGTAAACCTCTGCATCAAGACATTCATTTCTTCGTCTACAGTAGTGTACACTACTTCACTGCACACTGAAACATTGTATTTTTTTCTCGAGTGACACTACCATAGAATGATCGGAAAAAAAACAACAAACACTTCACACTGTTTGATGTTTGCAATCTAGTCCTGTACTCTGCTCGTTCGGTTGTTGTACTCTTTATACTCGTTTCAATTCGTCAAACGATGAGTATAATGAAGCGAGTACAGTGCTGTTTTCTATTTCTTCAGTATGTACACTAGTGTATTTACCCCTCAAAATCAATAAATTTCTAAGGTGGTCCGTCGCTCTTTGTTGTTGCGTCTCTCTTTGCAATGACAATGAGTACTGTTCTCTTCACTCATTCATTTGTTTTGTCAAAATAGAGTGTGTGGCAGTAAGTATTTGATAAACAACTGAATGTCTTGAAAGGCCATTCAAGACATTCATTGCAGAGGTTTAGTATGGTGGTTTAGTATGGTGGTCATGTGTAAAAAGTTACCAGATTGGTTAAAGATCGATTGAAGATTGATAACAACAAGAGGTAACAAGCACACATTAGCTACAACATTTCATAATTTGAAATAAGAATGATTTTAATGACGCACATAATCGCTAAAATGCTGAGGTGGTTTCCGTTGCCTTGCAGAAGTACGGCGACTTGGTGTTAATTCAGCTCCCGCATTTCCGCTTGATGTTGTCGACGGTTCCAATGTGAATTCAACTCTAGCATTTGGGTTTGAGGTTGATGACGACTCGAGTGTTGCTGATGTTGAAGTGCTGGGTAATGTAGAGTTGACCTGCACACTTAGCGGAATGTATAGGACACAATTGGAGGTTGAAGCAGATGCTTGTCAATTCCTTGATTATTATCTGGAACTGAATCAGACTGAGGACTATCTGCCGAAAACTGTTGCTGTACTATGGTGGAACGGAGCTGGTTGATGTGGCGCTTAAAAATAAATCCATTGTCTAGCTTGACCATGTAGTGAAGGTTACCCAACTTTTCCAAAATAATCCCAAATTTCCATAAGGATTTGTTTGCGGTATAGTAGCGGGCTTGAACCCGGTCTCCCTCACTATATGTTCGTACTGAGGATTGTGGCTTGTGAGATAGATTCAGTTTGGATGGCTTTAAGGCATCTAATCGAATCCGTATTTGTCTCCCGAGGAACATTTCCGAGGGTGGTTTGCCATTCCGCAGCGGCGTAGCTCGGTATTTAAATAATATATCCCTAATTTTCTTAGGTATTGGTGACGGATTCTCTGCCATGGCCGCTAAACGCTGTTTGAGGGTTTGAACATTTCGTTCGGCTAATCCGTTCGTTGCTGGGTGACCCGGAGCAATAAATTTTTGGATAATTCCGGAGTTGACGCAAAAATTCGAGAATTCCTCACTTTTAAAGATGGCGGCGTTGTCGGAGACCATCACGTCCGGAAACCCGTTTCGTGCAAAGATGTTCTTTAAAATTTCAATAGTTGACGTCGACATCGGCGCAGAGGAGCAAACGCACACATCGGCCCACTTTGATTTTGAGTCGACGACTACTAGAAATTTCAATTCCTCCCACGGGTGTAAGGCTACCCTTGGAGGATTTTTCTTCACCGCGGCGCATGCAGAACAGGAGCGTACCATTCTCTCGATGTCTTTATCAATAGAAGACCAATACACATATCGTCTCGCCAATTGCTTCATTTTTGTTATACCGATGTGCGTAAAGTGTAACTCTTCTAAAACAGATTGTTGAAGCGAAGTTGGAACGATGACCCTTTGAACAAAACATCGCAATCTACGGTGTATTCAGATTCAACTTCATTCGAATTTTGTAAATACAATAACATTTTTGACAGTTTTACGTCGTTTTTTGTTGCATCCCGAATTGACTTAAAATTTAAGTTAGTTGAATTAATTTGGTGTAATGTGGAATCGCACATCGTGTACCTCTTGATCAATGCAGTTGGTAGTATTCATACCTGACTGCATTGGCGCTCTGGATAGACAATCGGCGTTTACGTTTTCCTCACTTTTCTTCGTAATGACTTCGTAGTTGTAGCCAGTAAGGAACGCTGCATAGCGTTGAAGTCGAGATGAGGCAATTTAGAATTTTGGTGGAAAATTCTTGATAATGGTGCATTATCGGTAACGAGTTTGAAGAGTCGACCAAAAATGTACTCGTGAAAATGTTGAACAAAATACACAATGGCCAATGCCTCCCGATCCAATTGGGAATAATTTTGTTCTGCTGAGACCTTGACGCAAATGCTATAGGCCTTTCTTCACCGTCGATTAAATGGGACATACCCCTGCTATCTCTGTGGGACTAGCGTCGCAAGCAAGCTGTAAGGGTAAATCGGGATTAAACGGCATCAAGACACGATCGCTCGCGATTTCTTTTTTTAGTTCATTGAAGGCTTTTTGACATTTGTGTGTCCATTTGAAAATTGCGTTTTTTCGGAATAACTGACGTAACGGGGTGGTAATTGTAGATTTGGAATGAATCTTGCATAATAAGTTACCATACCCAAAAAACGACGTACATCTTCCACACCTTGGGGTTGTGGAATTTGTAGAATGGCTTGTACCTTTGAAAAAGATTTTTGTACCTTGTTGTGCTGTACAATATGACCTAAAAATTCAATTTGGTCTTCGAAAAATTTGCACTTTGAAATGTTTAGGTGAATATCGTAATTCTGTAGTTGGGCCAAACACGATTTCAAACTGTTTTTACACTCGGTCATAGTTCCGCCATGTACTACGATATAGTCGAAGTAGGATTCAGTTTTGGGCACTTCGCGAAGAATTTGATCTATGATCCTATTAAATTCGGCCGGGGCTTTTTTGATGCCGAACGACAGACGATTCATTCGAAATGTCCCCTTATGAGTTGAAATCTTTTGTATTTCGCTTGAACTTTGATCTACCGGGACGTGTAGATAAGCCTTGTACAAATCGAGCCGACAAAAGTACTTAGAATCCCTGAGGCAATTAAAGATTTCTTCGATTTTCCAAATAGGACAATGAGCATTTACAAGTCGCTGATTAACACCGACCTTGTAATCTACACACAGGCGAACACCGCCGTCCGCTTTTGGAATGACCACCCCCAGTCACTGTTGGCAACTTTGGTAATGATTCCAGCTTTCTCCAACTCATCAAGCTCCTCGTTGACGCGTTCAGTGAGGGCGTAAGGGATTTGACGCTCTTTTGTATAAATGGGTGTTGCGCCTTCACGAAGTTTTAATGAAATTTTAAGCTATTTTCGTCCAGCTCGTTTAGGCTAATTCCCAGCCGACGTATCCAAGTACGTCCTATTAAGGCCGAACACCCATCTGGTACAAAGTACAGGTCATCGTTGCACACGGTGTTTTTGAATTGAATGTTGACTCGTACTTTCCCGTCCGGAATAAATTTGTCTTCGGTGTAAGACCGGAAAACAATGTTTGTAGGGGTTAGTTTGTTAGCCAAATGTAAAATGTCGAATTGGCCCCTAGGCAAAAATGAATAACCGGATTCCGAATCTACTTCAAATCTGATCATTTTGCCTTCAATTGATTCTATAAATTCCGTAAGAATCGTCCTCACAAACTTGATTCGTGGAACTACCCCTCGCATTTGTTTTGCCTTTTTGTCCGGCATTAGGACCATCCGCCAAAAGTGAAGCAATGCAGACTTTTGCTACATGCCCCTGCTTTGCACACAAGTTGCATTTTAAATTTTTGTTGGAGTGACACTCCTTTGCAAAGTGGTTATTTTTACCACAACGTAAACATAAACCGGCAATACCCAATTGATCGTAATTAACTTTCCGTTTCTGATGATTTTGACGTGATGATGATTTGCTCGATGACTTTTTTCTGTCGATAATTTTGTTAACACTCGTCATATTACTGCTTGAAGAATGTACATTAGCCTGCGACAATTCTCTGGCGTCTACTTTTGCAGCTTCTAGAACCAATGCTTTTGTGACGATATCTTCAAAACTGGACGTAGTGGCTTGAAGGAGTTGTTCGCGTATACTATTATCGCAAATGCCTCGAATAAATTGTGCCCTCAAAAACACATTGGCAATTGAAGCTCCACATTTGCACGGAAAAACAAATTCGCAAGAATTAATATCCGGACGAAGGGCGGCTACAAAATCCGCCACTGACTGACCTTCTATCTGGTATGTTGACAAGAATTTGTGCTGAGCCACCAGCACTTTCGGAGCTAAATGATTTTTTAAAAGTTTTAGCAATTCATCATATTCCAGTTCAACCGCTGATTTCGGTGCCGCCAATGCTGACACCATATTGAAGAATTTTGCACCAATTGAATTAAGAAGTAATTAACTTTGTACAGTACTCTTTATTGCCATCGACACCTTTCATAGTTACGTAATTAGAAAATCTTTGTATGTTATTTGGGTAAGGGTCCTTGACCGGGTCGAAATTTTTAAAATTGGGTACCAGTATTGTGTTGAAGCTGCTGCCTTGCCCTGCACTTGAAGTAGTAGCTCCAACAGTCAACCTCGATATTTGGGTCACCAACGCTTCTTGCATTTTCATAAATGCTGTAAATTGTGCTGCATCCATTTTGTTTTGTTGTTCTTAAAAGCTTGCACTTGCTTTGTATAAAAGAATATTAAGAATACAAAGAATATTAGTTTGCCAAAAAAACAATACTTCAAATTTTACGCTCGTCGCCAAACTGCTGTATCGGATGGATGATGACCCGTAATGCAAATGAGGAAAGGCACGGCTTCAATTTCTTAACATCTATTAATTATATTCTAGTAAACTAAATACATAGGATGGAAAAAGTAAGATGGAGACTCGTCCATGTTGATGGTATGGTGCGTATTGACTTGACCTACCATATTGAAATGTCATGTGTAAAAAGTTACCAGATTGGTTAAAGATCGATTGAAGATTGATGACAACAAGAGGTAACAAGCACACATTAGCTACAACAAGAAGATCTGTAACGTCCTTCTCTGAGGACAAAAGCTCTACTTCGGACACAGAGAGGCTGAGGGGAGTCTCCGGACTCTTTGACGCATCTGGCGTGGACATGCTTCTCGACGATACGGACGAAGAGTTCGATAACACCCTTGTCGGGGTGGATGTTAATCTGTCAATTACCAATGATGGTAAGAATTCTACAGATTAACCTCCATCACGCTAAAGCTGCCTCAGCGGCTCTATTGCTGCGCCTGTCCACAGGCGCAGTAGACATCGTCCTGATACAGGAGCCCTACGTAGTGGGAGGAAGGGTGTGCGGTATTAGGACACCCAACTTTAAACTGCTTGTGGCCAACTGTGAAGGCACTCCAAGAACCTGCATTTTGGCCAGGAAAGATCTAAGTATCTTTCTCCTGACTAATTTAAGTGGTAAAGACCAAACAGCTGCTAGCCTGGAGATCGGTAATCGCATATATTGGGTGGTCTCCAGCTACTTGCCATGTGAATCTGTAGTACCGACTGCTCTATTCAGGGAAGTAGTAGAAGAAGCAACGTCTGACGAGCTCGAGCTGATTATTGGCGCAGACACGAACGCTCATCATACTATCTGGGGTAGTACGGATATAAACAATAGGGGTGATTCGCTTCTTGACTTTATTCTAACTACCAACCTTAGTATTTGTAACATAGGTAATAAACCGACCTTCAAAACTAAAGACAGACAAGAAGTACTCGACGTAACGTTTGCTACTGACCGGCTGTCAGAAAAAAATATTGGGTGGAATGTACTGGACGACCACTCATTCTCAGATCACCATTATATTGAGTTCAAACTCGCGGAAAAAGCGCCTAAACCCGCCGTCCATAGAAATGTAATGAAGACAAAGTGGCATCTGTATGAGAAGAATTTCAAGAAAGTCCTCAACTCTAAACTTCTGTACGAACCGAATGACAAAGCCGGTCTGGATAATCTGGTCGATCATATCACCATATCATTCAATAGATCCCTTGAAGAAGCCTGTCCAAAAACAAGGTACAAGGGTAAAACTAAACCCCAATGGTGGACTTCTGAGCTAACGGCTATGAAAAAGACCTGCAACAAGCTATTCAATAAGGCTAAATATACTAGGGTCGCTAATGATTGGGATGCCTATAAAGAGCAACTCAAGATCTATAAGAAGGAGCTTAGAAAGGCGCAAAGGCGCTCTTGGTATACCTTCTGTGGTGAAGTGGAATAGGTCTCCGACGCCGCTAGGCTGAGGAAGATATTATCTGCTTCACCCTGTACAGTGGGATATTTACAGGATGAGGCAAATAACTGGACCAAAAACAGCGAGCAGTCGCTCGACACACATTTCCCGGGGAACTCTGTAACAGAACCCGAGGATCAGCAGGACCAACAAGAGTGCGAGTGGACTGCGAGCGTCGCCAGCTTCTTGACTGAGAGATCCAGAATAAGCTGGGCTATTAACAGCTTTGAGCCCTTCAAGTCACCTGGACCAGACGGCATCACTCCAGCAGAAATGCAGAAAATGTTAAAGTACATTATCCCCTGGCTGGAGAAAATTTATGTAGGCTGTATCAGGCTTTCATACGTCCCGAATCGATGGAGGGATACCAAAGTGCTATTCATACCTAAAGCGGGAAAGATATCACACACTAGGTCAAAAGACTTCAGACCAATTACCCTATCCTACTTCCTATTGAAAGGTCTGGAAAGACTTTTAGATCATTTCATTAGGGAAAACCTGGATACAAAACTCCTGTCGGGGAACCAACAGAGGGACCCCGCAAGGAGGAGTATTGTCTCCACTAATTTGGAACCTAGCGGTGAATGAAATCCTGCTAGATCTAGAACGTAGTGGCTGCAAGGTCGTGGCATATGCGGACGACGTGGCAATCGCAGTGAGTGGCAAATTCGTAAACGTCCTCAGAGACATCCTGCAGGTGGCTCTGAACAAGTTGGCTAGATGGGCCAGAAGCAGCGGTTTGGGCGTTAACCCCAACAAGACAGAATTGGTTCTCTTTACTAGGATGAATAATGTCCCACATGTGGACCCTCCACCTCGGATAAATGGAACAGATCTAGTCTTTTCTGAAAGTGCAAAATTTTTAGGAATAATTCTAGATAGGAAAATGTTATTCAGACTTAACGGATTGGAACGTGTAAGGAAGGCCAACGTCGCCTTATATTCCTGCAAAAAGGCTGTAGGGTCGCGGTGGGGACTCTCTCCTAAAATCGTCCACTGGATATATATAGCAGTAGTTCGTCCAATACTGTTATACGGTATTGTGGTATGGTGGACGGCAACTGACAAACTAACCATTACCAACCTACTAACAAAGGTTCAGAGAACTGCCTGCCTGAGCATAAGCGGAGCCTTAAGGACCGATTAATATTGTGGCGGGAGAAGTTGCAACCAAAGCGGCAATAAGATTAAACTGCCTATCAATGTGGAGGTACAAGAACTATGGTCACATGATGATATCAAAGTGTAGTGCTATGGTAAACGACCGAGTGGACTATATACCAACTGTGTACACCTTCCCGAGAAATTACATCACTATGATTCCCGCCAGAGATGAAAGGGTCGGCAGAATACCTGGTAATAGAAACCATCTCCACTTTTACACGGATGGTTCGAAGCTTGATGAAAAGGTTGGCTTCGGAGTACACTGTGCAGAACTTAGTTTGGATATAGCTCACAGATACCTGCAGTGTCTATCAAGCCAAAATAATGGCAATATGGGAAGTAGCCAAGTGACTGAGTCGCAACATAGTAACCAACACTGGCGTTGTCATTTACTCGGACAGCCAGGCTGCCATCAATTATCTGGAGGCAACATCCCTAAATTCACAAACAGCCCTCGACTGCCGCAGATCTCTTAATGAGATGGCTGAGCAGTTTAATATACACCTCATATGGGTGCCTGGGCATAGGGATATCCCGGGGAACTGCCAAGCCGATGAACTTGCTAGGAAAGGGACGACATTACAAATTCTCGAAGAATTTGCATATATTGGTGCGCCACTATCCACGTGCAAGCTTTGGCTTAGGCAAGAGGCAATCAGGCAGTCCAACGAGAGATGGACAGAAATCGGCACCTGCAGGGTAGCTAGACAAATCTGGCCAAGGTATGACCTGAGAAGGTCAAAATATCTCCTCGCACTAGAGAGGAAACGATTGTCTACGTTAGTACAGGTTCTGACGGGACACTGCTTGATCGGCGAACACGCCAAAAGATTGGGTATTGACTCCAATGACTTCTGACGAAGCTGTGGAGATGAGGAAGAAGTGGAGAGCATTGAGCACTTGCTTTGCGACTGTCCCGCTTTGAGTAAACGACGACTGGACATACTGGGGTCGGCCTTTTTAGGCAGCCTAACAGATCTTTCCAGTACTGATATTCGTACTATCGATAAATTTATATATCAAACAGGTTGGTTTCGATGAGGGGCATTTCAGCCCGTGGTAACACTAGGGACCTAAACTGGTCTATGTGAGCTTGTAAAAAAATACGGCTGCCACCCTAACCTAAACCTAAACCTAGCTACAACAATAAAATTCAACATTAATCTTTCTACACTTGATGCAGCACCATTGAAGACCATCGTTTTCACCATATAAAGTATGATCTATCCTAGCAGTCACGGCAGCACACTTGGCATGCCATAAGTTAGTGCATAGCAAGCACTCAATTAGTGTTTCCTTGTCGAAAGTAATTCTAAAATTTACCGATTTGCATGCCATTTTTAATTTAGGTAAAAATACACCAAAACAGACAAATAACACCAAACAATAAATAAAATCAAATAGAAACGCTCTACTATTTTAAAATGAGGGGCAAAAATATATCCCCACAAACAGACAAAATACAATACACTGGCAACTCTGTTCATATTTCAAACAAACAGAAGCACGTATTGTACTGCACTTCATATCCTTCCCAGTCCTTGGGATCCCCTGAATTTTTTGCCATATTAAATAGTCTCCTCACGGTTGACCTCAAATTCCACAGTTCCTTTGTCCCCCATTTCGTGTGCTGCCTCTTGCTTGTATAAGTCATCGGACAAGTTAGTTCAAAACTTTCTATCACAATATCTGTTACCTCATCCACAGTTTCATTTACATCACTGATCGTACAACAACTCCTTGATATGGAGGAAATTTTGGATTCCATATTAGCATTGATGAATCCCATTTAGTCCTCCAAGGATTCCTATAGGGATTTGTTTTGCCCTTCTCAAAGCTCAGTTCGAAAGATATTCTGCTGTGGTCTGAAAAGGAACAGTCCTTGGACACCCTCCATTCCCTTACAAAATCATTTCTACTGTTCGCCAATGTTTCATCTATAACTTCTTCCCTAACTATTTCCTGAACGTAGGTGTGTTTCCCAAATTACAGATTCTAAGATGGTTAGTAGCTACGTATGTAAACAGTGACTCACCTCTACCATTTATATCGCTGCTCCCCCATTGTGAATGATGCGCGTTTGCATAACAGCCGAGCACCAAGTACTTCTTGCGCCCTCGACTAGCTTCCGCACCTCCTCATTTGGGGGATCCCGTGCTTCAAACGGGCGACAATATAAGATTTGTCCAACCTCTGGCCTCCCCATTTATGACCGTTAAGTCGCCTCCGCTGAAAGATTGAGAAAGTGTGAAATTATGCTTGTTGTTCGTAGATGGCGTGGACAAGGTGTACCCCTTAGCTGCTAGTCCACGAATCTTCCCTCATTGCTGATCCAAGGCTCCTGAAGTAGTGCTACATCTGTTTGAGAGGAGTTGAGGAACGTTGTTAAATCAGCCGAGGCTGCTTCGCTGTGGTGCAGTTTTATCTTCCTAACTATTTCCTGAACGTAAGTGTGTTTCCCAAATTACAGATTCTAAGATGGTTAGTAGCTACGTATCTAAATCGTTGCTGATCATTCGCAGTGAACGGACGTGTTTATCACATAGCGGATAGTTACCAGTACCTATTACGCAATAGCAAAAATCTGTACAAAGTCTGTAAGGCCTACATCGTAGTACCTATTACGGTCTAATACAGACAAAATTAAAATAAATTCTCTTGACGGGGATGCCTTCGTGTTCCGATGGAACGCGGTTCCCCAATCGTCCGACTGTCCGTCCGTTGGTCTTGGCCAAAGCCGACCACACCAAAAATGGTGAAAATCTCCCCCAAGTACTCACAACAGGTGGTGCGGTGAGGGGAAAACGTCATGTCCGACCGTCAAAACGGAAGCACAATGAGCATCGTGTAGCGCTCAGAGTTTTGACGAAGTTGGAGGCTGTTGAGGTTTCGGCTCTTACCGAAAAACAAAAAGAGTCACTTACCTGGGCTAAAGGCGTCATAGATGCTTCTAAGGCCAATGAGTCGGCTGAAAGAGCCACAAATTCAGCTGTGTTAACGGCTAATAAAGTACGAAATAACGAATCAGATCACCTGATGAACCCCTGCCTTCGAAAAAGGCAAGAGGCCCTAATGTCACCATCAACAGGACACTCACCAAGCCCTTCAATGAAATGGCGAAGGAGAGTCTAGTGATGGCTGTTATAGACAGAAGTAGTGAGGATGGATCCATCCTCAAGGACAAATGGAGTCATGTACAATCAGCCATTATGGCTCATTACCTCGATGTCCGTAGAGAAATGCCGGGCAAACCACCAATCTGCAACGATGCAGGATGGCATCAGGGGAGAGTAAAGCTCTTATATTTCGGTGATGCCAGATCAGTAGACCTTTATAAGGCTGCTCTGAGTCGAGCGGGTGAGGTGTGGCCGGGTGCCCAGTTGGATGTTGTCGAAAAAACAACATCCCTAGTCACCCTAGAGCCATCACCTGGGTTACAGAAGAGCCCTCCAACCCGGCTGACATCTTAGAAATAATAAAAGATTCCAATCCTGGTCTGCCGGCCCATAATTGGAGAATCAGCAAGGTGGGTGAGGCGGATGGTAAAAAGCGGCAGGTCAATCTTATCCTAAACGCTGAATCCACCTCCCATATACAAAGTGCGAGTGCAACCCTACAATATGGCTTCGAGACTATAGTCTTGAAGATATACAAGCAGGATATAGCTCCCACTGCAGAAGGTGAGTCGTCCACCTGAGCTAACGGCTATGAAAAAGACCTGCAACAAGCTATTCAATAAGGCTAAATCTACTGGGGTCGCTAATGATTGGGATGCCTAAAAAGAGCAACTCAAGATCTATAAGAAGGAGCTTAGAAAGGCGCAAAGGCGCTCTTGGTATACCTTCTGTGGTGAAGTGGAAAAGGTATCCGACGCCGCTAGGCTGAGGAAGATATTATCTGCTTCACCCTGTACAGTGGGATATTTACAGGATGAGGCAAATAACTGGACCAAAAACAGCGAGCAGTCGCTCAATGTACTGCTCGACACACATTTCCCGGGGAACTCTGTAACAGAACCCGAGGATCAGCAGGACCAACAAGAGTGCGAGTGGACTGCGAGCGTCGCTAGCTTCTTGACTGAGAGATCCAGAATAAGCTGGGCTATTAACAGCTTTGAGCCCTTCAAGTCACCTGGACCAGATGGCATCACTCCAGCAGAAATGCAGAAAATGTTAAAGTACATTATCCCCTGGCTGGAGAAAATTTATGTAGGCTGTATCAGGCTTTCATACATCCCGAATCGATGGAGGGATACCAAAGTGGTATTCATACCAAAAGCGGGGAAGATATCACACACTAGGCCAAAAGACTTCAGACCAATTAGCCTATCCTCGTTCCTATTGAAAGGTCTGGAAAGACTTTTAGATCATTTCATTAGGGAAACCCTGGATACAAAACTCCTGTCGGGGAACCAACATGCTTACAACAAGGGCAAGTCTACTGAATCAGCCCTGCACGAACTTGTGAGTACTATCGAATCGTCCCTGCATTTCAAGGAATTCACCATGGTGGCATTTCTTGACATAGAAGGGGCTTTGAACAACATTCACTCCGATGCGGTAATTGCGACACTCTCACATCTAAAAGTTAACACTAGTTTGATTAGACTAATTCAAAGTCTGCTCACCAGAAGACGCATAACAGCATGTCTAGGGTCCACAACTCTAACAAGGTATGTAAACAGAGGGACCCCGCAAGGAGGAGTACTGTCTCCACTAATTTGGAACCTAGCGGTGAATGAAATCCTGCGGACGACGTGGCAATCGCAGTGAGTGGCAAATTCGTAAACGTCCTCAGAGACATCCTACAGGTGGCTCTGAACAAGTTGGCAAGATGGGCCAGAAGCAGCGGTTTGGGCGTTAACCCCAACAAGACAGAATAGGTTCTACTAACAAAGGTTCAGAGAACTGCCTGCCTGAGCCTAAGCGGAGCCTTAAGGACTACAGCGACCGAGTCTCTACAAGCCCTACTCCATATACTGCCGATTAATATTGTGGCGAGAGAATTTGCAACCAAAGCGGCAATAAGATTAAACTGCCTATCAATGTGGAGGTACAAGAACTATGGTCACATGAGGATATCAAAGTGTAGTGCTATGGTAACCCACCGAGTGGACTATATACCAACAGTGTACACCTTCGAGAGAAATTACATCACTATGATTCCCGCCAGAGATGAATGGGTCGGCAGAATACCAGGTAATATAAACCATCTCCACTTTTACACGGATGGTTCGAAGCTTGATGAAAAGGTTGGCTTCGGAGTACACTGTGAAGAACTTAGTCTGGATATAGCTCACAGACTACCAGATACCTGCAGTGTCTATCAAGCCGAAATAATGGCAATATGGGAAGTCGCCAAGTGGCTGAGTCGCAACATAGTAACCAACAATGGCGTTGTCATTTACTCGGACAGCCAGGCTGCCATCAATTCTCTGGAGGCGACATCCCTAAATTCACAAACAGCCCTCGACTGCCGCAGATCTATTAACGAGATGGCTGAGCAGTTTAATATACACCTTATATGGGTGCCTTGGCATAGGGATATCCCAGGGAACTGCAAAGCCGATGAACTTGCTAGGAAAGGGACGACATTACAAATTCTCGAAGAATTTGTATATATTGGTGCGCCACTATCCACGTGCAAGAGGCAATCAGGCAGTCCAACGATAGATGGACAGAAATCGGCACCTGCAGGGTAGCTAGACAAATCTGGCCAAGGTATGACCTGAGAAGGTCAAAATATCTCCTCGCACTAGAGAGGAAACGATTGTCTACGTTAGTACAGGTTCTGACGGGACACTGCTTGATCGGCGAACACGCCAAAAGATTGGGTATTGAGTCCAATGACTTCTGCCGAAGCTGTGGAGATGAGGAAGAAGTGGAGAGCATTGAGCACTTGCTTTGCGACTGTCCCGCTTTGAGTAAACGACGACTGGATATACTGGGGTCGGCCTTTTTAGGCAGCCTAACAGATCTTTCCAGTACTGATATTCGTACTATCGATAAATTTATATATCAAACAGGTTGGTTTCGATGAGGGGCATTTCAGCCCGTGGTAACACTAGGGACCTAAACTGGTCTATGTGAGCTTGTAAAAAAATACGGCTGCCACCCTAACCTAAACCTAAACCTAAAACGTATCTAAAAACCGAGCCAGAAAAATACTACCCTCAAAGCGTTGTGAAAGCACTGTGCACCGTCATCACACGGTGGAATAAAGCGTTGTAAAAGCGTCAAAATGATAACACCGATATACGTTGTGACGGCGGTATTTTACAACGCTGTTGAAACACTGTAAAAACAAAATTCATGACGCTTTTCGGATGGTTTGAAGGTAAGGTTCCCAAAAAAAAGTTTATTTAGACATCAATGAATTAAATGAAATATATTATTTTAAGATATTCATTTAAATGCATTCATAATGTTAAATTTTTCCTGCAACACGCCAGCTTTTTCATTCTTTAGATGTAGTAAAGGTAGCACTGGGTTTTCGCATGCCAAAGATGCACTGTAAAAGCGTTTGATAACAAAATCGTATTTTTTGATGAAATTCTTATGTGCAGAATTACTTCCCATTTTATTTAAAAAAATCGTTTTCATTTCGGAATTAAGCCTGATTTGTCTGCAGAAAAAGATGTTCCACATTAATTTCATAGAAAATCGTTTAATTTATTATACTTAAATAATTTGAAAGCCACACAATTCAAATGATTTATTGTACGCTGGGGATGTTACTTTGAAAATTTTATTAAGATAGATTTTTTGCTTTTATACAAAGTACACTAAAAACCTAGCTGTTTCGACTTAGCATGTTTTCGAATGGAGGTAATTACGATTTTGTTATCAAAATTTAGAACTATTCTTTTTGTTAAAGTGGAAATTGTATTTTCTTTAAAATACTGCCGGATTCGCTTTTACAGTGCATCTTTGACATGCGAAAACCCAGTGCTACCTTTACTACATCCAATCACCGCTGGTCGCAATGGAAGTACCGCTGAGTCTGTCAGATCCAATTTCGCCCCCGGCCAGAGTTTGCCAAAACTGTCAATCCTGCCACGCAAGAACTCTGCTGAGTTTTTGTTGCCACAATTGATAATTTTTACTCCTCCGGAGTAGTCTGAGCCTTTGAAAATTACGTTATCCCTGGCACCCTTATACAAAGCTATTTCTTCTATGAACCTACTTTCAACCAGCCGCCATCTATCTAGACTGATCTTCCCATCGGGATCAGATCGATCAATGACCGCAACATGAGAATGTTCCGCTAGGCTCACGGATTTCTTCACCTTCTTACTAGTGTTAGAAGCGGGTACGTCCCCAGACCTAGCTCTTGCTTAACCATTTCCTTACGGTTACTGCAGCAGGATGTGGAACCTGCCGCAGGTATTAAAAAAGAATCCAGTTTTGGTCCCACGAGTATGCAGTTAAAGACAGACCATCCACGCAGTGACGGCATACGTGGACTAGGTGAATGTGGTTTATATAACCAGCCCGTGCCTTGACGCTTGGATGGATGCTGTTTTCGATTAGTCCTGTTTAGGCACTAACTAACCATGCAGATCTTCAGCACTTTTACCAATCACATGATTTTACAAGTGCATTACAACGACCCAAGGTTTTTAAGGAAAAAATATAATACGTTTCAAAAAGGGGAAACTTTTAAACCTTTAACCCCCAATTTCAAAACCTCCGGTTACAGCTAACTCACAGTTAAAAAATTAAAATTTCATACAATCTGACAGCTATAACTGTAGGTTAGCTCTAAGTCTAGGATAACCGGAGATAGTGGAATTGGCCATAAATGTGTTTTATACAAATTACTCACATTTCTTCATGGTAATGTATTCCGAATGTAAGACTAACATTTTTATTTAAAAATATATAAAACAGATATAAAAAGAAAACAAAAAACAGAAAAGAAAAATAGATTTAGATTTAGATTTATTTATTTGTTATACCAGGCACAACAAGATTATATCTTATAAGTGTTAGTGCTGGTTTCACGAATGTATAGGTAACAGGTTTGATAATTCTTATAACTATTTTTACTAAAAGAAATAACATTACATTTATTTAAATAGATTAAATAGCTCATTTTTAAATGTATTTGCATTGCTTATGCATTGTATGTTGTGCGGGAGGTTGTTCCAGAGACGTATACGGGGTATAAAGAAGTTTCTTTCAGATACTACAGAATCATATCTCGGTAGAATTAGTTTCATTCCTCTATTTGAACGAGCAAATGTTATGCGACTAAACAGATATTCAGGCTCCTTTGTATATACGATCTTGTGTAGAAGAATCAAACATTTGACACTTAACAGATTATTAAAGGATATATTGAAAATTTTATTCGAGAATTCTGATATATGTTCAGACCGTTTTTTGTTAAAAATGTATCTGGCTATATCATTATAGGCTACATTTAATTTTCTTTTATCTTCAGCAGAACAGTTTGCAAAGACTTCGCATCCGTACAGAAGAGTAGGTATCAGATACGATTTTGCTAACAGCATTTTTATCTGGAACGGTGTAGAATGTCGGACTGCCCATAGATTTCTTAACATACTATGAACCTTACCGACAGAGCAGTTTATATGGTTTGTCCAAGTAAGTGCAGAATTAAACATTAGACCTAAATTACATGCAGTAACCACACTGTCTATAATAGCGTTTCCAATTTTCACAGTATGGGGCTCAATGATGGCTGTTGCTCTTTTTTGTATTGTTATTAATTTTGTTTTAGAGGGATTAAGACATAATTCATTTATTTGGGCCCAGTTATATATCAGATTCAGGTCTCTGTTAATATTCCATACGCAGTATTCAAGGTCATTTCGTTTGCTACACGTGTAATGCTGCACGTTATCTGCATACATTTGAATTTGGCAAGTTACAGGTACATCAGGCAGATCATTTATATATATGGAAAACAGTAAGGGTCCAAGGATTGATCCTTGTGGAACGCCCTTTGATACTTCTAATATATCGGATCTTTTTTTATTAGCTACAACTAACTGTGAGCGTACAGAGAGATATGATGAAATTAAATTGCAGGCAGTATTTGAAAAGTGGAATAATTTTTGCAGTTTTAGTTCAAAAATTCGGTGATTTACAGTATCGAATGCTTTGCTGTGATCCAGAAGAATTAGGAAGGAGACACTTTTGTCCTCCAGATGCTGACGAATACTTTCAACGACATCGATCAGAACTGTTGTGCAGCTTCGTTTCCTCCGAAAACCAGATTGTCTGTCCGATAATAGCTTATGCATGTACAGATAGTCGCTAATTTGGTCGACCATTATGCGTTCCAGTGCTTTCGATATGTACGACAGAATGGCAATGGGACGATACTCTTTGTTTTGTTTGGGCACAGGGATAACTTTTGCTAGTTTCCATTCTCTAGGAAAAACTGACTTAGTCAGTATGTTATTGAACAAGTACGTCAGATATGGCAACAATTTCTGTATTATCATTTTGAGAAATCTAGGACATATTTCATCAGTTCCAGCAGCATTTGATTTTATGATAAGAAAGCTATGAAGAACTTCTGCTTCATTTACTCCGCGGAATGAAAACCCATTTTCTACAGGGACAGAACACAGATTTTCATAGACATGTACAGAGGGTTGTATGGTAGTAAATTGGACGAAGCTCTCATTTAATTTGTCTATATCAGATTTGGTGAGTTTAGATTCTTTGTTTTTATCTCCAATACCTATTTTGCGAATCTCTTTCCACCTCATTCTACTGTCAACAGCATTCTTAAACTTTTCACGATAGTGTGAAAATTTTGCAGCATTAATTGCATTTGTAACAGTTCTTCTAGCAGATCTAAAACACTCATGAAGTTCTGGAGTTTTGAATCGCTTCCAACGCTTGTACGCAAGATTTCGTTCATCAATTAGACATTTAATATGAGTCTTAAACCAAGGGGGCTGTTTGCTTCTAATGATGATTGTTTTTTCTGGGACACAGTTATTGAATAAGTAGTTTATTCGATTTTGGATAAATTGTAGTTGATCATCAACTGATTCTAAACAATATAATTGCTCCCATGATGTTTCTTCAAGTAATTGCTTTAACAACATAAAATTTGTATTCTTGAAATCACGATATGTTATACTATGTTCACCTGAATCTATGCTGGAATCGTATGTTATGTAAATGAGATCATGTTTAGAGAACCCTGAGGCAGAAAGCTGATCATACAGTAAGATTTTTGATTTGCGACTCACAAAGAAAATGTCAAGCAAGCTTGAAGAGGTATTGGTAAAGTGTGTAGGAACAGTGATGTTCGATGGGAATAGACCGACGGTTTCCATTTCGATTGAAAGACTACAATCCTTTAAAAGGTTGCAATTAAAATCACCAGCTATGATAATATCTGTGAATTCGAGGGAGAGTATTCTGATGTTATTTATAAGGGAATCAAAGTTAGTGTTGTTGTTTGGTCTATAGACACATCCAAGTAAGATTGGATTTCTATTTGTTTTTATTTCAACGATAATGTATTCGATAGGATTCCCTATGTCAGACTTGGCTTTTATTGTAAAAGGTATGCCTGTTTTTAGATAAATAACAACGCCACCGCCGTGAGAGTGCCGATCAGCTCGAAGAATATTATATTCCGGAATAGAGTAAATATTGTCACTAATGTTAGGTATGAACCATGACTCAGATACACAAACTATGTCAACTCCAGCATTTATAAAGGTGTAACGAAGTTTATCCATTTTATTGTTTAAGCTTTGGGCGTTAATGTGTGCAATTACAAGCTTTACAAGACTTGCAGGGTGTAAATGAATTTGAAATAACATAAAGAGAAAACAATTTTGTGTATGTTAAGAATAAAAATTGCAGGCTAGTTAGTGTTACAGATAGGAAATTGGTATACGAGTAAATATATGTTGTCCTCACATGAACTGAGTATTTACTCGCCAGGATCCCGAAAAAGCTGAGTGAGCTGGCTGATGTCTTCAATTTTATTTGGAGAATCAGATTTGGTACACTTTACGTAAACTAGACCACGGCTAGTGAATACAGATTCCAAATGTTGTTGCTTCTTTAACTTCAACGCATTTTTCAGGATTTTATAGTTATGATTTGTGAGGTTTTCATTTATGTAAAATGGTTTATCAGAGTCAAACCCAGCATGTTTCAGTGTTAGGTCAGATTTATTTGATTTACGGAACATTGCAACATTTTTTAGGACAAAGTTTTTGTCGTACGGTGAAGTCAGATTTGCCAATATAGTTGGATCATTGGTACCTCCATTTAACCGATTGCTGTTAATCCGGTAGATGGATTTAACTGTAGGAGTAGTGATGTTAAGAGTATCGCAAATATTGTCAAATATTTGGAATAAATCTTCTCCATTTATTAAAGGCACTCCACTTATACGAAGATCACATGCAACCTGTAAATTATCATATTTACGTTGATTTGCCTTAATATCTAATATATCAGATTTTATTTGTTGAACTTGATCAATATCGTCCTTAAAAGCTTCAATTTTGTCAGCGAGTGTTTCAACTTTGTCAACTCTTTCTGTGAGACTCGCTATTTTGTCATGGAGTTTGTGCATGTCTCTTTTAATGTCTCGTATACTGTTGTCTATTACAGTTAAGAGACGCGATTCACTCTCTGTTATAAGAGATTTAATTTGCCCCAACTGTTTTTCAAACCGCTTGTCCATGAGCTGCATTATGCGGATTGGAGAGTCGTAGCCTAAGAGTCGCGGAGTTTTGTTTACATTCCCTTCGCTCGTGGTTATTCCATCTCTCATACGTTTTGGCGCCAAGAGCAAATTCTCTCCTGGAGATTTATTAGTATTGGTTGCAGTAGTTGTGATGGGAGCTTCAGCCATAATGAGAAAGAAATAGAGGTGCTTGTTCTTCTTTTTTTGTTTGGTATTATTTATTTTCTTCACTGTTTCACGGCCGCAAATTGTATTTTAATTTTGATTTTTGTTTATCTTCTTTGATATATTAAAATGATAATATAGTATGCAGATACAGAATGCAGAGTGGAATGAGTTAGTGAGATTTTTTTAGTGATTTAGGGATTCAAAACAATTTAAAATATTTTTAGACCGGCTTAAATTACACGTCTGTTCGTATCAACGTTTCGTAGCCGTTTATTATATAGGGTGACCCAAGTAGAGATACTTTTTTCAATAGCCTTTTTTGACAGATCACGTGTGAGTCGTGTCATGCTGTCATGATATTTTTGTTAAGTATTGTTTGGCATTTCATCATGGATAGTCTTACGCCTGAACTAAATCTCTTTTGTTTTGTGTTCTGTTTTTGAGCAACATTCAAAATATATATTATTACATGATTGTTGTGCCCATTCATATAATTTAAAAAGAGTCTGCCCTTTAAATTTGGGGGAGCAGCATATCCCGATGCGTTATTGGTTATCTTTGAAAGAAGACATTGATATAATGACGTCGTACGAGCAAATTTGTTTTCGGCAGGTATCACATAAGGTCAGAATTTAGTATTCCACTTTAGAGTCACTTTTCTTAATTTTTTAGAACAGTTCCTATTATTGAAAGGATTGCAGCACGATTTTCTTGATTGTTTTATTTTTTCACTTAGTTTACCCAGCTTAAGCTTTTTAGGACAATATTGAAATGACTTCAATGGTCGATTTCTCAAATATTGAAAAGTGGGCTTAAGCTATCACTTCCAGGTGTAATTCCACTCCCCTCAAAAAAAAAAAATCAAATGGAATATATATATATATATATATATATACATATATATTTCAAATGAGATATATATATACACATATATATTAGGGCGGGTAAATTTTTTTCGTGTCAAAAATCGTAAAAATTTTTTCGTGTCAATAGGTAAAAAATGGATTTCTAGCCCCCGTATTTTTTAAAATAGATCTTTTTCAATTATATTCAAGAATGTTTTTTTTTACAAAATATTTGTAAGTGGGGGTTTTTGGGCCGAGGAATCCATTTTTGAGATTTATTTTTACTTTTGAGTGCAGCAAGAAGGCGTTTTAATAAATTTTTGGGATTTTATCGCCTTTGTGGGTAATTTTGCGGTTGAATTGCACAGTGCGACAGTCGAAAAACTGTGATACTATTTTTCTTGTAGGTCTCGGGGAGTAAAACAACGCTTGTTCCTTGAAATTTGCCGGACAACCCCAAAATCCGGTTTTACGGGTAAAAAACCGATGGCTTTCGCACTTTATTAACCGGCTTTCAGTCTCTTAGCGGATTTGAAAAGAAGAAACTTATACCTTTCGAACGATATATATGCTGTTCCTTTTTTGACATTTTCTAGTTTAGACAATGTTTTTACCAATTTTTTTGTGAAATAATTTACATATAAGTAGACCTCGGATTTTTGCATATCTTTTAATTTCCATCTGATTTGAACCAAAATTTGTATTTATACGTTTCATCACTCAAATTTAAATAATTTGAGCATATCAAAATTATGCAAAAAAATGTTAAATATGCAAACTTTTTTGGGCGATATATGAATCAAAAATGTTAAATATCAGAAGGATAGTCAATACTATTTAAAAAATCGTGCCACTAAAATGAAAAATTGGTGATTTCTAAAATCAACCAAAAGAATTGCCTAAATATATGAAAAGTATGGGGTAATTCCAAATGAAACCGACCCAATCTGAATGTTTACATATGTAATTTAGATTTGGATGCAATTTTGCACGCGTATATTAAAAGACAATGCAAAATTAAAGCCTTTTACCATTTGACCGATTTTATAGTGGTTTAGATTTGATAGGTTTAGTTGTTTATCTAAAATTTTTTTTTACAAATTTAGCTATTTTGAAGTCGACATAACTTTTGAACGGAATATCAGATTTGAATGATATAAGTACTGTTTAGGTTGGGGTGGGTGTTTTTAGATATGATTGACTTAGTTTTTAATTTGTTTAAATTAAATTATTTTTGCTGTAAGTCCAATTTGATTACCCTTTTTTCTTTTTTGCCTTTGTTAATAAAAAGAGTTTCGTTTTTTAATTTTAGATTTAATTAACTTTATTTCAATTCGCTGTTTGTTTGATTTTGATTTGTTTTTAATTTATGGTTTCTACATTAACATTTTATTTGTACAATTGTTTGTTTTTGCAATGACGCGGTTTCAAAGACGACTAAAAAGTTATGACTCTGCTTCTCTGTGGTGAAGCAGAAATCCAGACTTTTGAAACGGGAACAGCAACACACACTGTGTTGCCTGTACAACGATCATAGGAAAACGAGTGTTGTTGTAGTTATCCTCTATTCTTTCGATGGCATGGTCTCAGCTTTGCTAAAGCAGAGATGCATGCAAACCAAAGAAGGAAAGATTTGAAGGTCAGTTATGTACATGGGTCGTTCCATATGTTAGTTTTACATTAGGTCTTAAGTGCTAGATGTTTGATAAAAATGTAGAATGGTTTAAGGTCGTTGAACATTAAACATACCGGCCCCTCGGTGATGAATTGCAATGTGTCTTGGGTTGGACCGATGAATATGTGTCCGATGGCGGTATGAAGCTCTAGTTGTCGATCGTTTTGTGGATATGGATTGTTTCTCAATCTTCTCGTAGCGTTGTGGTAGGTCGATGGTGGAGTTTGTATGCGTTTCTCTAGACCATTTGAAGTCGTCCTTTGGTACAGAACTTGGTAGATTTCCATTGTCGTTTGGGGGTACATCTGTGGATAAAGATAAGTTTAAGTGCTTGTTCGGAAATTTATTAATGAAAGGTTTTGTATAGTAGGTCAACAAACTAGGATGTCTCTCGCTGTACGTTAGAGTCGGAGAGTTTGTAGGTCGTCCAATTTCTGTCATTATTCCATATGAATCTTTAAAACGATATAAGGTCGGAAGTGGTCTGCTGGTCCTTTGTGACAAAGATTTATTAGAAATTCCGGATTGGGTGGATAAGGTCGCAGCATATGCCTTCTCAGCTGATTCGCAAGGCTTATGTATTTCCGCCGGATATTCTGGGGTATATTCTATCCATCGTTGTATTGTTGTATCTTTTACCATGTCCAAGTTGCGATGATTGTTAATGGAGCACGCCATTCAAAGGGGTCAACAAATCGTGCGATGACTGGATGCACTCCTCTCTTGTTGTATGTCGGTTTTATACCAATATTTGAAAAATGATGGCAGATGATCGACAAGATTTTACTTTCAGGCAAAATTTTTGCTGACGATGATTGTTAATGGAGCACGCCAGTCAAAGGGGTCAACAAATCGTGCGATGACTGGATGCACTCCTCTCTTGTTGTATGTCAGTTTTATACCAATATTTGAAAAATGATGGCAGATGATCGACAAGATTTTACTTTCAGGCAAAATTTTTGCTGACGCAAGGGTTAATCAAATGTTGACGGTAAATGTTTGCGACTTCCGCATTATAAACGTGACTCCATTTTAAAGTCTGAGATCCTAGGTCTTGTTTAAGAAGAGGTATAGCGTACAAAATTTTGTTTTGACTTTTCTGCGATGAAGCGTTAAAAACACACTCAAAGAATTTTGTGAGTATCGTTAGCAAAAATGTTTGTTGTTTCAACAGTCTATGTCTGCTGAAAAGGGGAAAGCAGACTTCGTCTGTTATTTTATCAACACTATGATTGTTATTTTAGCACACAAATTTGCCTGCAACTATAGCAAACTAAAACAATCGTTTTAGCAAATAATTTTGCTATTATTTCATAGAAAAAAGCTGGAAGAACAATCTATTTGTGTTATTCTAACATAAGTCTTTTTCTTTTTTATTTTAATAAAAGAAATAAAAATTTTATATTTTCCTGATATGTGAGAAGAGTATATTGTAGGATTCCAACCTGAAGTTATTCAGCCCATGTATTGATAAGCGTTTCGAACTGTGAAATCTGTATGTACGCTTGATCTAAAAATATAAACGAAAAATAAATCATTTAGTAAAACTGAATAGCAATAGGAGTATCTACAAACAATACTTACCGATCACTGGCATTAACAATTATCTTTTTTTGTCCGAAGGATAAATATAAAGAACATAAATCGCACACGGTAATTGGTAAAGAACATTGGCTTCACCCACACGGTAATTGTACATGTCCAGAGCCATATCATTGGGCAAAATTATCTTATGCTTGGATTACATCGAAATTATATTCATATCTTATAATCATAATACATTTAATTTTCAATTTGTGTACGCTTACGTGTTGTGTCTTGATTAATTGATAACATGGTTCTTTATGTGCCTTTGTGTACGCTTGATCTAAAAATTTAAATCATTGAGTAAAATTAAATAGCAATAAGAGCATCTACACACAATACTTACCGGTCATGGCATTAACAACTGTCTTCTTTTTGTCCGAATGATAAATGTAAAGAGCATAAATCGTACGACATTTGGTTATATTTGATGAAAATTATCTAGTCGATGGATTACATCCCAATTAGACTAAATCATCCTGAGTTTTTTGGAGCCAAAAGGTTGCTTCGTGATGCTGATATTAGCCACCATCGTTGGAGCATATGGTGTAAAAAATCAATGTTGCCATTTCTGTTGATACAGGTGTAATCTCAAAAAAATTACTTAAGAGTTGTTGCAGATATTTTCGTTAGGGCCACACTTCTACTCGTAAGAGGTCTATGAGATTTGGTAAAGTAGACACGGAAGTAAATTGCTACTCCATCGCTATCAAAAGTTCTCTGTATGTTCAGCATATATTTGCTAGGAAATTTTAGTTCATCTTTTGTATTGTCGTATTTAAGTAGAGGGTTTTAATAGGACACTGCTTGCTGAGAATCGTGAAAACAACCAGAAATAAGTCATTCACAATCATAGTGAATTTAATTAGCAATTTGTGTACGCTTATCTGTTGCGACTTGATTAATTGATAACGTGGTTCTTTGTGTGCCACATCCCTTATGCATTTCATTATGAAATCGTAAACACCCATCCACCGTTCAGTATTTTCAGTCCTGTGCCTTCTATCATTTAAGGCATATACAATTTCGCCTTTCTTTCTATAGCCATTTGTAAGCGTGGTCGAAGCTGTCCCCCGGAATCGTTTTACTCATTAAAATCATTTGCGTTATCTTGTTTGATGGATGTGATCTCTTTGCCAAAAAGATTTCTTTTCTCCGCCAGCGGAATGCCTTTGTAATGCGAATTAACAAACACAACGAAAATTTCAATTTTATTCGACGTAAAATATTTTACTCTTTAAAGGGTGCTACTTAAATAGCCGACATCGGCGCACGATATCTCTCAAAGAGTGCTACTCTTGAATGCTAGTGAAAGCATATTACGTCTGTCAATATATTTTGATATGCGAAATAATCATTTAATATGCGATTTTGTCATCTGCACAAATATGAATAAATGTATAACTCATCACAAGCACATTTTAATGGAAAAAATTCGTTTCAGTGGTAAGGAATATAGATTAAACGCCGGTTCTTTTTTCCGTAATAAACTATGTCTATGTCGCCGCCTGTCGTAGCGAACGGACGTGTTATCGCAGAGCGGATAGTTTTTAACCTATTACGCAATACCTATTCACCTACCTACTACGCAACCAGGAGGTTTGTTGTTTATAAAGCGTAGGTTGAATTGGATGCATCGGTCTCTGGACAGAAATTTCTGAGCTCAGTCTGGAAGGCCTATACCGACGTACCTATTACGGGCTAATACTGGCTATGGGGGTGTCTCCCCCAACCAATTTATGATTAAACCAAAAAAGACGAAGGAGATTACGGCGCAGGGGAGAGAAAACCCAGTGCCGCCGACAAGCGTTGATTCACTCACGAGTCATGTGTCGTCGTTATCGAACAATCGTTAGCAAGCAACTTCTACGAGCTTTGGTGCCTTGGATCCCGTAGTCGAAAATGAAACAAGAGCACATCCAGCCGCAGGCAAAACAAATGATAAGACAGATGAAGCAGAACCCAGCCGGGGCTTTAAGCAACTCCAGCCTTTAAAAGCCAGTGGGGACTCTGACTCTGAATCATCAAATGAAAACAATATCACTATTGTTGCTAACTCAAAGAGACTGTCAGGGGCACAAATAAGGAAACTGAATAAGTTGAACCGACAGAACCTATTACGGGATGAACCTGACAATTCTACCTTCAATACAAACATGGAGGCCGCTAAAAGAGTCAGGTCTCCCGAAGAACATAGCGCTGTGAAAGTGACTAAGAAGAAAAAGGGCTCGCCGTCTTCCAGTAATTCGGATAAGCCTAACGTAACCACACAAAAGGAGGTCTCTAGTCTGGGTCCTTCGATTGTGGGCGGTAAAGTTGACCAAATAGCGCAGGTCAAGTCAAACAAATCATCCGTTAAGGATGAGGCTTTAACCAAAAAGACTCTACAGACACGGAAAAATCAATTGGTCATAAAGAAGGGTAAGAAGCCACCGTCTTATTCTAATATAGCTAAACAACATTTTCGAGACGACCTATGCTACGCCATAATTGATAGCAGTAGTGCATCTGGCAGAATCACCGAAGACCAAAAGAGTAACTCGAAGATTTGGTCTATACGAGGGTAGCGGAATACGCCCTCGAATCTAAGGATGAACCCCCAATCGAAGTAATGAGTTGCAAGTTTGAGAGGGGTGTTTTGATGCTAAGGCTGGCATCACAACGCTGCGCTGGTGTCCTCGTAAAACTTGTGGATAGCTTCTCCTCACCTTGGGACGGCGCAAAGCTAAAATTGGTAAGGAAAAGCGACAATCCTGAACTCATAAAAACGACCCTATATGTTAAGGGATGTCCCAGTAAGTTCTCATCAGAGTACATACTCGACATCATTGGCAAACAGAATTCAAAACTTTCCGTGAGAAAGTGGGAAGTCTTCTATAGGAAGGATGATACCGAGGGTACTCTCCTCGTGTTAGGCATATACCCAGAATCCAAGAACAATCTTGTCATGGCGAAGGGCATGGCGTACTTCTTGATCTGGACAGTTTTTTTCAAAATTGGAAAGGTCCCGATTGGCAGGACAGATGAATCGAGTCCAAATATGCTGTCTGAAGAGGCAAACACTGGTATTGAACGGATGGAGACAAGTGAGACACTGCCAAAAACTGATGTGGAAGTAGTCAATAACACCACCAGTTCACCAATAGTACCGCCACTTTTGCAGGAAGTTCCCAGCAAAGGTGGTGATCAAAATAAAAAGAGACACAAAACGATTCAAACCAATGAGGGAGTGACAAAAAATAACACCGCCTCCCAAAATTGTCGACTGGAAGATGGTGTAATAGGTAGTGAACGAAAGGAGGAGAACGACCCACTACCAAATAATGAAGGGGTGCCACCAGATAGGATAGACTCCCAAAAGAAACATTTACTGGAAGGACAATGATTGAGGTCAAGTAATGAGTTATTAGCTGGATGTGACGCCAACTCCCATCATATCGTTTGGGGTAGTACTAACACCAATAAAAGGGGACACGCCCTTATCGAATTTTTGAATACAAATGACCTCACAACTCTTAACATAGGAAACACTGCAACCTTTGTTCACAAAATTAGGGAAGAAGTATTAGATATAACGATATGTTCAGAAAATCTTATTGATGAGATTCATGAGTGGAGGGTTTCGGATGAACACTCCTATTCAGACCACCGTTATATAAGGTTTAAAATTGCACGGCCACCGCCAAACCCCATAAGTTTCCGTAATAAGGCTAAGACCGACTGGACAAAATTCGGAAATTTACTAAGAAATCGATTGGGGCAGCCTACACGCGATTATCTATGTGCAGACGACATTGATATCAATGTTAAGAAGATTACCGAGGCTCTTGTAAAAGCATTCGAAGATAGTTGCCCACTTCGAGAAAGGAAATCTGCCTTTGAGAAACCCTGGACAAATTCGCTCGATTGGCAAAGATGTCCGCAGACTTTACAACAGAGCTCGACGTAAAAAACAATCAGTATATTGGGACGACTACCACAGAAGACAATAAAATCGTTAGATCGGCGAAACGTAACTCCTGGAGGCTTTTCTGTGAACAGGTAGACAGCGTTAACAGCATGTCTAAAATGAAAAAGTTCCTCTCAAAAACTCATGTCCAAACCGAAACACTGGTGGATGAAACGGGTAAAAGGATGGAAACTATAGAGGATACCGTAAGGCTCTTAAAGAAAACTCATTTTCCGACTGGTAATGCTGGACCAACAGAGGAACAGTTACAGAATGAACATGTATTGCATCAAGTACCTATTACGGATATAACAGATGGTATGGTTAAAGAAGCGATAACAAGTTTCTCTCCCTTTAAGGCTGCGGGACCGGATGGAATATTTCCAGCACTTCTGCAGAATGAGGTGGATCTGGTATCAACTCATCTGGCTGGAGTGCTCACTGCATGCCTAACCCATTCGTATACCCCAAAAAACTGGCAGGAATCAAGGGTGGTCTTCATACCAAAGTCTGACAAGGCGAGTTATACGACCCCAAAGGCTTATCGACCCATTAGCCTTACTTCTTTCCTGTTAAAAACAAAAATAAAATAGCGGATGACAGGCTAAAATTCAAACAACACGCCTATGTCAAAGGAAGATCAGTGGAAACAGCTCTGCATGAGGTAGTGCACCACATAGAAGAGTCCTTCAGTAAAGAAATGTATACACTTGCTGTTTGCATAGACATTGAGGGCGCATTTAACAATGTACAGACCGATACACTTATCCAGTCCTTAGACGAGTTTCAGGTTGACCGGACGCTGAAAAACTGGATCAACAATATGCTAAGGAATAGGTGGATTATTGGTGGGTCATATGACGTAAAAATAAGAGACAAAGTAAATCGTGGTATACCTCAGGGGGGCATTTTATCGCCTCTTCTATGGGTTACGACGATACACAGTCTCCTAAAAGCCCTCACCAATGAAGGACTTAAACCAGTCTGTTATGCAGACGACGTTGTAATACTTCTAAGGGGCTTTCATCCAAATCTATTATGCAGAAGAGCTGAAGAGGCACTTAACATAGCATATAACTGGGCACAGCCAAGGGGATTAAATGTTAACCCAGACAAAACAGAAATATGTCTATTTACAAGGAAAACGAAGATCCCACGTTTTACCCCGCCTCGATTCCTGAATAAGACAATTGCTATAACTAAAAAGGTAAAATACTTGGGAGTAATCTTGGATCAGAAACTGTACTGGAAAGATCATCTTGAAGAAAGAGTTACAAAGGCACACAGATGTTGGTCGTTGTGCAGAAGAGCTATAGGTTTAAAATGGGGACTACGTCCAAATATGACTCACTGGCTTTACATGAGCGTGATTAGACCAATAATCACCTACGCCTGTGTAGTGTGGTGGACATCAATGGACAAGAAGTGCAACGTAATAAAGAAAGAGTTACAAAGGCACACAGATGTTGGTCGTTGTGCAGAAGAGCTATAGGTTTAAAATGGGGACTACGTCCAAATATGACTCACTGGCTTTACATGAGCGTGATTAGACCAATAATCGCCTACGCCTGTGTAGTGTGGTGGACATCAATGGACAAGAAGTGCAACGTATGTGCTGTCTAGGCATAAGCGGGGCATTTAGAACTACACCAACAAAAGCGTTGGAGACTATACTGCACATCCAACCAATAGACATCCGTATAAAGTATGAGGCAGCCCTCACAGCAAGACGTCTACAAGTGATGGGTGAATGGATAAATCGAGACCACAAGTCGTACCATCAGAAGATTTTAGAATATCTAGTTGGTCACATTCAAACGCCAGAAATCTCGGACCGCATTCCTGAAGTGCGGCTTACAGCTACCTGTGATACGTTTGTGCCAGACAGACGCTCCTGGGAAAATGGAACTTTGGCCCATGTGCCAGTGGGAACCAGCTGCTACACGGATGGGTCCAAGCGAGGAGGAAGGACGGGTCTGGGACTTTTTATTGATGAACCAGAAGTCGAACTTCACTTCCGCCTCCCTGACCATAACACGGTATTTCAAGCAGAAGTTCGAGCAATCACGGAGTGTGTGAACTGGCTCAGTAACACGACAAAGCCTAAATATGCCAACATCTTCACAGATAGCCAAATGGCGATTAAAGCAATAACATCGGAAAGGGTCAAATCCAGAACTGTGTTGGACTGTAAAAGAACGATAAATGATTACTCTGCCCATGGTCAATTGCGTATTTGCTGGGTACCAGGACACAACGGAGTGATTGGAAATGAACGGGCAAACAACTTGGCTTCAAAGGGCAGAGAACTTCGAGTAATAAACTTGGAAAATAGGAAACCTTTCGAAGCCACGAAAAATGAGTTGAAGCACTGGGCAGTGATGGCTCACAAAACTGTGTGAAATAGCGCAACAGTAGGAGCAACTGCAAAGACACTGTAGGGTGACCCAAATGAAAAGAAAACAAGAAGTCTTCTGAAACTAAACAATATCGATATTAGTAAGATGATGAGTGGTCTAACGGGTCCCTCAAGTTTACACGCACATCTTCATTTCTGTGCCACTGCCCGGCTTTCACACATGCAAGATCCCAACATTTCGGGTCCGACATATTACCAGACTTGACTCATCTCAGAGACTATGCCTGGAAGATACTGAGAAAATTCGTGTCTAGTACCGATTTTCTGTAACTCGTGAGGTATAAAAAGATCATAAATAAGGAGCGCACAACAGGCCGAACCACTGGCTTAAGTGTATGTCCATGGACATGAGACGTTTAAACGTCTCCTCTCTTCAACCTAACCTATGTCCCGATTCCAAGCAACCACAGCTTTTAAAAGCAAGTGGGAACTCAGACTGAGTCATCAAGTGATAACAATATTACTATTGTTGAAAATCGGAAAAGACTGTCAGGGGACAAAGAAGGAAACTGAATAAGATGAAGCGGCAGAAGATATTACAGGATGAATCTGACTCTTCTACATCTACTAAAAGAGTCAGATCTCCCGAAGAGCATAGCGATGCAATTAAGAAGAAAAAAAGGTCACCGACACCCAGCACTTCGGAGAAACCTATTCAATCTTCCAAAAAAGGAGTTTCTAGTCAGAATCCGTTAATGGTGGGAGGTGAAGTTGAACCTGTTCTTGAGAAGGTGAGCAAGTCCACAAAACAATCCATAAAGGGGGGGCCTCAAACAAAAAGACCCGTTCTAAAGGAAAAAGGGGCACACATCCAAACCAACTATGCAGAAGAGCTGAGGAGGCACTTAACATAGCATATAACTGGGCACAACCAAGGGGACTAAATGTCAACCCAGACAAAACAGAAATATGGTCATTTACAAGGAAAAGGAAGATTCATCCTTTTACCGTGCCTCGTTTCCTGGATAAGAATATTGCCATATCTAAAAAGATCAAATACTTGGGAGTAATCTTGGATCAGAAACTGTACTGGAAAGATCATATTGAAGAAAGAGTTACAAAGGCCCACAGATGTTGGTCGTTGTGCAGAAGAGCTATAGGTTCAAAATGGGGACTACGTCCAAATATGACACACTGGCTTTACATGAGCATGATTAGACCAATAATAACCTACGCCTCTGTAGTGTGGTGGACATCAATGGACAAAAAGTACAACGTAATACCTTTGCAAAAATTGCAACGTATGTGCTGTCTAGGCATAAGCGGAGCAATTAGAACCGCACCAACAAGAGCGTTGGAGACTATACTGCACATCCAACCAATAGATATCCGTATAAAGTATGAGGCAGCCCTCACAGCAAGACGTCTACAAGTGATGGGTGAATGGATAAATCGAGACCACAAGTCGTACCATCAGAAGATATTACAATCACTGGTCGGTCATATTCAAACAACGGAAATCTCCGACCGCATTCCTGAAGTGCAGCTGTAAGCCGTGTCGTTCGTGCCAGACAGACGCTCTTGGGAAAACGGAACACTAGCTCATGCGCCAGTGGGAACCAGCTGCTACACTGATGGGCCCAGGCTAGGAGGAAAGACCTGCCTGCCTGAGCATAAGCGGAGCCTTAGGGACTACAGCGACCGAGTCTCTACAAGCCCTACTCCATATACTGCCTATTAATATTGTGGCGAGAGAAGTTGCAACCAAAGCGGTAATAAGATTAAACTGCCTATCACTGTGGAGGTACAAGAACTATGGTCACATGAGGATATCAAAGTGTAGTGCTATGGTAACCGACCGAGTGGACTATATACCAACTGTGTACACCTTCGAGAGAAATTACATCACTATGATTCCCGCCAGAGACGAATGGGTCGGCAGAATACCAGGTAATAGAAACCATCTCCACTTTTACACGGATGGTTCGAAGCTTGATGAAAAGGTTGGCTTCGGAGTACACTGTGAAGAACTTAGTCTGGATATAGCTCACAGACTACCAGATAACTGCAGTGTCTATCAAGCCGAAATAATGGCAATATGGGAAGTCGCCAAGTGGCTGAGTCGCAACATAGTAACCAACACTGGCGTTGTCATTTACTCGGACAGCCAGGCTGCCATCAATTCTCTGGAGGCAACATCCCTAAATTCACAAACAGCCCTCGACTGCCGCAGATCTCTTAACGAGATGGCTGAGCAGTTTAATATACACCTCATATGGGTGCCTGGGCATAGGGATATCCCGGGGAACTGCAAAGCCGATGAACTTGCTAGGAAAGGGACGACATTACAAATATATTGGTGCGCCACTATCCACGTGCAAGCTTTGGCTTAGGCAAGAGGCAATCAGGCAGTCCAACGAAAGATGGACAGAAATCGGCACCTGCAGGGTAGCTAGACAAATCTGGCCAAGGTATGACCTGAGAAGGTCAAAATATCTTCTCGCACTAGAGAGGAAACGATTGTCTACGTTAGTACAGGTTCTGACGGGACACTGCTTGATCGGCGAACACGCCAAAAGATGGGGTATTGACTCCAATGACTTCTGCCGAAGCTGTGGAGATGAGGAAGAAGTGGAGAGCATTGAGCACTTGCTTTGCGACTGTCCCGCTTTGAGTAAACGACGACTGGACATACTGGGGTCGGCCTTTTTAGGCAGCCTAACAGATCTTTCTAGTACTGATATTCGTACTATCGATAAATTTATATATCAAACAGGTTGGTTTCGATGAGGGGCATTTCAGCCCGTGGTAACACTAGGGACCTAAACTGGTCTATGTGAGCTTGTAAAAAAAATACGGCTGCCACCCTAACCTAAACCTAAACCTAGGAGGAAAGACGGGTCTGGGACTTTTTATTGATGAACCAGAAGTCGAACTTTGCTTCCGCCTCCCAGACCATAACACAGTATTTCAAGTAGATGTTCGAGCCATCACGCAGTGTGTTAACAGGCTCAGTAATACCACAAAGCCTAAATATGCCAACATATTCACAGATAGCCAAATGGCGATCAAAGCAATAACATCGGAAAAGGTCAAATCCAGAACAGTGTTAGACTGTAAAAGAACGATAAATAATTACTCAGTCCATGGTCAACTACGTATTTTCTGGGTACCGGGACAAAACGGAGTGATTGGAAATGAACGAGCAAACAGCTTCTCATTTAGGGTGACCCAAATGAGAAGAAAACCAGATCGAGATTAGTAAGATGATAAGTGTTCTAACGGGACACTCAAGCTTACAGGCACATCTTCATCGCATAGGACTAGCAGAAAACGACGAGTGCAGGGCATGCAGGGAAAACATCGAAACGATGGAACATTTTCTGTGTCACTGCCCAGCTTTCACACATGCAAGAACCCGATATTTCGGTTCCGACATATTGCCAGACTTGACTCATCTCAGAGGATATGACTGGAAGATACTGAGAAAATACGTGTCTTGTACCGATTTTCTGTAATCCGTGGGGTATGAAAATCATAAATAAGGAGCGCACAACAGGTGGAACCACTGCCTTAAGTGTATGTCCATGGACATGAGACGTTTTAAATGTCTCCTCTATTCAACCTAACCTAACCTAAAGGAAAAAGCAAGTGGCTATAAAAAAGGTTAAGGAAGCACCATTTTATTTCCAAATAGCCAAAAAACATATCTAGGACGAACTAAACTATGCCATAATTGATGGCAGTACTGCGTCTGGCAGAATTCCCGAAGAGCAAGAGTATCTTCGAAGATTTATTCTACACAAAGGTATTGGACCACATTCTCGAATCTAATGATGGACCAGCAATCCAAGTAATGAGTTGCACGTTTGAGAGGGGCGTTTTGATGCTGAAACTGGCATCACAATGCTGTGTCGATGTCCTCGAAAAACTAGGGGAGAGCATTCCCTCACCTTGGGACGGCGCAAAGCTGAAACTGGTAAGGAAAAGCTCATAAAAACGTCTTTCTATGTCAGATGATGGGCAAGTAAGGTACCGTCAGAGCGCATACTCAGCGTCATTAGCAAACAAGATTCGAACTTAAAGTGGGGAAGTGGGAAGTCTTCCACAGGAAAAATGATCGCGATGGTTCTCTCCTGGTGGTAGGCATAGACCCGTATGCCAGGGATAGCCTTGTCAAGATAACAGGCATGGCATTTTTCGGGATTTGGAAAATCTTCTTTAAGATTGGAAAAACCCCCATTAGCATTACAGTTAAATCGAGCCCAAACACGAACGTACCGCCTGCAGTGGCTAACGAAAATAGTGAACAGAAAGAAGCGAGTGAGACAATTCCAAAAAGTAAGGTGGAAGTGGTCGATAACATCGCCAAATTGCCGATAACATCAATTAATTTTGCAGAGAGCTCCCAGCAAAGGTGGTGATAAGGATATGAAGAGGGGCACAAACACTCGAAACAAAGAGGGAGCGAAAAAAACAACGCCGCCTTCCAAGAAGTGGTCGACAACATTACCAAATTACCGATAATATCACCAATTTGGAGAATGTTCCCAGCAATAGTGGTGATAGGAATAGGTACATAAAGAATCAAAACAAAGAGGGAACTCCCAAAGGAAACTTTTACTGGAAAGACAATGATTGAGGTCATCCAGATAAACATCCACCGGAGCGAAGCGGCATCCATTGCTCTGATGGACATAATAAATAAAGGCAAGGTTAATGTTGCTTTGGTCCAGGAACCGTGGTCTACTAGTAACAAAGTTACTGGATTAAACCATATGAACTACAATCTTTTCTACGCTAACACAGGTACTCGTCCAAGGACTTGTATTCAGTGCCATAAAAACTTATGCTATCTTTTCTCTCCAGAGTTGTCAACATCGCAACTGTGCTGATACAAGGTAATGGAAGTATGTACCTGGCGTCAGTATACCTGCCATTCGATGCGCCGACATTGCCACCTACGTCGGAATTACAACGTCTGGTAAAGGAATCCAAAAATACAAGTAATGTGTTACTAGCTGGTTGTGATGCCAACTCACATCATATTGCTTGGGGTAGTACTAACACCAATAAAAGGGGACAAACCCTTATAGAATTTTTGAATACTAACGATCTCCTAACTCTCAACATAGGGAACAAGGCGGCCTTTGTTAACAAAATTAGGGAAGAAGTATTAGATATAACGATATGCTCAGAAAACCTGATCCATGAGATCCAGAAGGGGGGGGTTTCGGATGAACACTCCTATTCGGACCACCGTTATATGAGGTTTAAAATTGCACGGCCACCGCCTGACCCAATAAGTTTCCGTAATAGGGCTAAAACCGACTGGACCAAATTCGTCAATCTACTTAGAAATCGATTGGGCCAGCCTAAACACGATTATCCAAGTACAGAAGACATTGATATAAATGTGAGGAGGATTACGGAGGCTCTTGTAAAATATTCGAAGATAGTTGACCGCTTCGAGAAAGGAAATCTGCCTATGAGAAACCCTGGATGACAGGGCAAATTCGCTCGATTGGCAAGGATGTCCGCAGACTTTACAACAGAGCTCGACGTAAAAAGCTATCAGTATATTGGGATGACTACCACAGAAGAATACAATAAAATCATTAGACTGGCGAAACGTAACTCCTGGTGGCTTTACTGTGAACAGGTAGACAGCGTTAACAACATGTCTAAAATAAAAAAGTTCCTCTAAAAAACTCATATCCAAACCGAAATACTGGTGGATGAAACGGGTAAAAGGATGGAAACTATAGATGATACCGTAAGGCTTTTGATGAAAACTCATTTTCGGAGTGGTAATGCTGGACCAACAGAGGAACAGTTACAGACCGAAAATGTGATGCACCAAGTACCTATTACGGATGCTATGGTTAAAGAAGCAATAAAAAGCTACTCTCCTTTCAAGGCTGCGGGACCGGACGGAATATTTCCAGCGCTTCTTCAGAATGAGGTGGATCTGGTATCAACTCATCTGGTTGGAGTTTTCACTGCATGCCTAACTCATGCATATACCCCAAAAAATGGGCAGGAATCAAGTGTGGTCTTCATACCCAAGCCTGGCAAGGCGAGTTATACGATCCCAAAGGCTTATCGACCTATTAGCCTAATTTCTTTCCTGTTAAAAACAATGGAGCGAATAATTGACGACATGGTCAAAAGTAAGATAGCCGATGACAAGCTAAAATTCAAGCAACACGCATATGGGTAAAAATAAAACAAGTGTGTCAAGATTTTTTGGAAGGTCAAGATTTTTTTGAAATTTGTTAATAATCTGGTTGAGAATTTGAAAAAAAATAAAAAAAATTGAACCGTTTAGCAAAATTTTGATTTTTTTGCGAGATATGACCTATTACATTTTTCCGAGTGTGTTTAGAAAACTGCAATTTTCTCTGGAAATATTTAACGGATTCGAAATTTTTGCAGTTAGGTCCGAAACACTTCCTAAAATCTAAATATATCATGAACTTTAATTACCAACTGACCATATTCAAAATATTGCAAAATATTTTTTGCATATGCGAATGATTTCACTTAGAATGCGTCCTATTTTGACCTCCACCAGAATCAGAAAAAAACATTTTGGTAGATCGCGCTTTGTAAAAAGCTACAGCAAATTTACGGACACTACCTTTTAGAAAAGTGTAATGCTTTTATAGTGCGTACAGTCCAGTGGAAAACGGGGGTTATTGCCACACCCTTTTGGTACCCCTCACACAAATGTACCATTTTATACAAAAAGTTAAGAGCTTATAGCGTAAGAACCAATGCACGAAAATACAACAAAATTTTGCACAGTGTAGTAATTTTAAGACGCTCCTTCTGGTACCTCCCACACAAAATGGCCAAATCATACCAAAATTGAATAGATCAAACCTTTAAAATACCAGTGCACATAAACGCTTACAATTCGGAACAGTGCAATATATTTGAATTTTAATTTGTAGTATATTGTTAAATTAAACAAAATTTTTTAATTTGAAAAAAAGAGAAAATTTATTATTTATTTATTTATTTATATATGTGAATTACAATACAAATTAAATTTATATTATAATTATAAGGTCCAGGGAAAGGCCGGGTTACAAAGACCATATGGCTAAATTTTTGCAGCGACAGACCAGAGCCTCTGGTGGGAATCGAACCCACGACCCCCAAACTCATAGGCGAGTACGCTACCAACTCACCTACTGGGGCGCTCGAAAGAGAAAATTTCGTCTATGATTTGGAGCAGTTTAAATATCCCGTTTACAGTATGTGCAAACCTTGCTTTTTGGCTCTTAAAAAAACATTTATTAATTTTTGTTTTCATTTTAAAAACCCATCATTTAACTTTGCATTAAGCTAAAAATATCAATACTTTAAGTATTAGTTTATTTTTAAGTCATATTTTTATTTTTGGGACACATATGTCCCCTGGTCGTCAAAGGGTTATTCTGCTGATATTCACAAAATACAAAGATAGGATCGGGAAAAAAATAAAAATTAGTTTTTAGTTGCAGATATCGCGGAAACTATACGAGACAACTTTTAGGCAAGTGATTTTTTTAAATTTTTTAAGTTTGCTAGGAGCCAAAATTATAGCACATTGACTAGTATGTTCGGTGGAAATACGTTTTAAGACATTATAAGTCATTTAAGCAATGTCCGTCCGTCGATCTATCTGTCTGTAATATGTATACCAAATGTTATATGAAGTAATATTTGTTCTATCTAAGGCTAAGACTATCTTAGATGGACCATATCGATCCACTCCTTCAAGAACCTCTCGAACAAGAGTTTATATTTAAGTGAAATATTGAATATAAATATATAGAAAATAGTATCTTCGGTACTACTTATCCGAATATTTTGTAAATCCAAACATAGTAATTGTTTAGCTGTCGCTATTACCTTCAAGTAAATAGGAAAAGTTGCCACGCCCCATTTGGTACCTTCCACACAAAAGGGAAATTTTGTACAAAAGTATGGTGAATTGACTTTTATTTAAAGTCAATTCATGATTACAGGACCTTAAGGACCTTACCAATTTTGTCCAAATTTACACAATAGCTTAATTCCTTAGTTGTGAGTCCAAAAAACGCATCATTTTTTTTCGGCGGATCAAGTTCTCAGTATCGCGATCCTCCAAACTGTGGATATATAATTTGCTATGTCTCCGTCAATTCTTAATCAATCTGTACAAAATCAACGATAAAAGAGACGTGAGAAAAGTCACTTTCATATCTTGTTTCCTAATATATGTTTTCTTAACCCACTAGGAGCGAATTTTTCAACTTTTTATGTTAAATGCAATGATTTTGGAAAATGTATTATTGACTGGACTGTTCGTGCGGTGGAAGTATAAATTGGCGATTTTATTAATACAAACAACACTTTAAGCTATCCTGTAATCATGAACCAAAAATATTTTCAAAAAGGTAGTATCCGTAAATTTGCTGTAACTTTTTACAAAGCGCGATCTACCAAAATGTTTTTTTCTGATTCTGGTGGAGGTCAAAATAGGACGCATTCTAAATATAAAATATTTTAAATCACAGCTCCAGAAAGTGAAATAATTCGCATATGGAAAAAATATTTTGCAATATTTTGAATATGGTCAGTTGGTAATTAAAGTTCATGATATATTTAAATGTTAGGACCTAATTGCAAAAATTTCAGTCGAATCCGTTAAATATTTCCAGGCAAAATTGCAGTTTTCTAAACACACTCGGAAAAATGTAACAGGTCATATCTCGCGAAAAAATCAAAATTTTGCTAAACGGTTAAAATTTTTTTATTGTTTCATATTCTCATCCAGATTATTAATAAATTTCAAAAAAAATCTTGACACACTTGTTTTATGTTTACCCATATGTTAAAGGAAGATCAGTGGAAACAGCTCTACATGAGGTAGCACACCACATAGAACAGTCCTTCAGTGAAGAAATGTACACACTTGCCGTTTGTATAGACATTGAGGGCGCTTTTAACAACGTTCAGACCGATACACTTACCAAGTCCTTAGACGAGTTTCAGGTTGACCGGGCGTTGATAAACTGGATCAACAATATGCTAAGGAATAATAGGTGGATTATTTGTGGGTCATATGACGTAAAAATCAGAGACAAGGTAAATCGTGGTATACCTCTCCTATGGGTTACGACGATACACAGTCTCCTTAAAGCCCTCACCAATGAAGGACTTAAACCTGTCTGTTATGCAGACGACGTTATAATACTTCTAAGGGGCACACATCCAAACCAACTATGCAGAAGAGCTGAGGAGGCACTTAACATAGCATATAACTGGGGACAACCAATGGGACTAAATGTCAACCCAGACAAAACAGAAATATGTCTATTTGCAAGGAAAAAGAAGATTCATCCTTTTACCGTACCTCGTTTCCTGGATAAGAATATTGTCATATCTAAAAAGATAAAATACTTGGGAGTAATCTTGGATCAGAAACTGTACTAGAAAGATCATATTGAAGAAAGAGTTACAAAGGCCCACAGATGTTGGTCGTTGTGCAGAAGAGCTATAGGTTCAAAATGGGGACTACGTCCAAATATGACACACTGGTTTTACATGAGCGTGATTAGACCAATAATAACCTACGCCTCTGTAGTGTGGTGGACATCAATGGACAAAAAGTACAACGTAATACCATTGCAAAAAGTGCAACGTATGTGCTGTCTAGGCATAAGCGGGGCAATTAGAACCGCATCAACAAGAGCGTTGGAGACTATACTGCACATCCAACCAATAGATATCCGTATAAAGTATGAGGCAGCCCTCACAGCAAGACGTCTACTAGTGATGGATGAATGGATAAATCGAGATCACAAGTCGTACCATCAGAAGATATTACAATCACTGGTCGGTCATATTCAAACAACGGAAATCTCCGACCGCATTCCTGAAGTACGGCTTACAGCTTCCTTTGATTCGTTCATGCCAGACAGACGCTCCTGGGAAAAAGGAACACTAGCTTATGCGCCAGTGGGAAACAACTGCTACACTGATGGGTCCAGGTACTCCGTTAAAAAGTTATATCGACTTCAAAATAGCTAAATTTGTAAAAAAATGTTTATATGACCAATTTGCCACCCTACAAAATCTAAACTGCTTTGAATTTGGTCATAATTCCGTATAATACGCGTGCAAAATTTCATCCAAATCTAAATTCATAACTATTCGGAGTGGGTCGGTTTCCTTTCCCCATACTTTCTATATATTTAGGCACTTTTTTGGATGATTTTTGAAATCATCCATTTATGTGTCATGATTTTTTGATAGTATTGACATATCCGTCTAAAATTTTTGATTCATATATCGCAATTTGTATCCCCTCACCTTATAGAGGGTGGTATATATCATTTGCTACGAGCCAAAAGTGTAACACATCGAAGGAGTGACTTAGGACCCTAAGTATGTTCGGCGGATATCCGTTTTGGGTCATTTTAAGACGAATGAGCAATATCCGTCCGTCAGTCTGTCTGTCTGCTGGCTGGTGCGTACGATAACTCTCGAAAGGAGTAACCGATTGACTTCAAATTTGGTATGTGGTAATATTTTCTTCTATCTCCGGCTAAGTTCAAAGATGGGCCATATTGGTCCACTGCTTCTAGTACCTCCCCCACAAAGGGTTAGGTTTTAGGGAAATGTTGTAACTAAAACAATCGTTCTTGTTGAAGAATATTATTAGAGTAATTTATTTCTTAGTGTTAGTTGTGATATTCATCTATTAGATCGATATCGAATATATAATAGGAATAATCGACGAATAAATACAATGATACTATGTTTACATTATGACATTTCTCGGAAGAGCTGGCAACAACGATCTCGTTCAGACGTGTTTTCTTTAACCAAATATTGTTTTGCTAAATTTTTATTATTTATATAAATTAAATCTTTTTAAGGGCATCCAATTTTGCATTAAATTGCAACAGAGATGCCTGAATCTGTGCCACCTGACATGGAATGTGATGTAGCAGAGGAGATAGCTTCAACCTCACAACAGCATGTTGCGATTACAAACCAAACCACAAACACACAAACAAACAAATCAAATGATCGCAAAAGGAAGAAGGTAGAGACCTCCATTTTGCCTTTGGATGTTGACATTTCGGAGCTGACTGATAGACTGGCCAATCATAATGCGAATGACCAGAATAAATACGCAATTCTTGGTGTACTGGGGGACCTTGAAATTGAGACAACCCCCCAAGTAGTTAATCAAGCGCCAAACACCTCAAGTGCCACTGAAGCGCCCCGGCCAAATAAAAAATCTTGGTGTCCTCCAATATTTGTATTCAATGTCAATATAAAGTCACTAGTTGATTCATTGCGTTTGAAGATTCCTGATTTCTCCTTCAAAGTTAAAAACATCAATAAAAATAAAAGTAAATTGTACTTCTCTGACGTCTCAGTGCACGCCTCAATGATGGCAATACTTAGAGCGAGAAACATTCATTCATATACCTTCACTCCGAAGGAATTAAGACAAGAATCAATAGTCCTGAGAGGCTTAGTCTGCCAAATAGAAGAAATCAAAGTGGATTTAGACAGACTTGCACCGGACACGGTAGCATCAATTACAAAATTCAGAACACCAGCATCAATTAAGAAAAATGTTGATACTGGTTTATTTCTGGTCTCCTTGCTTCCCGGCAAGAAGATGGGCGATGTTAAGCAACGGACTATTAAATCAAGCAATTTCCTGGGAGAAGCCCAAAAAAAAAGAAGGCGAAATACAGTGTCATAGGTGTCAAAGGTGGGGACACACAGCAAAAAACTGTAACTCCCCTTACAACTGTGTCAAATGTGACACTCAACATAAACCCGGTGAATGCACACGCATAAGATCCGATTCTTCTGACCCATACTGCGTAAATTGCGGTGAAGCTGGTCACCCAGCAAATTGGAAGGAATGCCCAACTTATAAAAAATACCTCGCAGTACGACCAAATAAAATTGATAAAGCTCTGATGGAAAAAGCTACAGTGAACAACAACGTCAACAGAGCTGTAAATACGATATCTCCAGGGAAGTCATTCGCCAACTTATTTCAACCTCGCGCCGAGCACCAAAAAAAACCGCCAATTGTTGAGCAATTTTTAAATCTAGCGAAATATATTCTAGAGCCAGAAGAGTTAACTCTTGAACAAGAAATAAACATTTTCCTTGCAAAATACCAAAAAATGTCAAAGCCCGAAGCCAAAACTGAGTTTTTGCGCATTCTAAATAAAGTAAAAAACAACTATGGACCATAGGTCAATAAAATTTTTAACATTCAACGTTAGATCACTTGGTGACACAAGTCGTCAAATTGATCTATGCACGACATTGCACCGAAACAAAATTGATATCGGATTTATTCAAGAATGCCACTTACGAAGAAATAAAAAAGTCAAAGTTGATGGCTACAACTTTATATATGATGGCTCACCTCTAGGTGTCGCAATTATTAAAAACAACATTGATTATAACCGAATAACAATACAAGATATGGGTCTTAACTGTTCACGCATACTAATAAATTTTACTTCTAATAACAACAGTAAAGAAATACTAATCGGTTCTATTTACATTCCCTGCAACTATACAACGCAGAGGCTTAACGCAGATCTAAACAAGCTCCTTGAATTCGCAGGTAACTTCGAAGGATTTATATTTGGCGGAGACCTAAATTGCAAGGAATCCATCATGGGGTGATTCGTCTGAAAACACAAATGGTAGAACATTACTTAGCTGGCTTCAGGACAACGCCTTAGATGTCTTACGTCTCTGTGACTCAAATCCATCATACCCAAATGGGCAATCATTCCTTGATCATTTCCTAATCAGCCCACACCTATTAGATAGTGGAAACACCAATTACATTATATCCACCATTCCATCATTCTCCGATCACTTCCCAATCAAACTGGATCTACGATTACAGCACTCAGGATTGGTCTTGAAGAGTCCGAGGATCCTTACATCGTATAAAAACACCAATTGGAATGAATTTCGCAGTGATATGGATGATGTCTCAAGACGCCTGACGCCATCTTTGATTAGAACCCTGGAAAATCATGAAATAGATGAAATCATCAAAGAATTCAACATCAATTTTACCTCAGTGCATGATGCCCATTCCCACAAACTAGAGATTAAAGATGGAAAATTTCCTGTATCTGAAAAAATTAAAAAGTTCTACAAGATAAAATATCAGTGGTAGAAAGAACTAAAAAAAATTTTTCATCGCACCGGAAACCGGCTCAGCGGTGAATATAGGCTTCTGTCAAAACAAATCCAACTATTAAAAACAATAATAAAAGAATTGATAAATATTGAAGAAGCAGAAAGATTTAATAATAATCTAAAACATATCAAACCTGGTCCGACGGCTTTTAAGGAAATATACCAAATTATTGGTAAGTCAAAATCTCCTTTTTGCCAACAGATACGGGTTGACAATAATATATTCACTGGTAGCACAGAAATAGCAGAGCATTTCCAAACCTTTTACACTTCCTTATATTGTCAAAACTATCCCAATCAGTCTGTGGTCGATCTCGACGCCAGAGTATTAGCATACATCAACGCGATCCCACGACAATTTTACTGCAAACCAAGACTCATTCCACTTCACAGAACCTGAAAAAATTAAAAACATTATCCAACGAATAAAAAACAAGAAATCTAGTGGCATTGACGGAATATCGTCAAGAAAGTTACCTGATTCCACAATGAAATTCTTCGCCAGTATATTTAACAATTGTATTAACAACTGCTATTTCCCAGATGTTTGGAAACTGGCAAATATTATCCCAATAAAAAAGAAAGTAGAAGGCGAATCCACAGCAGATTTTAGACCGATCTCCCTCCTGTCTAACGTAGGGAAAATATTTGAACAGGTCCTGAAAGGAAAATTGGAAAATGACTTCATTACAGACCCCATCTCAAATTTCCAATTTGGGCTTAGAAACACACATTCAACCCAACATGCCCTTCTAAAGTTCCACAATGATATTATCACGAATTTGAGGAATCAAGTGTGTACCGTAGCAATATCGCTAGATATTGAAAAAGCATTTGACTCGGTGTCTCACATTGGGATTTTATACAAGTTGGTAGAATTGGGAACTGACCCTTACCTGGTCAAAATACCGCACAACTTTTTCCAGTCTCGTAAGTTCATGGTCCAAATTAAAGAATCAAACTCTACTCCTGGATCGGTAAACAACGGCGTACCCCAGGCAGTGTATTGGCGCCGTTCCTTTTCAATATTTTTTGAATGACTTTCCTCACTTAAACGTTGACTCTCAGGCGCTCCTGTATGCTGATGACTGCTTGATATACGCTCACAGCTCCTCGCCACTTCAAGCCCTAGATAAAGCCGCAGCCCATCTAAGATGCATAAATGACTATTACAAAGTGTGGGGCATAAAAATCAACGCCTCTAAGTCCGAAGCAATATGCATCAGAAACGCATCTGGAAAATGCCCCAGAACGGTGGTCCCACTGAGTAAGTCGCTCCGGCTGTCCCTGGATGGAGTTGACATCCCTTTCAAAACTAACATCAAATATCTCGGTGTTAGTTTTGACAAGCTGATGAAATTCAACAAACACGCTCGCTCCACACTACAAAAGACAAAACGTATAGCGGGGCAGTTTTCACATGCGATAAAAAATAAATACTTGCCACAAAACACGAAACTCCTCCTTTACAAAGTGGCCTTAAGATCGATCCTTACGTACGGTTTCCCAACCTGGTAAGCACTACGTAAATCTAACGAAGAAATATTCCAATGCCTACGTATATAACTCATCGGGGGTCCAGCCTTTTTGCAAATATGCACTCCAACAACAGAGAAATTTTGTGGAAAAACTCCCCGCACATGAAAACATACTAATGGACGAGATTCATGAACATGAACGAAATATACATTGGTCTGGATCAGCTTACCTGTCGCCAATTGGTGTCATAAATGAAACTCTTAACAATGATCCAGACCTCAACACAATGCCAGCTTTCTACATCACTGCAACACCTGGTTCCCATAGGGGCTAGGAAAACAAAAGAAAATGAAAAACATCATCAAGTTAAAAAATAAGACTAAATTGCCAAAGTATTTAATACATATATTATAAGAGCTAAGCTCAAATCGACAAATTTAAAAGTACCACATTTTAATTATAATTACACTTTAATACGCATGTACCTGAGCATTCGCTTTAATCTTACTATACAATGCGAAATCCATTCATACACACACATTCCTATTCATTCACCATGTTTGTTTAATTGAACTCTGTTTGTCATTGCTTTCAACAGATGTTTTTGTTATTTCATTTTATGATGTTATTTCGTTTTAAGCTATTTATTTATTTATTTACTTGCCACCTCTTTCGCAGACACATGCTCTGTATGTAATCATAAAGGCCGCGAGCAAGCCTTGTTCTCCTTTTCACCAAGCTATCTATACAGCATTTAAATGTTTCAATATATGCAAGTAGCATACTCACATCAAATGTATTAGAATAAGACAACAATAGTTCTAAGTAAATATGTTAAACATTCGCTAAGAATACCCATGTCATCGACAAGAAGAAGACTCAATAAAAAAACTTACTTACTTATGACATTTCTCCCCCCCCTTAATTTAATCAAATTCAAGGTAGGAATCTGCTAAACGTTGAGGTACTTTTCGTTGCCTTGTTGATCGGCGTAGCTCGTCAGGAGTTGACGTGGTATTTCCTGTTCTCGGAGTTTCGTCGGGAACATGAAAATTTTTATCAGTTGGATTTGAGTCTGCTTGGTTGTCTGAGTGTATTTGGTATCCAGGAACATTCATAATGGTTGGTTGCAAACGTGTTTGTTGGATCAATGGTAAAGGTAAACTTCCAGCTGATGTGTTGTTTGTTATAGTTGGTACCGGTCTTGAATATTCAACGTTCGTATTCACGCATTCATTTACCGCTGATTTTCGTATTTGATCTACATGTCTTCGCCAATTACGACCATCGTCTAATCTGACATCATAATGAAGTTCGCCGCATATTTTCTCTACATTTCCATATCGCCACTTCACCTTTGATAAGTAGTCTCGCGCTGCAACTCTCTCTCCCTCAAAAAATTTATTTGATGGGACAGCGCGTAATTGATCGTCTGCCTCCTGACATCGTTAGGAATCAACAAATCTAAACGCGACTGAATTTGTCTGCCAAACATTAAAATTGCTGGTGATTTCCCTGTTGTTGAGTGTATAGCCCGTCTGTTTGCCATCACTATCTTTGACAATTCCGCATGTATCGTATTGGGTGTACATTTGAATGCCATCAACTTTGATTTGATTGTTTGAACATAACGTTCCGCTTGCCCGTTTGTTGCAGGATGGTATGGTGCAGCTTGTTTGTGAACAATTCCATTCAGTTTTAAAAAATGTTGAAACTCATTCGAGTCAAATTGCCTCCCATGGTCGCTAACAAATATATTTGGAATCCCAAATCCGAAAAAATTTCGCGACACTTCTGGATAGCAGTATCAGTATTCATATTCGAGCAGATATGAACCTCATGCCATTTTGTGTAAGCATCTACCAAAACAAACAGATTTTTACCAAATATTGGTCCAGCATAATCAGCATGAACTCTCTCAAATGGCTTTTTGTAATATTCTTAGGATCTGGGCGCGTATTTTGGAATTCTACACATTTTCCTACTACACTTTCAATTTCCGTGTCCAAGGTCTTCCACCAGACATAAGCTCTTGCCAAATTTTTCATTTTTGAAATACCGAAATGTGCAGTGTGCAATTCATTCAGAATCTTTTCACGAAGTTTTTGTGGGATGTATAGTCTTATTCCACGAAAAATACAACCGTCCTGAAGACTAAATTCTGTTTGTTCCACACCAAAACTATCTTTCGAGTCACACTTACGTCCGTACTGCAAACATTTCAACAATTTCGTAACTTCTTTGTCAGCCTCAGTTTCCTTTTTAAGTTCTTCTGCAGCTACCGGTAGATTTTCAATCATTTGTTGCTGAATAACAAAAACTTCCTCCACATGTGAATATTTTTCTCGGTCTGGTAATCGCGACAATGCATTAGCGTTCGCATTCTCTTTAGATCTTCTGCATTTTATTTCGTAATTAAATTGATGGAGAATAATAGCGTAGTGCTGCATCCTTGTAGCAGAGAATATGGGTAAACCTTTTTGTGGTGAAAATATTTGTGACACGGCACGATTGTCTGTAATTAAACAAAATCTATTTCCATATAAATAATCATAAAATGTACGTACACCATAGATTATTGCATAAGCCTCCTTGTCCACTTGCGAATATCAGTTAATGTTTGTGAAGCGAAATGAATGGGTCTTTCCACGCCACTCTTGTCAATTTGACTTAATACAGCCCCAACACCCGTCGGACTGGCATCCACCGCTAAGACCAATTTCAATTTTGGGTCATAGTGCGACAAAACAGTGTCTGACTGCATGTGCCGTTTGACTTCCTGAAAAGCCCTTTCACAACGTTCATCGAAAACAAATGTAGCATCTTTACAAAAAAGGTTATTGAAAGGGAAGACGATATCGCTCAAATTCCGAATGAATCTTTCGTAGTAATTTATCAGGCCCAAGAACACACATACATCGTCTACATTACTAGGTCGCTTCATGTTTCTTATTGCATCCACCTTACTTTGCATCCGCTGTATGTTCACCCTCATATTGTATTTTTCAAGACGACCCAATACTTCATTTATGCGTTGAATATGTATTTCATCATTGGGTTCTGTAATCTTGATGTCATCAATGAATACCGTGACGCTCTCAATGGACACTCCGTACATTAGTCTCGTAGGCTGATAAAGTCCCTTATGCGTGCTTAATGTTAATAAATGACGATCATCGGGGTGGACCTCCAACTGTAAGTAAGCCTTGGTCAAATCGATCTTGGAAAACTTCTCCCCACCAGCCATCTTGCTGAATAATTTCTCAATGGTCGGCAGAGGATGTTCATCGACCACCAAAACCGTGTTTAAAGGGACTTTATAATCACCGCACAATCTTACGGCTCCATCCCTTTTCGGCACCACCAGCTATATTAATCTGCTCAGCCATCTCGTTAAGAGATCTGCGGCAGACGAGGGCTATTTGTGAATTTAGGCTGGCTGTCCGAGTAAATGACAACGCCAGTGTTGGTTACTATGTTGCGACTCAGTCACTTGGCGACTTCCCATATTGGGAAGTGGAGATGGTTTATATTTCCGGGTATTCTGCCATCCCATTCATCCCTGGCTGGTATCATAGTGATGTAGTTCCTCTCAAAGGTGCGCACCGTTGATATATAGTCCACTCGGTCGGTTACCATAGCACTACACTTTGATATCCTCATATGACCGTAGTTCTTGTACCTCCACATTGATAGGTAGTTTAATCTTATTGCCGCTTTGGTTGCAACTTCTCTCGCCACAACATTAATCGGCAGTATATGGAGAAGGGCTTGTAGATACTCAGTCGATGTAGTCCTTAACGCTCCGCTTATGCACAGACAGGCAGTTCTCTGAACCCTTGATAGCAGGTTTGTGATGGTTAGTTTGTCAGTTGCCGTCCACCATACCACAATGCCGTATAACAGTATTGGACGAACCACTGCTATATATATCCAATGGACAATTTTAGGAGAGAGGCCCCACCGCGACCCTACAGCCTTCCTGCTGGAATATAGGGCGATGTTGGCCTTCTTTACACGTTCCAGTACGTTTAGTCTGAATGACAGTTTCCTATCCAAAATTATTCCTAAAAATTTTGCACTTTCAGACAAGATTAGATCTGTTGCATTTATCCGAGAAGGAGGGTCCACAAGAGGGACATTATTCATCCTAGTAAAGAGAATCATTTTTGTCTTGTTTGGGTTAACACACAAACCGCTGCTTCTGGCCCATCTATACAACTTGTTCAGAGCCACCTGTAGAATATCTCGGAGGATGTTTTCGAAATTTCCACTCACTGCGATTGCCAGGTCTTCCGCATATGCCACGACCGAGCTTTGTTGTAAAGTCTGCGGACATCTTTGCCAATCGAGCGAATTTGTCCTGTCATCCAGGGTTTCTCAAAGGCAGACTTCCTTTCTCGAAGTGGACGGCATTCGTTGCTGATCAGTCGTAGTGAACGGACGTGTTTAGCACAGAGCGGATAGTTAAAATCTATTACGCAGTACCTATTACGCAATTCGCAAAAACAAAACAAAATCTGAACAAAGTCTGCAAGGCCTACATCGTAGTACCTATTACGGGCTAATACGGAAAAAAAAATCATTGGCGGGGATGCCTTCGCGTTCCGATGGAGCGGGGTTCCCCAATCGTCCTACTGTCCGTCCGTTGGTCTTGGCCAAAGCCGACCACACCAAACATGGTTAAAATTTCCCCCCAGTACTCACAACAGGTGGTACGGTGAGGGGAAAACGTCATGGCCGACCGTCAAAACGGAAACACAATGAGCACCGGATAGCGCTCAGAGTTCTGACGAAGTTGGAGGCTGTTGAGGTTTCGGCTCTTACCGAAAAACAAAAAGAGTCACTTACCTGGGCTAAAGGCGTCTTAGATGCTTCTAAGGCCAATCAGCCGGCTGAAAGAGCCACAAATTCAGCTGTGTTAACGGCTAATAAAGTCAAAAGAATCAGATCACCTGATGAACCCCTGCCCTCGAAAAAGGCAAGAGGCTCAAATGTCATTATCAACAGGACACTCACCAAGCCCTTCAATGAAGTGGCGAAGGAGAGTCTAGTGATAGCCGTTATAGACAGAAGTAGTGAGGATGGATCCATCCTCAAGGACAAATGGAGCCATGTGCAATCAGCCATTATGGCTCATTACCTCGATGTCCGTAGAGAGATGCCGGGCACACCACCAATCTGCAACGATGCAGGATGGCATCAGGGGAGAGTAAAGCTCTTACATTTCGGTGATGCCAGAGCAGTAGACCTGTATAAGGCTGCTCCATAGTCACCCTAGAGCCATCACCTGGGTTACAGAAGAGCCCTCCAACCCGGCTGACATATTAGAAATAATAAAAGATTCCAATCCTGGTCTGCCCGCCCATAATTGGAGAATCAGCAAGGTGGGTGAGGCGGATGGTAAAAAGCGGCAGGTCAATTTGATCCTTAACGCTGAATCCACCTCCCATAGACAACGTGCAAGTGCAACCCTACAGTATGGCTTCGAGACTATAGTCTTGAAGGTATACAAGCAGGATATAGTTCCCACTGCGGAAGGTGAGTCGTCCACCGCGGTTGATACACAGCTTTCTGGAAGTGCGGAGGTATCCACGCCCATTATTTCGGGTGACTCCAACTCTAACAGAAGATCTGTAACGTCCTACTCTGAGGACGAAAGCTCTACTTCTGACACAGAGGGGCTGAGGGCAGTCTCCGGACTCTTTGACGCATCTGGCGGGGACACGCTTCTCGATGATACGGACGAAGAGTTCGATAACACCCTTGTAGGGGTGGAAGTTAATCTGTCAATTACCAATGATGGTAAGAATTTTACAGATTAACCTCCATCACGCTAAAGCAGCCTCAGCGGCTCTATTGCTGCGCCTGTCCACAGGTGCAGTAGACATCGTCCTGATACAGGAGCCCTACGCAGTGGGAGGAAGGGTGTGCGGTATCAGGACACCCAACTTTAAACTGCTTGTGGCCAACTGTGAAGGCACTCCAAGAACCTGCATTTTGGCCAGGAAAGATCTAAGTATCTTTCTCCTGGCTAATTTAAGTGGTAAAGACCAAACATCTGCTAGTCTGGAGATCGGTAATCGCATATATTGGGTGGTCTCCAGTTACTTGCCTTATGAAGCTGTAGTACCGACTGCTCTATTCAGGGAAGTTGTAGAAGAAGCAACATCTGACGAGGTCGAGCTGATTGTTGGCGCAGACACGAACGCTCATCATACTATCTGGGGTAGTACGGATATAAACAATAGTGGTGATTCGATTCTTGACTTTATTCTAACTACCAACCTTAGTATTTGTAACATAGGTAATAAACCGACCTTTACAATTAAAGACAGACAAGAAGTACTCGACGTAACGTTTGCTACTGACCGGCTGTCAGACAAAATTATTGGGTGGAATGTACTGGACGATCACTCATTCTCAGATCACCATTATATTGAGTTTAAACTCGCTGAAAAAGCGCCTGAACCTGCCGTCCACAGAAATGTGAGAAAGACAAAGTGGCACCTGTATGAAAAGAATTTCAAGAAAGTCCTCAACTCCAAACTTCTGTACGAACCGAATGACAAAGCCGGTCTGGATCATCTGGTCGAGCATATCACCACATCACTCAATAGTTCCCTTGAAGAAGCCTGTCCAAAAACAAGGTACAAGGGTAAAACTAAACCCCAATGGTGGACTTCTGAGCTAACGGCTATGAAAAAGACCTGCAACAAGCTATTCAACAAGGCTAAATCTACTGGGGTCGCTTATGTTTGGGATGCCTATAAAGAGCAACTCAAGATCTATAAGAAGGAGCTTAGAAAGGCGCAAAGACGCTCTTGGTATACCTTCTGTGGCGAAGTGGAAAAGGTCTCCGACGCCGCAAGGCTGAGGAAAATATTATCAGCTTCACCCTGTACAGTGGGTTACTTGCAGGATGAGGCAAATAATTGGACCAAAAACAGCGAGCAGTCGCTCAATGTACTGCTCGACACACATATCCCGGGGAACTCCCTAACAGAACCAGAGGATCAGCAGGACCAACAAGAGTGCGAGTGGACTGCGAGCGTCGCTAGCTTGTTGACTGAGAGATCCAGAATAAGCTGGGCTATTAATAGCTTTGAGCCCTTCAAGTCACCTGGACCAGACGGCATCACTCCAGCAGAAATGCAGAAAATGTTGAAATACATTATCCCCTGGCTGGAGAAAATTTATGTAGGCTGTATCAGGCTTTCATACATCCCGAATCGATGGAGGGATACCAAAGTGGTATTCATACCAAAAGCGGGGAAGATATCACACACTAGGCCAAAAGACTTCAGACCAATTAGCCTATCCTCCTTCCTATTGAAAGGTCTGGAAAGACTTTTAGATTATTTCATTAGGGAAAACCTGGATATAAAACTCCTGTCAGTGAACCAACATGCTTACAATAAGGGGAAGTCTACAGAATCAGCCCTGCACGAACTTGTGAGCACTATCGAATCGTCCCTGTATTTCAAGGAATTCGCCATGGTGGCATTTCTTGACATAGAAGGGGCTTTTAACAACATTCACTCAGATGCAGTAATTGCGGCACTGTCACATCTTAATGTTAACTCTAGTTTGATTAGACTAATTCAAAGTCTGCTCAACAGAAGACGCATAACAGCACGTCTTGGGTCCACAACTCTAACAAGGTTTGTAAACAGAGGGACCCCACAAGGAGCAGTACTGTCTCCACTAATTTGGAACCTAGCGGTGAATGAAATCCTGCTAGATCTAGAACGTTGTGGCTGCAAGGTCGTGGCATATGCGGACGACGTTGCAATCGCAGTGAGTGGCAAATTCGAAAACGTCCTCCGAGACATTCTACAGGTGGCTCTGAACAAATTGGCTAGATGGGCCAGAAGCAGCGGTTTGGGCATAAACCCAAACAAGACAGAATTGGTTCTCTTTACTAGGATGAATAAAGTCCCACATGTGCACCCTCCACCTCGGATAAATGGAACAGATCTAGTCTTTTCTGAAAGTGCAACATTTTTAGGAATAATTCTAGATAGAAAACTGTTATTTAGACTTAATGTATTGGAACGTGTAAGGAAGGCTAACGTCGCCTTATATTCCTGCAAAAAGGCTGTAGGGTCGCGGTGGGGCCTCTCTCCTAAAATCGTCCACTGGATATATATAGCAGTAGTTCGTCCTATACTGCTATACGGCATTGTGGTATGGTGGACGGCAACTGACAAACTAACCATCACCAACCTACTAACAAAGGTTCAGAGAACTGTCTGCCTGAGCATAAGCGGAGCCTTAAGGACTACAGCGACCAAGTCTCTACAAGCCCTACTCCATATACTGCCGATTAATATTGTGGCGAGAGAAGTGGCAACCAAAGCGGCAATAAGATTAAACTGCCTATCAATGTGGAGGTACAAAAACTACGGTCACATGAGAATATCAAAGTGTAGTGCTATGGTAACCGACCGAGTGGACTATATACCAACGGTGTACACCTTCGAGAGAAATTACATCACTATGATTCCCGCGAGAGATGAATGGGTTGGAAGAAAACCAGGTAATAGAAACCATCTCCACTTTTACACGGATGGTTCGAAGCTTGATGAAAAGGTTGGCTTCGGAGTACACTGTGCAGAGCTTAGATTGGATATAGCTCACAGACTACCAGATACCTGCAGTGTCTATCAAGCCGAAATAATGGCAATATGGGAAGTAGCCAAGTGGCTGAGTCGCAACATAGTAACCAACACTGGCGTTGTCATTTACTCGGACAGCCAGGCTGCCATCAATTCTCTGGAGGCAACATCCCTAAATTCACAAACAGCCCTCGACTGCCGCAGATCTCTTAACGAGATGGCTGAGCAGTTTAACATACACCTCATATGGGTGCCTGGGCATAGGGATATCCCGGGGAACTGCAATGCCGATGAACTTGCTAGGAAAGGGACGACATTACAAATTCTCGAAGAATTTGCATATATTGGTGCGCCACTATCCACGTGCAAGCTTTGGCTTAGGCAAGAGGCAATCAGGCAGTCCAACGAAAGATGGACTGAAATCGGCACCTGCAGAGTAGCTAGACAAATCTGGCCAAGGTATGACCTGAGAAGATCAAAATATCTCCTCGCACTAGAGAGGCAAAGATTGTCTACGTTAGTATCAGTTCTGACGGGACACTGCTTGATCGGCGAACACGCCAAAAGATTGGGTATTGACTCTAATGACTTCTGCAGACGCTGTGGAGATGAGGAAGAAGTGGAGAGCATTGAGGACTTGCTATGCGACTGCCCCGCTCTGAGTAAACGACGACTGGACATACTGGGGTCGGCTTTTCTAGGCAGCCTAACAGATCTTTCCAGTACCGATATTCGTAATATCGACAAATTTGTATATCAAACAGGTTGGTTTCGATGAGGGGCATTTCAGCCCGTGGTAACACTAGGGACCTAAACTGGTCTATGTGAGCTTGTATAAAAAATACGGCTGCCACCCTAACCTAACCTAACCTAACCTTCTCGAAGTGGACAAGTATCTTCGAATGATTTTACAAGAGCCTCGGTAATCTTCTTAACATTGATATCAATGTCTTCTGCACATAGATAATCGCGTGTAGGCTGCCCCAATCGATTTCTAAGTAGGTTTCCGAATTTAGTCCAGTCGGTCTTAGCCTTATTACGGAAACTTATGGGGTTTGGCGGTGGCCGTGCAATTTTAAACCTTATATAACGGTGGTCTGAATAGGAGTGTTCATCCGAAACCCTCCACTCATGAATCTCATCAATAAGATTTTCTGAACATATCGTTATATCTAATACTTCTTCCCTAATTTTGTTAACAAAGGTTGCAGTGTTTCCTATGTTAAGAGTTATGAGGTCATTTGTATTCAAAAATTCGATAAGGGCGTGTCCCCTTTTATTGGTGTTAGTACTACCCCAAGCGATATGATGGGAGTTGGCGTCACATCCAGCTAATAACTCATTACTTGTGTGTTTGGATTCCCTCACCAGACGTTGTAATTCCGACGTAGGTGACAATGTCGGCGCATCGAATGGCAGATATATTGACGCCAGGTACATATTTCCATTACCTTGCCTCAGCACCGTTGCGTCCGATGTTGACAACTCTAGAGAGAAAATAAAACATAAGTTTTTATGGCACAGAATACAAGTCCTTGGAAGAGTACCTGTGTTAGCGTAGAAAAGGTTATAGTTCACATGGTTTAATCCAGTAACCTTGTTGCTAGTTGTCCATGGTTCCTGGATCAAAGCAATATGAACCCTGCCTTTATTTATGATGTCCATCAGAGCGTTGGATGCTGTCTCGCTCCGGTGAAGGTTTATCTGGATGACCTCAATCATTGTCCTTCCAGTAAATGTTTCTTTTGGGAGTCTATCCTATCTGGTGGCACCCCCTCATTATTTGGTAGTGGGTCATTCTATTACTGAATAAATACTTCCTAACTCATTTTCATATTTTACCGGATTTAAAAAACAAGCAACTGGTTGATGGCAAAACACTTATGAAATCTGAAGCGCACGTGGCAGATGTATCATGGAGTGGCATTACCGCCATCCTCACTGATAACTCGCCATTTTCAACATTGCTCTCGGAATTCCCAGATATCTGCAAAATGTCAAATGTTCTACAACGACTTCCTCAGCATACCGTCTATCACCATATCGAAACCAATGGTCCTCCATGTCATGCAAAAGCTCGTCGTCTAGATTCAAGCAAATTGGCGGCCGCAAAGTAGTAATTTGAATACATGCTAGAAAATGGAATAATTCGTCCTTCAAAATCTGAATGGTCCAGTGCATATGGTACCCAAAAAGGACGGAACTTGGAGATGTTGTGGAGACTACCGCGAACTTGATAAAAAAACTGTTCCTGACCGATATAATATTCCATTTTTGACAGACTGCAATCAAAGGCTTAATGAATTCAAGATTTTTTCTACTTTGGGTTTGGTCCGCTCGATATCCCCCCTGATGATATTAAAAAGACGGCAATTGTAACACGCTTTAAAGATTATGGCATTGTTTTAAACCAAGCGAAATGTAAATTCGGACTATCTGAGGTAAATTTTCTCGGTTTTAAAATCAATTCTAACGGTATCATGCCATTGGATTCTAAGTTCGAAAAGATTGTGAATTTCCCCAAACCAAAAACCATTCAAGAACTTCGACAGTTTTAAGCAATAACGAATTTTTATCGCCGATTTTTAGCGAAAACAGCAGAAATTCAAATACCATTGAATTCTTACCTTCAACGTGCCGGAAAAAGGATAAACGACCAATAGAATGGACTAAACAATCAGAAGAAGCATTTGATCAGTGCAAATCCTCACTTTCTGGTGCTACCTTGCTTTCTCATCCTGTTCCTAGTGCCACATTTGCCCTTAAGGTGGATGCTTCCAATTATGGAATTGGTGCTGTAGTGGAGCAATTGGTGAATAACAATTGGCAACCCTTGGCCTTTTTCTCAAAGAAGTTGAGTCCTTCTCAGTCTAAATACAGCGCCTACGATCGGGAATTACTCGCCGCTTATGAATCAATCCGTCATTTTCGATACATGTTAGAAGAACGACGATTTATTTTGTTCACAGATCACAAACCGCTGTGTTTCGCTTTTAATAAAAATCCTGAGAAATCGAGCCCAAGGCAGTGGCGACACGTAGATTTGATTGGCCAATTTACTACGGACATCCGCCACATTTCTGGTCGTGACAATGTAGTTGCTGACACATTGTCCAGAATTTCAGAGATATCTACTATTAAATACAAAATCCTACATTTGGCACAAAGAAATGAAGATGAACTCCGTCAATTGTTATCATCAAACACAAGTCTAAAAATTAAATTATTTCAAATTCCGGATAGTAAAACTGAAATCTTCTGCGACACCTCAACGAATAAAATTCGTCCATACATTCCTAGAGAATTGCGTAAATCAATATTCGATTCAATTCACGGTCTGGCGCACTCGGGGACCCGAGCTACTCGGAAATTGTTATCTGCACGGTTTGTGTGGCCTTCAATGAATTACGACATCAACAAGTGGACCAGAACCTGTCAAGCATGTCAATCAAGTAAGGTGACTCGTCATACTAAATCTCCTCTAGGCAGTTTTGAATTGTCGACCCGAAATTTTGCAGATATCTATGTAGACATTGTTGGTCCGTTGCCTCAATCGGAGGGTTTTCGTTACATTCTTACGATTGTTGATCATTATACTCGATTGCCAGAAGCAGTACCGTTAAAAGATATTATATATCGAGATTTTATTATATCGAGATTTGGTTGCCCAGACAATATTTATACAGATAGAGGAGCCCAATTTACATCTGCTAATTTTAAATGTATGATAAAATTTATCGGATCAAAAGTTCATCATACAACCTCATATCACCCGCAGTCTAACGGCATGGTCGAGCGTTTTCATCGTTCGTTAAAATCAGCATTGATTTGTCACGGAAAAACCCAATGGACTTTGCCATCTGTAATGCTCGGGCTTAGGGCAACGCTAGAAGAGGATATTGGCACATCTTGCGCGGAATTGGTTTACGGCGAAGCCATACATCTACCTGCTGAATTTTTCCAACCGACATCTTCCACAGTGAATGAACATACGGAAACACTCAATAACTTACGTAATATTTTCTCGAAGTTGCGACCTATTAGCGCATCCAACTGTTCACACGTATGGTTGAGGTGTAATAAGGTTCAGAAACCTTTGCAACCGAAATACTCGGGACATTGATATCAAAAAAATTATGACGATTGATAAAAATAATGTGTAGCATATTTGAAATCCTTGATGGGTTCATGCCTATAAGATGGGTTCATTCAAAATACCGTATGAAAAAGCCGCGCATGAAAACTGAAATATTTGCAACCAGATTGCTCCGATTGCGCCGATAGAGCCGATTTGATTTTTTTCGTTGCAAAAATCATATCTTGTGAACCGAATAAGATAATCGAATTATTTAAATTGCATATGATTCAATTTTATGGTAACTAAAAAATCATTTTTACCAATTTTAGATGTTTTTTAGTTCTGTTTAAGGTTTTTAGTCTTTAAAGTTATTACCCAACAAACCATGTCTGTTTTACCTCTAGAAGCCAAAGTGCCGCCTAGAGATAGGTAAAACCTTTTGAATTATGTAAAGGAATAATAAAAGAAAATATTTTAAAAATTTGGCAAATACAGAAAATGACTATTTTTTATTTTCCGTCAAAGTTGAAAAATAGCTTAGTTATGGGTTATCAAAGTAAAAATCAATTTTATGGTAACTAAGTGAAGTAAAAAAATTACATTTGTCAATTTTAGATTTTTTTAGTTCTTTTTTAAAATTATTACCCAACAAATACAGGATTTTCCAACAAGAGGTGTTATTTTGGTATTCAAAGAAAAATGCATTTTTTTTGAGATAAATGATCGGATGTTTATTTATTTTATTTTATAACATGGTCCGGAACTTTTCCCGTAACAGAGCAATGGTTTCGTTGCTTGTGCGGCACGTAGCGCCGTCTTGTTGAAAGTAAACGTTGTCCAGATCAATCAATCAATCACCATCCAACTCCGACCATAAAAAATCATTAATCATCTCTCGATAGCGCAATCCAACCTCATTTTCGAAAAAGTAAGGTCGAATGACCCCTCCGGACCATAAACCGCAGCAAACACTCACACGTTGTGGATGGAGAGGTTTTCCGAGCCCCAGATGCGACAATTTTGCTTGCTGACGAAGCCACCGAGGTGGAAATGGGCCTCATCAGTCAAGATGATTTTGTATCGTTCGTATCGTTTTTTGTTCGATCGTTTTTTGATCGTTTTGTATCGTTCGATGATCGTGTATCGTTCCATTTTTAGTAATGGCGTAGTTTCTACTTGTCAAATGTCAAAGAATAAAAGCTTCAGAAGTGACAGCTACCGAAATACCGTGTGATTCAAAATAACAACCCTTGTTGGAAAACCCTGTAAAAAAAATTTCTGTACAATTCGTAAGGGAAGGTATATCTAAAACACTAATCATTAGACCTCGGATTTGTTCATATCTTTCAATTTTCATCCGATTTAAACCAAAATGTGTATTTAGACGTTTCATCACTCATATTTAACGCCAACAAATCTTCAAAATATATGCACAAAATATGCCAAATTTTTTGGCGATATATCAATAAAAATGCAAAATATCAGAAGGATATGTCAATAATATTTAAAAAATCATGTCACAAAAATGACAAATGGATGATTTCAAAAATCATCCAAAAAAATTGCCTAAATATATGATAAGTATGGGGTAATTCCAAATGAAACCGACGCACTCTGAATATATTCAGATGTAGATTTTGATGCAATTCTGCACGCGTATACTTTAAGACAATGCCGAATTAAGGCCTTTTACCGTTTTACCAATTTCATAGTGGTTTAGATGTTATAGGGTGCCAAAGTTGGTCATCAACAAAATTGTTTTTAACAAATTTAGCTACATATTTTTAAGTCGACATAACTTTTGAACGGAATATCAGATTTAAATGATATAAGCACCATTTGGAAGATTTTAACATCCTCTGACTCAAAAGGAGGAAAATGTCCTTAGACTTTGATTATCCTGAGAAGCGCATCTTCATTTTTTTGTTATATTTTTCAAAATTTCCTACTTATTTTCCCAAAAAAATTAAAAATTTCAGAAATTCGTCTCCATGGTTAAAAAAATGTAATTAATAAATGTCCGTCTGTCAGTTCGACTGATTGGTGCTAACGATAATTCTGAAAAGGAGTGACCGAACGACTTAAAATTTCGTACGTATGTGGGTTGTGGTGACTCACAATATTAAAAAAATTAAATGAAAATTGGAGGTAGGGGGCGAGGTCAAAATTCAGAAATATTTATTTTTTCCTCTGCAATGATTTTTTGGAGTTAATTTTAATGCTACATAGCATAAGAAATTTCAAATAGAAAATATCATTTCTTTAAACTTTTTGCACGTACTTTACATAAAAAATTCTAACTTTATCTAAAACAGTTTATTTCGGCCACTTTTCGCGAAAATAAAAATATAAATTGCGATATGTCAGAATCGATCTAATTTTTTTTCCCTAAATTTTTTATAAAAAATTGTCCATACTCGACCGATGGTGTAAATTTTGGAGTGGGTACAACTTTGGTTCAGAACTTAAATTATAATAACTGAAAATCTTCACCAAATAACAAAGAAAAAATATTTAAAAAAAATCAAACAAAATATTGTTAAAAACACATACAAATAAAAAGACTGACAATTCCACAAAGTGACCTATTGGTACAAAAAGTTAACAGCTTATAAAATTATAACCAGTTCATACAAATTCTTGCAATTTTGTGCAGTGTAATGTTTTTATAGCACTTACTGTCAGTTTCTGTCAGTTTCTTTGGAAGAATTGTCACCTCATTTTCAGGAAGACTCTTCAGCCGTAGTTTTGCATTCCCCCCGCAGTTTCTTTGGAAGAATTGTCACCTCATTTTCAGGAAGACTCTTCAGCCGTAGTTTTGCATTCCCCCCGCAGTATGGAGCTTCTCCGCTGTCAGACTTCTGTAGAGGAGCTACATCCAAAATTTCCAGCTTGGTTACAGGCCTTTCCATTATACCACGTTGGGTCAGTAACATCGCACGACGGACCTGTCCGTCACCTGCCAATCTCGTTTCTAGTCCTCTACCACGCAGCCAGACATTTCTAGGGAAAGAAGGGTCAACAATGATAACCAAATCCCCCGATTTAAAGGTTTCGATTTCTCGTGCCACTTTGACCTATACGTTAACGACGGTAAATATTCAAACAGCCACTTCCTCCAAAATATATTTCCATATTGTTGTAAAATTAGCCAGTTTTGTCTCAGTACGGTTCCACTATCGTCGCATGTAGTTAAGGGTTTTAGCCCACTGGAACTTCCTACTAGAAAATGGTTCGGAGTTATAGCTTCTGCATTATCTTCTTCAATCTATATATATAAAATTGGATGTGTGTATGTATGTAACGTATGGACTCCAAAACGGCTGGGCCGATTTTGATGAAATTTTCAGGGAATCTTCAGAATATTCAGGCGGTTGACGTAGGCTATATTAGTTCTTGATTGTGGGGGCGTGGCCATATAAGCCAATTTAGAGTTATGATTTGTTGATACGAATGTTTGCAGTTCGACGAACCCTTATGAACGAGAACAGGTGATTGCTGTGATGTGTCTTTGGGTGACCAGTCCCGGTGCTGCGTAGAGCCAAAACTGGGGGTAGTTTCGGCTACGGGACCTGACCAGAGGTTTCTGGTATATAGATTTAGGTTTTGTTGGGGGCTCGGGCTATGCTTATATTGGGTGCCGTTCACCGACTCCGAATGGAAGAGGTCGCGATGGACCTCGTCTCCTCACGGTGAGAGATGCATATCTACGCTGTCTGCATCTGACCGTTCCAACTGCGTGTTTACGCTAATCATTCCACGGCCGCAGCTTAAAACTTACTTAGACGGTGACCAGTCCAGCGTCGTATGGGGTGCAACTGGTAGTAGATTTATTCTAGGAAGTCTGACCAGAGGCTTTATTCTGGTACCACGGGAGTCAGGAGCCCCTGGAACTTGTTTTCCAGCCTGGCTATTGGCGTGGCCCCTGTTGGGAGCTTCGTGGTGGCTGTGGTTTAAACCCAAATCGCGGGGAGAGTTTTTATACTCGGTGTGGAGTTGCATTTCATCAACCGGGCGCTATGACCCATAGAATAGCAGAGGTATTAGATAGACCTCGACCCCTTACCAAGAGGAAAGTGTATACCAATATGTATGCCTTCAAATTGGTACCTGCGTATTAGTAATGGTATCCCTGTGGAGGATTACCACCCTCTAAGGGCCTATTATTACTAACACAAAGGGGCGCTGGCCGTCGCATTGTATCGTGCCCTTGTTGTAAAGTTTTGTAGCAAGACTTACGCAAAACAAATACTTATGTCCCTATTGGGACAGTATTGGGACAGACAGTCACATTCAATTGTGAACACTTGAAGCGCACAGACGTGTTTCGCATCAGCGGAAGAAATTAAAATCGGTTGTGAAATTACTGAGTTTGTGGAAAGTGTATTTCAATATTAAAATTCCTTAAGGAACACGCTTTAGTGCCCTTTCGGCAATTTGGTTTATAATTAAATCGATCAAGTGATTGGACGGACACTGGATGTTGATTTAATCTATTGTGTGTGATGATTCATTAATTGATTTTGTGAAATTAATTAAATTTTAATTTGATTAATTAAGCGGAATTGAATGATAATCTGGCTCGTCATTGTTTTATTGGACTACTCTTTGGATATCGATTGTGAATTTTTAAATTGTGATCAAATCGTTTTTGATTAATCTTCAATTCGTCATATTAATTAAATTTATAATTTGATTAATTGTACGGATTTTTATTGACCTGACCCTGTATAACTGTGTTTTTGGACTATTCTTTGATTGATTATTGTCTGGATTGATTGGTACGGCCTGGCACTGAATAAGGTATTTGATTTTTTATTATTTTTAATTGGTATTGTTGTTGGCGTGCATGCTGACTCGATATAGTCGTGAGTCTTGTTTCGCCAACGTTAAATTTGTTTTTTCTTCAGCCTAGCGGTTCTATTCGAATCACTTTGGTTGGAAAAGTTTTTTGGGCTGCTATAGTGTAGTTTAGCTACAGAATTGTTGCTACAAAATAAGGGGCACTTTTCAGTGAATTTGTGCCTGAGGAGTAGATGGCGACGAGGAGGAGGAGGGACCTCGCTGGCGAGGAAACAGCGGGAGGTGAGGATGGTATGGGAGAAGATGAGGTTTTGAGTAGCGAGGCCGAGAATGCGCCGAAGAGAGTAGACGCCTCTCCTGAGAAGGGAAATGTAGCACCAGGCACGAGCAGTAGCGTTAGGTCGAGAGCAGATGTATTGCCGCAAGCGCCCCTGTTCAATGATGGTGATGCGAGTGAGAGCGGGAGAACGAGCAGAAATCTTAGGTGTGCTAAGAATCACCAAAAGGGCAAGAGTAAGCCTCAGAGAGCAGCAGCTAAGAGAGTTGATAGTCTGACATCGGATAGTGAAGTTGCGAATGTAGTCGGGAATAGGCTCTCTCGAATGCCGCGTCGCTCTGGTGGCGGTGGTGGCAGTGGGAGTGCTGAGTCGGTGATAGAGAAGATGAAGATTGTGTCTGGGAGACTCATGGCTACTCTCATTGATATTTTTAATGTAGAGGGATCTCTTATAAGAAAGGTTTCCAGCTTAGCGGGAGAATATGAGTCGTTGGTTATGGGATTGGTTTCAGAGAATGAGAGGCTTCGTGGGCGCTTAGACGTTTACTCCTCTCAGAGTAACGTCCCCGTGGTGCTGCCCCCAGTGAGTGTGGCTCCCGCGAGCGAAAGCGCGATCCCGGCGCACGTGGCTCATTTAGTCAGAGAGCCTGCCTTGCCCGTTCCTACGTAGACATGGGAGGCTAAGATAAAGAGTATTGACAAAGAGAAGACGTCCAAGCAAGTGGTTGAGAAGATTGTAAATGAGGTCGGCCCCAATATGAATGTTCGGGTACATGAGATTAGGCCGCTGAAGAGTGGAGGGGCAAAAATTCGTACACCATCGGAAGCGGAGAGGCAGAGAGTGCTGAATAACGATAAGTTTCAGGAGGCCGGTTTGGAAGTGAGTGCTGAGGACAAGCTTGGTCCGCGGGCGAAATTCACTCCGGATGAGTTCATGCATTAACTCTATGATAAGAATTTCAAGAGCATGTATAGTAAAGAGCAATTTGTCAAGGCTGTGAAAATTGTGAGCAGACCATGGCAGGTACGGGATGAAGAAAGAATAAATATTGTATTGGAAGGTTACGCTAGAGCAATGCAGAGCCTATTGGCCACTGGTCGTTGCTATATTAAATGGTTTAGCTTCAGGGTACGTGAGTACGAACCGGGTTTGGTCTGTCGTAGGTGCCTTGGCTTCGACCACAGAGTGAGGGACTGTCGTGCTACTCACTCAGGTGTGCCGTCGTTGTGGTCAGTCAGGGCATGTAGAGAGGGACTGTATTAATCAGCTCAACTGCAGAAACTCTGCGTTCAAGGGTAGGGCGTCTGGGCATCTAATGATGTCACACGCGTGCCCCCTTTATGCGGCGATGGTTGCCCGTGTAAACACTAGACATTAATATCCGTCCGTTTTTACAGTTAAATTGTCAGGGTAGTAGATCATCCATGTATGATCTGGGTCGGTGTTTGTGCGAATTGGATTGTGTTGTTGCGTTGCTCCAGGAGTCGTATATTTCGATGGACGGCCCTGTGGGTCTCCCGCTTGAGTTTCGTCTTTTTGTTGATCTGCGTAATAATGCTGCAATTGTTGTTAGGGGTTTAATGTTGAATGTTTGCTAGTTGATCAGTCCCAGTGGGGCGTATGCGTCAGGATTGAAGGTGAGTTCGGAGCTTTGTTGGTTGCCAGCATATATTGCAAGTTTGAGGAGTCCATAGATCCGTACCTCCAATACTTGGAGCGTCTGGTTGCGGGTAATTTGCCCTTACTTGTGGGCATGGACGCCAATGCTGTCTCTCCGATGTGGCATAGCAAGATGCCTAGGCATGTCCAAGGTTATCTTAGTTACCACAGAGGATTCGTTGCTGATCATTCGCAGTGAACGGACGTGTTTATCACATAGCGGATAGTTACCAGTACCCATTACGCAATAGCAAAAATCTGTACAAAGTCCGTAAGGCCTACATCGTAGTACCTATTACGGTCTAATAGAGACAAAATAAAAATAAATTCTCTTGACGGGGATGCCTTCGTGTTCCGATGGAGCGCGGTTCCCCAATCGTCCGACTGTCCGTCCGTTGGTCTTGGCCAAAGCCGACCACACCAAAAATGGTGAAAATCTCCCCCAAGTACTCACAACAGGTGGTGCGGTGAGGGGAAAACGTCATGTCCGACCGTCAAAACGGAAGCACAATGAGCATCGTGTAGCGCTCAGAGTTTTGACGAAGTTGGAGGCTGTTGAGGTTTCGGCTCTTACCGAAAAACAAAAAGAGTCACTTACCTGGGCTAAAGGCGTCATAGATGCTTCTAAGGCCAATGAGTCGGCTGAAAGAGCCACAAATTCAGCAGTGTTAACGGCTAATAAAGTAAAACGAATAAGATCACCTGATGAACCCCTGCCTTCGGAAAAGGCAAGGGGCCCTAATGTCACCATCAACAGGACACTCACCAAGCCCTTCAATGAAGTGGCGAAGGAGAGTCTAGTGATGGCTGTTGTAGACAGAAGTAGTGCGGATGGATCCATCCTCAAGGACAAATGGAGTCATGTACAATCAGCCATTATGGCTCATTACCTCGATGTCCGTAGAGAAATGCCGGGCAAACCACCAATCTGCAACGATGCAGGATGGCATCAGGGGAGAGTAAAGCTCTTATATTTCGGTGATGTCAGATCAGTAGACCTGTATAAGGCTGCTCTGAGTCGAGCGGGTGAGGTGTGGCCGGGTGCCCAGTTGGATGTTGTCGAAAAAAACAACATCCCTAGTCACCCTAGAGCCATCACCTGGGTTACAGAAGAGCCCTCCAACCCGGCTGACATCGTAGAAATAATAAAAGATTCCAATCCTGGTCTGCCGGCCCATAATTGGAGAATCAGCAAGGTGGGTGAGGCGGATGGTAAAAAGCGGCAGGTCAATCTAATCCTAAACGCTGAATCCACCTCCCATATACAAAGTGCGAGCGCAACCCTACAATATGGCTTCGAGAGTATAGTCTTGAAGACCGTGGCACTTTCTGGAAGTGCGGAGGTACCCACGCCTATTATTTCTGGTGACTCAACTCTAACAGAAGATCTGTAACGTCCTTCTCTGAGGACAAAAGCTCTACTTCGGACATAGAGAGGCTGAGGGGAGTCTCCGGACTCTTTGACGCATCTGGCGGGGACATGCTTCTCGACGATACGGACGAAGAGTTCGATAACACCCTTGTCGGGGTGGATGTTAATCTGTCAATTACCAATGATGGTAAGAATTCTACAGATTAACCTCCATCACGCTAAAGCAGCCTCAGCGGCTCTATTGCTGCGCCTGTCCACAGGCGCAGTAGACATCGTCCTGATACAGGAGCCCTACGTAGTGGGAGGAAGGGTGTGCGGTATTAGGACACCCAACTTTAAACTGCTTGTGGCCAACTGTGAAGGCACTCCAAGATCCTGCATTTTGGCTAGGAAAGATCTAAGTATCTTTCTCCTGACTAATTTAAGTGGTAAAGACCAAACAGCTGCTAGCCTGGAGATCGGTAATCGCATATATTGGGTGGTCTCCAGCTACTTGCCTTATGAATCTGTAGTACCGACTGCTCTATTCAGGGAAGTAGTAGAAGAAGCAACGTCTGACGAGCTCGAGATGATTATTGGCGCAGACACACGCTCATCATACTATCTGTGGTAGTACGGATATAAACAATAGGGGTGATTCGCTTCTTGACTTTATTCTAACTACCAACCTTAGTATTTGTAACATAGGTAATAAACCGACCTTTACAATTAAAGGCAGACAAGAAGTACTCGACGTAACGTTTGCTACTGACCGGCTGTCAGACAAAATTATTGGGTGATATGTACTGGACGACCACTCATTCTCAGATCACCATTATATTGAGTTCAAACTCGCGGAAAAAGCGCCTAAACCTGCCGTCCACAGAAATGTAAGGAAGACAAAGTGGCACCTGTATGAGAAGAATTTCAAGAAAGTCCTCAACTCTAAACTTCTGTACGAACCGAATGACAGAGCCGGTCTGGATAATCTGGTCGAGCATATCACCACATCATTCAATAGTTCCCTTGAAGAAGCCTGTCCAAAAACAAGGTACCAGGGTAAAACTAAACCCCAATGGTGGACTTCTGAGCTAACGGCTATGAAAAAGACCTGAAACAAACTATTCAATAAGGCTAAATCTACTGGGGTCGCTAATGATTGGGATGCCTATAAAGAGATCAAGATCTATAAGAAGGAGCTTAGAAAGGCGCAAAGGCGCTCTTGGTATACCTTCTGTGGTGAAGTGTAACAGGTCTCCGACGCCGCTAGGCTTAGGAAGATATTATCTGCTTCACCCTGTACAGTGGGATATTTACAGGATGAGGCAAATAACTGGACCAAAAACAGCGAGCAGTCGCTCAATGTACTGCTCGACACACATTTCCCGGGGAACTCTGTAACAGAACCCGAGGATCAGCTGGACCAACAAGAGTGCGAGTGGACTGCGAGCGTCGCTAGCTTCTTGACTGAGATATCCAGAATAAGCTGGGCTATTAATAGCTTTGAGCCCTTCAAGTCACCTGGACCAGATGGCATCACTCCAGCAGAAATGCAGAAAATGTTAAAGTACATTGTCCCCTGGCTGGAGAAAATTTATGTAGGCTGTATCAGGCTTTCATACGTCCCGAATCGATGGAGGGATACCAAAGTGGTATTCATACCTAAAGCGGGAAAGATATCACACACTAGGCCAAAAGACTTCAGACCAATTAGCCAATCCTCCTTCCTATTGAAAGGTCTGGAAAGACTTTTAGATCATTTCATTAGGGAAAACCTGGATACAAAACTCCTGTCGGGAAACCAACATGCTTACAATAAGGGCAAGTCTACAGAATCAGCCCGGCACGAACTTGTGAGCACTATCGAATCGTCCCTGTATTTCAAGGAATTCACCATGGTGGCATTTCTTGACATAGAAGGGGCTTTAACAACATTCACTCAGATGCGGTAATTGCGGCACTCTCACATCTAAAAGTTAACACTAGTTTGAAAAGTCTGCTCATCAGAAGACGCATAACAGCATGTCTAGGGTCCACAACTCTAACAAGGTTTGTAAACAGAGGGACCCCGCAAGAAGGTGTACTGTCTCCACTAATTTGGAACCTAGCGGTGAATGAAATCCTGCTAGATCTAGAACGTTGTGGCTGCAAGGTCGTGGCATATGCGGACGACGTTGCAATCGCAGTGAGTGGCAAATTCGAAAACGTCCTCCGAGACATTCTACAGGTGGCTCTGAACAAATTGGCTAGATGGGCCAGAAGCAGCGGTTTGGGCATAAACCCAAACAAGACAGAATTGGTTCTCTTTACTAGGATGAATAAAGTCCCACATGTGCACCCTCCACCTCGGATAAATGGAACAGATCTAGTCTTTTCTGAAAGTGCAAATTTTTTAGGAATAATTCTAGATAGAAAACTGTTATTTAGACTTAATGTATTGGAACGTGTAAGGAAGGCTAACGTCGCCTTATATTCCTGCAAAAAGGCTGTAGGGTCGCGGTGGGGCCTCTCTCCTAAAATCGTCCACTGGATATATATAGCAGTAGTTCGTCCTATACTGCTATACGGCATTGTGGTATGGTGGACGGCAACTGACAAACTAACCATCACCAACCTACTAACAAAGGTTCAGAGAACTGCCTGCCTGAGCATAAGCGGAGCCTTAAGGACTACAGCGACCGAGTCTCTACAAGCCCTACTCCATATACTGCCGATTAATATTGTGGCGAGAGAAGTTGCAACCAAAGCGGCAATAAGATTAAACTGCCTATCAATGTGGAGGTACAAAAACTACGGTCACATGAGGATATCAAAGTGTAGTGCTATGGTAACCGACCGAGTGGACTATATACCAACTGTGTACACCTTCGAGAGAAATTACATCACTATGATTCCCGCCAGAGATGAATGGGTCGGCAGAATACCAGGTAATAGAAACCATCTCCACTTTTACACGGATGGTTCGAAGCTTGATGAAAATGTTGGCTTTGGAGTACACTGTGAAGAACTTAGTCTGGATATAGCTCACTGACTACCAGATACCTGCAGTGTCTATCAAGCCGAAATAATGGCAATATGGGAAGTCGCCAAGTGGCTGAGTCGCAACATAGTAACCAACACTGGCGTTGTCATTTACTCGGACAGCCAGGCTGCCATCAATTCTCTGGAGGCAACATCCCTAAATACACAAACAGCCCTCTCTCTAACGGAGAGCAGCTAAGTGAATGTCTCCTGAATTGGAGCATTCATGTGGTGAATGTGCACACAGCTGAGTACACATTCCACGGTCCAAATGGTATTAGTGACATCGATGACACTTTGGCAAATAGGAATTTTAGATTTAGGTGGGAGGTCAGACCGGATCTTGGGGTCAGTGACCATAATGTAATTATATTTGAACTGGAGAGGAACGGGGGCCTGTACCAGGACCGTCGCTGATTAAAAAGTGGTCCACCAATGCGGTGGATTGGAATTTTTACGAGGACGAGATTAGAGAAGTTTTTCGTACTGTTCCTCTGGCTATTTTTAATGGAATGGATATTGATTCGAAGGTTCAGGTCATAAATGAGTGTATTACTGGTGTAAACGATCGATTGTTGCCCGTTCACCACCCCACTCCCTTAAGGGAACTTCGGTGGTGGAATAGGGATCTTCAGGAAAAGAAGCTGGCGCTAAGAAGGTTGCGTAGGAAAATGCAGAAGGAGAGGCGTAGAGGTTCTGCGCTTGTTCAGGTGGCTGAGACCAATTACAGGGAATCCCTTATGGAATACAAAGTTATGCTCCCTCCAGTCCAATGAAATGGACTGGAGGGACTTCGTCCGTGAAAACGGGGATGATCCCTGGGGTCAGGCATACAAGATTTGTAGGAGAAAACGTTCAGTTGACCTTTCGGGTCTTGTGGTAGATGGTGAAGTATGTACTTCTTGGGCCGATTGTTTTAAGGTCCTTATGGACGCATCCTTCCCTAGAGAGGATGAAGAAGAGGATGCATTGGTGGAAGATTCCTTAGCTGCCCCTGCTGTTGAAAGAGGCAAGATCGATCTAGCTATCTCGAGGCTTCGGTCAAGGAGGTCTCCAGGGATTGATGGATTGACTGGTGAAATGTGAAAACATGTTTACCAGGCCATCCCTCAGTACCTGGTAAGCCTCCTTGCTGAATGCGTCAGGATAGGGTACTTCCCGTCTGCCTGGAAAGAGGCAAGGATTGTGGTTCTCCTGAAGTCCCCTGATAAGATCAGGAGTGATCCTGCATCTTATCGGGGCATCAGTCTCCTTCCAGTCCTTGGAAAAGTGCTGGAGAGGGTGATGGTGTTGCGGCTTCAGGAGAAACTGTATGGTAGAATGTGCCGCTACCAATTCGGTTTTAAGGAGGGTAAATGCACGGAGGATGCGTGGCTTCACGTTAAGAATAGTGTTGAAAGCTCGGACTCTAAGTACGTACTAGGCTTATTCATAGACTTCCAGGGAGCGTTTGACAACCTTAGGTGATCTGCGGTCTTTAATAGGCTTCGTGAGGTAGGTTGCCAGGAGCTAGAGATTTGGAAGAGTTTTTTCAGTAATCGTATGGCCTTTTTGTTTGGTAAATGTGACACAGTTTCCACTCAGGAGGTGAGGGGATGTCCTCAAGGTTTGAATTTTATTTGAATTGGATAACCACTGCAAATTTTCCGCATTTGCAGATTATCTCTTGATTATGGTTGAGGGTAACGCCAGGAGCCAGCTGGAAAGGGATAGCTCTACCATGATGGACATAGTGAGAACCTGGGGTGATAGAGTTGGAGTTAAGGTCAACATGGTCAAGACGGTTGCTATGCTCTCAAAAGGGATCACTGTCTGGCAACAGACACCTGATTGTGAAGCTTGGAGATGACTCGATCCAGTATGTTAGTAAGGTGAGATATTTAGGTATTGTAGTTGGAGAGAGGATGAACTTCCTCCCCTACATTGACCACTTGAAACACAATTTAGTGCCCTTGGTTGGCCAGGTCCAGATGATTGTTAAGTGTGATTGGGGTCTTGGAAAGAAGGCGGTTAGAAAGCTATATGCAGGTCTTTTTCTGTCTTGTGCGACGTATGGCTCCTCAGTTTGGGCTGATGCTGTTAGGCGAGTAGCTGGTATTAAGAAGATACTATCCTGTCAGATAGTATCTGAGAGTGTGTAGGACGGTCTCTACTGAGGCTCTTCAGGTTCTAATGGGTACCCCCCTTTGGATCTGGAAGTGCTTCACTTTATTCGGTGCCAGTCGTGGAGTGGTTGTGCCCCGGGATGTATGGGGCAAGAGGCCCTAATGTCACCATCAACAGGACACTCACCAAGCCCTTCAATGAAGTGGCGAAGGAGAGTCTAGTGATGGCTGTTATAGACAGAAGTAGTGAGGATGGATCCATCCTCAAGGACAAATGGAGTCATGTAGAATCAGCCATTATGGCTCATTACCTCGATGTCCGTAGAGAAATGCCGGGCAAACCACCAATCTGCAACGATGCAGGATGGCATCAGGGGAGAGTAAAGCTCTTATATTTCGGTGATGCCAGATCAGTAGACCTGTATAAGGCTGCTCTGAGTCGAGCGGGTGAGGTGTGGCCGGGTGCCCAGTTGGATGTTGTCGAAAAAAACAACATCCCTAGTCACCCTAGAGCCATCACCTGGGTTACAGAAGAGCCCTCCAACCCGGCTGACATCTTAGAAATAATAAAAGATTCAAATCCTGGTCTGCCGGCCCATAATTGGAGAATCAGCAAGGTGGGTGAGGCGGATGGTCAAAAGCGGCAGGTCAATCTTATCCTAAACGCTGAATCCACCTCCCATATACAAAGTGCGAGTGCAACCCTACAATATGGCTTCGAGACTATAGTCTTGAAGATATACAAGCAGGATATAGCTCCCACTGCAGAAGGTGAGTCGTCCACCGTGGCACTTTCTGGAAGTGCGGAGGTACCCACGCCTATTATTTCTGGTGACTCCAACTCTAACAGAAGATCTGAAAAACCTAATGGGTCGTTCCTGGGATGGAGCGTCGAGGTGAGCTCATTGAGCACCTGGATGAGGCGGTTTTGAATAGGTGGCAGGAACGATGGGACACCTCTTCTAGTGGTCGTGTTACCTATGGGTTTATACCTACGGTTAACTTCGCGAGGTTGAATGACTATTTTGTCTTCAGTATGGAATTGGGATTTCTTTTGACTGGTCATGGTTCAATGAACTATTTTTTGCACAGAAGAGCACTGAGTGACACCCCTGAGTGTTTTTGTGGCTATCCGAATGAGGATGTGGAAATGTACGTGCCCTTTGTACGCAGACTTTAGAGACTTGGCAGCCATGGGTGTCGAATTTATTGACTGGCAATGGCACTTTCATGGCCTAGTTGCCTCACCTGAGACACTAGCATGTGCAGAGGTTTTTGCACGCCGAGTTTTTTCGGCCCGTCGAGCGTTGAGTCGTGGTGTAGATCTCCTGTTGGGACGTTGAGTGGTGGATTCGTCCATGACTCAATGGCTGTCTTTGTTGGGGGTTACCAGTCCCTGGTTTGCGTAGAACTGAAACTGGTAGTAGCTTTGGCTACGGAACCCGACCAGAGATTTCTGGTACCACGGGCTCTTGGATCTGGAGTCAGTCCCATGGCTCCCCAAGTGCTATAAGACCTTGGTCTTGTTGGGGGCTCGGCCGGGCTTTTGTCTTACTTGGGTGCCGCTCACCGACTCCGAGCGGAAGAGGTTGAGATGGTCCTCGTCTCTCCACGGTGAGGGGTGCATACCTACACAGTGTGCATCTAGACCGTTCCATCAGCGTGTCTACGCTAATCATCTCACGGCCGCAGCTTTACACACCTAAAGGGTTACCAGTCCCGGCATCGTATGGGATGCAACTGGTAGTAGTTTTATCTACGAAGTCTGACCAGAGGCTTTTTCTGGTACCACGTGAGTCAGGAGCCCCTGGAACTAGTTTCCAGCCTGGCTGTTGGTGTGGCCCCTGTTGGGAGCATTCTGGTGGCTGTGGTTCAAACCCAAATCGCGGGAAGAGTCCTTGGACTCGGTGTGGAGTTGCACTTATTCAACCGGGTGCTAAGACCCGTAGATTAGCAGAGGTATTAAGATAGGCCTCAACCCCCCACCAAGAGGGAAGTTCATACCCATATGTATGTCTTCGAATTGGTACCTGCGTATTAGTGATGTCCCTGTGGAGGATTACCACCTTCTAAGGGCCTGTCACTAATGCAAAGGGGCGCGGGCCGTCGCATTGTAGCATGCTAACTGTGAGTGTTTTCCTCGCAGTGAGCGAAGCCGCGAGGTATGTACTCACGATAAGCGAATTTTTCTGTCCCTATTGGGACTGGACCCTGCTCCCAGATGGGCCAATCCTGGATCCAACTCGAAGTAGCTGGGAGTCCACGTGATTGGTCCAAAAATGGGCGGGATCGGAAATGTACATAAATCTGGGGCAACGAAGTGGACCGGGTCCAGCTATAATATATAAAAGAGAATGTGTGTTTGTTTGTACCGTATAGAAGTCTAAACGGCTGGACCGATCTTCATGAAATTTTCACAGAATGTACATGTGTTGGGGGTGGTGAAAATATTGAAATTGAGATATCTTGCACAATTTTTTTGCGAGAGTGCTGTAATTTTGTGTATATATATCTGGTGGTAGTCTACTCTATTGGTCCAAAAATGGGCGAGATCGGACCAAAGAGCGTGGCCCGCCCATATAAGCCAAATATTTGAATTGAGATATCTTGCACAATATTTTACCGAGAGTGCTGCAATTTTGTGTATATATATCTGGTAGCAGTCTACGTGATTGGTCCAAAAATGGGCGGGATCGAATCAATGGGCGTGGCCCCGCCCATATAAGGAATATTTTGGAATTGAGATATCTTGAAAAATTTTTTGGCGAGAGTGCTGCAGTTTTGTGTATATATATCTGGTGGCAATCTAGGTGATTGGGCCAAAAATAGGCGGGATGGGATCATTGGGCGTGGCCCCGTCCATATAAGCCAAAATTTTAATTTGAGATATCTTGCACAATTTGTTATATAGTGCTGTAATTTTGTGTATGTGTATCTACTGCCAGTCTCTGTGATTGTTCCAAAAATGGGCGGGATCGGACCAATCGGCGTGGCCCCGCCCTTATAAGCCAAATTTTGAAATTGACATATCTTGCACAAATTGTTAGCGAGACTGCTGTAACTTTGTGCATATGTACGTGGTGGTAACCTACGTGATTGGTCCAAAAATGGGCGGGGTCGGACCAATGGGCATGGCTTCCCAAATAAACCACATTTTTAAATTGAGATATATTGCACAATTAGTTAAAGATAGTGCTGTAATTTTGTGTATATATATCTGGTGGCAGTCAACGTGTTTGGTTCAAAAATGGGCGGGATCGGACCAACTGGGCGTGGCCCCGCCCATATAAATCAAAGGTTGCATTTGAAATATCTTGCAAAATTTGCTAGCGAGAGTTCTGAAATTTTGTACATATGTGTCTGGTGGTAGTCCACGTGATTGGTCCAAAAATGGGCGAGGTCCGACCAATGGGCATGCCCCCCCCCCCAAATAAACCAAATTTTAATATTGAGATATATTGCACAATTTGTTAAAGACAGTGCTGTAATTTTGTATATATATATCTGGTGGCAGTCAAAGTGCTTGGTCTAAAAATGGACGGGGTCAGAATAAAGGGCGTGGCCACGCCCAAAACAAATTAAAATTGAGATATATTGCACAATTTGTCACCGAGAGTGCTGTAATTTTGTGCATATGTATCTGGTGGATGTTTACGTGATTGGTCCAAAAATGGGCGGGTTCCGGCCAATGGACATGGCCCCCCCAAATAAACCAAATTTTAAAATGTAGATACCTTGCACAATTTGTTAGCGAAACTGCTGTACTGAAAAAAATTGACGGGATCGGAAATCTGATATCTGGGCCAACGAAGTGGACTGGGCAGCTAGTAATAATATATGCGAGCGGTCTCGAATTAATAATATTTTCGACTTCAATTAACATGCTTAAAAGAAGTTCATCAGTAGGGTGTCTGGATGGCATAATTTTATATAAAATCGTTTTAACCGAACGAACTAAGCGTTCCCATGCGCATCCCATGTGTGGTGAAGCTGGAGGATTGAAAATCCATTTCGTAGTAGCAGTAGTAAAAGTTTTCACCAATTCGATCAACCTCAACTAATGCTTCTCGTAACTCTCTTTCAGCGTCCCATTGTCGCTGTAGAATTCAAGAGGAATTCCTACGCGCCATAAAGTTGCGGATGGCCAAAATGCAGGAACTTGTAGTCAGAGAATGTGCGACTTCAATGTGAACTGCCCTTATCGTTAAACACGTAAATAGTCATCCATATCTTTTTCTTTATGCCGGTTTTCAATCAGAAAGATGGGTCCAAAAAAGTCTGCTCCGGTATATGTGAATGGAGCAGCATAGGATGCGACACGAGCGGCCTTGTTAATTTTACACATCTGACAATATCGAATTACGGATTTATATGTAGCACGCAGACGTGAAATTGAATATTTTTGTCTCAATTCATTAATAGCCGTTTCGTGATTAATGTGATACAATTTTTCATGATAATGTAGAAAAATAAGTTTAGTAATATCACTTTTCCTTGGCAATATAATAGGCCGTTGTCGTTCTAATGAAACGTCTGCCAGGCCCATCCTACCATCCACGCGAAAAAATTTCGTTGTCTAAATAGGGTGCTGTAGAATAAATATCGCAAGATTTCGATATAGAATTATTTGATTTGAGCGATGAAATTTCTGTGTTATATAGGGTGATCTAAGTAGAGTTACTTTTTTCAATAGTCTTGTTTCGACAGATCACGTGTGAGTCGTGTCATGCTGTCATGTTATTTTTGTTAAGTTTTGTTGTCATCATAGAAAGACTTACGCCTGAACAACGTTTACAAATTATGCAGTTTGATTATCAAAGTAGTCGTTCGCCAATTGCGATAAGTCCATTTTTTTTAAATCCAAAAAAAAAAAACACTTTCCAGTCGACCCACGACCTTGACACCCATGAGCAATATTTTAGCTCTCGTTAAGAGCTATCTTTTTGCCATTGACCGATTCCCGATCCGACGTACCGGAATCATCGGTCCATATATTTAAAAAAATTATGCCGGTGAGAACGTAACCGTCAATGGCGACCGTTATCGTGCCATGATAACAGACTATTTGATGCCTGAAATTGAAGCTCGTGATCTCGGCGACATTTGGTTTCAACAAGACGGCGCCACTTCCCACACATCGCATCAATCAATGGATTTATTGAGAGAACACTTCGGTGAGCAGATAATTTCACGTTTTGGGCCGGTCGATTGGCCACCAAGATCGTGTGATATCACACCGTTAGACTTTTTCCTGTGGGGATATGTAAAGTCTATAGTTTATGCGAACAAACCCGCTTCGATTCAGGCCTTGGAGCAAAACATCACGCGTGTCATTCGCCAGTTACCAGTCGAAATGCCCGAACGAGTCATCGAAAATTGGGCTCAACGGATGGACCATCTGAGACGTAGCCGCGTCCAACATTTGATAGACATAATCTTCAAAAAATAAATGCCAAAGAATGATCTTTCAAATGATGATAAACATTCCCCATTCAATTTGAATTTTCGGTGTTTTTTTCTTTAAAAAAGTAGGGAACCTCGAAATGGATCACGCTATATTTCTCATGTTGGGCTTGTCTATATAACAAATGTTCAGCATCCATTAACTCCTAGCGAGTCAGTTCTCCATTTTGCTTCTTTCATTTGCGGCAGATGTTAATCAATCGTACAAAATACGCTGCCGCCCTTACAAGACGAGTCCATTTTGAAAATCGAAATGTATTGAAAAGTAATTCATATTTAGCTATTTGGTGTATATGTTGTATGCGCTTCTCCTCAGTGTTTTTTGAATGTGTCTCAGTTTGTGGCCACTGCTCTTCAGGATGTAAGAGAAATTCCGGCCCACAAAACCATCGACTGGAATTAGAAATTATAGGAATTCTGGATCATTTAGTTGCATCATCAGCCACATTTAGTTTACTTGAGACCCAATTCCATTCTTTTATTGATGATAATTCCAAAATTTCCGTTATTCTAAAAGCCACGAATTGATGGTATTTTCGGTGATCGGAATTTATCCAGCTCAATACGGTCTTTGAATCACACCAAAAATATTTTTTCGAAATTTTTATTTCGTGGTTTTCAACTATATATTTTGCAAACCGGGCTCTTAACAAGGCAGCCATAAGTTCAAGTCTTGGAACAGATGCAATTTTCATAGAAGCCACCCTTGTTTTAGCTCCCACTATTGAGCTATCCATCCACTATTGAGCAAATCCATCATAATTGCTAAACGATTTTAAATAACATCTTTCTATTTTTATTTTCTGGATATCTGGTACAATTTTGACCCACTGGGTCCATTTTGTTTTCAACTCAGGAGCAATTTTTTCATCCCTATCAATTTTGGAACGCCATACATCTTACATAAGTACTTTTACGTATATTATAATATGTCCAATCAGACCATGTGGGTCGTAGATTGACAAAACTAATCTTAACATTTCACGCTTTGTAGGTTGTTCACGTACGCAGCATTGTCTCAACTTCCCGAGCCTGATCAATACCGGTCGCGTATTGACATCACTGGAATCTCCTCTACACCCCTCTTCGGAGACTTTATTCGCTTAGTTCGGATGTGTATGAGTGCGGATTGCCAACGGGCGGTGGTTGTTGTTTGGCTGCCTTGCTCATCTTCGGTTCTTTCTCTCCCTCTCTCTATCCGCAAAATCTATGGTAGTCGAACACTTGTAACGAGCCTCTGCGTTCACCACTTGTCGTTTCGCTCTACGCTCGCGCACACAGGCCTTGTCGCCAACCTCATACACGGTAATACATCCTTGTTTATTTGAAAACACACAAATAAAGATCCTCCCATATTTATATTTAAAACTAAAAATCGTTTGTTTTTATTTATTTATTTTCATTACCACACGAACCCCCCTTTGCACCCCTACACCAACATTTTGGTCGTATCGAGCCGGATTGGAATTAGCATCGTTAATCGTGTGGTTTTTTCGTTTTGAAGGGATTCGTCGGCATACGGACATCACACACCCCCCATTCCTATCATCGCTAAACCATCACATCGCAAAACTTCATCATCATCCTAATCATCGTCATCTACAGGTACGTAAACTCAGTCAAAAAGTGAGCACCGCGTTTTCGTTTTTCAATAACAAGTACAAGAAAATAAAATAAATTGGTTTTCTGTGATACTGGTCGTTTTCGAAACACCCTACCGAGCGTGTCATTTAAAATACAGTCCACTATCGTTTGAATTTATCGCCCCTTCGTTAGTATATACGGTGTTCGCATAGTGTTAACAATAGAAATATTTAATTTTCGTTACAAAACAATCGATTAATTCGTCGGCATTTGATTGGATTTTGCCAAATTGTTTCTAACGATCCTATATACCGTGTATACCGTCCCTTTATTCAGAGGTGTTGTTTTGGTATTTTTCTTTTTTCATTTTTTCCCTTTCGTTCAATCGCCACTGCTTTGGTTGAGATTACAGAAACAACGTCGTTGTAGTCCGCAGTTTCTAATCATCTAAGCGCCAATTTGAAGCCTCGGTCAATAACCGAAGTATGTAAGAATACCACCAATTGCATTTCGTTTATTTGTTTACCACCGAACATATACGTACACACGTACATTCACACATAACACCATCGATCGGTTGACGTTTATTCTCGCTCCATTCGCTCCTTCTTTTACTGCTTTGTTGTGAGTATTATTGAACAGCTGACGTGATTCCTACCGTGTGGTTCTGATTGTGAATATTTTTAAACAGCTGACTAATATTGTGATTGTCATTGAGAATAGTTTGGATCGGCTGACTGGGGTACTGTGGCTCACGGGTAAAGATCGCGAAAAAACAAAAATATTATTTTTGAAGTTTTTTTAATTTCGGTGATAATTGTTGTTTGTTGTACTACTAGTTAGTACATTATTCGGCACTATTTGACTCCGTGCACCCTACAGCCCGTTTTGCTGACATATACACGTAAAAGAACATTGTATTTATTTTTTTGATTAGAAAAAAATATGTTTGAAATTTTGTTTGCCATTTGAACGTGTTGTTTTTGCATTTTAATTTTCTAAGTCGCGATTCGGCAACTCGGTCAACTCGTCACACATAAGTTTTAAAAAAATTTTCTTTTTGACTTTCTCGGAATTTTTGATTGTGCGCAAATTTACTTTTGTTGTTTTCTATTTTGGAGCGTTTGGTCATTTTGATTCGATTTCGTTTTCCTCTTCCCATTTCATAGATTTTTTGAAAAATTTACAACCATTTCATTTTAAGGGCCTTCGCGACAGGTTTGAATTTTCAATATCGTGTGTTATTCTGAAATTGGATTAACATTTCTTGGGAATTTTAATTAGTTAACTTTTTACTTATCTTCTTCAAAATGCCGCTTACCCCCCTTGATTTTTTCATCAGCGCTTCGGAGGCTGTATTGAAATTTGATTCGTCTTTCCGTATTCTGAAGGAAGAAGACCTCGATGTTTATGATCTTGAGGTTCGTAGTACAGAGTTAGATAATATGTGGTCTACAACTCGAGAAATGTTTCAGAAATGTCTGGACTATTTGCAATCATCTCCTGACGCGGGGAAAGATGATATGGACTTGGCGAACACCAAGTACGACGTGTCTTATCAGACGTACATACAATGCCTCGCCGCTATAAAGAGGAAGTTGTCCATGCTCACACGCTCTCGTAGAACGTCCCTGAGTTCGAATATGAGTGGTTCATTAGTTTCGTTGGCACAACAACCTTTCGGGGACACGCGCATTACTGACCCGGTAAACAATATGAGTTCTTCAACTCACGCGTCTCGTGAAATCGGTACTCAAGTTGATCCTTGGAATAATTTAGATCTGGGAAATAGTACTAGGCATGCGGGCATAATTCATCCAATTAGTAACGTCATGCATAATATTGCGATTCCGCCTTGTGACACTGACGTTTTTGAGGGCGCACGTTTCGTGATTTATTTACAGCGGTTTATGTGCACAATTCTCGTCTCAGCGATATCGAACGACTTTGTCATTTACGTCGAAAGACGAGCGGTGAGGCCAGAGAAATTGTTGAAAAATTTCCCCTCACCCATCGAAGCTTCGATCTAGCTTGGAAAGCGTTGACAGATACGTACGACAACAAGCGTATCCTGGTGAATAATCACCTCAAGCTTTTATTCGATCTTCCGATTTTAGAAAATGAGACCAGTTCGGGTTTGAAGACTCTACAGCGCGGTATCAATGGTTGTTTATCGGCAATGGCCGTATACGACATTGTCACGGTCCACTGGGACCCTATATTAGTATTTATATGCATTCAGAGGTTGCCCAAGCTGACGCTCACGCTATGGGAGCAAAGCATCCGAGATAAATCGTCATTACCCCCCTGGCAGGCGTTAGATTCTTTTTTGACAGAAAGAATTCAAACTCTGGCGTGTCTTCGCGACATCAGAGGCATCGATTCATCAAAAGTCCCCAAGTCTCGAAAAATCAGTACGGATTTTACAAATACGGCGGCTCTAGGAAATTCGAAATCTTCCTACAAAAATTGTTGTAGTTTTTGCCTCAATGAAATCCACCCTCTACTGTCATGTCCTCGGTTCAAGAAGTTTCCCTTCGATAAGAAATTTGCTGAAGTTAAGAAACAAGGTCGTTGTCTCAATTGCTTTTCACGGGGTCATTCCGTTAAAGACTGCTCTAGCACTCATAATTGTAATGTGTGTAATGGAAGGCATCACACCCTCCTACACCGCCGTCATCGTTCTGCCTCTTCAACTGGTTCGTCGTCTAGCTCTACCTCCACAACTGTCTCGTCGCCTAGCTCAAACCCTGTTCTTAGTGGTACCTCTCCTAATCATAATCTAGATAATGTAGCTTCCACTTCAAATGCGGATAATCTCACCGTTATGAATCGCCAGGTATTTTATACCACCCAGGATAGGAATGTGCTCTTGGGGACCGCCAACGTAAATATCATTCACCGGGGTATTACGTACCCTGCTCGAGCTCTCATTGACCCATCTTCCGAGACGTCCTTAATTACGGACCGCTTTCGAAAACGATTGGGAATTTCAACGCGTTCTACGAACGCTAGTGTGTCTGGCGTGAACTGTACTCACCTTGAGAATTCAAGAGAAATTTGCTCTCTTGAAATCTCCTCACCTGTAGGTCCATCGCTCGTCTTAGAAACGGTAGCCCTCGTTCTTCCGAACATTTCTGGCAACTTGCCATCACCTTCTGTTGCTACCAACCTTAGATCTCGTCTCCCCAGTCTTCGATTGGCTGATTCATTCGATGATGGTCCTGTAGACGTGCTACTTGGCGCGGATCTTTATCCGCGAATTCTTTTGTGTGAACCACCACGGATTGTTCTCAAGTCACTACTGGCTCAGAACACCATATTTGGTTACATCCTAACTGGTTCACTACCACCTCATGCTACAAGCACAGCTGTGGACTTTTCCCCTGGTAGTCGAATTGCGCATTTCACGTAGGCTTTTGTTTATTACTTGCTAGTCTCACCCTTCGTATGTAATTTTAGTCGTACCTATTTGAATTCGCTTGAAATTGGTAATCAATTCACCCCTATTTGAATTTGTTTGTTGGTCACATTTTGACACCAGCCTTTTTATAAACGGTCACATCTCGTGTATTTATTAATTATTTGAACTCGAATCGTCCTAAATCAATTAGAAACTTGAAATTATTGTTCTCGAATTTATTTTACTAATTGATGTCGCACATCTATAATTTTCGCAGTAGTCTATTTAAACTCAAACTTATTTCGAAATCTCAAAAACTATTTAAGCATCACTTCGCCTATATTAATTATTTTACATATTCTTAATATAACATTGAAACTCGAATTAAATTTTTTTGAATGCTCACTAGGAAACTGAATTTACGTTCCTTGTTATATACTTATTTACTCCTAGTTGTAGTTGTAGATTATTTCCTTTCCTTTATATGTATTACAACATCGTCGGATGTTGCAAGGTGGCCGGCAATGTTCACGTACGCAGCATTGTCTCAACTTCCCGAGCCTGATCAATACCGGTCGCGTATTGACATCACTGGAATCTCCTCTACACCCCTCTTCGGAGACTTTATTCGCTTAGTTCGGATGTGTATGAGTGCGGATTGCCAACGGGCGGTGGTTGTTGTTTGGCTGCCTTGCTCATCTTCGGTTCTTTCTCTCCCTCTCTCTATCCGCAAAATCTATGGTAGTCGAACACTTGTAACGAGCCTCTGCGTTCACCACTTGTCGTTTCGCTCCACGCTCGCGCACACAGGCCTTGTCGCCAACCTCATACACAGTAATACATCCTTGTTTATTTAAAAACACACAAATAAAGATCCCCCCATATTTATATTTAAAACTAAAAATCGTTTGTTTTTATTTATTTATTTTCATTACCACACGAACCCCCCTTTGCACCCCTACAACAACATAGGTGTTTTTACGAAAATAAATAGATCGCTCTCCAGAAGCCACGATGCAATTTCGAAAGTTATAACATCCTCCTGATGTTCCCAGAAAATGCCCAAAACATTCTCAACTTGTATTTCGTCTTTGAAATTAATGCACTTAACACCTTTGGAAACAGTTGTAGGAAATGCTTGCCTTACTACTATGCTGTTAGATATCCAGTTTCTTATATTGAAGCCAGCTTGACGATGTACCTATGATACGTTGGAAATTAACTTTATAGCATCTTCTGGCGTATCAACAGAATCTAGTAGATCATCAACATAATGATTTTGTTTAATTGATTTTGCAGCCGCAGGAAATTTACTTCGGAATTTATCAGCATTTATATTTTTAACGTACTGGGATATACTGGGAGCACACGTAGCTCCAAATATCATCACATCCATAACATATATATGACCCGATGGAACATATCCTCAATATCGCCGCAAACAGCTGCAGAGTGTTGACGAAATTTAAAAATGATTGATGGAAGGGAGGCCAACATGTCAGGCCCTTTCAATAAAAACGAATTTAAAGAGAACCCACAGGATTTTGCCGCTGCGTATCAAACGACTAGTGATTTACCGGGATTATTTTTATTAAAAACAGCGAAAATCGGAAGATACCAAACTTTCCCATCGGCCCGCTTGATTTCAGATTCACTTATCTTGCGTATATAGCCTTTAGATAGGGAGGGAGGCCAACATGTCAGGCCCTTTCAATAAAAACGAATTTAAAGATAACCCACAGGATTTTGCCGCTGCGTCCCAAACGACACGCGATTTACCGGGATTAGTTTTATTAAAAACAGCGAACATCGGAAGATACCAAACTTTCCCATCGGCCCGCTTGATTTCAGATTCACTTATCTTGCGTATATAGCCTTTAGATAGGTATATTTATAATATAATATTGTATTGTGGAATATGTTACTGAGGTCAATATTTTAAACCTGCTTTCTTTCCAGACATATCAACCGTTTTTATGCCATATTGTAACTCTTTGGCAATTTAAAACTATCAAATTTCCATAACAGTGGAACCTCATAGTGTCCGCTTTCCTTATGTTTTGTAAAATTATTTAGCAAATATTTTGCACGCATTTCATTTCCAGCTATAAGGGGATCTTTTGTGCAAACGCCGACACTTTCAAGTGTATAAAAACGCCTGACCAATACATCTAACCCCTCATCACCAGCAGAACAACAATAAAAATTTAAATTGAAATGCTTACTTGTATTTTCTGGTTCAGCCATTGCGCCATAAAAAAGCCAACCTAGCTTTGTCCGTATAGCAACAGGTTCATGTTGAGCACCTTCGCGGGACTTACTTGAAATTCCCAAATTAAAATGGTTTAATCCAATCAATAGTTTTGGCACTGCATCTACGTAACTCTTTATTGGCAATGTTCGCAGGTGGCGATAACGTTGGGACATCACATCGTAGTCCAATGACTGTGTAGGCAAATTTAATGATTGCACTGTACACACATTTAAGGTAACACGCCGTTTGTTTTCCCCTGAAATTTCTATTATTGATTTCTTTGAATTCTCCCCACTTCTTTCCATACCTCCCGTCCACCATGAACACCATGAACACAATGGATTAGGGACACCATTTATTTCCAAATCACTGGCAATTGACTGATCCATTAGGCTGATGGACGATCCCTCGTCAATAAATGCGAACGTATCAATTACTTTATCATTTCCGTACACCTTAATCGGAATTATTTTAAATAAAATATCTTGTACTCTAGTACTGTGTGAATTATGTATCACTTCTTCTTCGTTTATAATATGCGTGTTATTCACATTTGTTTTGTTTACGGTTGTTCTTTCTCGGTTTGACGTTTCATTATTTTCAGCATTTATGTTTGCTGAATAATATTCACAGCTCTCTTTACCACGCCTCTTCTTTCTCTTGCATTCTCCACTATGCAAACACAAACAATTTTTGCATAATTTCTTCATTCTCACCACATTCCATTTCTCACTGCGATCCAATGATTGATATGTTGGACAATCGGCAACAGCTTAGCAGTCTTTGTTGCATACACAGCACTGACGTTCATCATTGTGAGAATGGATATAAGCTCTTTTGCTTGTTGTTGGTTTATCGTTGTTAGTGGGCTTGCTGTTTTATTTAATGTTGTTGTGCTTGCTAGTGGTAGATACTGTAGATATAGAATCCAACGTCAAATAACCAATTGTCAAAGGCAGACAGATTTGGTTTTTTGTTTTGATTAATGAGCTTAATTTTAAGGGTTGCCCATTGCAATTGCTATGAAGGTGGGAGTTTTTGTAATAGTTCATGGAGTAAGGAGGAATTATTGATTTCATCTGGTAAGTTGACCGCGTTAATTGTTGCAATTAAACTGCGGACATTTATAGCAAAGGAGGTAAGTGTTTGTAAATTATTTTCATCCACCTTTGGAGATGAATTAATTTTATTTTTTATCGAATTTAATATCTTTTCGGGTTGGCCATAAAGTACGCGGAGGACATCGATTACTCCAGGGACGTTTGAGGATCTCAATGATCTTTGATGAAGCAGCAGGTATTGGTGGACCATTCAAAGGTGGAAATAAATAAAGGTCACTCTTCGGGGTTACCAAAGAATATGGGTAAATCTTTTGGCACAGATTGCCTGTCATGTATGCTACTTTGCTGAAGTCTATTATTGCTTTGTACAGTATTTTTATTATCAAAATAGGATGTTTTAGAGTTGCCAGATAACATCATGGTAATTTTGGGAGTGGCGTTAACAAGGATTACTTGGTACGATAGCTGAGTTTTGGCGAAAAAATAATCGTGGTGATGTACAAATTCGTCGTCATGACACAGCTTTTTCTATCAGTGTGGTTCGATCAGATTTGATCCATCAAAAGGAAATCAAAGAGTATACTTTGGAAAATATGGCAAATATAGATTTTTGTTATTTTTCATCAAAGTTGAAAAATAGTGAACAAATTGATAGTTTTTAAATAGTGATTTATCTGGAGAAAAACAAATCAATCAATAATTTTTTTTATCATTATACGATACATTACCATTATACATTTAATAAATACATAATCAATAGAAAGAAAAAAAGACAATTCGTTACCTAGTTTTCGTGATATTACACCTGAAATACATAAAAATGTTGTGTTTTCAACGGTTATATCTTCTAAGCCAAATATCAGACGTTATTAAGGGTAGCATATTTGAAATCCTTGAAAAGTTGGGTTTATTCAAGATATCGTAGGCGCACATGAACATTTTAATTTTTGCTCCAATGAGCGGCGGGTGGGTTTACCTCTTAAGTCCTCTCTGACCTCCTGAGATGTCACAAAGCGAACGATTCGCCAGATCGTTCCCTCACCACGGATTGAGGCATCCGCTGTGAGTTCATCAAGTAGTTCAGTTCGGAGACTTCACCACCAACGAAGTCGTTGAATGTGTTGTGTCCAGGCTGGTTCGAAGTCCCAGACTCCTGAACGCTATCCGCAAGAAGATTCGCTTTATTCATATCATAACTTGTACCTTTGTTTACTCGGATTTTTTTACTCGGATTGATTGCAAGAGGGCAGTCCAATGTGAGTGCTCGAATTCCGTGATTTGGCCCTGGATAATTCTATTCAGGTTCGCCTTTAAAGTGAGAGATGGATCAGGGTCTTCCGAAATAAATACATAATCAATAGAAAGAAAAAAAGACAATTCGTTACCTAGTTTTCGTGATATTACACCTGAAATACATACAAATGTTGTGTTTTCAACGGTTATATCTTCTAAGCCAAATATCAGACGTTTAAGGGTAGCATATTTGAAATTCTTGAAAAGTTGGGTTTATTCAAAATATCGTAGGCGCACATGAACATTTTAATTTTTGCGCCAAGGAGCGGCGGGTGGGTTTACCTCTTAAGTCCTCTCTGACCTCCTGAGATGTCACAAAGCGAACGATTCGCCAGATCGTTCCCTCACCACGGATTGAGGCATCCGCTGTGAGTTCATCAAGTAGTTCAGTTCGGAGACTTCACCACCAACGAAGTCGTTGAATGTGGTGTGTCCAGGCTGGTTCGAAGTCCCAGACACCTGAACGCTATCCGCAAGAAGATTCGCTTTATTCATATCATAACTTGTACCTTTGTTTACTCGGATTTTTTTACTCGGATTGATTGCAAGAAGGCAGTCCAATGTGAGTGCTCGAATTCCGTGATTTGGCCCTTGATAATTCTATTCGGGTTTCGCCTTTAAAGTGAGATATGGATCAGGGTCTTCCGAAAGATGTAAAATCCTTCGAAGGCGTTTCTTCTCCCTTATAAAATGAAGTATATGGGGTTTACTCGGATGGATTGCAAGAAGGCAGTCCAATGTGAGTGCTCGAATTCCGTGATTTGGCCCTGGATAATTATATTCAGGTTTCGCCTTTAAAGTGAGAGATCGGCCAGGGTCTTCCGAAAAATGTAAAATCCTTCGAAGGGGTTTCTTCTCCCGTATAAAATGAATTATATGGGGTGGAAAATTTCAAAGTGGCCGGAGTTCATTCGAGGAATGGTCTCTTCCAAAGATTCACGGAAAGCAATGGTCATGATGCCCACACACTCATTAATTTCGTTAGTCGTAACGTTCCGATTGGTCGGTAGTTCTCGATTTTCGATGCTAGTTTCGAGACATCGATTAAAACAATTTCTGTCCAATTTATCGAGGTCAAAGTATTCTTGTTTTCTGTGGTCAGGAGCAAGTCCACTTTGCGGTAATACGATCTCCACAGCTTTGTGGTTGGATTTTTAATCGAGGGCCCTGAAGCCTCAGTCTCTCCCGCGTAGGATAGTCCCGGGAAAACCATAAAGATATCTGTTTATGAAGGGGTAGGTTTTTTTGTTTAATTTGAACTTATTTTTTGTTTGTTAAATACACTTTAAGTCGTTGAATGTGTTGTGTCCAGGCTGGTTCGAAGTCCCAGACACCTGAACGCTATCAGCAAGAAGATTCGCTTTATTCATATCATAACTTGTACCTTTGTTTACTCGGATTTTTTTACTCGGATGGATTTCAAAAAGGCAGTCCAATGTGAGTGCTCGAATTCCGGGATTTGGCCCTGGATAATTCTATTCAGGTTTCGGCTTTAAAGTGAGAGATCGACCAGGGTCTTCCGAAAGATGTAAAATCCTTCGAAGGCGTTTCTTCTCCCGTATAAAATGAATTATATGGGGTTTACTCGGATGGATTGCAAGAAGGCAGTCCAATGTGAGTGCTCGAATTCCGTGATTTGGCCCTGGATAATTATATTCAGGTTTCGCCTTTAAAGTGAGAGATCGGCCAGGGTCTTCCGAAAGATGTAAAATCCTTCGAAGTCGTTGCTTCTCCCGTATAAAATGAATTATATGGGGTGGAAATTTTCAAAGTGGCCGGAGTTCATTCGAGGAATGGTCTCTTCCAAAGATTCACGGAAAGCAATGGTCATGATGCCCACACACTCATTAATTTCGTTAGTCGTAACGTTCCGATTGGTCGGTAGTTCTCGATTTTCGATACGAGTTTCGAGACCTCGATTAAAACGATTTCTGTCCAATTTATCGAGGTCAAAGTATTCTTGTTTTCTGTCGTCAGGAGCAAGTCCACTTTGCGGTAATACGATCTCCACAGCTTTGTGGTTGGATTTTTAATCGAGGGTCCTGAAGCCTCAGTCTCTCCCGCGTAGTATAGTCCCGGGAAAACCATAAAGATATCTGTTTATGAAGGGGTAGGTTTTTTTGTTTAATTTGAACTTATTTTTTGTTTGTTAAATACACTTTAGTTTAATGTCCATTCTTTTGTTATTTATTAAGGTTATAGAGAATACACAATTATAAATAAATTATATATCAGTGGTATATGTTGTCAGTTTTTGTTAAAAAATTATCGCGCACCAGCCAGCAGACAGATGGCCGGACATTGTTTATTCGACATAAAATGACCCAAAACAAATATCCGCCAAACATACTTAGGGTCTTAGGCCACTCCTTCGATGTGTTACACTTTTGGTCGTAGCAAGTGCTATATTCCCCCGTATCACTAAAGTGAGGGTATAATAATAATTATAGCAACGATGGAAAACGAACGGTAAAAAAACAAGTAAAACAATAAAATATATTTAGGATGTTTGCTTTATAATATTTAAATTAAATGCGACAAAAGACAACATTTCGCTTTTGTTTTTTTATCCATAAAATTTAACTGTTCTTTATAAAGGACAGTGGCAAAATAGCCTACTTATGTAAACGAGATTCATGCAAAACTCTAAACGAATTATTGAAGAAGTAGATTATTTGAGTACCGACCGTCAACCTGAAGAAATTTAAATATTTCCACAAGAAAATGTCAATGCCGACAATACTGATGAAGATAGTGGTGAAGAAAAAATTGTGGACAATTGCGGTCCTACGCTGCTTAGTATATTAAAGGGCTTTCCAACAAGAGGTGTTATTTTGGTATTCAAAGAAAAATGCCATTTTTTGAGATAAATGATCGGATGTTTATTTCATAATAAAGAGGAAGGTATGCCGTTAATAATGAAAAACAACATCAGCCAAATGGCCACCACGACCACGCTTACAGGACCATATCCTTTTCATGAAATTTTCCATAACCAAATCGCAAAGAGGCTGCCCTATGTCCTAGATAGCCTCTCGAATTCTTTTTTTGAGGTATTGAATCGACGCTGGGCTGCTGGCGTAGACCTTATCTTTCACGTTGCCCCAAAGGAAGAAGTCGCAAGGTGTTAAATCACAAGATCTCGGTGGCCACTTGTGATCACCTCTTCGAGAGATAACACTGTCTGGAAACTTTTCCCGTAACAGAGCAATGGTTTCGTTGCTTGTTGCCGTCTTGTTGAAAGTAAACGTTGTCCAGATCAATACCATCGAACTCCGACCATAAAAAATCATTAATCATCTCTCGATAACGCAATCCATTCACCGTAACTGTTGATCCAACCTCATTTTCTTCGAAAAAGTCACACGTTGAGGATGGAGAGGCTTCTCAACAATAACTCTTGGGTTTTCCGAGCCGCAGATGCGACAATTTTGCTTGTTGACGTAGCCACCGAGGTGGAAATGGACCTCATCAGTCATGATGATTTTGTATCGTTCGTATCGTTTTTTTATTCGATCGTTTTTTGATCGTGTTAAATCGTTCGATGATCGTGTATCGTTCCATTTTTAGTAATGGCGTAGTTTCTACTTGTCAAATGTCAAATAATAAAAGCTTCAAAAGTGACAGCTACCGAAATACCGGATGATTCAAAATAACACCTCTTGTTGGAAAACCCTGTATATCCGATGAATACTGTGATAGCGTAGATGATATATGTTAAGTAAACTTGGCTACACGAATAAAAACAACCAACAGCCCAATTGAAGTATACTTCAGATCTTGGTTGAATTTTAAACTCCGATTCACTGCGGATGAGCCGTCGTTGTGAGCCAGAAGTCGACGGTCGCTCAGATGTTCTAGACGCTCTAACTGTTGGTTGTGGTGATGATGCAGGTCGTGTATCACCCTTATTGAGGGGAAGTGGGGGACGTGATGTCGATCGGTGTGGAGATTTTGCTAGTTTCCCACCATGCTCAAGATGTCGGGCAGCACGTGATGTTGTTGGTGGTGATGGGGTGCAATCTAGAGCCTTTTCGCGTGGTCATTTTTATACTATTTTAATAGTTCGTGGAGGGTGTGAAGTTGATATTGGTGTCGATGGGGTCCGCTTCATAGGCTGTTCTTGGGGTCGTTTAGCCTGTGTGTTTGGTTTTAATTGTTGTTCCTTGGCCAGTTCTATTGATAGGGGAGAATAGTGCAAAAGAGTGTGATGTTTATCTCCGCATATTTGGCATCGTAACTCTGTTTGACAATTAACTCGTGTGTGGGAACGATAACAGTAGTCACACACATCTTCAAAGCGTCCCTTGGGGTCTAAGGCGAGGAATTTTGGGCAGGTATTTATTGGACGATCCCGTCTGAATAGACCGCAAAAATAGGTCCAGTGTTTAGGACGATTATCCTTTGATGCTATATCTGTGGGTAGAAGAAAGTTTAAGTCAACTACTTTAGTATTATTCTCAGAGCCTGGATATAGTTTTAGAATTCGTCCTAACTTCCATTCATTTTGGGGGACTCTGTCGTCTTTTAAGATAACAATGTCGTTGAGTTTCAGGTTTTCTTGTTGTCTTTTTCTACGATGCAATTTATGTAAATACTCTGTCTTCCCGCGTTCACAAAATTGTTGAGAGACAATTTTTAGGCGTTTCCAATGAAATGCTAACATTCCAAATTATAACTTTTTCTTTTCAATTCAATTTATACATATATTGTGTCAATTTAGGGTTCTCAACATGATTTTTTTCAGATTTTTAAAAGGAAATTTTTTAATACCCTTCGTCCTTGGAAAATTATTCCAAAAATGTTAATGAATAGCAGGAATTCTACCCTTTTATTTAATATACATATATCTCAAATCACATTGTAATAAGTGCAATTAAAAATGTTATCCTTGAAATTTAAAATTCCTATAAAATGGACAAACGATCACGAAATAAAAAACTGAGTATGCAGTTTATCTACTGTTGACCTATATTTTTACTTCTATATAGTCTCGTTCTTGGGATGGAATTCGTGTGGCACGGTGTTAACAATAGTTATGTCGTCGTCTGAAATGTCAGGTTCAGCAGGATACAATATTGGTTGACAAAGTTGGTTCCATTTTCCGAGAATATTTTTATTGGGCATCCACGTCTTCCAATGAATCGGGCAAAGGCGGCAAGAAAGACTTCTGTAGATAGGTCGCTAGTGGCTTCCAGATGGACAGCTTTGGTCGAGGCACCCCTTTGTAATGAGGCAGGCTCTTTCGGTAAAGTTTCGTAAACTGAAAGGTCTATCGAAGTCAACTCCTGTATTCAGAAAGGGTCTCGTTATGCTGGAGGAGGCAGTGATGCCATAATCTGACTTTGTAAAGGGGTTTCCATTAAGGACATAACATTAACTTTGCCAGAGCCCAATCGGAGAAGTTTCGGCGTTTTAAATGATCAAGTGGCTTTAGTTCTTGAATCAGTTTGATTATAAGGATGCAGGCCGAAATCACGAGATCAGATACATGTTTCTTGTAAAGAACACATGTCTTACAATGGTTGATAACTAATTTCACAAGTGGTTTTAGGAGGAATCTCCAGAATTCCGTTCGTAACACTCGAGTCATTAATTGGTTGTCTCCGTGCAAATTCATTTTATGGGTATGTTCTACCTGAAGTCTACAAAGTCTTGAAGCAGACAGTCAATTATGCACAAAGGTTTGGAGTTATTCCCATATAAAATTCAAATGGCCAACAAACTGAACGCAGCAGACTTCCCGATTCGCTTGGAATTTTGCCGGAAGATGCTTCAAATGGTGGAAGAGGACGGAAACATGTTAACCTGTATTTTCATATCTGACGAGGCCCATTTCGATTTAAACGGCAACATAAACAAACAAAATTGTCGAATATGGAGTTCTTCCAACCAACAGATACTCCATGAGACGGAATTGCATCCACTTCGTGTTGCAGTGTGGTGTGCAGTTTCGTCACGCTGCATTGTCGGGCCCTACTTCTTCGAAGAAAACGGTCACTTTGAGAGAGTTTTTCTATCCAGAATTACGCCAAATGAGAATTTCTTTGAACTCTGTGTGGTTTCAGCAAGATGGTGCAACTCCTCACATAGCCCGGCCTGTTATTACAGAATTGCGACGAAATTTTCCCAATAAGCGGATATCCAGAAACTCCACATTCCGTTGGCCCCCAGGTCGCCTGACCTACTGCACCTGACTTTCTTGTGGGGTTATTGCAAACAAGAAGTCTACAAAGCAAAACCAACAAATTTGAATGAACTATAGCAATTCATTCGAGAAACAATTGCTGCTATTCCTGTCTCAACTCTCCAAGCAGTAATGAACAACTTTTTGTAAGATGCCACACATGCATCAACGAGCAGGGAGGTCATTTAAATTGCATTATTTTTAAAACTAATAAAGCTATATTTAATGAAATTGAATGATCTTTAACATGAATAAAACGAAAATGAATTCCATACACTAACAAAATATTTGAGTTTCTTAATGTAGTTATATTGATCAGCCATAAGACAACAAAATGGGATGTCTCTCGCTGTACGTTAGAGTTGGAGTGTTTGCTTGTCGTCTTTTGCCCTCTTGATTCCACATGAATCTATAAAGGGATTCAAGATCAGAAGTGAACTGCTGGATAGAATCCTTTGTGACAAAAGGTGGTGTTCTTCGGAGAAATAATCTTTTTGGGTGATAAAAATGAGCTTAGTCTTGACGAATTTTATCTCTGCGGCGGAGATGTCAATTGAGGTCACGCGAAGATTTTTTCTATTTCTACCAGAGTTTTTCCAAAAACGTGAACTTTGACGCGTGTTACGAGTTTCAGAGTTACGTCGGTCGGTTTTTTTAATTTTGGCCAGCAAGTTTTGGATAATCTTAACCACTAAGGTGGACAATCTTAACCACTCGTTGCTGATCAGCCGTATTACGAGCTAATACAGACAAAAAATAAATAAATGCGCTTGACGGGGATGCCTTCATGTTTGGATGAAGCGGGTTGAGGCATCTGACAAAGTGCTGTGTTGAAAACAAATTACAAGTTTAGTGGACAATTAAAAAGATATATCTCAAAAGACCTTCGCCATTGTTTCATATTTTGTTGCTAAAAGTATGTCTTTACATATATATATAAATATCAGCTGCAGCCGACTGCAGCTACGGTTTTATGAATATTTTTCATAATAATCATTTTCAATAAAAAAACGTCATATTTTCAACAAGTGGTTAAGTATAAAACCAAGTAAAAGCAGCACAATCTTGTGTAACATAAAGAAGTTTGAGGAAGAACATATAGAAAGGGGATTATGCCCTACAGAAGGAAACAAGCTGCATTTTACGCTGATAAAATTCCAGCGGTATCCTTCGAGATTCGAATTTTTTTGAAATTCTTCATACAAAACTGTATGAAGAATTTGAAACACATTCCAAAACGGAGGATGAGCGTATCTTTTGAAAAAAATTTCCTGAAATAATTCATAAAAAATAACTATACATCAATTTTCGAATTTTGATTCGCTTACGATAACTCCTATTTTTGGCCAACGTTTACATGAAATCACGACGCCTGTCCACCGGTGCAATAGATACCGTCCTGATACAGGAGTCCTACGTAGTAGGCGTAAGGGTATACTTGTGGCCAACTGTGATGGCACTCCAAGAATCTGCATTTTGGCCAGGAAAGATCTAAGTATCTTTCACCTGAATAATTTAAGTGGTAAAGACCAAACAGCTGCTAGTCTGGAGATCGGTAATCGCATATATTGGGCTCGAGCTGATTATTGGCACAGACATGAACGCTCATCACACTATCTGGGGTAGTACGGATATAAACAATAGGGGTTATTCGCTTTTTGACTATTCTATATCTATTCTCACTACCAACCTATCAATTTGTAACATAGGCAATAAACCGACTTTTACAATTAAAGACAGACGAGAAGTACTCGACGTAACGTTTGCTACTGACCGGATGTCAGATAAAATTATTGACTGGAATGTACTGGACGACCAATCATTCCATTATACAGAGTTCAACCTCGCTGAAAAAGCGCCTCCAAAGAAATGTGAGGAAGACAAAGTAGCACCAGTATGAGAAGAATTAGAAAAAAATCCTCAACTCTTAACTTTTGTATGAACCGCTAGCCCAGCTCGGTTTGCAATTTTGAATTCTATATAATGAAATTTTTGGTCATCCAGAACATTCCACCCAATAATTTTGTCTGACAGCCGGTCAGTAGTAAACGTAAATTCGAGTACTTCTCGTCTGTCTTTAATTGAAAAGGTCAGTTTATTGCCTATGTTACGCGTACAAATTGTTAGGTTGGTAGTTAGAATAAAGTCAAGGAGCCGGTCTGAATAATCTGGTCGAGCATATCATCACATCATTCAATAGTCCCCTTGAAGAAGCCTGTCCAAAAACAATGTACAAGGGTAAAACTAAACCTTAATGGTGGACTTCTGAGCTAACGGCTACGAAAAAACCTTCTACAAGCTGTTCAACCGAAATCTACTGGGGTCGCTAATGATTGGCTTGCCAATAAAGGGCAACTCAAGTTGTATAAGAGCTTAGGAAGGCGCAATGACGCTCTTGGAATAACTTTTGTGGCAAAGTGAAAACGTCTCCGACGATGCAAGGCTGCGAAAGATACTGTCAGCTTCACCCTGTACAGTGGGTTATTTGCAGGATGAGGCAAATAATTGGACAAAAAACAGCGAGCAGTATCTTAATGTACTGCGCGACACACATTTCCCGAGGAACTCACAACCAGACCCCGAATATCAGCAGAACCAATAAAAGTGCGAGTGGACTGCGAGCGTCGCTAGCTTGTTGACAGAGAGATCCAGAATAAGCTGAGTTATTAACAGCTTTGAGCCCTTCAAGTCACCTGGACCAGGCGACATCACTCCAGCTGGAGAAAATTTATGTAGGCTGTATCAGGCTTTCATACATCCCGAATCGATGGAAGGATACCACAGTGGTATTCATACCCAAAGCGCACTAGGCCAAAAGACTTCAGACCAATTAGCATATCTTCCATCCTATTGAAAGGTCTGGAAAGACATTTTTCATTAGGGAAAACCTGGATACAAAACTCCTGTCGTGGAACCAACATGCTTACAATAACCCTACTTGTCAAGGAAGTCACCATGGTGGCATTTCTTGACATAGAAGGGGCTTTTACCAATATTTTCATTCAGATGCGGTATTTGCGGCACTGTCACATATAAAAGTGAACTCTAGTTTTATTAGACTAATTCAAAGTCGGCTCAACAGAAGACGCCTAACAGCATGTCTAGGGTCCACAACTCTAACAATGTTTGAGGAACAATGAGGAACTCACAAACAGAACCCGAATATCAGCAGAACCAATAAAAGTGCGAGTGGACTGCGAGCGTCGCTAGCTTGTTGGCAGAGAGATCCAGAATAAGCTGAGTTATTAACAGCTTTGAGCCCTTCAAGTCACCTGGACCAGGCGACATCACTCCAGCTGGAGAAAATTTATGTAGGCTGTATCAGGCTTTCATACATCCCGAATCGATGGAAGGATACCACAGTGGTATTCATACCCAAAGCGCACTAGGCCAAAAGACTTCAGACCAATTAGCATATCTTCCATCCTATTGAAAGGTCTGGAAAGACATTTTTCATTACAAAACTCCTGTCGGGGAACCAACATGCTTACAATAACCTTACTTGTCAAGGAAGTCACCATGGTGGCATTTCTTGACATAGAAGGGGCTTTTAACAATATTCATTCAGATGCGGTATTTGCGGCACTGTCAATTATAAAAGTGAACTCTAGTTTTATTAGACTAATTCAAAGTCGGCTCAACAGAAGACGCCTAACAGCATGTCTAGGGTACACAACTCTAACAATGTTTGTAAACAGAGGGACCCCATAAGAAGGAGTACTGTCTGCACTAATTTGGAACCTAGCGGTGAATGAAATCCTGCTGGATCTAGAATGTTGTGTCTGCAAGGTCGTGGCATATACGGACGATGTGGCAATCGCACTGAGTGGCAAATACGAAACCGTCCTCAGAGACATGCTACAGGTGGCTCTGAACAAGTTGGCTAGATGGGCCAGAAGCAGCGTTTTGGTCGTTAACCAAACAAGACAGAATTGGTTTACTAGGATGAATAATCTCCCACATGTGGACCCTCCTCCTCGTATAAATGGAATAGATCGTGTCTTTTCTGTTAATGATAAATGTTTAGGAATAGTTCTAGATTGGAAACTGTTATTCACGCTTAACGTACTGTGTAAGGACGGCCAACGTCGCCTTATATTCCTGCAGGAAGTCTGTAGGGTCGCGGTGGGCTTCTCCCCTAATATCGTCCACTGGATATATATAGCAGTAGTTCGTCCAATACCGTTATTCGGCATTGCGGTATGGTGGACGGAAACTGACGGCACCTGTAGGGTAGCTAAGCAAATCTGGCCAAGATATGACCTGAGATGGTAAAAATATCTCCTCGCACTAGAGAGGAAAATATTAGGCGTGTTTTCGTTACATCATAGGTGCTTAATTTGTATGGGGAGCTAAGCACTTTTAAGCATTATTAGTTCCCGATGAAGTTTGATGCTTGTGTTCCTGTCTTAATCGAGTATGGTGTTGCCAGATTGGGCATCCGATATTTCGCAGTATGGCATCTCATTTTGGAGAGATTATTGTCAATTATTGTGAATTAACGGGAAAAAGAAGAACAGAAATGGAAAATTATTTCAATATTTGCAAAAAGAGTGTAAACAATTGAACATAGAATAGTAAATATATGTTTTATAAATACATTTCACGAATTTTTTGTCTGTTTCGCACTGTTGTTTCTTCGCAACTCGTGACATCATTGTTACCAGATAGTGGAAATCCGTCACCTACCGCTTATGCGCCAGTTAGTGGAAATTGGTTGTTTTCGTTGCAAAGTGCTAAACTAAAATTGCTAGCTTGTAACGAAAACATGCCTATTGTCTGCGATAGTACCCGTTCTGACGGTACACTGCCTGATCGGCGAACACGTCAGAAGATTGGGTATTGTCTCCGATGACTTCTGCAGAAGCTGTGGAGATCAGGAAGAAGTGGAGAGCATCGAGTGCTTGCTTGCTTGTAATCGACGACTGGACATACTGGAGTCGGCCTTTATATGCAGTCTTTTCAGATCTTTTCGGTACCGATATTCGTACTATAGATAAATTTGTATAACAAACAGGTAGGTTTCGATGAGGGGCATTACAACCCGTGGTAACACTAGGGACCTAAACTGGTCTATGTGAGCTGACAAAAAAACGGCTGCCACCCTAACCTAAACCACGAAGGTCCATGTCACCAAATTTGTTGAGACTTTAAATCGTTGGATGAGCACTAGGCCGGGTCGATTTGTGGGGAGGCAAAAAAAAGTCGCCATTGCTCAGTGAAAATCGTATTCTAGGGATCAAAATAAGAAACTTTGCCGAAGGAACCATACCTCTAAAACGAATTCTGATGTCCCGGAATTTGGGTCGAACTTTGCCGAAGGAACCATACCTCTAAAACGAATTCTGATGTCTCGGAAAAAATCCCACTTTGACCCATTTAGAGTGCTCCAATCGAGTCCAAATGTATGACCGACCCCCACTAACTTTGGAGGCCCGACCCACCCATGCCAGTGGCACAACCCCTGGAACCCCCTGGGGGTTCCATACATTTGGACTCGATTGGAGCACTCTAAATGGGTCAAAGTGGGATTTTTTCCGGGACATCAGAATTTGTTTTAGAGGTATGGTTCCTTCGGCAAAGTTTCTTATTTTGATCCCTAGAATACGATTTTCACTAAGCAATGGGCGATTTTTAAATCGACCCGCCCTAATAAGCACCCTCTAGTTGCAATGTCTGCTGGTTTATCGCTTGACCACTTGTTGCCTATTCGAGGTCCCAACATTATCCGTGATGTCGGAAATGCTATTTTCTACAAAGATATTCCACGTGCATGGAGGTTTATTTAACCACTTTAACCAATGTCTCAATTTTAAATATTGTATTCTTGCTACTAACACAGCCCTACAAGGTTCAAGTATGGGTAATGAAAGTTTCTTAAGAGGAGCGTTGCGAGTTTTTGCAACAAGCAAATGACTGGAACTTGGAACTTAAGTCGCATGTATACAGTTGCAGCGTTGGCCTTTTCAGATGAGTCGCAGAATCCATGTATTTCCGCCTAACATTGTGGGTTATATTCAATCCACCGAGGAATTTGTATATGCTGAATGTCTGGTCAGTTTTTGATGAAGTTCTGCCAAGGTGTACATGTCAATGGAGCAAGTCCGTCATCGGATCCAACTTTGTCTAAACAGACTGTTGCATGATGAGTTTTGCGACAACGATAATAGGCGAAAGCCATCCACAAGGGTCAAAAAATCGATGGCTGAGAGCACTTCCCCCTTGGAATAAGTCAGTTGGATCTCAATATTTTGTTGTGGAAATGAAAAAGAGTCGGAACTAATATTCCATTTTACACCCAAGGTCTTGGTTCCTAGGTTTTCCGAAACGCGAAGGCAGTCGATCGACAAGAGTTTGTTTTTAGTCAAATCTTTGATGACGCGAGGGTCGTTAGAGGTCGATTTCATTAAATCGAAACCGGCTGAACCTAAAGCTTGTTCCAATGAACAATTTGTTTCAATGACATAGAGAGAAAATCCAAACGAAGTTTAGATGTTACACGGTCAGTTTTTATAATACTATCGACTAATATCCACCTGTGGACCTGTTTTTATATGTCCAAGTCCTAGGTATTCCAAAATGACTTGGTCACATTGTTGTTTGGTGTCCGGTTTCGAACTGAGCACCTTTTCCATACGGAGGTATTGCGCCATGGCAATATTTCGGGAATGTCTAATTTCTTCGTCATTTCTGAAGGGTAGAGTAACAATATACTCGTGTCTTCCCGAATTATTTCTGCAAGTCGTAGATGTATATGTCTTCGCAGAATTGATCTTTCTCTGAAAATGGTTTTTGGGGTCTCGTCCGCCTCCCAAAATTGTGTGAGGATTCTATCTGAAGTGAAATGTCAAATAGCGTGTTTTGTGTCAAAAGGGATCCCATGGGCGCATGGAAACTGCGAGGTCAAATATGAATGGGCCAATGTCAAGCCCAATAAGCATGCCGATTGGTTGACTTTGATAAAAGTGAGGACTTGCTAAAGGTTCTGTGAATTTGTTGAAGAAGTCAAGGTTCTTAGGTGAAAATTGAAAGGGTAGGGTCTTCAAAACTGGTGCTAGGTCTAATTTGAAGTTCGCGTACATCCTAGAGCGCAGTTTGAAAATACGAGCTTGTGTTGATGTTTCAGTGACTGTGGGACCCAACTCTAAGACATGGACAAGACTTCGTTTGGTCGGAAGTCGAAGTTTATTCTTCAGTTTGTCGGAGTTGAAGGTCGATTGGGATCCTGAGTCTATGACCATTGGATTCTATTTCGACAATGTGAAAAGCAAGCGCTCTGGCGCCTGACACGATTGTAGGTCTATTGTCATCGCGTAGATTCAAAGTTGTGATGTTTGATGGAGCAAGGAACGATGTGGACTGTATAGTTGTGGTAAGAGCCTGTGCACTGGTGCTAGGTCGTACGTTGGCGTCATTTTGTGTCAAGTGTGTGTAGTTTTGACTACATGTAAGCGATCATTAATGTTTTTTTCTAAAAATTGAGGACAATTTCTCAGGTATTGAGTCTATTTGCATAATTGGCAGGTCAACTATTTGAGGATTACGATCTGTTATAGGATTGAGGTCGATTGTTTGGTATATATATATGCTTCACTCTTTCTGATTTTTCCTGTTGTCATATACAGAAAACTACATTTTGGAATGACAGATTCTAGGGGTTAGAACCGTTGAGTTAAAAGACTGGCAAAGTATCAAAATCAGATACCAATTTTTTGGTTAAATCCTAATATTCGTTGCAGAGATTTTAGAGATGAACTAGAGTCAGTTGTACGCTCAACTTTTTTAGGTTAATAGGTTTTTTTCCTTCTGCAATTTTGTGATCCCTACAGTATTCACAATGTCTTTTCATTTGAGACCACAAATGAACTCGTAGTACATGTACATGTGCTTATTATCTTCTGACTTACCATTTGCTTGAGCTTCCTCAAAGTCAATAAGGTCATTATATGCATTGGTAAATATAGTACGGAGATCCATTTTTTATTGAAAGGACAAAAAATTCACGAAATATTAAAGCGTCAACGGTTATTTCAGCTACTGTTTAAATGTCGAAAACGTTGAAGAAAGTCACGAGAAACAACGGTAAATTTTCAAAACTTCCCCGGAAAAATGTTTACTGGGTTGATCGGGCAACTGTAAGTCATATGCAAAAAACAACAAATAAAATAAGCACACAGATTGATGATTTTTTATTTCGAAGTCGCAATGTACAGCCAAAGTTTTCGACAACCACTTCTATTTTGCTTGTTCTTTGTGTGTACTTACTTGAGTCGTTTTGCTTAAGTTGCTTGTGTTGTGTGGAGTCGTTGAACCTGAGGTATTCGTGCCTGCTCACTTTCTCTGTGCTGCTAAAATTAGTTTAGACTTCTACTGGCCGTTACTTTTTGTCTTCTTCTTCCCTTTGAAGAAATGAAAGAACGATGATAAGAAGAATGTTGTTGAAGGTCAACTTGGTTTGAACGATATGCAAATTATTTTCACTTTTAGGTCAATGTTTCTCAAAAAATGTTTTTGTTGAATTTGGTTCTGGTATATTAAGGTTTTTGCATTTCGATAAACCAATTGTAATTTGAATTTTAATTAGCGTAAGATTAGATTTTAATTAGATCATTTTTCAGCTTTTAGATGTTAAATTTTTCTTAAATTTATAAGGCTTGATAAATTTTTAATTTTTGTTTGTTAAGTCACTTTGTCTTTTTGTTGAAATTCGGTCACTGGGTTCATTTTACTGTTTGTTTGTTGTTGTAGTTTTCTACTAACCACTAACCTTTCTACATTAATTGTTTAGCCACTTATATATTACATCTAAATATTTATGAAGGGATGGGTTTTTTGTTTAATTTGAACTTATTTTTTGTTTGTTAAATACACTTTAATTTAATGTCCGTTTTTGATCTTATGTTGTTTATTAATTTACACGAATTAAAGGCCCAACTATAATATGCATAAGCTAGCTTAAGCAACTGTGCGAATGCATGAAATCGTATGTGCCAAACTATAATGTACTTAAGTGAACTTTTCGTTAAGTTCTCTCAGTTCCCATTTGCTTAAGCAGGGTGCGAAACTTAACGCACACTCCGTACGGAATTGCTTATGCATATTATAGTTGGGTCTTAATTCTTTTTTCGTTTTTATTTGACGGACTTTTGGTTACCGTGTATTTCTTCTTTGTTTCAATAAAAAGATTATAGTTTTAGTTGCAGATAACAGAATTAGAAACAACTACAATACGAACTCCGTTGCCTATGCGATGATCATAGGCAGACGAGAGTGTTGCTGCTGAGTGCTGTCTTAATTCTTTTTTAGTTGGGTCTTAATTCTTTTTTCGTTTTTATTTGACGGACTTTTGGTTACCGTGTATTTCTTCTTTGTTTCAATAAAAAGATTATAGTTTTAGTTGCAGATAACAGAATTAGAAACAACTACAATACGAACTCCGTTGCCTATGCGATGATCATAGGCAGACGAGAGTGTTGCTGCTGAGTGCTGCAGAGAAATATGCAATAAGAGAGACAACACAAGAGCGGTCATTTACTAATGCTAGCGAATATATGTACATACATATGTAAATAAAAAAGAAGTGAAATGAAATTGACGATTAGGAATGAAAATAAGGAATTGAGGAATGATGAAAAAATATATGGGTCGTTCCATGACATTTTGTTTCTTAAATATTACAACTTAATACTATAAAATTGAAGGCGGTCGGTCGATATTGAATATATCGATGCACGAATTTGTACCGTATGTTATATGTAGGTCTCTCTGTGTTGACCATCCTATGTTCGGGACACTCCATGAGGTAGTCAACGAGAGACTTACCTTGAAGTCACCTCCCCAAATTGGGTGTTTGGCGTTGAGGTCGCCACCGATTACACTGTGTGTGCACAAAAATGTTTCCTCGATGAAAAGAACGTACTTTTGGTGGGAGATTTTCAGGGGTAAGGGCTTAAACGGGGATGTCGGGTGAGTTGGGAAAAATACTTCTTGAAGTGTCTCCTTATTTCGTTCTTTGGCATAGATCTTCTATTTTGAAGCTTTCTATACTAAAATTGTTCCAGCAAATTTTGTGGATAAATACGATATATTTAAATAACCACTGGGTTGTCATTAAAGTGTATTGTGGGAACCTATAGCGATTTTTTACAATGAATATATTTGTCGAATACATTACACAAAAAATCTATCTATTTCTATGACTTTAGATATATCATTATTTTTGGGGGTGTTTTTCAGGGACAAGGCTTTGGGAAAATCGGGCATTTTGAGAGAAATACTCCTTGAAGAGTCCCCTTTATTTTGTTCTTTGACATGGAACATCTATTTCGAACCCTTGTATACTTAAATTGTGTTTGAATTTACTAACCTCTTTGCTTACCCAGCAATCCTTGTGGCATGCAGGGAAAACATCGAAACGATGGAACATTTTCTGTGTCACTGCCCGGCTTTCACACATGCAAGATCCCAACATTTCGGGTCCGACATATTACCAGACTTGACTCATCTCAGGGGATATGACTGGAAGACACTGAGAAAATTCGAGTCTAGTACCGACTTTTAAACGTCTCCTCTCTTCAACCTAACCTAACATAATCCTTGTGGCAAAATATCTTGAAAACGCGATGTAACAGGAAAAAACTTTTAAGTTGTTTTCATCAAGGAGGGATTTCCCGCACACGTACTGCACATGCTACTGTGGCAGGTTCCTTGGTAGCAGATACTTTTTTAGCGATAAACGCTTTGGGCAATTCAAGTGGCCTTATGCCAATCGGGTTTGCTATAAATGCAATGGCTTTTTTCGTAGCCTACATTCATTTGTTACCTATAGAAATTTCAACAACCGTAAAATCCACGAGAGTCCATGTTTTCTTTACTATTAGGGCGTTTAACTAGGCTTGTAAGGCTTATTTACATTGCTGACATTGTGCGCTTCTCTCAGCTTCAGCGACACTGTGGAATCAGAATACCATTTTCTGTCACGTTCCTCAGAGGATTATACTCCTTGCTCGGTCTTTCAGGTTTACGTGTGCGAACAATTCTGGGTCTATATGGCCCATGTGTATGATGTTGTTCTTTCAACATGGATTTCAATGCCTAGAGAGATTTAATACACTTGTCTTAATGTCAACTCCATCATTTCGATGCATAGAAGACATTACGTCGATCTGTTTTAAGGAAACGCAAACCGGATGTTCTTCTGTTCGCTAAACATAAATTAAAGCTAAACCTTGTATAGGCGAGACAGACTGTGACGGTTACCCTAAACCTCTACAGTTTCGAGAATACTTGCGTGCTCGTGAAAAAAACTGGATGGGTCCTGTCAACTGTCGCCTTATACGTCAAACCTCATGACACTCTATCCGCGAATACGATACTCGACGAGTTCGGACAAGACGAAATAATAACTCTATGTGAGCAAAATGCACTTTAAAAATGTATCCTCGACGAAAACAACTTAACAGTTTTTTCCTTTGACATCGCGTTTTCAAGATATTTAGCCACAAGGTTTGCTGGGTAAACAAAGAGGTTAATAAATTCAATCACAATTTTAGTATACAAGGCTTCGAAATAGACGTTCCATGTTAAAGAACAAAATAAAGGATACTCTTCAAGGAGTATTTCTCTCAAAATACCCGATTACCTGTCCCAACGCCTTGTCCCTGAAAAACACCCCCAAAAATAATGATATATCTAAAGTCATAGAAATCGATGGACTTTCTGTGTAATGTATTCGACAAAATTATTCATTGTAAAAAATCAAAACAGTGGTTATATAAAGATATCATATATATCCACAAAGTTAGCTGGGTAAAGGAACTGTTAGTAAATTTAGTAACAATTTTAGTATAGAAAGCTTCAAAATAGAAGCTCCATGCTAAAGAACGAAAAAAGGAGACACTTCAAGAAATATTTTTCCTAAATCAACCGATATCCTCGTTTACGCCCTAAACCCTGAAAATCTCCCACAAAAAGTACGTTATTTTCATCTAGGAAACATTTTTGTGCACACATAGTGTACTCGGACATCAACGCCAAACACCCAATTTGGGGAGGTGACTTTAAAGTAAGTCTCTCTATGACTACCTCTTGGAGTAGCCCGAACTTAGGATGGTCAACACAGAGGGACCTATAACACACGGTATGAATTCGTGCATCGATATACTCGTATTCATTGTCGACCGACCGCCTTCATTATTTTTTAGTTATTAAGTTGTAATATTTAATAAACAAAATGTCGTGGAACGATCCCTAATTCTGTCATCTAAAACTAAAACTATAACCTTTTTGAAAAAAAAGGAGAAATACACGGTAACCAAAAATCTGTCAAATAAATACGAAAAGAAGAATTAATTCGTGTAAATTAATAAATAACATGAGATCAAAAACGGACATTAAATTAAAGTGTATTTAACAAACAGAAATAAAGTTTAAATTAAACGAAAAAAAACCAATACCATCATAAACATTTAGACCTTCGAAACGCGGATGTAATTTTTTAAAATAAACAATTAAGTAAAGTGGCTTAACAATTAATGTAGAAAAGTTAGTGACATAATCTAAACTGAAAACTACAACAAACAAAATGTTAAAAAGAACCCAGTGGCCGAATTTCAACAAAAAGACAAAGTGACCTAACAAGCAAAAATTACAAATAAATGAAGAAATTTAAGAAACATTTAACATCCAAAAGCTGAAAACTTATCTAATTTAAATCTAATCATACGCTAATTAATATTCAAATAACAATTGGTTTATAAATAAATGGTGACAAATGCAAAAACAATAATATACCAGAACCAAATTTAACAAACACATTTTTTTGAGAAACGTTGACCTAAAAGTGAAAGTAAATTGCAACTAAAATATCGTTCTAATGGGATCTACCAAGGTGACCTTCAACAACATTCTTATTATCGTTCTTTCTTTTCTTCAAAGGGAAGAAGAAGACAAAAAGTAACGGCCAGTAGATGTATAAACCGGTCTTAGCAGCGCAGGGAAAGAGAGCGGGCACGAAGACCTCAGGTTCAGGTTAAAAAAGTTGCGCGGACAGCTGACTCTAGTTCTTCTCTAAAATCTCTGCAACGAATATTAAACGGCTGCCTGCAAATTCACTTGCCGAAATTTCAACCTAGACATCATACCCTTCTACATAAGGGCAGTAGGACACAAACCACTGGATCGGAAAATGACGCCAACGTTCGACCTATCATCAGTACACGGGCTCTTACCTCAACTATACAGTCCACATCGTACCATGTCTTAGAGTTGAGTCCCACAGTCACTGAAACTTCAACACAGCTTCAAACTGTGCTCTCGGGTGTACACGAACTTCAAATGAGACATAGCATCAGTTTTGCAGATCCTACCTTTCAATTTCCCACCTAAGAACCAGATTCACAGAACATTAAGCAGATCCTCACTTTTATCAAAGTCAACCAATCAAAGCCCTTATTGGGCTTGACATTGGCCCATTAATATTTGACCTCGCAGTTCCGATGCGCCCATGGGATCCCTTTTGACACAAAACATACTATTTGACATTTCACTTTTTAGTGCAGTAGCTTTAAATAAAATCCTTACACAGTTTGGGAGGATGAGGAGACCGCAAATACAATTTGAGGTCAGAGAATGATCAAATCTGCGATCATATATACCTCTACAACTCGCAGAAATAATTCGGACAGATATATTGTTACTCTACCCTTCACAAATGGCGAAGAAATTGGACATTCCCGGTTACCCCCTTACCGACTGAGTCCCTCTAACACAAACACTGCAATTCTGCGGGGGGAAATTGCAAGTGTGAATATGGACAAGATTGCCATGACGCAATACCTCCGTATGGAAAAGATGCTCAATTCGAAACCGGACATCAAACAACAAAGTGATCAAGTAATTTTGGAATACCTAGGCCTTGGACATATAAAAAAGTCGAGCACCTAACTACTACCTACCTCATGACGCTGTTATAAAAACTGACCGTGTAACAACTAAACTTCGTTTGGTTTTAACTCATCATTTCCGACCTCGATTAGAAAAGTCTAAATGATATATTTACCCTGGACCTGTTCTTCAAAAAGACCTTATATTTTAGACTTTAAAATGGCGTTTCTTTAAATACGTTTATAATGCGGACGTCACAAAAATGTACCGCCAAATTCCGGTGGACCCCTCGCAAACACAATATCAATGAATGTTGGTTGAAAGATCTCCCAAATACCCAATAGAAGACTTTGAAGTCCCAAAAGTCACGTTCGGAGTCAATTGCGCAACGTTTTAGCAATCAGGACCCTTTTACAATTATCAAAGGATGTAAGACATTCAGACCTCAAAGCTGCCAAGGTTTTGAGGGATAACATGTATGCGAGTGACGTGTTAGTAGGAGGACATACACTTCAAGACACTATCGTCACTCTATGTCAATTGGAACAAGCTTTAGAGTTAGCAGGTTTAGATTTAATGAAATCGACCTCTAACGACCCTCGCGTCATCAAAGATTTGACACAAAACAAACTCTTGTCGATCAACAGCCTTCATCTTCCGGAAAACCTAGGAACCAAGACCTTGGGTGTAAAATGGAATATTAGTTCCGACTCTTTTTCATTTCCACAAACAAATATTAAGATCCAACCGACTTTTACCAAGGGAGAAGTGCTTTAGTCATCGGGAGATTTTTGACCCTTGTGGATGGGTTTCACCAATTATCGTTGTCGCAAAACTCATCATGCAGAACTTGACGACGGACTTGCTCCAGGAGCGCACAACTGGCCACACGCGCTCTACTAAATTCACGAATTCAACGAATTTATCGAATACGTTATCCTTTCTGTTCTCATTGTTCACAATGTTTTGAAAAATAAACAACTAATTGTCCTCTGCTCTTAGCACTAAATCTCTCATTTCTCATTTCGATCTCTTATCTTCGCGCATTGATCATAAAATTGTATGACGTAACCCTTTTCAATCGCACGGCTCACAGACAAGAAATTGCCATTCAGGTTGGGTACGTAAATTCAGGGATGCGAAAGTTGGAACAATTGTTCCAAAATTGAAAGTGTTTTAAAGAGAAATTCGAAAACAAGGAAGGATTAAATATAGCAAAGTTTTGAAAATCTTATTTTAAATCAAATATATATGGAGATATCCTAAACAATAATTTTATTTGCGTTTAAATATGTTTGATTTGAGAAAATTATTTAGAAAATATATTTTGTTCTAATATATTAACAAATAAATTCTATAGATTTTCAAATAAAATTATTTAACAAATTGTGTTCCAAATATATTTTCTTTCAATTCAAACATATCAAAAATGGTGAAATCAGAAAACTACAGTACAAATCTGATAACGGGAGATAAAATATAGTAGTAAGATAAATTTAAAAACACCTTTTTTAATTGTTTGGCCCTTGAAAAACATTTTTTTCCAATACATAATATTTATTATTGAATCTTTCATTGAAAATTACAATAAGTGAACAAATATTAACATAGTATATTTTTCTCTGGGTTATTGCCAATGCGAATAATTCATTGAGACTTTACACGTTTTTTTTTTACTTTAACAGAATGTTCAAATTTAAGAATTCATAATTTAATTTTGTTTTTGTTTAGTTTTAATTTAAAATCAAGTCCAGCGTGTCTCTCTTTCTAAGGCGTGTATGTCCTTTAAAGTTTAGTAGTTCTCAGCCCTGGTATTTGGATGATTCAATAGTTTGTCCACCATTTTTGGCCCAGGGAACGAAGTCGAGACAATTGAAACTCGCTACCACTTTTTGTATTTGTTTCTATTACATTTTTGCAATAGACAGAATGTAACCGAAACATATGGCCTCGAACCCAAAAAAAAAAATTCTGTCTGAATAATCATAATTTTAATACAATAAAATGTAAAAAAATAAAATTTATATCGATGGTAAGGAAATTTATTAAGTTAATTCACTAAAGCATTTAGAAATACATTTACAGAGCAATCTTTCATGGGATTTACATATACAGTTCCAGAAAACGAAATTATCAAAAGCAGTGTAAATTTTGTACAAATATAAAAATAACATTAATTATAAAACAAAATTTTTAATTTATCAAGCGCTTGTTCAGAGAAGTCGTAAACTATTTGACGATATTATATGGGTATAGAAAGAGTGGAGAATTTGTATCCTTATGCAGATTGTAAAGAAAATCATTAAAAAGCAAACCTACCCATAACATATTCAAGTATTTCATTGTTCAAATAGGTATTTCCCTCTGTGTTACCACTTTACGGTATTTACAAGATGCAGCTGTTGTTATATGTCTTTAAATGTATTCGCAATATAGGACACCATACTAATACATTTTCAATTAAGAGTTCTTTCAATACAAGAAATAACACCAATCTAGATGCAGAATTGAGCTTACTAAACTAAGAATCGAGTACATGGGCAGTCATGCATTTAATAATCTGCCATACAATTTAAAAGATATATGTAGATAGTATTTCGTTATTTAAACACAATTAAAGAAACATATGGCACAACATGTTGAACTTCTATTATGACAAAAAATATCATATAAATTTGTATAACTTCATATTTTTTTCTCAATTTGTTAGCGATAGTGCTGTAATTTTGTGTATATTTTTCTGGTGGTTGTCTACGTGATTGACCCAAAAATGTGCGGGATATGACCAGTGGGCGTGGCTCCGGCCATATAAGACAATATTTTAAATTGATATATCTTGCACAATTTGTTAACGAGAGTGCTGTAATTTTGTGTTTGATATATCTTGAGCAATTTGTTAGAGAGATCAATGTAATACTGTGCATACATATTTGGTGTCAGTCTACGTAATTAATCCAAAAAAGTTGATTACTGTAACAATTTCATGTTGGAAATTGCAGTCACTTAATACTATTTTTTAAGCCGCTTTGCTTAGAACTGTGTTATCACAGCAACTTCTTTATCACAACAACTTATTTGTAAAGAAGACCACTCTATAATAATCTGCTTTAAAAATTGTGTCTCCTTTGTTTTACAGATCTAACAAAATTTCCGCTAAAAGGTACATACTCAATGCTGAAAAGGCAATTCATCCGAACGAAGTTGACCGGGATCGTTGTGATTGCTGTAATATAATTAAGATCGCTAGAGCTGATGTTATTTTTGAAAGTATTCCATCTTCAAAGGAGAAAGTTTTTCTACGAGGACTAAAAAAAAATGTACATTCAACCAAACGAAGATTCTTCAGCGGATGCCGAAAATATTGAAACTAAAAACTATGATGCACAATTTAAATCTCTTCACATTGACGTTTCCAATCCGAATTCCTGTCCCGAATATTACGAACAGAAATCACCTAATAATTGTCGCTTCGAAGAGGTATGGAAGTTTAATGAAACTTCAGTTTTTGAAGTATAATGAAACTTCAGTTTTTCTTTTACAGTCCTTACACTTTTATTACAGAGTATTCTCATTTTAGTTATCTTAACATGAAATGGTTGGATAATATGTATGTTTGGGAATCACTACATATATTTTAAATTTTGTTTCATTTACAAGGATTGTCTTTTTATCATCACCTCAAGTTTCTTCCACTTTAAAATACTTTAAAAGCGAAACCCCGAATAATTTTTTTTTTAAATGTAGGTTTTTGGTCAATCGTATTACGTTTTTTTAAATGAATAAAATTCATTAGTATTTCGTCACTAATCAACGCTTTTAGGTTAGGTTAGGTTAGGTTGAGAAGAGGAGGCGGTGAAATTCCACCTCATGTCCTTGGACATACACGTAAGCCAGTATTCGGCCTGTTGTGCGCTCTAATTGTTATTATTTAGAAAGGTCGGTAAGCTATTTTAGGAACTCTGTACTGTCGACATAGTCCTTAATTTTCTTCCAGTCTACGCCCCTAAGTTGGGTCAAGTCTGGTATAGCATCATTTCCTAAGAAACGTGATCTATTGTTGGCGAACGCTGGGCAGTGGCAGAGGAAATGCTCCAACGTTTCATCATCCTCCCCGCATGCCCTACATATGCTGTCATCTACAACTCCTATCCTATGTAGGTGTGCTTGTAAGCATGTGTGTCCTGTAAGGACGCCCATGATCTTACTAATTTCTACCTTGCTCAATCTCAGTAAGGTCTTGGCCTTGTCCTCGTTTGGGTCACCCCACAAGACCTTCGTTGTCTTCCCAACGTTTTCACTATTCCATAGCGTGATATGGGCGTTCTTCGCCCATATTTGTAGTTCAGAACGCATAACTCTGAAGGGTTTTGCGTTCTCTAATGTTGTTGTTTGCAAGTCTCTGGCTCTAGATGCCAAGGCGTTTGCTTTCTCGTTACCCCTTACTCCGCAATGGCCAGGCACCCATATGATGCATATAGTGCCGTATTCGGAGTAGGCGTTAATCGCCATTTTACAATCTAAAACGGTCCTCGACCTCACCGTTCTAGACGTTATCGCCCTAATAGCCATTTGGCTATCTGTGAAAATATTCACTTTTGTTGGTCTTGTGTTAGTCCCAAGCCAGCTCACACATTCTGTAATTGCTCGGACTTCCGCCTGCAGGACTGTGTTATGGTCTGGCAGACGGAATAAGAGTTCGGTTTCCGGTTCTTCGATGTAAAGTCCTAGCCCCGTTCTCTCCCCTAGTTTCGATCCATCTGTATAACAGCAATTTCCAGATGTTGTCTGTACTACGGTTCCATCAATCCAGGATTGTCTGTCTGGTATCATGGTCTCACACTCAGCAACCATTGATCTTTCAGGTATTCTGTCGGATACTGATGATATGTCAGTTAAATCCACCGTCACTACCTCAGCTATCTTTTGATGATATGACACGTGATCGCTTTCGATCCATTCGCCCATCACTTTGAGCCTCGTCGCCGTGAGGGCAGCTTCATATCTAATCTGTATTTCTATTGGTTGGATATTCAAGATCGTCTCCAATGCCCTACTGGATGTGGTCCTCATTGTCCCGCTTATGCCGAGACAACACATTCGTTGGACCTTTTGTAATATCATTATGTTGCACTTATTCTTCATTGATGTCCACCACACTACTGATGCGTAAGTCAAAATAGGTCTGATTACGCTCTTGTAGAGCCATTGTGTCATACTTGGATTAAGGCCCCATTTTGAGCTAATGGCTCTTCTACATAGTGCCCAGCATATGTGAGCCTTGTTTGCTCGTTCTTCTATGTGGCACTTCCAATTTAGTTTCCTGTCCAGGATAACACCTAAGTATTTAACCCTGTTGGAAACTGGAATTGTTTTGTTTAGGAAATGCGGGTCATCATACTGACCAATCTTCGTTTTCCTTGTGAACAGACATATCTCTGTCTTTTCTGGGTTTACATTTAGGCCTCTCGGTCGAGCCCAGTCATATGCAATTTTTAGAGCCGTTTCGGCCCTTCTACAAAGTTGATTAGGATTCTTCCCCCTCAGAAGTATTATAACGTCATCTGCGTAACAGACTGGTTTAAGTCCTTCATCCGTTAGTATCCTTAGGAGACTATTTATAGTAGTGACCCACAGGAGTGGTGATAAAATACCGCCCTGTGGTGTTCCCTGTGCTACTCTGTCTCTTATTTTTATGTCGTGGGACCCACAATTTATCCATCTATTCCTTAGCATGTGGCTTATCCAGTCTCGGAGAGCCCGGTCCACCTGAAACTGGTCTAAGGATTGGATGAGTGTGTCGGTCCGTACATTATTGAACGCCCCTTCAATGTCTATACATACCGCAAGTGTATACATCTTTCCATTGAAGGATTCTTCTATGTTGTGTACTACATCGTGTAGGGCGGTATCCACCGATCGCCCTTTAACATAGGCATGTTGTCTAAATTTTAGCATTTCGCCTGGTATCTTACTTTTAATCATGGTATCCACTATACGCTCCATGGTTTTGAGTAAGAACGATGTTAGGCTTATTGGTCTATAAGCCTTAGGTGTTGCATAACTTGCCTTGCCGGGTTTAGGTATGAAAACTACCCTTGCCTCCTGCCAGGCTTTCGGTGTGTATGCGAATTTTAGACATGCTGTGAAAATGGCGGCTAGATGAATTGATATGTAATCCACCTCCATCTGTAGTAGTGCCGGAAATATTCCATCAGGTCCTGGTGCCTTAAATGGTGAAAAGCTTCTTACGGCTTCTTTGACCATATGGTATGTAATGATATGACTTAGTTGTTCCTCATTTTCACTGTAGTTCGGTATCTCAGTCTGGCCCGTCGTACCTTGCGGAAAATGGGTGTTCATCAAAAGTCTTACCATCTCTTCGGTTGAGTCCACTCTTCTGCCCATATCGTCTACCATTGTTTCGGTTTGGGTATGGGTTTTTGAGAGGAACTTTTTAATTTTAGAAACATCGTTAACGCTATCGACCTGTTCGCAGAATAGCTTCCAGGAGTTTCGTTTTGCTGTTCTTGTGATTTTGTTATATTCTCTGAGTCTTCTATGGTAGTCGTCCCAGTATACTGGAGATTTTTTACGGCGTGCTCTATTGTAAAGTCTACGGACCTCTTTCCCAATGTTGCGAATCTCCCCGGTCATCCAAGGCTTCTCTTGGGCTGATTTCCTTTCTCGAAGCGGACAGCTGTCTTCGAAAGACCTTACTAATATATCCGTAATGTAGTCAACATTAGTGTCAATATCCTCAACACTTAGGCACTCGAAAAGTCCATGCCCTAGTCTTTCTCTAATTAGCTTCCCGAATTTTGTCCATTTAGTTTTGGCCTTATTTCTGAAACTTATTGGGTTCGGCGGTGGCCGTGCTATCTTAAACCTTATGTAACGGTGATCAGAAAAAGAATGTTCTTCAGAGACCCTCCATTCCTGTATCACGTCTATTAGATTTTCTGAACATATTGTTATATCTAATACTTCTTCCCTTATTCTATTAACGAAGGTAGCCGTGTTACCTATGTTAAGTGTTATTAGGTCGTTAGTATTCAAGAATTCTACTAGGGCCTGGCCCCGTTTATTAATGTTAGTACTACCCCACGCGACGTGGTGAGAGTTAGCATCGCAACCTACTAGTACTTCGTTACCTGTTTGTTTGACTTTCCTCACCAAGCGTTGTAGTTCCGACGTAGGTGGTAATGTCGGTGAATCGAAAGGCAGATATACTGATGCTAGGTATACACTTCCATTCCCTTGTTTCAGTACTGTAGCATCCGATGTTGACAACTCTGGAGAAAAAAGATAACATAAATTTTTGTGACATATAATACAAGTCCTTGGTCTAGTTCCTGTATTTGCATAAAACAGTTGGTAATTAACGTGATTTAAGCCAGTAACCTTGTTTCGAATCGTCCATGGTTCTTGGATTAAAGCAATATGAGTCTTACCTTTATTTATTATTTCCATCAAAGCGTTGGTTGCCGCCTCGCTCCGATGGAGGTTTATCTGGACGACTTCAATCATTAGTCCTCCAGTAACCGGTCTTCTTGGGAGTCAGTGATTGTAGATTCGGCTCCCTCATCATTTTTTGGCTGCAGTGAGCGCTTATCTTCATCGCTGCCTTTATTATTTATTGGCTCAGTTGTCCGGTTTTCAGCGCCAACCAAAGCCTTACCAATTTTGAAGAAGACTGCTTTGTTCACATAGAACGCCATACCCTTCGTCTTGACCAGGCTGGCCATGGAGAGCCGATCCAAACCCACCACAAGGAGAGTGCCATCACGGTCATTCTCTCTGTGGAAGACTTCCCACCTCTTCACGTCCAGTCCCTTGTTTTGCTGGCCAAAGAGTTTGAGCATGCGTTCTGATGTGAAATTGCTGCCCCATCCTTTGACGTGTACTGTTGTTTTTATGAGCTGAGGGATGTCCCTCCTCCTTACCAGTTTCAGCTTAGCGCCTTCCCAGGGAGAGGGGATGCTATCCACAAGCTCTTTGAGGGTCTCTATACATTCTGGTGACGCGAAATTCATCCTCAGTGTGTCCCCTTTGAACTCGCTGCTCATTATTTGAATTGGGGGCCCGTCGTCGGAGTTGAGAGCGTGCTCCACAATTTTATTATTCACCAAGTCTTCAACGTTGTTGTGTTGGTCAGTGGGGATTTTGCCGGATGCTCTGTTGATGTCGATCACTGCGTAGCAGAGCTCGTCTCTATATTGCTTTCTGGCTACTTTGGCATAAGATGGTGGCTTCTTACCTTTTTCATCAACCAACTTCCTCTTCCGTAAAGATCGTGACATCTTTTTGGATGTACTATGCTTTCCGGAGGGTTCCGTGGTTGCGCTCGCTTCCTTTGTAGTTGGATCGACTTTGTCGCCGCCCTCTCCACCAGGATACAGACTGGAGTCTCCTTCGTGAGGGGCTTGACTTGTTCTCTCCAATTTACTTGAAAGCGGGGAGCTCTTTTTCTTCTTCGGCGGTTTCGCAGTGTTCTGCTCTTCTGGAGATCTGATCCTCTTTCCTGCCTCCGCAGAGGTGGATGGAGTTTCAGATAGCTCCTTTGGAGCATCCTGCACTATGGCCTGTTTGCTGCTTCGGTTCATCTTCTTCAACTTTCGTCGTTGTGCCCCTGATAGCTTCTTCTTTTTTGTCGTGAGCTGTGCCATGCACGCGTTGACTTCTTCTACCATCTTGCTGACCTCGACGTCTTTGGAGTTAGCTAAAACAGTAATGTTAACGTGTTCGTTTGAGTCGGAGTCGGAATCGGATTCTCTACCTGTACTAGAAGGCTGGGTCCAGTTAATACTCTCCCGTGGTTCCTCCTCTTCCTTCTCCGTATTTTTGCCAATGGCTGTATGTGCGCTTGTTGCATTGTCTGCGACTACAGGCGCCAAGGCACCCACACCTGTAGGAGGATTGGTTGCGCTTGTTTCACTTACTACGACTACAGGTGCCAAGGCAGCCAACCCTGTAGGAGACATTGAAAAATTTTTTGGCTCGCTATCTTGGGATAACGACGGCACGTGACTAGGGAGCACATCAACAATTGCCGCCGGTACTGGGGTTATTACTCCCTGCACCGTAACTTTATTTACACATTTCCTACTTTCCATATTGTTTTTTTGTTTTAGGGGAAACACCCCCATAGTCAGTTTTGGTCCGCGGGGAATGCAATATTCCCTAAGGTGGTGTACACACTGTTCCATCCCCCCCAGGGGCGCCTCAGTAAGGATAGAAAAAATCCACCCTCCCTGAGGCATCCCTAGTTGAGATGAAACAGTGTGTCCATCCCCCTCCCCCTATCCGCCACCTGGGGACGCGCCCGTTAGGAGACTGACAACTCCAGCGGGAATCAACGCTTTTAATGCTAAGGTGTTAGTGCATTGAATTCCAAGTAATTGCAGAATCATTTTTTTATTTAACGATTGTAAAAAGTTTCTGTGTGCACCAACATGCATATTTTTTACTATTTTCCACAACAAATCAAGCTTTGGTGTGCGCTGATTGTCTTAATTCGAAGCAATTTTGTCACTTACTTCAAAATTTAAATTATTTGAGGTGTGTCTGTTTCCAGCGCCGGTTGGAAAATATGGACAGCGGGGCAAAATGCCGATTTGCGCCGCTACAGATTGTTTCTGTTTTCAGCGCCGGTTGGGAAATATGGACAGCGGCAATGGCGATTTGAGCCCCGACAGCTTCATAGCCTGTCCCTAAACTCGTGGGACCTATATGAAATTCTTTAAACTAACAAAAAACAGACGCACTACAACAACAAGCACTAACCGATACGACTCCTAATACTAGAACTGATAAAGATACAACTACAACAAATACAACGACGAATACAACAAATACACGAAGATCTATGGTCAACTGATACTCTGAAGATCAACTGATACTCTTGATTGTAGAACAAATTGTCTCAATTGTTCTCTACACAAAATTGTTAAGATTTATGTGAGGTACTGGAAGGGACGTTGCAATAACGCCTACTTTGTACTGGACTGTAGGTTCTATAAAAAAATTACACCGCACAAAATTTCAAGTATTTGTATACGCTGGTATTAATGTTATAAGCTGTGAACTTCTTGTACAAATTAGTCCCTCTGTGTGGGGAGTACCAAAAGGGGCGTGGCGTTTTCGCCCAATTTTGTTCAGCTCTATAAGCTGATTACTATGTATGCAATTTAACAGAATACCCATGAGTAGTATAGAAGTTATAAGAGCTTTGACATATCACAAAATGTTAACCATTTGTGGGGGAGGTACCACAAAGAGCAGGTCGATATGGTTGTCCGTCAAACATAAACTGGGTTTGAGTAAAATATTATAACGTACGAAATTTTAAGTCATTCCTTTTCAGAGTTATCGATAGCACCATTCATTCGAACTGACAGACGGACGGATATTAATTAATTCATATTTTTTTTAACCTATGGAGGACCCATGCTGAAATTTTTCCATTTTGTGGTAGAATACGTTGGAATTTTTTAAAAATAAAACGAACAAATTTAAGATACACTTTTCAGGATAATCAAGGATTAAGGGCATTTTCGTCCTTTTAATAGATGCAAATTAATTAGTTGATTCTTGACAGGATATTAAATCCTTTCAAATGGTACTTATATCATTCAAATCTGATATTCCGTTCAAAAGTTATGTAGACTTTAAAAAGGCAAAATTTGTAAAAAAAATGTTGTAGGTGACCAACTTGGGCAGCCTATAAAATCAAAACCGTTATGAATGTGGACAATCGGTAAAAGGTAGTAAGTCTACATGGTCTTCTAGTATACGCGTGTAAAATCTCATTGAAATCTATATCCATAAATATGCGGAGTGGGTCGGTTTTCTTTGGAATTACCCATATATCTCTTAGGTATCAGTACAAGAAAGAGAACAAGTATAGATGTTTTTACATACCATTATTACATGTCGAAGGCCCAATATCTGGATGCTGATGAGATTTGCTGTTAAGAGATTAGTTATGTATCGTTCATGTACTGTAGTTGTGATAATTTTCTAGCATGCGAAAAATTTAATAATGAGTTTGGCCAATGTTTTGAATTATCCCTTTAGCATGTTATACCACGTTTACTTAACTCTAACAAATTAAAAAAGTACATTAGAATCGAACTAAACTAATAAACAATGAAAAAAATCATTACGAATTTTCTAAAACAAATGTTTTTCCAAATGCAAATCCAATTCCAAATAAATATAAAAGAAAAAATTTTAAATTACAGAATTTATCGAAAAATTATGTTACGCAATCTGTGGTAGAACATGTGAAGCATTATAACATATTTTGTACTTATTTATAAGTGATGCTAGGTTATTTGGAATGAAATGTTTCGAAGAATTTGTCCTTCATCGATATTATGAATTCAGGATATGGGATGCCCCGGATAGGACGAATTACACTTCACATTAGTTAAATATGCCTTGCAATACCGATGTATAAAATCAATCTCGTCGGGGATAAAGATTACTAGGTATCGGATGAGGAAGTATCGAATAGATGCATATTTCTTCATTGCCTCACTAGATGTTCAAAGATGTTGGTTGCAGGAGCCCAAAATTTGTTGGAATCAAACTAATGTCAAAAATAAGATCCACCACTCCTCCCTCACAGGTTAATTGTTCGTATGACAATGTATATGTTACGTCAGTGACAAAAATATCTCGCTTGAAGTGATTCCAAAGGACGTTACGACACAGTCACTTGTTCGGAACGTAGAGAAAAGTTGGACGGAGTATTGAAGTTGATGCACGAAACTTCCACAAACGTATTTGTTGCCGTAACAATATTTGCCGAACAGAAAGCGTAGGACTTCTGGTCCTCTAATATAATAATCCGGTGTAGGTGCTTAGGCTTTTTTCCAAAGAAAATTATGAAAAAACTTGATAGCCTTATAGCTTTCACTGACCTTGTTGGATTTTCGTTATTAATCAGAACGAAATAGGATCTTAACTCTTTAAAAGTTGCAAACAAAAAGGAAGTCTTAATTTGGTCGATGTTTGGTATATGTACAATTTTGTTCAATGGGTATGCTCTTAGACTCTCCCTTTTTGACTGTGTTATGCGTTTCGTCAACGATGGTTAAATATACATAAAACTAAATGTATACATAAATACTAGTTTTGACGATGATGGCGTATTAAAACGAAAACTGTCAAGCAAATATTTTAGTTTTAATAAATCTTTAATATCTCAGTCAATTACAATCGTATTTTTAAGAGACTAGTTGCATTTTGTACCTTACAAAATATCCTATATATGGAAGTAAATTAATCTTGCGGGTTTTCACAAAATAGTTAGTAAAACATTGCTAAACTAGCAAATGTGGAAAAATTTTTTTTTGTAGGACAAATAAGCATATATTCGTACATCTTTAAATAAACAACATATATCGTTCGAAAGGCCTAAGATTCTTCTTTCCAAATCCAATTGAAAATCGGTTAATAATTAACAAAGCTATAGGCGTTTAAGTGCGCAAAGTCAAGGAAATCGGTTTTGTACCCGTAAATACGGATTTTTGGGGTGTCTGGCCAATTTCAAGGAACAATCATTGTTTTACTCGCCAAGACCTACAAGCAAAATAGTATCGCAGTTTTTAGTTTTTGGGCTGTCGTACTGTGTAATTCAATCGCAAAATTTCCCCAAAAAAAGGCGATAAAATCCCAAATGTTTAATAAAGCGCCATCTGGCGGCACTCAAAAATAAAAATAAATGTCAAAAATTGATTCCTCGACCCCAAAAAACACGCATTTAAAATTTTTTGTAGAAGAAAAACCATGTTTTGTCTCTATTCTTGAAAATAATGGAAAAATATCTATTTTGAAAATGTGGGGGGCTCGAAATTCATTTTTGACCTATGGTTTCTTGGGCAAAATTTTTTAAAATGACACAGAGAACAATAATCACGATGATCCGACCATAAAAAATCATTAATTATCTCTCGACAGCGCAATCCATACACCGTTACTGTTGATCCAACCTCATTTTTGAAAAAGTAAGGTCCAATGACCCGCCGGACCATAAACCGCATCAAACAGTCACACTTTAAGGATGGTAATGCTTCTCAACAATAACGGTCTGTTTCTGTATTTCTAACGAAAGTCTCTGCGAACGAAAACCAGTCACTCACTTTCGTCAGGAATTTGGTTTCTCTACCGTTCTATCGTTCGTTCGCCTGGCCTTACGTCAATGACGTTAGCAATTTACCAAATGGAAAATAATGTAATTGCTAGATCAATAATTTCACAACTTCCGGTCTAAAAAAGCACAAAATTTTCTATGGTCGACCTTAGCAAATACATCTCTGTACTATTTACACTAGCGGTGGCCAAAAAGGAAAGCAACTCTGGGTGTTCAGCTGAGCTGCACCAAGACTCTCATTTCTTTGTCTCTCTCTCACGTCTCTCTCATTGTGCACTGATAATTTTTTTCCATCTTAGCGAGCAACCAATATTGACTTCTTTACCCTAAAATATGTACACAATTTTATTATTATTTAATTGTTTATACCATAATCATATTAATATCTACTTATGTTTTGCTTTTAATAATGTTTATTTTGTCATTGTTCCTATCAGTCGACAAATAAAATAATGTGACTCGATCTGACATTTGTGTTCTCCGAGATGACAGAAAAGAGAGATAGAGAAACCAAAATTTGCACTGAAATGATTACGTTTTCGTACGAGTTCATTACCGAACGACTTCTCGTTGTGATGGTAGTTAGTGAAACCCAAATCAGCTGTTTGTCGTTTGGCAGGCGAACGAAAGCTAATTTTTAAGTTACAGAAACAGGCTGTAACTCTTGGGTTTTCCGAGCCCCAGATGCGACAATTTTGCTTGTTGACGTAGCCAACGATGTGGAAATGGGACTCATCGCTTCAAAAAAATCGCTTTTGTTTTGCGAACTGTGACTGCAAGATTTTCACCATTTTTGT